>JANRMT010062791.1:135046615-135106716 GCA_026402145.1 Polypterus bichir lapradei
ATAGATAGATAGATAGATAGATAGATAGATAGATAGATAGATAGATACTTTATTAATCCCAAGGGAAAATTCACTTACTCCAGCAGCAGCATACTGATAAAAAACAATATTAAATTAAAGAGTGATAAAAATGCAGGTAAAACAGACAATAACTTTGTATAATGTTAACGTTTACCCCCCCGGGTGGAACTGAAAAGTCGCATAGTGTGGGGGAGGAACAATCTCCTCAGTCTATCAGTGGAGCAGGACAGTGACAGCAGTCCGTCGCTGAAGCTGCTTCTCCCTCTGGAGATGATACTGTTCAGTGGATGCAGTGCATTCTCCATGATTGACAGGAGCCTGCTCAGTGCCCGTCGCTCTGCCACGGATGTCAAACTGTCCAGCTACATGCCTACAATAGACCATGCCTTCCTCACCACTTTGTCCAGGCATGAGGCATCCTTCTTCTTTATGCTGTCTCCCCAGCACACCACCGCGTAGAAGAGGGCACTCACCACAACCGTCTGATAGAACATCTGCAGCATCTTATTGCAGATGTTGAAGGACGCCAGTTATCTAAGGAAATATAATAGGCCCTCTTTCACAGAACATCAGTATTGCAGTCCAGTCCAATTTATCGTCCAGTTGCACTCCCAGTATTTATAGGTCTGCACCCTATGCACACAGTCACCTCTGATGATCACGGGGTCGAGGAGGGGCCTGGGTCTCCTAAAATCCACCACCAGTTCTTTGGTTTTGCTGGTGTTCAGGTGTAAGTGGTTTGAGTCGCGTCTGTTCTTGAAGCTTGCAATGGGGCTCATAGATAGATGAGTCCAAACATGAAAAATACATTAAATTTATTAAATACAGTAATCCCTCGTTATATCGCTCTTTGACTTTTGCGGTTTCACCCTATCGCGGAATTTATATGTAAGCATATCTAAATATATAACGTGGATTTTTCGCTGCTTCGCGAGTTTCTGCGGACAGTGGGTCTTTTTACTTCTGGCACATGCTTCCTCAGTTGGTTTGCCCAGTTGATTTTATACAAGGGACGCTATTGGCGGATGGCTAAGAAGCTACCCAATCACAGCACGCAGTTAAGTTCCTGTGTGCTGATTGGCTCAGCAACAGAGCACCAAATTCAATTCTGCTGCGTTAACCAGGAAGTCTTGTCTCGCTCATTCAGCATCAACGTGTTTCGCTGTGTAACAAGTTAACTTTTGTGCTCTTTTGTGTTTATCTTTGTGTATAGTCAAGCCCTTCGTTATGGCTCCAAAACGATCTGCTCCTGCTACTGCTTCAGGGGCCATGCCCAAGCGCCAACAGAAGATGCTAACGATTGCTGAAAAGGTAAAAGTTTTGGATATGTTGCAGGAAGGGAACTGCTACACTGCTGTAGGACGCCATTATGGCATCAATGAGTCCACAATTCTTTTTATTTAAAAAGGAGGAAAAGAATATAAGATCTATGGCCGCAGTGTCCTTTAAACAGGGCACAAAACGAGTTGTAAGTGGACATAATAAGGCGGTAGCCTGGATGGAATCTGCTTTAGGGATATGGATTGAAGATTGCCAGAAGAAGAACAATGGCGATGCTACACAGTCGCCTGAAGAGGCTCCTTTAGAAGAGCTGTAACGCTCTCCTTTGTTGTGCAGTAAAATTAAAATCATCGTGTCATTGTTGGTGAGTAACCATAATCAATTTTCTACTTACAGTACTTAGTACATGTACGTATGTTTAGTGTCACTGTACACACATTTTACTGTAAACAATTTTTCTTGCATTGTACGTATTTATTGCTGGTGGCCTGTCTATTGTAATGGCTGTAACATATGTGATATCGGAGACACTCGATATCTTTTAAAATAACATTTCGGTTTTACTGTATATAAACAGTGTGTTTACATACATAATTTCAACGAATCTTACCTAATATCTAAGAGAATACAAAGGGTTTATGCTGTATAACTGTACGGGAAATGTTTATAAGAGTGTGGGAGAGTTTATAAGGGCTTAAAATATATAAAAATAACCATATGAACATACTGTATGTTTTTTACTTTGCGGATTTTCACCTTTCGGGGGGGGATTCTGGAACGCAACCCCCGTGATAAATGAGGGAATCACTGTACATCCATTTTTTAATGCGAGAATGTTGTATATTAGTCTGCATCTTCAGATTGCACAAATATTGTAAAATAGTGTATCCACACCACTAAGAAATAAAAAAAGCAAACTATCATTTTAAATCGGTAATATATATGACTATGAAGACAAGGATATATTTAGCATAATCACTAAACCATATTTATATGAGCAAGGTTATACTGATTAGAGGCTTCAACATATCCAAGATGAAAGAGCAGAGAGGAGAGGAGAATTGGAGGGATGAAAAGAGCAAAATATACAACTAGAAGGTATGGCCATGCTAATATACGCCATGATTGGTTACTAAACTTATCCTTAAAGCACTCCCTGTTTACCTTTCACAAAAAGTTCCCTTTCTCCATGCCCTGGCCTTTCTTCCTTCTCTAAGTTGCCCTCTTGCCAATTTTCACATCCCAAATTAATGGTCCGTTTACTGGAAGAGGCCTTAAAAGCCTAGCTTATTTACTACTTCTGTGTATGTACTGGGAATTAGTTCTAGGGTCCCGGATAATATTTTAAGCCCCTAGGTCATCCATAAAGGAGTGCATCTCGTGGCCCCAGGTTCACCTACACATCTCTGATTAGGCATCATGGGGAGCCCCTGAAATGTTGCGCTTGAGGAGCTAATCCATAGTGTGACCCTGCCATATGGCAATGTGGGGGACTCCAAATATTTTAAATGAGTTTCCTACCCTAAATTACGTATTTTAAGGTTTTGTAAAGACACTCCCCACTGTGACCGTGCTCAAGATTAAGCAGGTTTAGAAAATGGTATTTTATGGTATGGTATGGTATTCAAACCTTTAAAAAATAACAGCAATCATGAATAAGTGTGAATCTGAACTGAAGAAATCATGTTTCAAATTTGGATGAGAAGGCATTAGTTGATGACTATTCTCTCATGTCTTAAATGGAAAAAATTGGGCATAATATAAGAATTGTATGGATGCTTTAAAAAAAAACTAGGCTTCATGGCAGAGTGTGAGACTCTGAAACTATGCAAAAGAATATTCTAAGGCCCACTGAATCCATAATTAACCTTAAATTGTTAAGGTACTTCAGTAAAGAAAATTTAAAAAACATACAACAAAATTGGTCCTTAACACTTCTTTCTCCACAATTCTGATTACTCTCTATGGTAGCCATCTATGATCCATATAAATAATAAAACCGATGATATTGCTCACAGAATTACTGTACATTATGATCTAAATGGCAATGTGCAGAGACATGTCTGGTTAAATCAGAAAACCACCAGGGATCCAGAAACAAAGTAATAGGTTTAATAGTTGATAAACTGCAATATTAATGTAAAATTTAATTTTGATTGGCTAGTCTGTTCATAACTTGCACAAGCTATAGATGCTCAGACTTGTGGACAAACATCACAATGGAAATCAAATTTTGTTTTAGGTAACTGTTGAAAATCCGTAGTCAAAATTACAAACCCATTACAATACTTTTTAATATGTTTGGAGATAGTAAAAAAGTAACATAACTTTCCCAAACACGCTAACTGAATTCAGGGGTACAGGGGACCAGATCCAATCTTTCTTTCTTTCTTTCTTTCTTTCTTTCTTTCTTTCTTTCTTTCTTTCTTTCGCACCAATTTTCAATTTTTACTAAATTCTCTATGTCCCTAAACTCATTCGATGCATCCCTTGAACACTTAACTGGATAACCAGGTTAGAAAGTGGATGGGTACATTGTGATTTTGAAGGGGAATTGTGAGCAACATGATTAAAACTACATCAAAACTAAATATGTACTGTGTGGAATACTATATGTCACAGAAGAATGTCCATTCTTTTTCATGACAACATAAAGGCCTACTAGCTACAGTATTTACAACATGTGTTGCCAGGGTAAAAGCTTTGAGCCTTCAGAATCAACAGTGCAGGCGCCTGTTGCTTAAAATAGATGCCAATGAAACTGTTGCTTTAACAAATCAGATTTCAAGTTGGGGACACTGGACCATTTAGCAGGAATACGATAACATCGCCATTTTCACATTCTGTGACTGGATTGTCAGAGAGCGATCTGTAGCAACCTGCTCAAACTAAAACATTCATGTAGATTTAATAGCTGTTTTTTCAACCCACAATGGCTGCCAGAGAAGAGGAAATTGATTTATCCATCCATCCATCCCACTATCCAACCCGCTATATCCTAACTACAGGGTCACGGGGGTCTGCTGGAGTCAATCCTAGCCAACACAGGGCGCAAGGCAGGAACAAACCCCGGGCAGGGCGTCAGCCCACCGCAGGGAAATTGATTTAGTCACATATATATTTACAAAGCCATTTTCAAGACAGAATTTTCAAGAAAGGCTGGACATTGTGAGAAAAGGTCGGCCAACCCCGAAGCTAGCAAGCCTGTCTCAGTTGGGAAAAGAGTTTGTTCGCCACTTTCAATCCAGTAAATACAAGCAGTACCCTTTGCTCACAGCCTCCAAGGAGCACTGCAAATTGTATTGCTGAGAATGCCTGTTATTTGCAACAGGTTGACATGGTGTTTGGTGCCACATTGGATTTGCAAACTTGAGTTCTCTAACCAAGGCAGCAGTGAGACTCCAAAGCACAGCTGGACACTTAGAAGCAACGGCTTGTTTGAAAACTTTTGGGGAAACCCAAGTGGATGTACAGCTCAACAAACAAGTGTGCTGGAAAACAGAGCTCCACAACAAAAAGGTGAAGCAAAATAGGGAAATATTGAAAAGACTGATAGATTATGTCATATTTTTGGGTAAACTGGAAACCTGTATTTTGGGGACATGATGAAAGCGCAGGATCCACAAACAGAGGCAACTATTTGGAGTTTCTTTTCTTGCTGAAAACGACATGGACTGGTCTTGCGTTATGTGACGGACACAGATGTCAAGGAGCTGTTTGTCAGATGTGAAGATCTTACTACTGGCAGGCAAGCCAATGACATTGCTGCTCTTATTGTATGTTTCTTGGTGGAATATGAAAGGCAAAGTTGTGACACAATGTTTTGATGGTGCAGCAGTCATGTGTTTTGGATTAAATAGGGTGAAGGTTAAAGTTAAGGAGAAGGCACCTATGGCATTATTCATACACTGCAATGCACATCGACTAAATTTAGCAGTTACTCAAGGGACCTCAAAGCTTAAAGAATGCAAAATCTTTTTTTTCTTGAGATCCCCTCAGCGCACACAACTACTGGACAATGTTTGCCAGCAGCGTCTTCCTCGTATGGCACTAATGCAGAGGCAATATGTATTGAGATTGGTCAGTACAGTGTTTGAGAAGAGAGCTGCCCTAAATAAGCTGTCTCACTACATACTGGAACATCATGATGAGTATGATGAAGACTCTGTTCGTTGTGCTGATGGATTTAATGCATGCCTGGATGATTCTGAGTATTGTTTTTTGCTTCACATATTAAATGGAATTTTAGAGTATTCAGATGTGCTTTTTGCAATATTACAGAACAAAACATTTGATGTACAATTCTGTCCGGCAAAGGTGAAGGAGTTTTATGACACCACTGAGCAAGACAGGGTCCGATTTGGTCAGATCTAAGAGGCCACTGCACTCATCTAAAGTGCTCCAACTGCACGGAGAGGCATCTCAAGTGCTCCGACTGCACGGAGAAGCCCAGCATAAGGAGACATGCATGCATGTCACCACCAACTCCACAGCAATGTTCTGGACAACATTCTTTGCCAGATAAGGAATAGATTTCAAGACCATGATAAATTAATGTTTCTCTCCCTCTTCAACCCCCAGCAGTTTCAAACATACCGGAAAAAATTCCCGCATACAGCCTTCTCCAGCTTAACGTTGAGTCACGGAACACTATTCGATCTATTCCGGCTAAAAACAGAACTGACTGTAATGTATGCCATGATTGAATTTGAAAGGAAAAGTCACGCTGATCTCCGTGATAAATAGCAGAAAAATATGAGTGAGGGCATGGGGCAGCTGTACACACTGGCATGTTTGGCAGTGACTATACCCGTGTCCAGTGCTTCTGTCGAGCGGACATTCTCAGCTCTAAAGCGAATTAAAACTTTTTCCAGAAATACAAATGAAGAGACTCAACTTTCAGCATTAGCTTCCATGGCAATCAAAAAGGACTTATAGTTGGAAATGAAATGCACAGATAACCTATACAACAGAGTGTCTGAAAAGTTCTTGAGGAAAGAAAGGAGGATGTATTTTGTATACAAATAATCAGTATTTTTTGTGAATACAATGCATTTTATTTATATTTTGTATATTTTTGTCATCTTATTAGGTTGATATTGATGCTTCAGCTATAGATGATGTATGTGGTGCATCTGTGACTTCAGTAGGAGACGTGATGAATTGTGTTAATTGGGTTTCTTGCTTTAGTAATGGCATTCATTCTTGCCAGGTGAGATAACAGTCTGTGATGCAACTCTCAGTTATACTGTGTTTCTGTATAATACTAATGGTTTCTACAGCTGTGACATCATAATGATGGTATTAAGAGGTGGATTAATTCAAGCAGGACACCACTGAAGGCCTAGGAGTGAAATGCACAGCCCGCCACTGTTCAATACTGGTTAACTGAACATTGGAAAATGTCACCTGGACTGACAAATCTCAGTTTCTGCTGTGACACACAGATATTTAGATCAGAATTTAGAATCATCAGTAGTAACGTATGGATACATCTTGTCCTATTTCAATGGTACAGACTAGTGTTGGTAGTGTAATGGTTTGAGCATGCTTGTTGGCACACATTAGGTCTCGATACAAGTTAAGTGTCACCTGAATGCTGCAAGGTACCTAATCACTGTTGCTGACCATGTGAATCATTTTATGGTCAGAGTGTACTCTTCTTAAAATAAGTATTTCAGGAAAGATAATGTGCCACGCCACAATGTTTGTATTATCTAAAGTTTGTTCCATTAACATGACGGTGGCTTTGGTTTATTCAAATGGTATGCAAAGTCCCCAGACCTCCATGCAACTAGGGCACTTGTGGAATAAGGTGGAACAGAGTTTTTGCAGCAAGAAAGGTGTGGCTGTAAAATTCTGTAACAATTGTGTAATGCTATCAAGTCAGCATGGACCAAAATTCATTAGAAAGGTTTTTGGCACCTCAGTGAATCTGCACTTTACAGAATTCGGACTATTCCTGGGCAGATGTGGGTCCTACTTATTACTAGACAGGTGCACCTAAAAACGGCCACTGACTAAACCTGTCATAAAGGCTTCTTCTCATAATCCAAAGGCTTCCTTGCCAGCATATCTGCCATCTGTAAATTGTCCTAATGTATATGTGTGTGTGTTGAGACAGAATATGTGTATGTCACGCACTGAAGGGATATCACCCTGGGCAGACAGAGACAAGGAGGTCCAAATGGGATACAATCACCTGAGAGTCTATGTCAGTGCTTTGGATCTCCACTGATCATTACTTTTGCAAACACCACCCCCCAATCCTACAGCTTGGTTAAGATTCCATGGAAACAAGCCACTGCATTCCATCTAGTGTTAATGTGCCCATGAAATAGAAAAGGAAAATCACATTCCTCAGCATTGTGCCAAATATAAATCTTGCCATCTGTGTTACACACTGCCTGCACTGAAACGTTAATTGCGTGTTTTACAAAGAAAATTATTTTTCAATTTTAAAGCAGGTTTCATGTGGGAATTTAGGTTAATGTCAAACAACCGTCAATCACAGAGCTCACTCATGCACACACTCATAGTCCCTCAAACAGCAGCAAATTAAGTCACCAGTTAACCTAATACACACAACCTTGGCATATGGGAGGAAAGCAAAAGTTCTCTAAAGAAAATCCACAAAGTCATATGGAGAAAATATGAACTCCAGAAAAAAAACAGACTATGACAGGACTTGGACCCGAAAGCTCCACAGTGCTACCTAGCGGCTCAACAATACTGCAACACAAGATGAAAATATGTGTGTCTAGACAAGGCTTGGGTAGAAAATATTGATGTTCCAATTAATCATTATTCTTCATTTAAATGAACTGATATCGATTAATGAAGTTTCAAGATTGATCTTATTAATCTCTATACTGCTCAATTACTTATGTAGATTTTTGCTTATCTTCGTTTTTGACATCCAATCCAGTAGATGGTGTTAATGTTGAACATCCATTGCAGCAGATTCCTACGTGACAATTACACATTAAAAATGACTGGGCACCTGTGATGGTTGTGTTTCAGACAAGTGCGCTGCAATATTTGAGAATGTTATCATAATATTCACAAGATGATATAGATGTTTTATAAAGTAGATGCCACTGCATTGTATTAAAACAATAACCTGCACCTTTATATGTGTGGACTCTAATGTGGCGATACATATGTTAGTTAAATTATGGTGAATTTTGAATAAGTGCAGTACTGTGAGAAAGTTTTTCTTTTTTTTGTTCCAGATCTTCTAAATACTGATGTTAACTGTTTATTATCAATCAAACATTTCTTATTAAATGTCATTCCATGCTTATGCATATGTGTTGTGATGTGAAATTTTGCATACAAGCTGATAAATATTTTGTTATGTCTTTATTTGTAACTTAGACAAAGCAATGTAATATTACTGTTACATTATTGATAATAACAGCAATGGTTTGATGGTTTAAGAACCCCTTCCCCCCTTTAAGGAATGAGTCTCTTTGTAATTTTATGACAGGGTTGGGGGAAGTGTCTCAAACAAGTTTTGCTAATATTTCTCTGCAGGACTCCAAATCAACTCCCACAGGAAAGCCAGGCTGCCTAAATGCCAAGCCTTACCTTAACATATGGTTTTAGGGGCAGGTGTTAGGGTATTCTGTCCCCCCATTAGTCTGAAGTATGGCTGTTTGGAACTGTCTTGTATCAAAAGCCTTTAAGTACCACGATGCTCTATTGGCTCTAGGGGTTGGACAGAAAACCTATAAATTTGCTTGTTTTACCTCACTCTCTCTCTTTTACCAAACTGATGAAAAAGCATCTCACACCATGAACTGAAAAGGACAACACAATGAAGAGCACAGCTCGGCAGCCATATTGAGACAGGCATGTGGCCTGTTCTGAAGAAAGCTGACCACAAAAAGAGGACTTAACTAGAGACATTTTAAGTAACTAACAAGTCTGTGTGCTGCTTGAAACTACACATCAACATTTATAAGGTTGTATGGCAGCCAATATTCATGTACTCTGCATATCTATATATATAATTCACTAAGGGCACGCAAGACAGTGAGTGCAAGACAGAGAGCCACGCCCGCCAACTCACAGAGCCCTGCCCACCAACTCTAAGACCATGGGATACGCACGACAGAGCCCCGCCCGCCAACTTTAACCCTCCTCCCGCGTCATGGAATATGCATGACTGAGCCCCGCCCGCCAACTCTAACTCTCCTGCCGCGTCCACCCTCGCTCTCGAGGCATGCGTACTGCCTGCTCATGTGCCCGCACAGAACACATCACCAAACACAGCTTTAGTCGCTTTCGTCTCTGCTACAGTACATATGAACCTCAGAGCCACGTTAACTTGTCATTGTTCTTTTCGATACCGGCTGCTTTTCTATATATATAATCGACCAAGTCGCCCAACCATGGAGCACACACGACAGAGCCCCGCCCGCCCACTCTAACCCTCCTCTCACGTCATGGGGAATGCACGACAAAGCCCCGCCCGCCATCTCTAATCCTCCTTCCGTGTCCACCGTTGCTGTCGAGGCTAAAGAGAAGGCTAAATCAAACAGCAATAATTAGCAAACAAACAAAGATAACTGGCAGTACCAGTGCAAAATTCACAATTGGTATGCCAGTTTGAAAAGATAAGTTTTGAGGGTAGTTTTAAAATGTGTTATTGAATCGAGCTGATGTATATGAGAGAGAAGAGAATTCTCGAGTTGAGGAGCTCTATGAGAGACGCTCGGGCTCTCATAGCACAGAGTTTGATGTGTGGTACAGAAAGTACAGCTGCAGATGAGAATCAGAGTGAATGAGACGAGTGTCAGTCTGTAGGAGATCAGTGAGGTTGTGGAGAGCTTTAAATGTTAAGAGCGGTATTTAGTATTGTATTCTGTAGTTAACAGGGAGCCAGTGAAGTTAAGAGAGAATAGGTGTAGTATGTTCAGTGGATTTAGAACAGCAGGTTATTATCCTGGCAGCAGAATTTTGTAAGCGATGGACACATTTTTGTGGGATGACATATAGAACAGCATTACAGTAATCTATACGTGAGGTGACTCGGGCATTAACCAATACTTTAGTACTGTGTTGCATAAGAACAGGATGAAATCTAGAAATGTTTCGGAGATGGAAGAAAGCAGTCCGAGAAAAGTTAATTATACAGGAGGAATTATTTAATAATAATAATAATAATATTATTTAATAATTGACATTATTAGTGTATAAATGGATATACTGTAAATAATTGCATGTAAACGATTCGCCAAAATCTGTTGTATGTAAACGATACTGTTTAAAACGTTATTTTTTTTCATCAGAAAACCCAGTTTCCACATCTACCTGTATTAGTTTAAATGGCATTTTTACCACTCGCAATAGTGCAGACGCGCTGACTTATCGTGTCGACTGGGCAACACAGTGAATGCAGCGTCTATCTATATATGTCTATGTTTTCCGTAGCCTGCTACAGGAAGGTACTCTCTCGACCATTGGTATTGGTTTAGCTCCTTGATATTTTCGTTATACTGCGATGGTGGTTTCCTAAGCCTCTGTTATACTGAATTCCTTTCTCATCGTTTTCCGTTCCTATTCTTACACCGCTGTATGTTACGGTGGACTTCAGCTAGTTGTTATTATTTATGAATATTATCAATAATACATTGTTTAAATTGTAACTTAACTCCTGCTTTTACTACACCTAATTGCCTGAGGTTATACATGTAGAAGGGCAGGTGGTGAGAAGTTATATGGTACAGTACCTTATAAACAGTGGTAAGTCTGGGAGATTTGAGGCATTCTGACAAAGGCTACACATTATTAATACAAAAGGGGAAAGTAGAGTAAAATATTACTCTACCAAGACAAAACAATATATTATGAAGTCACTATGCAGACACCATTCAAAAAAAATTTTTTGAAATTTGACACATTATATTAATGCTCTCTATGCATGGTTAAGTAATTTCTAAATGTGTGTTTTTATCTTGGTAGAGTATTATATATTTCTCTACTTTCCCCTATTGTATTATTAATAAGTATCCTTTGTCAGAATGCCTAATCCCACAGACTTACCATTGTTTATAAGGTATTATTATATATAACTTATCCCCACCTTCCCTTCTATATCTATAACCTCAGGCAAACACTAAATTACAAATAAAGACATACAACATATTTATCAAGTTATATGCAAAATCTTACATCACAACAATGTGCCACCACTTCAAATATACAGTATGAGTGCATGCTAACTCAATCAAGATAAAATTGATATCAAATCGGGGCATTGTGAGTCAGAATAAAATCAGATCAAATTGGGACATCAGTGCTAATGCCCAGTCCTAGTTTAGGACGCAATCATACAAAATGAGTGGTACAGTTTTCAGTCCTGGATGTTTATCCTATTTGTGAATAAATCCAGTGACAGTTCCTGTTGTGCATTCGATACTACCGAGATAGATTTCAACCCCAATAAAATTGAATTGAGTAAAGCTGGTTCAATGGTGGATGAATTGACTATATTTGCAATTTTATACGTTAGAAAGCCAGAGCAATACAACCAGGTTAAAATCATCCTGAAAGGTTATTAAATCAGCTTCTATCTATAAACCTTTTGTTCACAAAGACCACTAAAATGAGAACTACAGAAATGCAGTCTGCGGGGGCATTACGGCCTAACAAAGCCCTTTCCTTATATGAAATGAACAGACAGGGTTCAATAAACAACAGAAATGTGATATTGAGATGGCAGACCTCAAATTCAAATTAAAGTCACATAACACGACATAGTAAGCTGTTTGGCTTTAACCAGGACTAGGTAAACCTTCTTGCAGATACAGGCCACTTTGTTAGTATTTAGTTTTTGGAAGTCAGTAGGTGCATACATCTAGACGCAATGATCATGCATGTACTGCCTCAGGCAAAATGTTTGGGACAGACTGCTGCAGAGCAGGAAGGATTAGGATATGAAATGCAACCAGCAAATTAGCAAAGGATCAAAGACAAAAATTAATCCACTCTTTCATCTAAGCCAATATGTGAAACAAAAGACAACAGTCACAAAACAATAATTCGAACTCTACTGCCTAGTACATGTGAGAAAGGTTTTCAGAATGTCCACAATCCAAAAGTCCAAAAACCTATAATAAGTGCAAATGTGAAATTAGATTATAAATGTTAAAAATCCATTATAGAATATATCGGCAATAAAGAATCAAAGGAAACAGACTAATGTAGCAATGTGACGCTTGGTGTCATCAAGATGTAAATTCCAAAAAGCACTAGGCCCAACAGGAAACCTGAAATGTCACTATTGTGAGGATGCAGTGAGCAAAAATTAACTGCTAAAAAAGGGACATCACAAGGGAACTGCAGCCACCATCTTCCTCCAGGGCTTTTGGGTGGTTGCTGTGGTCAACAGAGTGTGAATCGGGAAAAGCATAGCAGCAATCAGACCCACTACTGGCATTAAGGAAGAGATCTGTGACAGTGCAAAGGGGCATTTCAAGTGCTTCGTGTAGATGGAATCCAAACTATAAAAACTCAAACAGATGGTAATTAGTTATATGTTGGATGAGATGATCGGAAATAATACACTCAAGGGTTTTAGAGCCACTGACAGCAGATTCATGGCTCGCAGAAACAAAGTGCAGGCATAATGGAGAAGAGGTCAAAAGTATAAATGACTTCAGACTCCAGGGCTGCAAGAGATGACATGGTAATGGAGTATCGACCAAAAGTGCATATGATGTCTGATTTCATAGCCTACAGAAGGTGCTAGGGTCGTGAAGTAATAGTCAAAGCCACAAATGAAATTAGATCCCAGACTGGCACAAGATTTAGAGGGAGAGCAGCCAGCTCAAGCACCTGTGGGTTTAGAGCCTACATAATACACCTATGGAGGCCAGTCGAAAAGAATGAAATATCAGAGCTGTTCAGATGGCAGAAGACAGACCCTACAGTATGTCTTGTTATTCTGGGGCCCTGACTCAGAGATAAAAACAAGGCAACATAAAATTGACATTAAGCCAATGCTGAGGGTATCTGAGAATTTCTGCTAAACTCATGTAGTGACTTTCTAGGTCCTCAGGATTCCCTAATTTATATCTGGAAAAGATGTATAGATTTGTGTGGTTGCGTAATCAGTTATCAGGTAGTAAATCTCACTATCTACCCACGTGTCCACCAGTCAAGTAACCTTTAATTTTGACTTCTGACCCTTTCTGGGGTAGTGTGATTTATTGTGCAGTGTTTCTCTTGCTTATGAAATTATGGGCAGACTTTCCAGTAGTAATTCTGATAGCTACTCTAGGAATCTGCAGGAACCAAAACAGTTACAGCATTCTGTCTTCAACCACATTAATTTATTAAATCACTGTAAGTTTTTCAAGGGGAGACACTGCAACTGCGAGTTGTCAGTGGTGTTTATTTCACTATCACAAGGTGCTACTGTTCTCGGGCAAGGTTTTTTATAACTCTAACATTGTGCTACAGTGTAACAAACAACTTTGGATTCAGTGTGAAACCTCAGAAATAACCTTGTAATCAGTGACACACTGTGATTCAGTTAAGGTGACATCTCCAGCAGCTAATGAGTGGCAAATCCTTAAATGTGTCATGCTTTCGTGTACAATTCGTGCGAGTTGTTTTGAGATGTAAATATCATACCACCTTTAGGTAATAATGTGATTTCCCCCCTCACCCTCCAAAGCAAATGCAATCTCACAGTTTTCATTCCTTTCAACAATTTAACTTATAATGCGCATTAAAAGTTCTGATAGCTTACTTAGTATAATAGGTTACAAAATGTACTTGTTGCATAACATTTAGGTGTATTCAAATGCTTTCATAACCGCTTTGAAAGTTGGAACAGGTCAGGTCAGGTTGGGGAGCATGCGCTGGTACATTGTGTTGCCGCACCCACCACACAACAAAACAGCTCAGGATCCTGGTTGGCAACCCCCCCAGGCAGACGCGGTCCAGACCCACCATCCGGAAATGACCCTCTGCCGCAGCCAGGTGTTACATGGGCATCTCCTTGGCCTGGTCCAGCCATGCAGATCTTCAACAATGAAGATCCTGCAAGCCAGATCACCATCTGGGAATTGCGCCACATGGCCATAGTTCCGTAACTGAAGCTCCCTCACAATGCAGGTAATGTGTTTCATTCAGGACTCCAAGAATTCTCTGAAAAGATACAGTACCAAAGGAGTCCAGCCTTTCCCTCAGGTCACTGGATGGTGCCCATGTCTAGCAGCCATATAGCAAGAAAGGAAGCACCAGGACTCTAAAAGCCTGGATCTTCATCCTTTTGCACAGATATTGGGAGTGCCACACACCTCTTTTGCAGCGACATGCTCTCCTAATCCGTTTACTAACTTTACAGGAATAGTCACCAGAGACATGAATGTCACTGCCAAGGTAAGTAAACTTTACCTTACCATAAGGTTGACACTCTCACCGCAGCCAGACACGCTGCTGATGGGTGTGCCTAAGAGGTCACTAAAGCCCTGGATCTTGGTTTTTATCCAGGACACTCGCAAGCTCAGACACTCAGAATACTCGCTTAATCTCTCGAGAGCCCCAATCAGAGCCTCCATTGACTCCGTGAAGGTCAAAGCATTGTCAGCAAAGTCAAGATCAGCAAATCTTTCTTCACCAACAGATGCCCCACAGCGGCTGGACCCCACAACCTTGCCCAACACCCATTCCATGCAAGCATTGAACAGAGTAGGAGCAAGAACATACACACCCCTGACGAACCCCAGAATCAACTGGGAAAAACGCAGAGGTTCTGCCTCCACTCTGCATAGCACTCACATCACCAGTGTACTGGCCGGCCATGATATCCAGCAACCTTGAGGGGATCATGTGAAGTCACAGATTGTCCCACAGGGCAGCTCGATCAAATGAGTTGAACGGTTTACAAAAATCAATAAAGGCTGCAAAGAAAGTTTGCCGATATTCGCATTTCCATGAGAACACTCAGTGCCAGGATGCGGTTGATGGTAGACTTTTTAGGCGTAATACCAGAGTGCTCCGGTTGCTGGTAGTTCAGCAAGTTATCATGGAATCTATTGAGGACAACCCTATCAAGGACCTTATCCGGCACCGAGAGCAGTATTATCCCCCTGTAGTTGCCACAACCCAGGCGATTGTCCTTCTCTTTCCAGATAGGGACGACAAGTCCCAGTTTTCAGTCAGCTGGGATGACAACAGTCTCACAAATGGAAGCAACAATTGCTTGCAATGCCAGTAGGACAGCCTTACCACCAGCCTGGAGAAGTTCACCCCAGATACCACAGATCCCTGCAATCTTCCCTACCCTTAGCTGGAAAACCACCTGTGCAATCTCTGTGAGATTGGGTGTTTCACAGATAATTGGGGGGTCTGCCTCTAGAACTGTGGACCTAAAGATATCCAACATCCTAGCTGGAGGAACAGCTTTAAACAGCTACTCATAGTAGCCAGCAAACTGGGCCACAGCTACAGTGTCATCCATAAAGACCGTTCCATCAGCCTAAAGTTGGAACACTTTATATTTTTGTTTACTTCATGCAAAAGAGACCACATTTTTCATATTAAATATTTTCATAACAATGAGTCATATTCAAAAATAGCAGTAATGAATACATAAAATACATGTTATTGAATAACATTCTATTAAATCATGTAATTAAAAACTGATCCTGAACAGAATATGAGTATGATGTCATTTTAAGCTTTGAATGTTGTGTATTTAGATATTTATATACAGTAAATACATATATTTAGTGCTGTCAAGGTCCACAAGAATTCAAGCAATTCTGTTAAAAAATCTATAAATATATCTTTATTATGTGTATACTTTTTCTGAAAATGGTTCTAATAACACTTTGTTATGTATAGTTGCATCTCTCTTAATAATGGCATATTGTTCCGACCAGTATGCCATTAAACGGTTTTGTCATTGCGTTGACATATATTAAGTGGCAGAGGCATGCCTCTGCGTCTGATGTAATTCTTGCCAAGCTGACTTTAGATACAAGGCACCACGTCTATATCACTGTATTCTATGGCAAAAATCTAGCCACACACCAGCAGCACATAGGGATGTGCCTTTGTGTCTTTTCCACGATGACGTGTCAACTATACACCTGACCTGATGTAACTTACCCTAAGCTAACCTAAACTAACATTAGCATAATACATATATCACATAAATTAATAATACTTGCTGAAATACCATAATAATAATACATTAAAAACAATATGAACACTGTAATATGACCACTTACGACAGTGTTTTAACGTTATTCAATGTCACTTATTGTATCGCTATGGAAGGTCCATCATTAGAGTGCAACTTCATTAGTCGTGACGTTTTCAAATAAGTCATGACTGTATTCCTTTTTTGTGTGTATACCTATTTTTATTGTATTTCAAAAAAATGTGCAAGTTCCCTTTTTTGTAGTAAAAATATATTATTTTCAATATTTATCATTACATCTCTAAGAAAGAGATTCCCTCAACCCCCGTAAAGGGTCAGCACCCAATGCCACTAATCAAACTTTTCCAGGGGAACACTGCTATACCATCTATTTGCTGTAAAGAGATGACCAATAGTTAGGGGGATTCCTGGAAGAAGTCAAAAATTCCACACTCAAATGAGGTGCCAGACTAAGTGTACAGCCCAGTGTCAGCAGCAGGACATTGTGAGATGGGGGCGGAAGATCAATCTCGTATTGACAACGGCTACAATGCTGATTCAGTTACTGCACAGGAGAAAGGCCTGGCAATCTACTTATGTACTATGCCAAGAAAACTTGATGGAGAGTACAACTAAAGGTCCGAAGGCACTCAACAACCTACTGGGGAAGAGCCGATGGTCGACTTGAGTATGATCAATGCTCATGACGCGCCAGGATCAAAACCGCAAGGTTGTCTTGGTGCTAATGTCTTTTGGTCGAAAGGGAAGATCAAAAGCTGTAGAGATATCATCAGACTCGGAACCCGGAACATATGAACCATGAACATATGAAACTTGACATCATCAAAGCCGAAATGGACAGAACAGGACTTGACTTACTAGGAATTAGTGAGCTAAAGTGGACTCAATCCGGACATTTTCAGTCCAACGAACATTGCGTCTACTATTCTGGCAACGACAACCAAAGAAGAAAACAGCTTTTATTCTCAACCAAAGATTTGCTGGCACTGTCCTGAAGCATAATGCAGTCAGCAATAGAGTCATCTCGATACGATTACAAGGAGCTCCAATCCATGTCACAATCATACAAGTCTACACACCAACAACAAATGCCGAGGAGGAAGATGTTTTAACTACGATCAAGTTCAAGAGGAAATCGACAGGACGCCAAAACGAGACTTACTCATTATCATTAGACTTTAATGCCAAAGTAGGCCATGGTAAACATGGAACTGTTGTTGGAAATTTTGGACTTGGCGAACAAAACGAACCTGGAGAAAGATTAATTGACTTTTGTACGACAAATCAACTTTCCATCATGAACACTTTCTTCCAAAATCACAAACAAAGACACTACACATGGATGTCACCGAATGGGGCCTATAAGAATCAGATCGACTACATATGTGCTCACCAAAGATGGAGGTTGTCTATTATTACCATGAAAACAAGGCCAGGAACTGATCATGAACTTTTGACATCAAAGATTAGAGTCAAGCAGTGCAAATGGACTAGACAACAGGCCATTTCCAACTTCAATTTGACTGTGTTTTGGAACGGTCTGCACAAATGATTTACATCACTGAACATGGATGAAAAAAAGCCTGAGGAACTATGGACAAATATAAAGACTATTATTACTGAAGAAGCTGGCAAGTCAATAAACAAGAAGCAGAAAAGACTTCCACAGTCATGGTTAACAGAAGAGACTCTAAAGATCATCAAGGAAAGATGAATGGCAAAGGCAAAAGGTAATAAGCAGACCGCGTACAACATCAGTAAAAGACTAAAAAGAGCCATTTGATCAGACAAAGAACTTTATGATCAAAGGATATGCACAGAGATAGAAAGTGAACATCTGAAGGGCAAGACCAGAAAGTCACACCTAAAGATCAAAGAGATATGACAAACGTTTCAACCAAGAGAGGACATGTTGAAAGACGGCAATGGAAACAAACTAACTGAGCCAGAACAGATCAAGGAAAGATGGAAAGAGTACATGGAGCACCTCTACAAGAACGACTCAGTGATACAGGAAGAAACAGAGACTGGAAATGACAGACAGCCAAACACACTGAAAGACAAGGTCGTCACTGCAATAAAGCTTCTGCCAAACAACAAAGCACCTGGACACGACAATATTCCTGTGGAGCTAATAAAGTCTTTTGAATCAGTGGTTAATGCCATCACACGCCTGTCTCAACAGATATGGACAACTGGTGAATGGCTCAAGGACTGGACAAGATCAGTGTTTATTCTTATTCCGAAGAAGAGAGATGCTACCAACTGTGGAAAGTATCGTACTATTGCACTTATACCTCATGCCAGCAAAATACTATCGAAGATCCTACAAAAACGGTTAGAGCCTTACCTTGACAAAGACCTGCCAGAGGAACAAGCAGGATTCAGAAAAGGCAGTGGAACAAGAGATGCAATTGCTAACATCAGATGGATAATGGAAAAGGCCAAATAATACAACAAGGAGATATATTTTTGTTTCCTCGATTACAGCAAAGACTTTGACTGTGTTGATCACCAGAAACTTTGGACTACAATGAAGGATATGGGTGTGCCAAACCATCTGATCAGCCTCTTTAGAAACCTTTACATCAACCAAGAAGCAACAGTCTGAGCGGAACACGGTAACACGGCATGGGTCAAAGTAGAGTGAGGCGTCAGACAAGGCTGCATCCTGTCACAATTTCTCTTCAATTTATACGCAGAAGCCATTTTCAGGAAGGCTGTACTTGCTGAAAAAGAAGAGGGAATCAAAATTGCTGGACGAACAATCGTAGATACGCAGTCGATACAACACTGACAGCAATAAGTGCAGGTGGAATGAAGGATTTATTACGAAGTGTCAAGCTGGAAAGCTCAAACATGGGACTGCTACTTAACACAAAGAAGTCAAAGATATTAACTACTGCTAGATACAATTGGGACACATTTGATATGGACGGCAATGAATTGGAAGTTGTAAAGGACTTCAACCTACTCGGATCGAAGATGACTAAAGATGCAGCAATGACACCGGAAGTCAAACAGAGATTAGCTATGGGCAAATTAACAATGAAGTCACTTGACAAGGTCTCTTAAATCAAGGAACATTTCACAAGTGACGATGACACGGCTTGTACATAGTTTGGTCTTTTCTGTGGTAACATGCAGATTTGAAACTTGGACGATAAAGAAACAAGATAGAAGAAGAATCGACGCCTTTGAAATGCGGTGCTGGAAAAGGATGTTATCAATACCATTAACAGCCAGAAGAACGAATAAATCAATCTTGGAACAAATCAAGTCGGACATGTCACTCGGATCAAGGATCACTAAGCTACAACTTGCCTACTTTGGACATATTATACGAAGAGAGCAATCACTGGAAAAGGATATCATGGTCAGAAGAACAGAAGGAACAAGGTGAAGAGCAAGACCAGCAACTCGATGTCTCAACACGATCACAATAACGGCGGAAAAGACCCTGGTGGACCTATCTAGACTTGCACATGATCAATTTTCCTACAGATCATTCATCCATCAAATCGCCATGGCTCGGGACCGAGCTGAAGGCAGCTAATAATAATAAATAACCACTGGGTGACAGGCTGAGCTAGTGGACCTATAGCTATTGCTGCCTTAGTATCAAGAAGTTAACCAGAAGTCTCTCCAAGACTGGGTTTAAAGGCTGCAATCCTGCCAGTGCTCCAGTTGAGCTGAGAGGTGAGCATTGTGAAGTTTTACTGATGGGAGGAAAAGAGACTAGGATTTGAAAAAGGAGAGACAGAAAGAGAGAGACAAGACTGTTTAGGAAGGCCTTTAGGATATTTCTTTGTTATCTGCCATTCTTGCCCTACTTTATAGTACAGTGCATCCGGAAAGTATTCACAGCGCATCACTTTTTCCACATTTTGTTATGTTACAGCCTTATTCCAAAATGGATTAAATTCATTTTTTTCCTCAGAATTCTACAAACAACACCCCATAATGACAACGTGAAAAAAGTTTACTTGAGATTTTTGCAAATTTATTAAAAATAATAAAAATTGAGAAAGCTCATGTATGTAAGTATTCACAGGCTTTGCCATGAAGCTCAAAATTGAGCTCAGGTGCATCCTGTTTCCCCTGATCATCCTTGAGATGTTTCTGCAGCTTAATTGGAGTCCACCCGTGGTAAATTCAGTTGATCGGATATGATTTGGAAAGGCACACACCTGTCTATATAAGGTCCCACAGTTGACAGTTCATGTCAGAGCACAAACCAAGCATGAAGTCAAAGGAATTGTCTGTAGACCTCTGAGACAGGATTGTCTCGAGGCACAAATCTGGGGAAGGTTACAGAAAAATTTCTGCTGCTTTGAAAGTCCCAATGAGCACAGTGGCCTCCATCATCTGTAAGTGTAAGAAGTTCAAAACCACCAGGACTCCTAGAGTTGGCCGGCCATCTAAACTGAGCGATCAGGGGAGAAGGGCCTTAGACAGGGAGGTGACCAAGAACCCAAAGGTCACTCTGTCAGAGCTCCAGAGGTCCTCTGTGGAGAGAGGAGAACCTTCCAGAAGGGCAACCATCTCTGCAGCAATCCACCAATCAGGCCTGTACGGTAGAGTGGCCAGACGGAAGCCACTCCTTAGTAAAAGGAACATGGCAGCCCGCCTGGAGTTTGCCAAAAGGCACCTGAAGGACTCTCAGACCATGAGAAACAAAATTCTCTGGTCTGATGAGACAAAGATTTAACTCTTTGGTGTGAATGCCAGGCGTCACGTTTGGAGGAAACCAGGCACCGCTCATCACCAGGCCAATACCATCCCTACAGTGAAGCATGGCGGTGGCAGCATCATGCTGTGGGAATGGTTTTTAGCGGCAGGAACTGGAAGACTAGTCAGGATAAAGGGAAAGATGACTGCAGCAATGTACAGAGACATCCTGGATGAAAACCTGCTTCAGAGCGCTCTTGACCTCAGACTGGGGCAACGGTTCATCTTTCAGCAGGACAACGACCCTAAGCACAAAGCCAAGATATCAAAGGAGTGGCTTCATGACAACTCTGTGAATGTCCTTGAGTGGCCCAGCCAGAGCCCAGACTTGAATCCGATTGAACATCTCTGGAGAGATCTTAAAATTGCTGTGCACCGACGTTTCCCATCCAACCTGATGGAGCTTGAGAGGTGCTACAAAGAGGAATGGGCGAAACTGGCCAAGGATAGGTGTGCCAAGCTTGTGGCATCATATTCAAAAAGTCTGGAGGCTGTAATTGCTGCCAAAGGTGCATCGACAAAGTATTGAGCAAAGGCCGTGAATACTTATGTACATGTGATTTCTCAGTTTTTTTATTTTTAATAAATTTGCAAAAACTTCAAGTAAACTTTTTTCTCGTTGTTATCATGGGGTGTTGTGTGTAGAATTCTGAGGAAAAAAATGAATTTAATCCATTTTGGAATAAGGCTGTAACATAACAAAATGTGGAAAAAGTGATACGCTGTGAATACTTTCCGGATGCACTGTACTTTCAGTTCCTGGACAATTTATGAACCAGTGGTCTAAGGAGTCCGTGATGTAGATCAAAGTTATTAGTGTACATGAAACAAGGCAGGACATAAGAAAGCACACTACTGGCAATTCCAGTGCAACTACTTTTACTAAGGATTTCAGCAGTTGCTACAGCTTCCCCTTCTAGGCTGGTTATACCTTTTGCTTGTTATCGAATGCCTGGTGGACAAGTGATGCTTGCTCCAACAGGCAGCATTATCCATTCCTCACTACCTTATAGCATGCACTAGTAAATCATCCTTCCCATCACATTTAAAAATGAATAGTCCATTTTCAAGGCTTAAAAAGGACTCAAAGGTTTTAAGGAACCTTTAGGGAATTTTTGACATGCCTAGAACTGTTAGCAATTGGGAGTTTACTGTACTATTTATCTTACTGCCTAAATTCTAATAGAGATTATCGATTCACACTTATGGGGTAACTGAACAATGTCAATGTTATATCTATGGTTTAGTGCTTTTATGAACCCGTACATTTATGACTTGTAAAAGTGCTCGCATAAAAGTGTCTGCTAAATCAACACATTTACAGCATAGTTTGTGCCCTTGGGAGTCTGTCCTAATCTCTTTGCCACTATGCTTAATACTGTCTCTTTGGCATGGCTTCCACTTAAAGGTTCAACAAATCACTCAAGAGCGATTGTCAAGTGCTACCACCTCCAAACTCCATACTAAACTGGCGAGACACAATTAATAAAAACAAAATCAACAAACTAAGGCAGTTGCGCTGCATCACCCCCCTGCAACCATATCTGCATGTGTTTTTCTCTCACATCCTAAAGACATGCAGGATTTGTTGGTTGCTGACTCTGAATGTTCCCTGATACAAGTCATTGGAGGTTTATAACTAAGTACAATCTGAAGTGGACTGGAACACTGTCTAGGACAAGTACCTGCATTGGGACTAATACTCCTGGAATAGGCCTTGAACAACCCTGTACTGGATTAAGTGGGTCTGATAATGAACAGATGGACAGACAGATGGACAAAACAAGTGATAGAAACAATATATAAACAATAAGCAGGCTTCTCATAATACTCCAACTAAAGCAGACAACAATGGATGACTGCAGGACAGAGATAACGATCATTCATCTGCAAATGGTAAAAGTAATTAATGATTTCACTTTTATAACATCAATCCCAGTATTTTTTGAACCCACTTTTTTCCATTAGTATGAGGTCTCAGATGGGAACCAGCTCTATATGGGGATGAAAATCGACAATGTACTAACACACAAGGTCAGTTTATTATATCCAGTGTTTGGCCACTTTGTTGACCCAAGACATCTTACAGGATCAACATACATTAAAGCTGTTTAAGGGGTGGGGCACAAGGAAATTAAGAGACTTTAGAGTCACAAAGCGAAGCAGAAGCAGAAACTGAACCAGGCAACCTATGCTACCTGTATGTCAATGCCATAACCACTGCACCGATTGGCCGAATTATAGTAAAATAGCCTGAATACCTTAATGTGCAAAGGCAAAGTTTTGGGATTTTGCAGCATTCCAGAGTACTCAGTGAAAGAATGTGTGAATTTCACCAAGGGCTGGAAATTGAACCCAGGTTCCTGGAGCTATAAGGTGATGATATGAAATGCTTTGTCATCCCTTAAAACATTGAATCTATACTTTTTTTATATATGCTGCTTCTCTATCCATCACAAACACTTCAAAGACCAATAGTGGATGGCCAAAAAAGTAGAGACACAGACACATGTTACAACTGAGAAGCTCAGTCATATCTGTTGTAGCTGCTTTACATTCACATTGGAGGGCCACATGAGTCGCCATAAAATAAGACTTTCTGAAACAAATCTCTCTAGGGTTAGTTCCTACCCTTTTCCTCAATTATAATCTCTGGTCACTGTGACCTTAAACTGGATTAATCTGGTTCAATTAATTATCAATACAAGGCTGGAAATCTCTAAATTGTTACATTAAGTCAGCATCAAAATGCACACAGATATTTTGCAATTCACTCAAAATGTGAAATGTTGCTCTAGATTCCTAACCTTAAAAGAGGCAGTGACCTCAATAGATGAAAAAGCTGTCAATCTCTGAGGAGCTGGCCTCAATAAAAAGGAACGCAGGAGATGCAAGGCACTATGCCTCAAAAGAAAAGAAAGTGTGATAGCTGAAAACACAGGCCTGTGGTACACTGAACAGGGAGGAAGAGAACACCTGAAATCAGCTATATTGCAGTAATGGCTGGAATCTGAAGCCATATTCTCACTGCACTTAGAAGGGCTTCCCCTCCAGCTTCATTGTCTACTGAGTCCAATGCTAAAACAGTAGGGGGCTGGAATACAAAACTCCCAAGCCTACCAGTGAAACTGGCATGAAAAACAAATGGACTAAATCAATCAGAAGGGAAAGCAATATAAATGAAGAAATTAGACTAAGCAAGGGACCAAGACCATGTTTGAGACTTATGGGTCATTACAGCCAATGTGAGGTCCTGTAAATCATTTGCATGTCACTATGCAGCACTATGTTTGCACTAATTCACCAAATTTAAAACCAGAAAGAACCAAACTCAAGGTGTGCTGAAAAAGTATGTCTTGCCTAAAGGCAAATTTTCTAGGTCCTTGCCTTAAAACCCACTTGGCTTTTGCTACACAAACCAAAATATTTTTTCACTTTCTTCTTTAGCTTTTTTTCCCAAAATTAAAGTGCTTCAATGATAAAAGCAATAGCTATCACCTGTAGAGTAATGCTACTGCAGCCATCATTGCATTTAGGGAAGTTCAGCCAAGATGGAATGCATAGGGTCATGGGAGTCAGGAAGTTAAAGAGGAAAACTTAACAACTGGATGAGATGATGGAACAGTTTTGCTGTTAGCTTTCTAAGTTGACAGAAAGGTCTTGTCATGTCTGTCTGACTTGTTAATGTTCTTATTAAGATGAACACAAAGATTCAGGAAGGAAAATCATTATTAGTGGCTGGTTAATATTCAGCAGATGATGACAGGCTAACCTGCTATTTGGAGAGAAGTAAGAGCTAAAAATGAGGAGTCAGAAAATGGCCATAGTCAGCTGTCAGTTATGGAAGCAAAATTGCCCCCTTGCTTAGTGTCCACTGGCAGCCTTTGATGTCCTTATGACTGATGGTAATCAGCTCCAGCACCAGACTGTCTTGAATCCTTGGATTCATTTTTTTTTTTCATTTTTCATTAGTTGTGTTTGTAAATCAAAGGAGTGAATGGATGAGAACTACTTGTTTTTAAACACAGATAAAACTGAGATGTTAATTGTTTGAGGGAATCACACTGATCACAACAATATTCTGTCATCATTTAACTCAGTTGGAATCACCATTAATTTTACTGAATCAGCACGCAATCTAGGAGTTATCTTTGACTCAAGCATGTCATTTAAAGCGCATATTACAAAGTTGTCCAAATCATGTTTCTTCCATCTTAAAAATGTTGGGAAATTAAGGCGCTTTCTAAATAAACAGGATTCTGAGAAATAATGCATTTATTTCTAGTAGGATTGACTACTGCAATGCGGTGTTCACTGGATGTTCAAATTGTTCTTTATACAGCCTCCAGTTAATCCAAAATGCTGCTGCAAGAATTATCACAAGAACAAGAAAATACGAACACATAACTCCAGTTCTTAAATCCTTAAACTTGCTCTCAGTTAAGTTTAGGGCAGATTTCAAAATCCTCCTTTTAACATATAAAGCATTAAATGGCCAAAGTCCGGCTTACTTGTCAGAACTTATCATGACTTACAAACCAGAGCGCACATTATGATCTCAAGATGCCGGTCTGCTTATGATTTCAAGGATTAATAAAATAACAGTGGGAGGTCGAGCTTTTAGTTTTAGGGCCCCTCAACTGTGGAATGGTCTGCCTGCTACTATAAGAGGTGCCTCTTCGGTCTCAGCTTTTAAATCCCGGCTGAAGACTCACTACTTCAGTTTAGCATATCCTACTACAGCTGCTGATTAACTGTACATACTGCATCTTTGTTGTTAGTCATTAGCACTAAAACATAAGTAATATGAGAGTTATAATTTGAGACTAACCCTCACCTATTCTGTTTCTCTTTTTGGTGCTCAAATGT
This sequence comes from Polypterus bichir lapradei, assembly GCA_026402145.1. Taxonomy (NCBI): domain Eukaryota; kingdom Metazoa; phylum Chordata; class Cladistia; order Polypteriformes; family Polypteridae; genus Polypterus; species Polypterus bichir. The sequence continues at coordinate 135,072,708 of JANRMT010062791.1, forward strand.
GGCACTTGGTGCCTTGGTGCCAACCTGCCAAGTTGTTTTGCCTACCTAAGGTAAAGTCATCGCTGATGGAGGAGAGCAGGAATCATGTGAAAGAGGGGTCCTTTCATCGAATTAGCGCTATTTCAGTTGTGGAATGGCCAAATGGGGGAGGCAGCTGATGAATGAGGTCTCCAGGACTCTAAACAAATCCAAATCATATTATGTGATATCATCTACTGTTAAATTCTAATCCGTACTTCTAAAACTTTTATTTTTATACTGTATTGAGGATTTGTTCTGTTCTGTGTATTGTATTGACCCCCTTCTTTTTGACACCCACTGCACGCCCAACCTACCTGGAAAGGGGTCTCTCTTTGAATTGACTTTCCCAAGTTTTCTTCCATTTTTTCCCTACAAGAGTTTTTTTTTGGGAATTTTTTCATGTCTTCTTAGAGAGTCAAGGCTTGGGGGCTGTCAAGAGGCAGGGCCTGTTAAAGCCAATTGCGGCACTTATTGTGTGATTTTGGGCTATGCAAAATATAAATTGTATTGCACTGTATTGTATTTTGATCAAAAACTAACTTTCCCATTTTTTGGGAGTTGCCTCATGGTTCTAGACTCAAATCTATAAGAAGTGTGTAGTGCAATAACATCACCAACTTGTACAAAATCAAAACTTAACTTCCCAGACTCAAGCAGGCTAGGGCACTTATTTAAGGGTTGCCTATCACGTTTTTGTAATTTGGAGTCAAGGAAGGGCACACATTCACCTCCCTTGTTAAGTGGTGCAGTAATATCACCAATTTGCACAAAGGATTAAACGTAGCATCTTAGACTAAACCAATTGGTGACTAGTGAACAGCCAAAGGCTCAAGTCTTCAAGGGGACCGCACTGATTGGGCACTGATGTCATTCCTCACATTGAGCAGTATGCAGTGATATCACCACATTGCACAGTACAAGCGTCCTAGGCGACAAAAACAAATAGCACACTAAATTGCATGTCTTATGATGGCCTGCAAATAACTGTAAGCTTGAGTCTAGGAAGTGAGCATTGTGGTGACATCATAATCCCCATACTGCAATGTATATCAACATAACAGTGACAGTGGTTTTGTGGGCTAAAGGAAAGATTCTTTATTTAGCTCAGCAACTAAAATATGTATTTTAGAGTGATTGGCATGGAGCTCCTGGACAACACTGAGTGGCGTAGTCATATTCATCTCCCACACTCACTCACACATGCAGAATAAAAGTGACTTTATATTCCCAGGGTATTGCTTTAACTCAGTAGGTTAAGCCACTTGTTTAAAGGAGAACAATGCACCATTAGACGTTTATGGCCAGGAGGAGGAAACCAAACTGAGTGGTGCAGTGATGTCATTCACCACTTGAATTACTGTGGTGATGTCATCTTCACACTGAGGAATGCCTCAATATCTCCTTCTCCATCACCCATGCAGCAATAAAGTGAATGTAACAGTCGAAGACAGAGACTACAGTCCTTATTTCTAGACAAAGGCTAAGATCCCTGAAGTATCCACCTTGAGTAGTGCAGTGGCATCGCCAAAGAAACCACCCCAAACTGAGAAGTGCAGTAATTTTAATTTCATATTGAGTGGTGCAGTGAAGACACTGTTCCTCACAGAGGATTTATGCATGCATGGAGAGGTTAAGGGAAATACCATTGTAGCCATAACCTAGCAGGCACTTTTTCATTGAAAGGGCTCAGGGGAATCTGCACCACACTATTGTGTCACATAGCTGAAGTGGAAATCTGCATACCTTTTAAAACTATATGGATGAGATGCTGAGACAATTTAGCTATTGGCTCATCAAAGGAGGCTTATGGACTTGGCAGCATCCTCTTGTTATTGAAGAAGTTACATTTCTTAATGGCTGTAGATTCCATGGAAAAAGGACTGTTACTTAACCTAAGTTGTTTACATGCAAGACCTAAGACTAAAGTCCAATTTTTCCAAGTTGTGTTTCTTAGAAAATTAATTTTAGTTGCCATGGTGGCATGATTCTATGTTTAGCATCACACCTGATATCCAAGGACACTTTGAATCAGACATCAAATGATGACATGTCAGACACTGACTGAAGAAATGTAGTAAATACTGTCTTGACTTCAAGTTAAAAAAATGTTTTTTTTAAGAATTTCTGGTTACAAACTATGCACCCTTGTCTATGACTTCTGCTTTGTCTTTGTAAGGTAGTTTGAATGGTTTATTGATCCCCGCTTATCTCAAGGTTATGGTTTCTATTTAAAGTATTCTATTCTCAGAAAAAAAACAAAAACATTAAAAGTGATTCAGCCTTTTCATGGAAAGACACTCTTGTAGTTCACACCCACAATCATTAGTTGGAGTAAAATTACCAACATGATCAGAAGAAAAATGACTGTTGTTTCTCCGATAAAAGGGTGCTAAGTTGCCCGTTTTGAACTGATCAGTGCAGGACCAAGAAAGGACTGCAATGAGCAGGTTGCTGACATTAGCTTTTCCATAATCAGGATATTTTTTGTTTTAATTTCTTTGTTTAATTTTTTCTATATTTCCTTTTCTCAAAAATTAATTTTATTTATTGTTTTTGTTCTTTATACTCATCAGGTTGATGTCCAATCAATCAGTCCCTATGTGTCTCAGGTTATAAACTGTTTTTGGCAAGTTCTCATTTCTGCAACCCAGAAATAAAACAAAAACAATATCAGCTATTCTCCTCTTTATGGAAATTTACATTTACGAGGTGTGGCAGAAAAGTAATGAGACTGGCAACACTGCAAGCGATCTGGCAACGCTGCGCTGTTGTCCTTGATAGAGCACGTGTATCAGTACCCTCCCATAGCTCAGTGCGAGTTTCAACTCCTTCCGTTAACTACGTGATTTTTGTGACTGCTATAAGCGAAGTTGTGTTTTTGGTTGTGCGTCACGCAAAATGGAAGAGCGGAATTTGGAGCAAAGTTGTGCCATTAAATTTTGTGTTAAGCTTGGAGAATCGGCAAGTGTGACGTTTGAAAAGTTAACACTTTGGCACAAATCATTTTTGGAAGGCAGAAAACACGTTGAAGATGAACACCGTTCAGGGAGGCCTTCAACTTCGAAAACCAATGAAAACATCGAACGTGTGAACACTCTTGTGAGATCAGACCGTCGTTTAACATTAAGAATGTTGAGTGAACAATGAAAGGCTCAGAAAAAGGGTCATTCGCGTGAGACCAGACATTGCAGACAAATGGATGCTCCATCATGACAACGCCCCATGTCACACTGCCCTCTCCATAACAGAATTTTTGACCTCAAAAGGCATTCCTGTGGTTCCCCAGCCCCCTTATTCACCTGACCTCAGTCCGTGTGACTTTTTCCTTTTTCCTAAACTGAAAAATGTCCTCAAAGGACGTCATTTCGGGACTTTAGAAAACATCCAAAAGATTGTAACAGACATGCTGAAGACCATACCGGTTGAAGACTTCCAGCGCTGCTACCAACAGTGGGAACAACGTCTCCATCGGTGTGTAGCTGCCCAAGGGAACTACTTTGAAGGGGATAACATTGATGTTTGAAAAAAATAAAAACTTTGGTAAATAAAAAATCACTTTTCTGCCACACCTCGTATCTTCCTCCTCTCTGTTTCACCCTCTGTAATCAGTTTCGTTTTGAACCCTGTAACAATATGTTTTTTTTTTTTTGCTGCTTTTTTCAGTATAAGGGTGGCCATCCCTAAACCTTTTGAGTCTCCTGCTCTCCTTATTACAACGGATCACACTCATATTCTCCAGTGGACTGAACTGACAAACCTGCCTCCCTGACGATACAGATTTCCTTTATGTTAAGTGGTCAGTGTTCAGTACATGGCTGTAGGCTCAAATCCAGGAAGGCGCTGCATTGAGTGGTATGAAGACATTCACTTTGCCATATTCAGCCCTCCAGTAAAGTACCGATCCTCACAAAAGAAAACAGATTGGATGTTCTCAGGTTTAAGCCTGTCATTATAATGAATGCAGATGCAGATAAACTGTCACAATAATAGTAATGATTAACAATTTAATTGTCTTTTTAATTTTTTTCCATTATAACTTAAAGTATGAGGGTAAATCAAAAAGCAAAGGCAACTTGTAAATGAAGTGACTGCAACGGATAGAAGCTGACACAATACAAAATGTTCGTGATGGCTTATGCTGTTAGTCTAGCTGAAGGCAAGGTTAATTGAACCTGGATGCTTTGCTGCTGGATTGCACCATTGTTAAATCACACGTCATAGTGAGATTTCCTTGGGCAGAAGGAGTGAAACCTGCTGAAATTCACTAAAGGATGTTGGCTTGTAAGCTGTTGGGTACCCATCTTGCACAAACTTTATGGTACCCTAAATCATGTGCACATGCAAATTGATAGCTGATATTCAAATGTGTATCAGCAACGGATGATGAAATCCATCGGTCTTCTCTGCCAAAGGCATTCACCATGTCGATGTGGGCTTGTTTGTGCAATGTTGATTGTCAACCAGATTGAGCTTTATCATTTACACATGTTCTTCCCACTATAAACAATACACTACAAGCAATAATAGCCAAACTATTCCAAAAACCATAGCTGCTTTAGCATTGTTACTCTCAGTGCACCACTCAGGGTATTTTAACCCACTGTATCCAAGTGTGGAATCACAGCTCTACAACAGCTGATCGGAAAGAGGATTTTTTGGATACTGTATCCAGCACACGCTGCCTCAGCCATGCGCACAGTCTATTTTTTACTGCTCTCATATGGCAAAAGTTTCCGAGCCTTTCCTGTAGGGACCTCGCAATTCAGAAACAGTTTCATCCCAAGAACTCTAAATGCACTCAATCAATCCATGAAGTGCTCCTGGTGGAACTGTTTGTAGCGATGATTGTTCCTGCCTCAAGGCTTGCTGGGACTGGCGCGACCCTGGATGGATAGATGGGTAGAATAATTAAACAAGTACTATGAAGATATTTCAGTATTTCTTAGAAGTTTTGAAGTATCGGTATTCTAAGCTTACAGATTGCATGACATTTATTACAGAGCTTGCGTGGCGATTGATTGCTTGGAGAAACAAAAAGAAGGAAAGGAATTGGGTACATTTGAAAGAAACAGTACTGCTGCATTAAATTATTTCATTGAGGATCGCGCATGGCATGGAAAACATCTTGCAGGAAACAGGAACATTCTCTGGATGCTACCACTATGCCACCGTGCCCCCATGTTTAATAAATGCTTTAATTCCTATCATCATGAAAATGATTTCAAGTCTACATCTTAGTATTTAAATTCTTCAGAGAGCTGTAATATCATGAATGTAATGTATTCTGTGTCCTGTCGGCAGAAGAGAAAGCCCGTTTAAGAAGTATGTAGTGATTCAAACACACAGAGCACAAAGAAAAACACATACAATACAAAGCATTTACTGTGCTACTTTAGTTACGATGGGATTTGAGAAACTTGTATAGTAAACGATTTTAAGATGAGGTTTATGATGTTCTACTTTAATAACAAAATAAACTACGTGATTAAAGTTGAAATTTCGAGATCCACTATGTCCCTATTTTTTTTTTTCTTTTCTCTGTACTCTAATACACTTCCATATGACACTCAGATGGTGGGCTACGACTCGTCTTTTCACTCCGACTTTGATATCTGACCACTTACTTATTTTGGACGATGTGTGACATTCTGAACTTGAACTTTCAAGTTTCTCCGCCACTCGATGTCACTCGATCAACTTCCTTTTGTTGTTTATACCACTGCTTAAACCAACAAATAGTACTTTTTTCCTTGCCTCCACTTGGTAATCGTTGAAATTCTTCTGTTTTCCCATTGTCTTTTCACAGAACCCCAAACTTAAGCAGCTATTTATATTGATTTGCATATTCAAAGAGGCATAATTCTGGGAGGAGTCGAGGTGAGGCGGAAGACGCTTGCAAATGTGTTACATTTCACGCTGACCAGGATTTATGTAGCGGAAGAACGCGGAAGTTGGCATATGCACAGATTTATGCATCTGGATTTGTTTGTGCATACTCACATTTCTGTTTTTGTCCATACGCTATGTTTTAGTGTGAATTCTATGCATGTTGTTGTACACGAGGCCCCTGGTCATCCAGCCTAGGAACGGCATAGGATAAAAGTCAACAATTATCGGTTCCCAAAATGTGGGCACTGCTAAGAAAAAAAACAATATGGCACAACAAGAGAATATAATTTGATTATAGCAATCGTAAAAATGCATTGTAGGCATAAACAAATGTAACCAACATATTCTATTCTAAAACCTTAGAATCAACTTTCAGAATTTTTTTAGAGACCAAGAAATAGTTAAAATCACAAGCCAGATCATAACAAAGTGTGTGTGTGTGCTCTGTCATCATCTATCTTCTCTTAATCCTCACAAAACAAAAATACTTTAGGACTATGTATCAGCTGTGCATCCCATAATACAAGCAGTCTCAAATGTTTTCTGAAAACTTCCTGTGTCGGCAGAGTAAGACGGCGGTCTACGGATATTTCCGTGGTGTAGAGAGTGTGATGGGTCAGATAACCATCAGTTAAGTTCTCTTCTTTTCATTGTCTTGGGTGATGTGTCTTACCGGGTCTCTGTTTTTTTTTTTTTTGGGGGGGGGGGGATGGGGCATGCTGGTGGGAACTGCACCTCTTTCAGTTGCTGCAAAGGGAAGTGAGGAGGGGGGGCATTTGACACGGAAAACAGGAAGTGAGCAGCAGTTCGCTTTGCACATGAACTGGATGCGCTCCAAACCCCCAACACACAAAAACATTCACACTCCCTTAGAAGGGCCCCTTGCCAAAAACAAAAGAAAAGCTCCCTTGAGCAGCAGTCAAGAAACAAAGGAAACTGCAGAGACAGGACATTCGGAGGTCTTATGAAGTGTGGTGTTTTTTCACCCCTTGTGACAGAAGCACTTCAAATGTAACTGGAGAAGTTGACTGGGGGCCACTGAGGGGCTGAAGGTTGAATCAGGTCACTTTTAAGGACTGCTTACAATTACATCAATGGGAGAACAAAGCCCCCTTCAGGCCAAATGTGAACCGCTTAGCTGTAATACCTCACAAACACAGCACAGATGGGGCTGAATTTTACATTTCCATGAACCTATAAACCACACTGTGCCAAGCTTTTGTGACTTTCTGTAGTGGTAAAGCTAACCTATTAAAGCTCCAGCTCAGGCCAGTAAGAAAGTAGGTTTTTTCCATTTTGAGGTACATTTTATTCTGATTCATCCATATGGAGTCTATGTATATCTTATGATTAAAAAAAAAAACTTACAAGAAATTGTAGAATAGTCCCACGGCTTCCCACATATCAGTCACTCCTCAGCAGCTCTTAATAGACAGTTTTTATTTATTTGCCATTTTTTTCCTGCTTTCCTTGTTGAAATTTACTCTAGTATAAAGCTTACCAATGTCAATTCAGTTTCTGTCCTCACCCATGTGTCCTGCTTAGCCAGTAGAATTGTTGGAAGTGTATCCCATCTGCACAAAGAAGGAAACAACCCTGGATGGGATGCCAGTTTGTTGTGATTCAAATTCACTCACAAAGTCACACTTACTTGTCTTTCATTCATATATTTTCTAAACTCATTTTACCCATGATAAACCCCTATTCCCACAGAAAATGAAGAGAACAAATACTAAAAGATGGAAAGCACCTTTACACATCATTGTGTATTGGTGCTAGATGATAGCAGACATTGTACAAGCACAACACACCCTGGAAAAAGTTTAGAGTAGTAGAAAGGCATGAAGAAGCAAAGGCTCTGAGGTTCTGAGGTGAAAAGATTTGCTAAGGAGAACTGTTCCATTATTGCCCACTCTGGGTTGAGAGGTGCTGGGTATGTAGGAGTTCCAAGTAATATTGTTACTTGTGTCACACATTTCTAAGCAAACAATATGCAAATAATAATAATAGTAAGTTACATTTATTGAGCGCCTTTCACAAACCCAAGGTCACTTTACATACAGAGTAAAAAAAAAATTACACTGATGACAAAAGTTCATAGAACAGGAAAGTTTTCAGTTGAGATTTAAAAGTGCAGAAAGAGGAGCAATCTCGGAGAGACTGAGGAAGAGTGTTCCAGAGTTGAGGAGCTATAGCACTGAAGGACCTGCCCCCCAAGGTGGAAAGTCTTGTGCGTGGGACAGTAAGGAGATTACTTTTCGAGAACCTGAGAGAGCGACAAGGAGTGCAAGGAGCTAGTAGCTGAGTGAGGTAGAGGGGGGCAAGGTTATGTAAGGCTTTGAAGGTGAGAAGCAGAATCTTGAATTTAATCCTTGATGGAACTGGTAACCATTGAACAGGGGAGATGTGAGCAAAATGCTTTGTGTGGGTGAGGACTCCAGCTGTGGAGTTCTGAATCTACTGTAGCTTCTGTATAGATTTTGCAGGGAGGCCAATGAAGAGGGAATTACAGTAATCAATACGAGACATTAAGAAACAATGAACCAGAGTTTGAGCATCATTAAAGGACAGAAATATATGGAGGTGGGCAATGTTATGGAGATGATAGAATGACATTTTGGAAAGATACCTAATATGTAGCTCAAAGTTAAGTGATAAATGTCATAAATGTCTTGAAGAGCAGGCTTTTCATTTCATATAACACACATTCACAATACTTTTTAGCAGGTGTAGAGTACAATGTATTTTACAATCCTGTCAGATCTGTAATTAAAATGTGTGTTATTTTACAACATCACATGATGTTCATTTTACTTCTGATTGAATTGTATTAAGGTTAACTTTATTTTTATTCAGAAGTAAATATTTTTGGTGTTACTTTGAAAGATAGGGTGGCATGGTAGCATAGTGGTAGGCGCTGCTGCCTCGCAGTAAGTAGACCAGGATTCACGTTCCGGGTCGTCCCTTCATGGAGTTTTCATGTTCTCCCTATGTCTGTGTGGGTTTCCTCCTGGTGCTCTGGTTTTCTCTCACAGTCCAAAGACATGCATATTAGGTAAATTGGTGTTAGTAAATTGATCCTGGTGTGTGGTTGGGGGGGGGGGGGGGTGTGTATGCCGTGTACAGTTTGTGTTCCTGCCTTGCGCCCTATACTAGCTGGGATTTGGTCCAGCAGACCCCTATAACCCTGTTCAGAACTAAGTGGGTTTAACAATGACCGACTGATTGATTTTGAAAGATAACAACTTTTCCCATGTGTTAAAAAAAAGATTAATGGACAGAATTCAGTTCTAGTTTAAGGAAAACAGAACGAAGTAAACAGAATCTTGATCAAAGAGATTTACAGAGGCAAAAACTCTTTGATATCCAATGAAATGAAAATGCTGGCTGCTACAACAGCAATACTTTTATTGACTCCATGCTTGCAAGTGTTTGAGTAGTTAAACCAGATTTATTTTTAATTATTCAGAATTACTTTTTTGTAAAGAATTTTTTTTTTGAGAAGCGAAGGCCTCTACTTCCTGGTTCTTTTGCTTGAAATGGCACAATGCTTCTGTAAGTCATGTAATTTACTTGTTTAACTGCTTAATTTACATTCACTGTTGGTGGTTATTTTCTCTTATTAAAATAATGAAAAGACATTTGTGTGTCATCCTTCTACTTTCCAACTGGTACATATAGTACCTGGACAGCTTTAGGGAGTAACATAAAAGTAAGATAATTAGAAATATGATTACTTTTTTCCTAGAAATGTAAGTAATGTAATCCCTGTTACAATTTCTGAGAAATAGCTGGTAATTTGTAATGGATTGCTTTCTTTGAATGATTACACAAACTGACAGCATTCATTCATGCCTAAACAATAAAATTTATTATAAATCTAATTTCTTAATAATGTAAAAGAGCATGATCCAACACCAAGATTCATGACAGCAAGGGAGCTTCTTGAAGTAAGCTAATAGCCAGACAGCACTTCCAAGCACCTGCTAGATGCATATATGTATTCAATGGTGTGTTATATCATGGTGGCCTTCTTACTCGTATGTATGAGCTCCACCCATATGTGAAAACAGTCAGAACCTTGTTATAAAACTAAAAATGACAAACACAGCATAACATTCTCAAATAGGTCTGATCCAATTCAGGGTTGCTGGGGGCTATAGCTTATCCTGGTAACATTGGGCAGGAACCCACCGAGCACAGGGTAACTGTTCACCGCAAATCCTTCTCACAAATAAACAAATACAAACTTACACTTACAAGGAGTCAACTAACAATAACCAACAAACATTCAGGCTTTTGGAAAATACCAAAGCGCCAAAAGCACAACTCATGTAGGACCTGTAATAAATCACATTTCACTAATCGACTTTGGACCATCAAGTAACTTCCATGTTTTGTTTTTGCCCTTATGATCTGACAAGTGTTTATCACCACTTAGTTTTCTGACTTCTAACAATGAGTTTGTCTATTGACTTGCCTCATATCTATGCCACACAGAAGTAAAATCATTAACTCTGTAAAAAATCATTCATTATATGGAGTTATTTACAGGGTCACAACAGACACCCATGTGTTATGAATGTTTGAATCCACTCTTCCAAGTTTATCTTCAGCTTCAAAAAGCCATCTGATTTATAACCTTAGGCAAATTTGTTTGTCAATAAGTCACCCCCCTTGCTGTGTAGCTTTAGTAGTCTAATTTTACCACAATGATTAACTACTGGGTCCAGAAGCTCATTTAACAGTTCAGGATCAAAATAGGAACATTAGAGGAAAGAGAATGTTTTAAAGTTATTCAAGCTGAGTCCTTTGAGTTGATAGGTAATAAAATTAATCTTTTGTAAAATGAGTAGGCAAACAAAGGTAAAAAGTCTGGCACATTTTCCATGACTGGTTAAGAAACATTAGGAAGCAAAACGCTACTTCAAAACATGTCTGAACAGAAAATGCTCACTTGAATCTGCATTTAAGTTTACAAATGCATTAAGTGCAAAGCTGGACTTGCTTGTTGAATAAATATTGAGATCAAGTCATGACTAAAGTGACCTTCACACAAAGTTACTTCCCCAATAAATAAGTTCTGAGGAGCCTAACAATGCAGAATACCCTGATGAACAATCCCCCAGCCATGTTCTCCTTCTGTAATCCAAACAGCTGCCAATAATGAACCACATATCTCATCAACTGCAGAGCAATAAACATAGTACACTGCCAGTTTCCTAATAAAACATTGCAGAGAGCTGACAGCTTTGAACAGATGAACTAACCATGGATGAATTAGTCTACTGTGGGGCACAATTCTGCACACACACAAACACACACCCACACCCACACATGCACACACATTCTCTTATACTAGGCTCATTGAGCTACTATACCTCTCTTTGGGATACAGAAAAAATCAGAGGGACAACATGCAGATAAACAGCACTTACAGGTCTACAGAACTACAAAGCAATAGCACTAATTACTGTTCCACCAAGTCTACACTGAAAATGGGGAGAGAAAAAAATGAAAAGAACTGTTTGCCAAATGAAATAAAAGGAGACGAACTACCACTAAACCACATGGGAAGATATGACTAAGAAGTCACAAGCTCAAAAGGTGATCCTAGTCTTCCCCATAAGAAATTGACACAGACACTGGAAACCTACTGAAAGACAATTATGAAATGATTTAATGTTCATATTAGACTGCCCAGGACATGTACTTATGTACAAGGCGAGTAGGGAAACCAGTTAGCCTAGGTCACTAGAGCTGTGCCTGTTAAAATCAATTCATTTTATTTCTGTATAGCACTCTTCACTAAGAGCAGGTACAGAGTGCTGTAAATCTGACCAAAAGAGGTTTAACTGGTATTTTTGTTTTTCTCAATGGGCCATTTAAATTATAATATTTATTAACTTATATCATCATAACTTTATATTAACCAGAACTTTATTCCACTTTACTGTTTGTTCAACCTGATTTTCATGTTAATGTAGAGTATGTAAGTGAAGTGTAGTTTTATTATTTTTGCTACTGTTTATACTGTAGCTGGACACTTATACTCTGAGCCCATATTCAGTGAGGAGCTCTATGCAAAAATCAATTAATTTGAATCAAGTGATGATGTGGCTTTACACAGATACTTAATGAGTCACATTCACCTGCAAAACAGATGGGAGTTGATGGAATTATTGAAATTCAGACTGGTATGTGAGTTCATGCTGCTAAGAGCTCAGTGAAGCATCACCATTTTCAGGGAGGCATACTCTCTTCACACTCTCACATTACAATTAGCCATTCAGTCTTTTTTATATTGCACCTTTATATTGTACCTAGTGAGCATTAACACACAGTCCAGGTTGAACATGTTCATTCCATTTACAGCCTCTACAATGTAAAAAATGGTCATGAGTAGAGACAGCTAACCCCAGAACATTTAGGTACAAGGCAGGAAAACATTAGATGAGGTGTTCATTACTCATTGGTCAATTTAACCTATATATTTTGGGATACAGGAGGAAAAAACAGCACTTAAAGGAAAACCCACACAGACCTTTAGAGAACAAGCAAATGCCAAGATTAGAAACCTGTCCCCAAGAGCTGTGAGATAGCAGAACCAACAAACCATTTCACCATGCCAATCTCCTAACTGCTAGGCCCGGCAACTGCTCTCTAGTCATGATCACAGTGACACACATTATTTACTGAATCCCCGAATGAGACCGTAATGTTTTACAGCTCTGCACAACACAAGAAGAGTTTAGCAACCTGCCCACCCCATGAGGCCAAGGAGTAGGTGATGCAAGAGATGATGCAAATCTACCCACACTCCCAAACACTTTGATCTTCAACGAGCAGAGGTTTTCGAGCGAGACCCACTTCTCACTGTTTCCTGTTGCCTCACCCCAACAATAAGTTTTTACTTTTTTTTCCTAAACCCAGTCTAGAATGTCTAGTGAAATGTTTATATACTGTATATATCTTACTTAAATGATTGGTGTTTTAATGGGGCCTCATAATCTCTAGCATCACTAAGAACAGCTTGTTGTGCTGCAACAGATAAGGCCAGGACTAGGCACTTATTTAATAATACCACATGAGACCACTGTTTAGGATGTACAGTTTCCATGTACAAGTTTAAAAATTAGCTCACAAAAAATGAACAAAGAACAAATTGTGTCAAATATTTACCTCTATTACTCTGATTGTGTGACAAGACAGTGGGGGGGATAAGATAAGAAGGCTTATAACTAAACCACCTATTCAGCTCAACTTGTTTATCAATTACAAAAGTGACAGAGAACTAGAGATTATCCAACTCACAAGACAGAAGAGTGCCTGCACAGAATAACTGCTTTATCACAGGCCACTCACTGTATCACTCATATAACTGTCCAACTTATTTGGAACTTGGGAGGGTTAACCCAGGGAGAAAGTCTAAAGCCAAAACAGACAGTGGTTATGCTAGAAATTGTGCTCAAGTTGTGTGGTAGCAGTGCTCAACTTCATTCCACCATGATTCAAATAAACATTGTTATAATAATTTGGGGACGATATGACACACAATCTAATTATTCATGACAAGTCCCTTAGTATAAACAAATCCTCTATTTCCTTTCATTTCCTGGCCCCATGAGAGCTATTTCTAGGAAGTCTCAGAAGAATTTAGCTGTTTACTTTACAGGTTCCCTGCACCTCTCAGTTCCTTTACCTCCAGCAAAGCTCAGTCCTGAAGAAATGTCAAATTCTCCTACTTTCTCTTCTTCCCTTTCACCGTAAATACAGCTTCTCCTGTTATCTACCTTCCTATATAGAGTCAGTCTCTCCTCTCTGTCCTAATATGTGCAAATCAGCTTACAGGCCACTTTGAATATATTTAGTTTAGAACCTTTACCTTTCATTTTCTATGCTTCTGTCATCGAGCACTATTTTCTAGAAAGCAGCCATATCTACCTGAAGCTAAGCATGTTTGAGTTTGACCAGTACTTGGATGGGAGACCATCTAGGGAATGTTTTAGTTCCTGTTGGAGGAGATGTTGTTGAGGCCATCAGGTGTCACGAACTTATGGTCTATATGTAGATCCAAATGCTCCAGTGCATTGGTGGGGGAATGTGCTATAAAAATAAGGCTGTCCTTCAGAAGAGATGTAAAACCATGCTGCTGGCACTCTGTGGTCATAAAAGAACCCTAAGCATATTTTGAAAAAGTTAGGGTAAACTCCAATGTCCTGGATAAATTACCCACCACGACCTGGTCATTCTGACTCCCTAATCATCCCCTGTCTCTAACTGGCACAATAGCAGGCAACTAAAACACATCAGCAGAAATAGCCATTATGCTTCCTGTTTCTATAGTGGCTGTATACTGAGGTATAAGATATTTTATATGTCTCCCTTTGACAGATTTAATGAAAAACAACTTAACTCGTACCTCACGTTAAAAGCATTAAGTAATATTTTGAATAACAACCCCATGTCTACATTTTCCTTGCTAGAAATAAGAAGTTTACTGTGTTAGGAAATGACAAACACTTCAAGTGTGACCTATGGAGGCAGCAGTACTGAAGAGGAATACATTTTTAGCAAAAAATATTGATTTGCTTCTGAAGACACAGATAAAACACAATGTACCAGTTATTCTAGTTCTTTGTAAACATCTGCACATCTACAAAAAAATAAAGTTGAGTACAGTATTATCAAATAAGCATAATGTTACTATAATGAATTTAGTGGTGAAAACTTTTGCTCATACAGAGTTATGTGTCAGCTCCGGTACCACATGTAATCAATTCATTTCCCACACCCACTTACTCAACCACAAGGTTGAACATTTCTTGTCAGCATCCTATGAGGGATGCCAGCCTGTCACAGATCACCTTCAAACACTCACTCACACATGACCAGAACTGCATGGCTTTGGAGTATCTAAACACTAGGAGAACATATATAATCCACACAGACAGTGATAAGGCCAGGACTCAAACCCCAAGGTTGTGAAGTTGTATGCAGAAGAGCTAAAGGTGCTATGCAGGAAAATATTAACACTGGAACAAGTTTTCATAAACTTGAGAAGTACTGATGCTAACACTGTATAGATAAAAGTAAAGCTGATATTTTTCTCTTAATTACTTTCTCAAACTTGCCTAATCTAAATCTGGCTTGCAGGGGCCAGAGATTTTTCTGGAAGCACTGGGCAAAAGGTAACAACCAACTCTGGACAAAATGCCAGTCCTCTGCAGGGCATCCTCACACACAGACACACAATCAAATGCCAATTTGGAATCACAAATTAACCTTGCACAGATCTTTGGTGATGCTGAAGACAACAACAGGGTATCTGGAAGAAAACCCATGCAGACACAGAAAAAAACTACAATCTCTACACAGTCACATACTGTATTAGATGTAGGATTTGAATTCAGGATGATGCACCACCATGCTGCCCTTAGTAGATTCATTTGCATTTATTTTTGTTGAGGGTATCACCTAAGAGCTCAGTATGGTATATAATAATTGTAAACAAATTATGTCTCAAAGGCAACATCTAAAACACAATAGGTAAAATTGCAACAATAGCTAGATACCCTTTACATGTGTCCATTTACATTTGAAGGAGGTGACTGTATGTCAAGCCCTAATACAGCAGTAAATGTTTATTGATTTCCCCAATGGATTAATAAAGTTTATCTAATCTACTGTAATCTAAATTACAGACAGTTGGCTTGTCTTGCTCTACCCTACTAGTCAGATCATCTTACATGAAATTTAGTTTATACATCAAGCACGCAACACTTGACACCCGACACAGAGAGGTGGTTGCTTGCTTAGACCTCCTAACACAGAGACTGAGCCGCAAGGGAAAGCCACAAAGTAATATCCAATCATGCTTGGGTAGAACACAAACAGAGGACTTGCTGTGTCAAATGACTAAAGTGTCACGTCATCAGCAGTTGCCATTGCAACTGCAGTCATACAAAACTTTACAAAATTGAACAATGGAATTCACAAATGCCAACCACAATACAAAAATTATGCCACAGCCAAAAATATTAAAGAATGAAATTCACTAGTTCGTCGGATGCTGTAATGAAAATTTATAACAGACATGCCTTGCTTTTATACACCACTGAAAAACATGAAGGGAACACTTAAGCATCATAGTCTAACACCAAGTCAAGTTAAGTTGGAGCTGGACAGGTTTGTAGAAGGGCATCAACCCAGCAGCTGAACCAGTTATCTGCTCCTTGATGCAAGAAAGAACAGGAGGATCACTGCAGAGCCCTACAAAATGTCCTCCAGAAGTCAAATTCTGTGCATGTTTCTAACCAAACTGTCTGAAACAGACTCCATGAGGGTGCTATGAGGGCCTGATGTCATCTAGTGGGACTTTGCCACATTCGCCACAGAATACACAATTGAGTGCATGTTCACATTGAGCAAATGGGACAGACATTAAAGAGTCTGGAGACGCCGTGGTGAACATTATGCAGCCTGTAACATCATCCAGCATGACCGTTTTGGCGGTAGGTCAGTGATGGTCTGGGGAAGCATATCCTTGGAGGGTTGCACAAACCTCCACGTGCCAGGCAATGGTACCCTGACTACTGTTACGTACAGGGATAAAATCCTCAGAGGAACTGTCATACTTTATGCTGCTGAACCGGGCCCTGAGTTACTACTGGTGCAGAACAATGCACAGTCTCATGTGGTCAAAGTGTGTAGGCAATTCCTGGATCATGAAGGCACTGAGGCCATTGACTGGCCTGCACACTCCCCAGACCTGAATCCAATTGAGAACTTTTGACTGATTCCCTGATCCAAGTCTGGAAGGAGATCCCCAGGACACCATTGCCTTCTCATCAGGAGCAACTTCCTCACAGAAGTTGGCAGGAGTGAATACTGGCATGTGGGGACCACACACACTTTTGAGTCCTATTATGAGTTACCGTGATTAAATTCACACAAGTTGGATCAGCCTGTGATTTCAGTTTTTGACTTTCATTTTCAGCATGATGTTAAATCCAGCCCTCAATGGGTTGGTGATTTTGGTTTCCATTGACTGTTGTTACATCATTTTGTTCTCAACGAATTACACAGTACTACACTACTGTGAATTAAGTGTTCGCTAAATTTTTTTGAGCAGTGCAGCTCATGGACTGGAAGAGGTGGGGTTCTCTGAGCCATGGGTGGAAAAATAGAAGAGTCATCCAACACACACCCCTGTTCTCCTGAGCTGGTAGTGCGTACCTCTGACAAGCCCAGAAGGTGACCCTGTGAAGCACATGCATGACCACTGTTTGATGCAGTAGGGTGATGAGTGGCACTGACAAATCGCATCTCCAGGACCTATCTTTGATTCTAGACCACGGTGCCTTCCATGTACTGTGCACGTTACATTTTCCTCAAGTTCATGATGGTTTTTAGGCATAACATGCTGGTAAGTCTTTGCTAATTTTTTTTGGGATGTCCCAGCACATATTCAGTACAAGAAGTGCTGAATCAAATGGCAACACTCAGTTTTGCTTTAACCTAGTCAAGAACTTCTGGTACGACAGGTTGGCGTTTGGCAGACATTTACCAGAATTTACCAGCAATGGTAAACCAAGGGAATTTTCCCCTGATCAAATCTGGCAGGCAATGCTGGGGCGGATATGCCTACTCCCACGCAAATGAGCCTCTGCTTTTACCCCTCTCAAAAGCAGACACTTAACCTCCTAATTCCTTTATGGTCTACAATTACTCATTTTCCTCACTTCACTGATCAGAAGATTTATTAGGGGCTTTTTTCATATTTTGTTTTAAATAAGGAGAAAACAAAATGTGTGTGATAATAAAACTCTCTCTCGAGTTTTCTTTTTTGTTCCTTAATAACACGATGAAACACCCTCATAAAGCACAGACTATGGGGCAAAGGCACTGTTATAACTGGTGGTTGTAGCTGACTGAATAGGAAGTACCTGTGGACGCATACACTCAAAAAGGTACACATGCTGGACTGTCAGTCAGACAGACACCTCACAAACCCCACCTATTCAATTATTGTGTTCATAATGAATACTTTCATGTTCGTAAGAATCACTTTGAAACTCTTTGAAATCACTTCATTTTTTGTCTGATGCCTCCTTACTCACCTGTACAAGGAAACTATACATACTGTATTATATACCATTTGATTAATTTTTGCTGTCTAGTTATATAAGACATCAAACGTTTTGGGGTCCCCCCTATTTTTGGCCCTCTACATCCTTATTTTAGGCCATGGACCATATTTTGGGCAGGAAATTACACCCTTATAATAAAGAATAAACAAATAAATGTCTTCAGCAAAAATGTCCAGAAGGCCTTGAATTTGTACAGGCCATGTTATCTCATCCCAGGAGTTCACTGTCCAATGGAAAAAAAGGGGTCAAAGTTGCTGCTTTTCATAAAACTTAAAAAAAAAACAAGGCTCTGTAATATAGGTATGTGTCATTTATGTTATTTCAAGCTTGCTTGTCACAAATATGATAATATTTTTCATATTTGATTTTTTACCGGTGGTCTTAAGCCTCTAAGAGCCACTCTCAGAAGGCTAAGAATCACAAATTTCAAACATAAGCATGTGGGTGTCATTTTAGACTATTTCTAGGTAAATGATTGCAAATATAATTTTATTTTTGATTTTGATGCTTTACTAGGGACGAGCCCTCTATGGACCTCTGATAGTGTGTGAAAAATGATAAATTTCTATTACATTAGAAAATATTTACACTTTAAACATTTAAATTGAAGCATAAAATTTAATATTTCAAATATCTAACACAACTATCCCTGCTTATAATGTACTGCTACCTCATGAAGTTAATCATTAAATTTTTTTATTAACTCCTTAAATTAGAACAGCATACGCCACTCTGAGATATTAGAAATATGAAGCAAATGCAAACCCCACAATCTTTAAAGTATGAAGTGTCTTTAATAGCTCATTCCATAAAATAAATGAATACAGTTAAATTATAGCAGATAATACTGCTGCTTCATAGCTACTGGCTCCTGGCTCAAATGCCAGACCAAGAGACATTTTTGCCATATCTGTGTGTATTTTATTAGGAATGGTATTCCAGTATTCCATCCACCTCACATACTAAAGATGTATATATCCAGTTAACTGGCAATCGGCATCTTTAAACTTGTCTGGTAAGTGGGTTTGTGAGTGAGCCTTGCAAATCACCCTAGAGGGTTGTCAATCTGGTCTTCAATAATGATGGGACTGACCTCAGCCCTCCATCACCCTTAAGTGAGTGAGTAGGTACAGAAGATAATTGATTTTTTATACCATTAACTTATTTTATCTAACTGTACAGAAAAGCTCTCCCAAACATTTCCAGTTTTTAATTAACAATTCTTTGAGTCAGTTCCTTTTTTATTGTGTTCATTTCACCAGAAGGCAATGTTCTTAAATTGTTGTTCATTTTAGCTGGTCACTGTTGGTGTTTCTCAGACATGTTCATTCAGGATAGCAAGGGTGCTGTTTTGTTTAAAAAAAACCTTGTTACTTGAAATGAAATGACACAAACTGATCAAATGAATCATCAGAGTTTTAACGCCTTGACTCATTTGATTTGATAGAATGATTCATTCAGAAAGAACACAACATCCAAGGGCTGCCTGGCATTACTAGTGCATGAATGGAGGAGGTGGTGTTGGTCAGATGTTTATGTTCAGACCTGATGCTACTTCACTTCTCACACCTGCACAAAAACATAATGTTCCCCTTATCCAAAAATCCCTCAGCTTGTGGCTACAAAAGACAGCTCAGTGAAGAGCAGACCAAAACCCATAGTAAAGGTTAAGACCTCTGAGGTTAACTCCTGAATCGTTACAACATTTCTGCTTTTAATTCACTTGGCTATGTGCAGTGAGTAAAGGAGGGCTGAAAGGAGATGGTACACAGAACACATAGAGATAAAAGAAAAAAATATAAAGGAGTGATTAAAATGCTCTGAGCCTGATCCTGGAATGGGTAATTTAACAGTACGTGTATGTGGCTAAGGTTTGGCTCAAGTAGACCAAAATATAAGTTTTTAGCTTTTCTTGGTATGACTGTATGTTTCTTGTTTTGGAACCAATTCAACCAGAATACCAAAAATTACAGAATCAACTGTGATACATACATTTCTAATGCTAGAGTACAGTACACCTTAAGAGACTCATTCCCGTCTAGTGACATGTACCAGGTCTCTTTCATATATCCCAGTTAAGAGATGGGTTGCATAATTCTGTCACGGCAGTGAGTCTCTTGAAAATAACCCAACATCAGGTCAGCTTTTGACATTAATGTCTAAAGAAAACATTGCCACTATGGAGTGAACCATAATGGAGAATAGAAAAGTAATGGTGCGGGAGAGAGAAAATACAGAGATTATTTATGTGCGAGTTGAATCTTCTTCTTTCGGCTGCTCCTGTTAGGGGTCGCCACAGCGGATAATCTTTTTCCATATCTTTCTGTCCTCTGTATCTTGTTCTGTTACCCATCACCCATCACCTGCATGTCCTCTCTCACCACATCCATAAACCTTCTCTTACGCCTTCCTCTTTTTCTCTTGCCTGGCAGCTCTATCCTTAGCATCCTTCTCCCAATATACTCAGCATCTCTCCTCTGCACATGTCTGAACCAGCGCAATCTCACCTCTTTGACTTTTACTCTCATCCGTCCAACTTGAGCTGACCCTCTAATGTACTCATTTCTAATCTTATCCATCCTTGTCACACCCAATGCAAATCTTGGCATCGTTAACTCTGCTACCTCCAGCTCTGTCTCCTGCTTTCTGGTCAGTGCCACAGTCTACAACCCCATATAACATAGCTGGTCTCACTAACGTCCTGTAGACCTTCTCTTTCACTCTTGCTGATATCCATCTGTCACAAATCACTCCTGACACTCTTCTACACCCATTCCACCCTGCCTGCACTCTCTTTTTCTTCCACAATCCCCATTACTCTGTACCGTTGATCCCAAGTATTTAAACTCATCCACCTTTGCCAACTCTACTCCTTGCATCCTCACCATTCCACTGACCTCCCTCACATTTACATAAATGTATTCTGTCTTGTTCCTACTGATCTTCATTCCTCTCCTCTCAACAGCATATCTACATCTCTCCAGGGTCTCCTCAACCTGCTCCCTACTGTCGCTACAGATCACAATGTCATTAGGATTTTTTTTTATTTATTAATTTAATAATGTATTTATTAATTTATTTTTATTTATTAATCTTTTTAGGAAAAATTAATGAATCATATTTGGGAAATTTAAGAAGTCTTCCATAATTGGGGATTAAAACTGACTACATCACTATCACTCAAGAGTCCAAACTAGGGTTGTGCTATAAAGGTAATAAAAAAATTACTGTGCTACCAGATTTTTAAAATGGTACAATACCAGCATTATGCAAAACATGGTAATGTTACAACATAAAAATGTGAATAAAGCTGCTTTACTCTACCTTTAATATGTGCCATCTTTAAGAAAGGCACAGGTGGCACAGAGTAGACATACTGATTCTAGGAATGTAGCAATGAATCAGTGTAACTTGCAGAAATCCAAATGATACATTAACTCAGCTTGTTATATACTTATCAATTTCAGTTTACAAAACGAAAAGTGGAAACAGTTGATGACACTATTCATCCTCAAAGTGGGATATAAAAATACTAAAGCGCATCTTTGCTAATGGTGTTACAAGGCATCTCTCACCAAAGCATTTGAAAGAATCGCTTCTTTCAAGGATTTATCCCTTGTCCATCCCAAGGTCTTCCAGGAATTCAAAACTCAACAAGTATAAAATGATATTTACAGTAAAAACAACAAAATGTTATAATTAATATATTTCAGTGATTTAAAAAGTACAGCATTTTCACAAAGAAAGCTTTCCCAAAGCTATAATAGAAGTAGTTTAAGCCTAATCATTGTAATTCTGTAATGTGTGATGCAAAACAACAACCTAAATGGAGTTATTTCACAATATAGTTATGGGACTGTGCACAGTTTAATTAATCAGCATTTCACTAATAAAATTTACAAGCCCCCAAATGTACCGTATATACAGTATGCACTGGATTAATTACATATTTCACAAATATTATGAGAATTTAACACAGTATTAATGTTCAAGCTGTTTAAATTGGGGCTTTCAAGTTCAGTCCTGGGACCTGTGGCTGCCAAGACCTCACCACAACAGATTTCTTCTTTTAACACTAGAATCCATGAAGCCTGCAAAAAGTCGTAATCACGGGCCACCTTAAATTCCTTCACACCTCACCATTAGCATCTTGTGTTTTGCAAATGCGTCGAACAACGCACGCAACAAGCAGCCTGCTATGCCATCCCCCCCACTACCGCAGCTCAAGTCAGGGTGTGAAGTGCCTGGAGTTGTATAGGGTAAATAATATATTGTTATTTGGAACACATCCATTTCATGTGCATTCCATGTCTACAACAATCTAGGTAAATGTAGGATGACAGTTAATGTGAGGCAGAAAAAAAAGAAACCGAATTTGGGTACAATGCTGACACAATTGCTTGGGTGGTTCAGCAGCAAGAACTGCTGACTCATAATCAAGAGGTTGCAGGTTTGATTCCAGGACCTGCCTAGATTTACCGTTTTGAGTAGTGAGCTGCTCTTATTGTTACTATTATATAATTAAAAAATACATTTGATTTGTGTCTGTAATAGCCAGTGTAAATTTATGGTACAGTGGAACCTCGGTTTGCAAGTAACTTGGTTTACAAATGTTTTGCAAGACGAGCTAAATTTTTTAATAAATTTTGACTTGATAAACGAGCGATGTCTTGCAATACGGGTAGTATGGATACACTTTGTCTGCTGAGCGTCATGTGATCACAACTGAGCAGACTGTTCTTCTCTCTCTCGGGCGCGCGTCTTTCTCTCTCCTTATCTCTCTCACTCACCACGCGCGTCTCTCTCTCTCTCCTTATCGCGCGCATCTCTCTCTCTCCTTATCTCGCTTACTTGCGCGCGTCTCTCTCTCTCTTCTCTTGAGGGCAATCGTCTCCTACTCTCCGTCTGAGTCTGCGTGCCTCACTCATATAGTCAACAGCCGTACTAGCGTATACTGTTTACTACAGCACTGTGACTGTGTGTGTGTGTGCTGTGAAGTGCGAGCCCCTGTCTTGCACCGCAAAACACAAAGCTGAGTCTCAGTACTTTAACAACACCAGCTTTATTCAGCTTGAAACAGCAACAGTGCGGTTATTTATTGTAGCAGAATCTTTATAATGTTCCTTGTATCACCCATCGACGGTAGGCGCTTACAGCATGTCTGCGAACTTTTTGGATCCGCTTATACGGCGAACTGCTACAGCGCTGGGAGACTGCGATTGCTTTGGGACACTCTTCCGTGTGTCGTTCCACTGGGTGGAATCCCACAAGAGTTTAGAAACTCACTCACACCAGCCATGATTCTTTTTAAAGGTAAAGAGCAGGTTAATTTGTTTTATGTACTTTTACTTTATGTTTTGTATTAATCATTTTTATATGAATAGTTTTGGGTTGTGGAACGAATCATGAGTTTCCATTATTTCTTATGGGGAAATTCACTTTGATATACGAGTGCTTTGGACTGCAAGCACGTTTCCAGAACGAATTATGCTCGCAAACCGAGGTTCCACTCTACTTGTAAAGGTTAGTTTTTTTTTTTTTGATTCAGTTTTATTCTCTCAGCCACGTTCACACTCCCCCCAATCTGACACTGCTGTTTTCAAATAAAGACGTGCTATAACAGAGGTGAACTCAAATGAGGATGAGGGTTCAACATTGGAGAAAGGGAACAGCAGCCCTCCCTGAAAGAAACATCCACTCACACATAAGAACAATGCAGCTGCACCAGGTGTAAAGACGAAATATGGCATCTTTGTCAACATGCCATTGTCAATCAAACGCAGGAAGCTCTGCAGTCTACTTGTGACTTTACGCTGTAGGAAGATAAGTAAATAAATATAGATAAATGACATTCGATGTGGCATTTAAGTAACATATAAATGTTTTTCATATAAAGACCATCAAAAAACATAATCGCAAACTTTGCACGATACCTTGGCAAGCTCTACAAGCCCTGCTGTTTCGTTGAAGAACATATGTATGGCAGATTCACTGGCAGGATGACGCCCAACCTGTTGCTGCATCTAAACGGTGCCTTCTTATGCCTGATGCAGCTGCATTGTTCTTATGTGTGAGTGGACTTTTTTGCGGGGAGGGCTGTTTCTAATCGACACATTTTCAAAGCAAAAGATGCTGATGAGGAAGTGCAAGGGATTAAAGGTGGCCCGGCATTACAAGATTTTTCGTAGGCTTCAGGGATTCTAGTGTTATTGTGGATAGTGACACCCTTCACATCTTCTATAACTTTGTGATAGCCAGTGAAAAATTCTACATCTGTATGTGCTGAGCCAGTGACATCATTTCAACAAAGGCCCTAACACAGTGGATTTTCAGCCAATAAATCTTATTCAGCAGAAGTGTGTCAAGAAATGCTACTGGGGCTCCTTTATATCAGCAGCAATATACCTATACGATAATGCCTCACTGTGACTGTAATTGCCAATTAAGACATTTTTCTTTATGTTTCTTTTTGGTCTTCTTTCTTTTTAGTCATTTGGTTGTTTATCTGAGAGGGGTTTGTTGTTTATCATAATGTAATAATACATTTATTTATTTATTTACAGAACTTCTGTAAATAGTCAATTTTGCCTGCCTGCCTGCCTCCCTGCATCATGATTCCTTTATACCTATTTTCCTTTAGCGCCGTGCAAAACCCATACTACACAAAGCATTTTCTGAAACTACCTAAATGTGCTTGTTTTTTTTGAACAAGAAAACGTATCTAGTGTTAGTCTGATTAACTAAGGGCGGAACAATATGAAAATAAATAAAAAATATAATTTTATTTTGCACCTTTCACAGTGAGCATTACCTTTGCAATGCTAGAATTTTTCAGTATTAACATTATACTGTGATTTCTGTTAGAAAGCAGTTTGACAAAGCAATGAGCTAAGCCAGACTAACAGTACAGAGACCATAATGCATTCTGGTCTCCTCATGTACCCCTACCTAAAGCTTCCGGGGACACACATTTTAATTTAGCCTGGAGTCATACCAACAAAGCTGTAAATTGTGTCTAAAGGCTCAAAAACAAAGCTGCTAGCCACTGTGTGTGTGGGTGTGAAAAAAGAAAGAAAGATAAAAAAACAAAAACACTCTGGCAACTCTGTTATAATGAGATTTTTTCTTTATCTTTTTTGTTCTCTTGCAAAAATCCCTGAAAGTAGCCAGCGGAAAAACTGAAAGCTGCAAGTTATAGGTCAAAGGAAACTAAACTCTTCCCAGGAGAGCAGCATTTCTATACTTAGTTCAGCACTCCAGGAAATTTATGAGTAATAGGAACCCATCCAGGCGGAAAGGGAAAAAAAAGGAGAGAAATGCAATCATCTTGTGGTCAGCATCTGCACACAGCTGGAGTGTGTGCAGGAGGGCTCAAGCATGTGCACTGAGGTTAAGTGTGTCTGTGTGTGTGTTAGGTGACACAACAAACGTGAAGTGGAGCTTTAGGAATCAAGAAGCAGAGCACATGCCTTTCTGCATTAGAGGGGTAGATGTAGAGAAGGTTAGCATTTCTACATTTCTTGGTGTCACAGTCACTGAAAACCTGAAGTGAGCACAACAGAATTCTCACCAGCACCTTAAGTTCCTTGCACATCTGGGGAAGGCCTGGATGTCTCCATCTATGCTCACTGACTTTTACAGATGTACAGTGGAGTTTGTCCTTTCTACCTACATGATTTCCTAATATGGCATCTGCTCATCTTAAAACTGTAAAGCATTACAGAGGGATGTGAAGACTGCACAGACTTTCACTGGCACACAACTAACCTCTACTTCAGACACGTGTAACTCATGCAGCTTTAAAAAGGCACACAGTACTATTAAATGTAGGACTTTCCCCTCCTTGGTTCAGGAACATTAGCACCAATAAATTCTGGGACAGTTTTTATCCATAGTTCAGTCATAAAACTGCTTAACACACTGACAACTGCATGGCAGCTTCTTGTATACACTGTCTATTTTTATGTGTACTAATACATTCATTGTCTGTTTTTTGTATTGTACTACTAGTGACTAGTTGTTGCAAATAAAAAGCAAATAAGATCATTTCAGTGTGTATATACAACAATAAAATTTGAACTTGAACTTACAGAATGCTGATGTTATAGAGTAAGTGTAACATTCTGCTTCCCTTCAAGAGATTGCAAGGTAAGAAAGATAAGCCTTGTCACCTGTCTCCAAAAGAAAGATGGAGGCTTCAGTTGAACTTTGAACCATCCCTGGATAATTCATCAGTTTGCAGGGACACTTACACTCATACAGAGTGAATTGCCAATTCATTTAACACACTGATTTAGGGAATGTAAGAGGAAAACCATCTTACCCAAAAAAAGTGACCATGACATAGAGAAAACATGCACGCTCCACATTCCTACTGCATAAAGGATTTAACTCCAGTTTTCTGCATGTGTGACGAAGCAGCCACTATGCCTCTTTTTAAAAATTCCTTATTTTAAATAATAATGCCTTGCAGTACAATCAATATACAACAACAAAGACGCAAGCATAAAAACCATTTGATGGAACTCAACATAAGCTAATTATTGTAAAATATTTTCTCTCTTTGCTACAAAACTTTAGCCCTCCATACCCCCCACCCCACCCTTCAATGATACCTGCCCAGCTTATATTTTTTCCTTTTAGTTCTGTTAATAACAAATTGAAGACTCCTGAACAGGGTGTTCTCTCCTCTTATAAAGTGGCACATCACAGGTGTTTATGGCTGTCAAGGAAGAAGACAGTGACCTCTGAACGACATTCATTTTTTAACGGACATCCTCTTATGGGCGGTGTGGGCCCTTTCTGCTTTCCATTACTTTAGAAAAGGAAGTCACTTGTGTTGCTGACTGACAGCACTTTCCTGCTTCTTCCCTACAATACTGGGGTGAACACCGTAACACTCTGACTGCCAGCCCCCTTGTCCCCTGCTGTTTAACAAAAAAGGTGAACAAAGTTCATTGTGATAATAATAAAAAATAGAAAAATGATAGCGCATGAGAAAGACAGCATTTGTGCTCTACCTATCACCCAGCATTTCCTGAACACCAAAGTTAAATGTTTTCTCAATTTAGAAACGAGGCTCCCACTAGGTCAAACTGTTCACACACTTCAAGGGTGCTCCCTTGGTTAATACAGACATGATTCATTTTCACAGCCTCAAACATTACCATCTCAGGGCCGGATCTCCCAAGACCCTTAGCAAATGAGTGCAATGGCGGAACATTTTGAAGTATGCAACACTGTTGTAGCTAAATGTTTGTTACATCCTATCAACACTCAGCAGAAGTTAAAATCATAGCAATTCATTTTCATCTTGATAGAATCTGATGTATGTATGGCAACCTATGCAACAAGTCACTAAAGGCAGTTTTACAGTCTTACCTTTGCAGGTTTTAATACACCGTGGTATCTTTTCAGGTGACTGCATACGAAAAGAGGCAGTTGTGGGGAGCACGAGAGGCTGCAAAAATAAAAATAAGAGTGATACCAGTCAGTGTCAGGAAGAAAAATACTTAAAAGTCTTTCTTAGCATCAAATTGGGCCACTTAAGCAGAATAAATGACCCTACATATAATGTCAAAATTTGAGAAACTGTTATCACTTGCAGCTATCCTCGTCCTCTACTGGATGAAGTAGACATTAACATCATCATCCATTGTGTCTACTCTTAAATGATGGTCATAAACTGCATCATCATCATCTTCAGTTCACGACTACAAATTCGTGAAGAAATCATCTTCACTAACATTCTAACACCATCATCATCATATGTAAAACGAACATGAATATGTTCAATGCTAGCCTGATGATTGTTTCTTCGTCATCATTTTATCATGGTCATTCTTACTGAAACTACTGTGGAATGATGGGCTTGTGTTGTTACATGATTATTAGTATAAGGATATCTGTCATCTTTGGTTCACTTAAGATGATGATAATGGTTTTCAGGTCTAATTCGGTCCACTACAGTTGCATGACTCAAGCCTACAAAAAAACTCACACCTTATCATCAGCTCCTTTGTTTTCCAAATATATCAAGCAGCACAGGCAGCAAACAGCCAGCTATCCCATCCCCCCACCAACGCAACAGGCATCATATAGAAGATTCTTTTAGCTCAAGTCTGTTTATCTGTGTGTGAGGTGCCTGGAATTGCAGAGGTAAATAATATACATACATTTCACATGTGTTCTGTTTGTACCACGATCTATGTAAATGCAGGATGACAGGAAATGTGAGGCAGGAATTGTTTAAAACATAACTGACACAGAAATGCTTTAGTAATAATTGACAAAATGTAGCCATGAACTGTATAATGTGTGAAGTCCAAATATCAAATAAACACTTTCAGAAAAGTTATGCAAGTACTGTATAACAAAACAAGTGCACTTTAATCTATACTAATAAAAGGCAAAGCCCTCACTGACTGACTGACTAACTGACTCACTGACTGACTCATCACTAATTCTCCAACTTCCCGTGTAGGTAGAAGGCTGAAATTTGGCAGGCTCATTCCTTACAGCTTACTTACAAAAGTTAGTTTTCATTTCGAAATTCTACGCGTAACGGTCATAACTGGAACCTATTTACGTACATATATACAGCCATAGCCAGCAGCTCGATCGCCGTGTGAGGCGGAGTTGCATCCCTCATCGTCATGCCTCCCACGTAATTGAGTGCCTGCCCATATAAGGCCGTCCGTCAGCAGCTATCCAATAGACACGCTGCCGCAAAATATTCGCGGGTGAAGGACTGTGCTTATGCAAACAAAGATGAGATGGTCAGGGATAGACTACTGTTTGGCACAAACTCAGCGAAAGTGCGAGAGAACCTTTTAAGTGCCGGGTCTTAGCTAACATTAAATAAAGCCGTGGACATTGCAAGATCGCATGACATAGCACAAGCACAGCTGAGAACCTTCGATGCATGTACTCCGAGCGGCTCACGTGAACTGACTTTGCAGGACTGGGAAAGGTAAACCCGTGCATGCAGTGTGTAATGTCTCAGATAAAAAGGATGAAACCTGTTCAAAAAACGCATTACACAATTGAGAAGGCAGCAAAAGAATATGAAGCGAGTGACGCATACAAGCATATTCATAAGTGCAGCTACTGCGGAAACAAAGCACGG
Organism: Polypterus bichir lapradei; assembly: GCA_026402145.1. NCBI lineage: Eukaryota > Metazoa > Chordata > Cladistia > Polypteriformes > Polypteridae > Polypterus > Polypterus bichir. Next base: position 135,101,898 of record JANRMT010062791.1, read on the forward strand.
TGTAAACCTTAAGTTTAAATTAGGTTCATAGACAGGCTTCCGCTGGCGTTTGTCATGCCTACGACAAATACGATATTCGCGAGATAAAGTTTAATGAGAAGATGCAGGGTATAAACGAGACTTTTGATCACTTTGTAACAGGGTTAAAATTGCTGTAACGAAGTTAAAATTGCTGGTGAAAGACTGTGCTTATGGAAACGAATAGGAAAGCAGGGTGTAAAGCTTAACTTTAAATTAGGTTCATAGACATGCTGCCACTGGCGTTTGTCATGCCTAAGACAAATACCATATTCGCGAGATACAAGTTTAATGAGAGGACGCAGGGTATAAATGAGACTTTTCATCACTTTGTAACGGAGTTAAAATTGCTGGTGAAGGACTGTGCTTATGCAAACGAAGATGAGATGGTCAGGGATACAATAGTGTTTGGCACAAACTCAGCAAAAGTGCGAGAAAAACTTTTAAGTCCGGGTCTGAGCTAACATTAAATAAAGCCGTGGACATCGCGAGATCGCACGAGCACAGCTGAGAAGCTTCGATACATGTACTCCGAGCGGCTCACGTGAACTGACTTTGCAAGACTGGGAAAGGTAAACCCGCCGTGCATGCAGTGTGTGATGTCTCAGATAAACAGGAGGACGAGCTGTTTATTGATGCAGTAAGAAAGGAACAACCCTCTGAATCTGAACAAGCCTTTGTAGACATATCAATAGGAAAGCAAGGTGTAAAGCTTAAGTTTAAATAAAGTTCATAGACACGCTACCGCTAAATATTCGCTGGCAAATCCACAACTTAATACCGGGAATGCCTGTTAAACATCTTAGATTCATGAGTAGTGATTTGGGTACTGAACACTTCGATGAATGAAGCCTGTTATCTTTACAGCGGTTGACAAACACGGAATATAACTTGAACACAACACATCCTCCAAATACGAACCTGATTGAAAGAAATAATGATAATCAAATCCTTGATGACAGCAACACTCATAACAGTGACAAAACAATTACATTGACAATCATGTTACGTTATTTTTAAAATGTTTCCTTTTCTTTTTCATAACTTCTTTAACACACTACTTCTCCTCTGTGAAGTGCGGGTATTTTGCTAGTTCAAGAATATAACCTAAGTAGAAGAAATCGGGTTAGGGTACGATGCTGAAACAGAAGCAAGAGGTTGTGGGTTAGATTCTGTGCTCTTCCTAGATTTACTGTTTTAAATAGTGAGCTGCTCTTATTGTTACCATTATTGAACAAAATATACATTTGATGTATTTGAGTCTGTAACAGCCAGTGTAAATTTATAGTACTTGTAAAGTTAGCATTTTCTTAGTTTTATTTTCTCAGTCACATACACGCTCCCCCAATCCGACACTGCTAGTTTTCAAATAAAGATGCGCTATAACAGAGGTGAACTCAGATGAGGATTAGGTTTCTACATTGGAGAAAGAGAACAGAAGCCCTTCCTGTAAGAAACGTCCAGCCACACATAAGAACAATGCAGCTCCACCAGGCGTAAAGGCGCAAGATGGCCCTGTTTGGATGCAGCAAGAGGTCGAGTGTCATCTTGCTGGTGTACCTGAGACACACGTCGCCAAGCTCGCCAAGGTATTGTGCAAAGTTCTGTTTGTAATTATGTTTTGTGATGGTCTTTATATAAAAAAACATTCATATGTTACTTATATAAAAGCCAGATTGAATGTTATTTACCTTGATTTATTTACTTATCTTCCTACAGCGTAAAGTAACAAGTAGACTGCAAAGATTCCTGTGTTTAAGCGACACTGACATGCTGACAAAGTACATGTGCAATGCTAATGCTACTTCAGTATGCAAATGACTTCAGCTACAGGTGGACGCTCCTGTCGCACTTTATGCAAAACTGTTGTTACGGTTCTGTCTTTATTCAGGAAAAGGTCCCAGTCGTTCCACATGAGAAAGACTTTCCGAGACTAAGTTTATAAAACTTATGAAACCGTTTCTGGACAAAGGCAGAAGTTAAATAAGAATGTTCTTAATATCTTACAGTTTTGTACATACAGCCTGCATTAACTCAGCTGAGCTTGTTTGTCCTCTACTTTAAGCCCATCTGGGAGTACACCAAGCACAGCTATTAATGGGCTAGGAGTGATTGTGACACCAAGGCTGTCTGATAGGCATTTAAAATTTTTTGCCTAGAATGATGTTAATTTGGTGCACGCCCAAAACATATGGCCCAGTGAAGCTGGAGCTCGATTGGACAATTTAAAAGAGATGAATGTGCTTGATAAAAGATTTCAATAATGAATAATTGAATGTTTTGCACATATGTAGCTAGAGTGAATTTTGCGTGTGGCTGCCTTCCGTTTCTGAAATGCCATACTGTACTCTGGGATCTTTAAAAGGAAGAGACTTTAAAATGTTTTTATATGTTACTAGGGGGCCTCGCCCTCTGCTCGCTTCGCTAGCCTACCCCTTTCACCCCCTGCCAGCGGCTGTTTCTCCAAAACCCCTTTTAAACGGTGATACAATGGGAAACAAATACATTTTTTTTAAACGGTGATACAAAGGGAAAGATATACATTTTTTTTAAACAGTGATACAATGGGAAACAAATACATTTTTTTTAACTCCTGTTTGCTTGCCCAGCTGCTGCCCTCACGCGTGATCTGCAATTCGCTTACCCACCCCTACCCCCTTTGCCAGTGGTAGGCACTGTTGTGAAGAGGCGGGCTGAGCGCACCTCAAAGAGACGCGGCTGCTCTTCGGAAGCCCCTCTTAAGCAATGATACATTGGGAAGCAAGTAACAGGTGTTTTTTTCAACTCCTCTTTGGTCGAGAAGCTGTTAGCTTGCTGCTGCTGTTTGCCTTGTGATCTGCATTTCGTGCGGAGCTTCGAATGTTTAAAAGCCTGTACAGCACCTGAATATTCGATCTCTTTTCGCTGTTCCATTATTTCCCTGAGTAATATTTTCAGTTTGTTTGCACTAATGCAATCTTTACTCTCATTTTTTGAGACTTTCAAATTTTATAATTTTTTAACTCCTCTTTGCTCAAGCAGCTGCTACTCACATGCGTGATCTGCAATTTCCTCGCCTACCCTTTAACCCCCACCACCACCCCATTACCAGCAGTAGGCACTGTTGTGAAAAGGGGGGCTGAGCGCACCTCAAGGAGACGCGGTCACACCTCCGAAACTCCTCTTAAACGGTGATACATTGGGAAACAAGTAACAGGTGTTTTTTTCACCTCCTCTTTGGTCGATAATGCTGTTGGCTTGCTACTGCTTCTTGCCTTGTGATCCACATTGATCATGGATTTGTTGCGCTAAGATCTTGTTAGCCTTCTCTCCGTGTTCACAGTAATGATGTCGTGATTTAAAAATGAGTTGATCTGTTTCTTTTGTTGTCAAAAAGTTGAGTTCTGTTTGCAAAGCCTGTCTTTTCCTAAAAAGTGCCTCATTTGGAGACCTGGCCTTTTCTTGATGTATTCTGATAATTTCACTGATTAACTCTGATGCCTTCTTGGTATGCAATTTATTTTTGTGGGAAAGATATGAGATAATCTATCCTCTTAAAAATGTCTTTGGAGTTTCCCAGAGTATTCGTGCAGAAACCTCAAGAGGATGCATTTATCTCTAAAAATTCAATTTGCTTGGATATAAATTCTGTACAGTTCTGTACAGTTGGGCTCCTATTAAAACTTTTTATCTGAACATCCCACATTCTTTATTGAATCCTCTTGAGGCCTGTGAATAGACATGCTTTCTTTCCCTGTATGATGGGATGCTACTACGCAATCTCCTAGCCCCAGCCAACCTGCTAAGAGCTAGCTGTCTATCAGCTTATATAATACTTTTTTTGCAAGACCACTAATGGGCACTGAGTGGTTCATAACAGCATTAACTCGTTTTTTTAATTTATTTTCAGGTTGTCCAAAGAGTTAACTGGGTCTCTCAAGTACCCCAGGACCTCTATATTTCATACCTTGGTTGTAGGTTTCATTGTTATCCAAAACACCCATGTTGTATCATCATCATCATCATCATCACCATCAGTATTTTCCAATGTGTTTCCATTATGCATTAACATAAAGAATATATCATCATCATCAGTCTCATTCAACCCAATTAAAATCTGTCAACACCATCAACATTAGTTCTGTTCAGTAGGGATGGGCACAGTGATACTTAAGTATTGATGCTTCTAATCCTGAACTTTTAATTTAAACATCAATGTTCACATTAAAAGTATCGATATTACACATTTTCAATAATATGCAAGTTTATTAGATATTATTTTGAAAAAGCATTTGATGGTGAGCACATGATTAAACATGTTATATTGTGTAAAACAGGAGCTGCTTTTATCTTCCGCATTTTTTCAAGCCCTGCATTTACACTGGCAGTGCTATAGTCCACCACCCAAAGTAGTGGAACTGAGTTTGGCAGAAAGAAACTGAAGCATTGTTTGGAGTTATTTTACTCCACTGAGTGAACAATAATGATGCAAAATGTGATACATGTCAGAAGACCTTACGTTACTGCAGCAATACCACAAACCTAGTAAAACACATAAAAGTCAGTCACGTGGAGTTATAGTGGGAGGCAATCAGAAGAGTGCACAGACACTCGGGCTGCAGTCTACTTTTAAAGAAGCCTTTCATAAAGGCAGGCAGTACCCAGGCAATGGTAGTATTGTAATGTGATGTAAGGCAATTGTTTGAATAGAAAATAATCAATGCTTGTTGTTAGGGAGTAGTCCATTACATTTATAGTTAAAAGAATGGACAACCTTAAACACATTTTAAAACTCAATATATTTATTATGTTCATTTTGTTA
>JANRMT010062791.1:135111716-135124932 GCA_026402145.1 Polypterus bichir lapradei
TTTTTAGAACTGTGACCTTAAATGCCTACTTTCTGTAAGCTGTTAAGGTCTTAACGACCATTCCACAGGTGCATGTTAATTAATTGATTATGGTTAATTGAACATGCATGGAAAACATTGTTTAAACAATTTACAATGAAGATCTGTAAAGTTATTTGGATTTTTAAAACATTATTGTTGAAATACACAGTCCTGAAAAAGGGACGTTTCTTTTTTTGCTGAGTATATAATATATAAAATCCTGGGACAAGAGAAGACTATTTAGCCTGGGACGAGACATGAATTTTTCAGAGAGATACTTTTAAGTCCCACACCCCAAGGAGATGCATCCACTCCTCCAAAACCACGCTTACGGTAACGGTGATACAATGGTATACAAATACATTTTTTTAACTCCTCTTTGCTCAATCAGCTGTTGGCTTGCTGTTGCTGTTTTGCCGTGTGATCTAAACTTCACTCACATACCAATTACCCATGCGCCGTTGTGAAGAGTGTGGCTGAATGCACACCAAGGTGACGCAGTCGCTCTTCTGAAACCATTCTTAACACTAGAATTACCAGAGGCAACGAAAAAAATTGTAAATCCGGTCCACCTTAAATTCCTTTGCACCTCTCCATCAGCGTCTTTTGTATTCTACATGTGTCGATAAGCCCAACCAGCAAGCAGCCTCCTATATCATCCCCCCACCGCCTCAGAATGGGCAAGAAGTTCTCCCAGTTCCTGCCTTGATTGATTATCTGGGAGTAAGTTACCCAGAATTGTAAGGAGAAATAATTTGATGTGTTTTGTGTCTAAAACAATCTATGTAAACACATTGTTAAAACAGATACGTTTTGAATGTTTTAGCAATAAAAACAAAATGTGGACATGAACTGTATAATGTGTGAAGGCTGATGGCCAAATATCAAATAAACACTTTCACAAAAGGTACAAGTAAAATATGACAGCTTCCGTGGTGCTGTTGTTAGACCTACCGATTTATAATCCAGAGGTCGTGAGTTTGAAACCAGCTCCCCAGAAAATTTACAGATTTGAGTAGTGAGCTGCTCTTATTGTTAATATTATACAATAAAAACATACATTTGATTTGTGTCTGTAACAGCCGTTGTAAATTTATAGTTAATAATCCATAATCCATAATTTGGATTATAAAATCGACAGTTCTAACCACAGCACCAAGGAAGCTGTCGTATTTTACTTGTACCTTTTGTGAAAGTATTTATTTGATATTTGGCCATCAGCCTTCCCACATTATACAGTTCATGTCTACATTTTGTTATTTATTACTAAAACAAAAAAAAGGTTTCTGTTTTAATGATGTGTTCTAGATGTGTAAAGATTGTTGTAGATGCAAAACACACATCAAATTATTTCCCCTTACAATTCTGGGTAGCTCACTCCCAGATAATCAATCAAGGCAGGAACTGGGAGAAGTTCTTGCCTGTTCTCAGGCGGTGGGGGGGATTGTATAGCAGGCTGCTTAATGCTTGGGCTTATCGACACATTTAGAAGACAAAAGACGCTGATGGAGAGGTGCAAAGGGATTCAAGGTGGGCCGGATTTACAAGTTTTTTCATAGGCTCTGGTAATTCTAGTCTTAAACAGTGAGATACTGGGAATCAAGTTTTTTACCTCCTCTTTGCACGATCAGCTACTGGCTTGCTGCTAGCTTGCTGCTGCTTTCGTTCCACGTGACTGGCATTTCGGGCAGCACTTCAAATGTTTCAAAGCCTGTACAGCACATATATATATATATATATATATATATATATATTTTGTGGAGGACGGCCGGCTGCGTTGAGGGAGGACAGCTGCTGCGGGACACTGCCACCCCCCAAGACGCCAGATGGTGAGTTCCCTGCAGTATAGTGGTGCTCGGATTCCCGCAAGGCATCATGGAATCTGTAGTTTGCCAGGAGATGCTATAGCCCGGAAGTACTCCCAAGTCACGGGGTAAGAAGCCTAAGTACTTTCAGGCTGAAGGAAAACCTCAAGTACTCCATCTGACCCGGGTGCGGAACTATATAAAGGATTACAGAAGACACAGCAAGCGAGCCGGAGTTGGGAGGTAGTAGGACAGAGCTTGCTGGGAGGAGTTCAGGAGAGATTTGTGTTGTTTATTGTAATTATTGTTACTACATTTGTTACTTGCCTGTTTATGAGGTGCTTTTGGGCACTATAAAATCAAAAAGAATAATTAAAAACCTTCTTGGTGATTTTACCCTGTGTTCAGTGTGTCTGTCTGTTGGGTTGAAAGAGATACCAGTGACTTCTAGCGTCTTACTATACAGTAATCCCTCCTCGATCGCGGGGGTTGCGTTCCAGAACCACCCGCGAAAGGTGAAAATACGCAAAGTAAAAACCATATGTTTATATGGTTATTTTTATATATTTTAAGCCCTTATAAACTCTCCCACACTCTTATAAACATTTCCCGCACAGTTAACAGCATAAACCCTTTGTATTCTCTTAGATATTAGGTAAGATTCGTTGAAATTATGTATGTAAACACACTGTTTTCCAGTAAAACCTAAATATTATTTTAAAGATATTGAGCGTCTCTGATATCACATATGTTACAGCCATTACAATAGACAAGCCACCAGCAATAAATACGTACAATGCAAGAAAAACTGTATACAGTAAAATGTGTGTACAGTGACACTAAACGTAAGTACATGTACTAAGTACTGTACGTAGAAAATTAATTATGGTTACTCACCAACAATAACACGACGAGTTGTCCGATAACGATGAGTTTTAATTTTACTGCACAACAAAGGAGAGCGTTACAGCTCTTCTAAAGGAGCCTCTTCAGGTGACTGTGTAGCACCACCATTATTCTTCTTCCGGCAGTCTTCAATCCAAATCCCTAAAGCAGATTCCATCCGGACTACCGCCTTATTACGTCCACTTACAACTCGTTTTGCGCCCTGGTTAAAGGACACTGCGGCCGTAGATCTTATATTCTTTTCCTCCTTTTTAAATAAAAAGAATTGTGAACTCATTGATGCTGTAATGGCATCCTACAGCGTTGTAGCTGTTCCCTTCCTTCAACATATCCAAAACTTTTACCTTCTCGGCAATCGTTAGCATCTTCTGTTGGTGCTTGGGCACAGCCCCTGAAGCAATATCAGGAGCAGATCGTTTTGGAGACATAACGAAGGTCTTGACTATGCACAAAGATAAACACAAAAGAGCACAAAAGTTAACTCTGTACACAGCGAAACATGTTGATGCTGAATGAGTGAGACGAGACTTCCTGGTTAACGCAACGGAATCGAATTCAGCGCTCCGTCGCTGAGCCAATCACCACACATGAACTTAACTGCGTGCTCTGATTGGGTAGCTTCTCAGCCAACCGCCAATAGCGTCCCTTGTATGAAATCAACTGGGCAAACCAACTGAGGAAGCATGTACCAGAAGTAAAAGACCCAGTGTCCACAGAAACCCACGAAGCAGCAAAAAATTCGCATTATATATTTAGATATGCTTACATATAAAATCCGCGATAGAGTGAAGCCGCAAAAGTCGAAGCGCGATATAGCGAGGGATTACTGTATATATATATAACTAAATACTGTATTATCTTTAAATCCCATTCCCTAGGGTGTCACTCGGGCTGTAAAAACAATGTCATAAGTAGTAGCCCCAAGCGTTATCCGGACAACTGTATAGCCACGTCTTCTCCTCTTACCTGTAGGCATGTCTAGTAATAATGGCATCTCGTAACATTTTTCAGCAGTTCAACTGTTGCACGCTCTTGACAGTGTAACGATTAGATATGTTGAGGAACCTCTCATCAGCAGTGATGACGAAGTGAATCGATCTTCATTCAGTGAAATTGAAACGAACAGTGAAACCGAAATTGAGTCAGTATGACCTGGTACTGGATCAAAAAGAAAATCAGTAATATTCTTTGTAGTCATTTACTGTTTCATCACCACCCTTCTCATTCAGTCCGATTCAGAAACAAGAAATAACAGAGTTCAGCTCCGTCAAGGCTGGGGATGGGACAACAGGCTGCTTGCTGCTTGTGCTGATCGACACATTTACAAAACAAAAGACGCTGATGGAGAGGTGCGAAGGGATTTAAGATGAGCCGGGATTAAGAGTTTTTCTGTAGGCATCAGGGATTCTAGTGTTAATCCAATACAGAATAAAGATGACATTAAAACCATCATTGTTACCTTCACTCCTGTGCAGTTTAGTTTCATTTGCCTAGTCTTCACTATTATTGACAACCCTTCCGTATCATCATCAGCTTTACCATTAGCCCAATTCAATTTACTCTACATTTTTCTCTTTACAATACTCAACACCTATCATCATCATCAACACCTTCATCATTATTCCCACTTAACCTAATTAAGAATGACCAAATCCTTCACCATCAATACTGGTCCTCCTTAGCTTATATTATGTTATAGACTTAACTGTTCAAAACATTCCTATTGTGCAAATTCAGTATCATTATTTGCATGATGAAAACTACATAATAATCACTATCATCAGTCACATTCAACCCAAGTCAGAATGGCATCTCTTATCGTCATCATTATCAGTCCCATTCAATTCATATTCTTTAAAGCCCCTATTTCATCATCAGCAGCAGTATCCTTGTTGATCACGCTCAATGTCATTCAACATAAAGATAGCATTGTAATCTTCATAGTCATCTTCATTCTCACTCAAGCCAAATTACTTTATAGACTTCATCACCAATACTGTATCATCATCAACATCATCATCATCAGTCGAACGATCTACCACCACCATCACAGTCATCATTCATTACACAAAAATACCACATCTTCACCATCATTATCATAATTACCGTCTTCAGCTGGCCTATTCAATCCAATTGAGAATGAAGATATCATTAAAATCTTCATTGTCAACATCATTTCTTTTTTAGGTTATTATAGAGAACAGGCATCATCATTATCATCACTTTACTGGGGAAGGTACCTATTATTTAAATACAGTGGAGCATAAAAATGCAGTATGTTATGTCTTGACTTCTAAAAGACTTTTGTTGCAACAGCCCATTAAGTGATAAGGGGAAAGTGATCAAACTACAGGAGGCTAAGATTTAAGGAGAAACCTGTGAATGGATGAAGAATAGAACGAGGAAGAGAAAACAACAGGGTTTGGTAATTAAATATTTTTCTGTATTAGGTAACATCTGCATTAGGTAACATCAAGCAGTCCATCAAGGACAGCTGAAAATTTCTATTTTTAATAAATTATCTAATTAGTGTGGCTTGTTAGTATAAGACTAATTCTGCTGCCTGGTCCTTGTCTGTATGGAGTTTGCTGCTTTTGGCCATTTTCATATCTCACATACATGCATATACAGTTAGTAACTTTAAACTAGTCTCAAATGAGTGAATGTGCTCTGTGATGTACTGGGGTCCCAACTACATTCTGCGAACGCAGTGTTCAGCGCTGCAGCTCTGACCTGGATCAAACTGGTTCAGTAATGGATGAACTAGTAATTGATCTCCATTCTGAAACGTAAACATTTGTAAAAGCAGCAGCTCATTTTTAACCATCATACAGGAATTCAAATTGCTGTGCTTGTCACTTGCACCCGTGTTTGAATTCTTATCCCTATAGTAAAAAAATAAAGTACTCACATACACTTAGCTGAAGAGCCATTGCAGGGTACCCAATTCACTGACTTGTTTACAAGAACGGCCCCTAACACTAGGCCCACACATCCATTTGAGTCTTCTGCATTCAGATATTGAATGAATGGCAGATTGGAATGTTATGTTCAGTTCACTACAGGACAAAAACTTTGTTTCATATCTCTTTGTCCTTGACATCAACTATCCTTTTTGCTTCCCTACGGAATCATCCATTATTTTCTGAACCAGATTTTTTAATTATACTATCGAAGGGACCCAGGGACCACCCCTATAGTACGGGCACAAAGCAGAAACCAATTCAGCACAGGGCACACTCATTTGTATTTAGCCAATATGTCATTTATCAGCCTAACATATATCTCCTTAGGATGTGTAAGGATACAAGTGTGACAAAAAAAAAACATGGACTTGGGTTTAATAAACAAACTCCACAATACTGCACCATAAATCTCACACGTTATGGAACCGTAAGGCACATTAAGGATCATCAATTTAATTTCTGAACCAGCATATTCCAAAAGCAGATTGAGGGGGATCAGGACATCTCCTAGATAGAAAAGACACTAGACAGGAACACAACCTGGGCAGGCTGCAACTCCATCACATCACACTTACACTTAAAAATACCTAGGCTCCTCTCTTTGGGATCATTTTGGGATCATTTTGGGATCAGAAGAAAAGAGAACATGCAAATCTCAAACAGAGCAAGGCTAAGATGTAATGTAACAACGGACCTGAGATTTGAGGGCGTGGGCATAAATAAGCACTTTGTTTCCACACTGCCTCTTATCGTATCAGAAGCTCAGTCTCAAAAACACACCCTGAACCCGAGTCTAAGAAAGATTGAGCCCTACAACACTCCCATTAATGCTTTCATCTTCCCTTCTGACTAACTGAGGACTCTGTCTGCTCTTCATCAGCAACTGCCACCCTGCTGTTTAATGAAGTTCTCAACACTGTCAACGGCCCTTTAGCGCAATGCTAGATCAAAGCATCTCATCTATGTAAGTCCCCAAGACAGTTTCCCAAATCCCAGTCCCCAGCTTCATTAGCTAAGTTACCAGGAATCTTGGAAACGGTACACAGGCAGAAGAGCAGAGCCTTTAAGAATGGAAAATGAGAAGAATGTCACACGCCTAATTATGAAATATGATGAAGAGCAAAGAAGAAATCTGAAGATATAAAACAACATTTAAAAGCTCACATGGAATGCAAGAAGTAACTGACAATATTAAAGGAAATGTGGAACTAGAGTTTAATAAACAAAAGAAAGTCAACTTGTGGGCAAAGTGGTGGAGGAGAACAGCACTGAATACGGAGAGTCATGAAAAGAGAGAGAAGAAGTCTAGTATGAAAATCACAGTACCCAAGGCATTTTTAAGGTGGTGTTTTTGCTCCCTCTAGTGCTTCAAAGAAGAACTTCATTGGTTATTTCAAAACATTCCAATATACTGTACATCAACAGATATTTTTTTAAGAAATTAGATTCAACCATAACCTCATTTATCTGGAATTCAAAACATCCACGTATCCAAAGGGCGACCCTACAAAGACCTAAGGCAGAAGGTGGTATGGCTCTACCTAACTTTCAATTTTATTACTGGGCAGCAAATATATAAGCTAAAAAAACCTGGACATGGACACAAATTGATGAACATACAGAGGCTTGGTCCACAATAGAAATAAAACCATGCAGCACTTCTTTATATTCCTAGCTATGCACCCCAATAAATACTATACAAACAACACAATTGTGCTTCACTCACTCAGAATATGGAACCAATGTAGGAAGCATTTTAAGATAGAAAAACTTTTATCTCTGGCACCTCTGTATGAGAACCACCTTTTTCCATGCTCTCAAACATATGCAGTTTTTAATGCCTAGAAAACATTATTTAAACAATAAATCACTTAGAGATTTGTACATAGACAACGTCTTTTCATCCTACAAACAATTACACTCCAAATTTAACTTTCCAGGAACACATTTCTTTCACTACCTTCAAATTCGAAACTTTGTTAAACAGAACCTGCCCAATTTTCCTCACCTCCCACCTACCTCTATGCCGGAAAAAATATTGCTCAGTCTCGAGGACTCAGACAGCATTTCCGTAATATATAAAACTATTGTACATTGGGAAAAGGATGTCTTACTCAACATTTCAGAAAAGGAGTGTAAAGTAGCAATGCACAGAATTCAGTCTGAGCTCCATATGCCCAAAGCATAGATTTATTCAATTCAAAATTATATATCGTGCACATCTTTCTCATTTAAAATCGTTAAAAATGTTCCCAGGGCAAGATCCAACCTGCAAATGCTGCAATCAAGTTCCGGCCTCACTAGGCCACATGTTTTGGGCCTGCACCAAATTAACATCATTTTGGACCGAAATCTTTAAATGCCTTTCAGACAGCCTTGGTGTCACAATCCCTCCTAATCCACTAACAGCTGTGTTTGGTGAACTTTCAGATGGGCTTAAAGTAGAGACGGACAAGCTTCAATTGCCTTTACTACACTATTGGCACGTAGACTTACAGTATCTTGCTCAATTGGAAGAATCCTAACTCACCTATTCTAAGTCAGTGGGTAACTGATGTTATATACTATTTGAAACTGGAAAAAATAAAATTCACACTTAGAGGATCTGTACAAAACTTTTTCAAAACCTGGCAGGATCTAATTAATAACATTTAAGAATAAACATTAAAGTTGAGGAAGCAGGTTCTCTCCCCTCTTTTACATTTATCTTTATTTATTTATTAATTTATCTATTCACTTATCTTTACTAGCATAAAGTTTTACACTGCTGGCCTAGCTCTCTTTCTCAGGGATGGGGGTTGATTTGCTTACTTTTTTTTATTTATTTTTTGTAAAACTTGAATTAAAATAAAAAAAAATCTGAATTAGCACAGGCCATCATGATCAGCAACCTCAAAACAGCATAAAAAAGTATTTCACATGCCTATAATTACCAATCCCCATTTTTCCAAAGTTTTGTGAAAAGGAGCAACTTTGACCCCTTGTATCCCATTAGGGGTGAACCACTGGGGTCAGCTTATGTAGCATGCACAACTTCAAGTCCTTTTGATTGTTTTTGCTAAAGATAACTAATGGTTTACTCTTTATTATAAGGGTGTAATTACCCGGCCAAAATATGGCCCAAAAATGGCCTAAACATTAGAGTTTTTTGGGTCTAGAGAACCAAAAATTGGGGTGAATCCACAAAGAGATTGACATCTTGCATAACTAGACATCAATAAAAGTTCATATCATATGTGGGGGTTTTCTTGCATCGGTGACTTGGGACTGACTGAAACTGAAGTGATTTCATATCATTCATAAATAATTTTTCTGAACACAATTCATAAAATCTACATCCAATCTGCTCTAATACTAGTCATACTACCAGAGACTGCCCTACATCACAAAGCACATCTCCATTCATTTAATCAGTTCATACAAAGTTAGAGTCTATCTGGGACTCATCACGGTGGCATGGCCACTCTATGAGTATCTCATGCACTGCCCAAAATGAAGCACAGATTTTTCAGCAGAACACTTTGCAGGAACTCAAAACAGTATTTATTGTACTTACTCATCCAGTGCTTTTCATTTGTTGGATGAAACAGGACTCGAGACCACAGTGTTTGAGTAAATAGCTTCATGTCTGTAAAGGGAGAAAAATTTGCTTCCATTAGTTTTTTTCTTTTTTTATATATATATTCTAATCATGTGGATACTACAGCAGCAGAACACTTACAGCTAGAAGCCTGAGGTAACATGTAGGCACCTAGGAATATCTGCTTGAACAGAACTCAGCTACCATAGGAAAGGCATTTATAGCTTTATAGCTATATTGTCATCAATACTGTCCAGCAAAAATCAGACTACACACATTTTAAGACTGAATTTGTGACTTACTTCATATAGCACCTTTTATGCTGAACACCAGACAATGGTTTCAGAGTTCGACTAATCATAGATACTGGTAACTGAACCTGGTCTGGACTGCACCCTGGTTTCTAAGCGTAGTTAGCACTGCACACTAATTTTTTTTTTCAGAGGAGTAAAGTCTAGAGCTGAGTTATCCCCAATTTCAGAGTGTGGTCAATACGAGGAACTGATATCATTAGACACTAGGCAGCACTCATTCAATCAATATTTATATAATATAACACCATAAATAAGATGATCACAAATAGGATTACAATACAGCACAGTATGACAAGTAGTTTGCAATGGAGCTCAATCCTCTCTAGTGATTCAGAGATACTAATCTCTGATTCTGGCCAATCACAAACACTGGTTTTCAAACTGAGATATAAATGACCCCAGTTTTGAAGTTTGGTTAGTTACAAATGGTGCGTTTTCAATCAATTACTTTTCATATGCCACCATTCATATCATATGGCACAAAGTCAAGATGATTACAGTACAGTGTCACTAAGACTGCATGTTCTCGGGGCATGAGACTCATGGTCACAAGTACTGAATTTCAAATTGAGTTAGCACAAGACATGGCCTTTGGTTTCTGAACTTATTTTGCATTACATTCTAGCTCATGATTCTGGCCAGTTAGATGCACAAGCCCCAATATTTGGTCAATTACAATCACTGGCATCTAAGTCCCATGACTACTGGCCACAGCTTCTGTTTTACACAGTCTGGTTTTCTTCTAAATTATCATGCTAGTCTCACACTTTTGTAAACATTTGGCGACACCTTGTGGAAAGTCAGAAACACTGCACTTCGAAATGGGAAATTTCTGTTCACTTTCATTCAAACATGATCATGAAGAGTGAGAATAACACCACATCACATTCTCCAATTTAATCCAATTTATGGTCACAAGGCAGGAACCGGCCCTGGATGGGGCTCCAGTCCATCACAGGACCTACTCGCCCACAGGTTCTGTTTAGAGTCTCCAATACACCTAACACACAACAATTTGTGCAGAACAGCTGGAACACTTGAAGGAAAACCACACATAGACCATGACTGCATGTGGGATTCAAACCCAGAACACTGAATTTATGCGGCAACAGCACTAACCACTGTGTCACGCAGCAAGGAAACAGCCCCAGTACAAATGATAAGAAAACTATTATATTAATGAACTTAATTATTATTTATGTCATAGTGGGTAGACTGCATTTTGAACCTTATTAGAATAAAATTGTGCAATTAATTACAATAACAAAATTGCAATACAGCGGTATAGTTTAGTGGCATCTTGGCTCTGATTATAATAAAAGGTACATGAAGAGCCCACCATTGCACTGACACAGAGTTTAGAGCAGCTGCCACACAGGTCAAGCATTCTGGGTTCAAATCCCATGAATGTGGGTTGTTTATGTGGTATAAGATCCTCCACATTCCCTGTAGATTTCCTTTCTGTGTTTTCCTCGTAAATCCCCAAAGACATAAATATAAATTAATGAGCCTTGTGATGGCCTGCCACCCAATCAGGGGTTGGTTCTTGCCTTGTACTCCATACTACTAGGACAGGCTCTTGTTCATGACTGCAAATTGGATTAAGCAGGTTTGAGAATATTATCTTATTTTTGCGAGTTAATTTTTTCCTTAAGTGAGTAACAAGCTGCACAGCCTCCAATCAAAGTAAATGGCAAATTTGTAGTTTTATTTTTGTTTATGATCAGAATAAGAAGTTTCACATACAAGTTCTTTTGATTTCAAAAATCTACTATCTTAATAATGCATTTATGGCTGCTATTTGATTATTAGGCTCATGAGGCTCCCCCTAGTGGTTATATGGAGATTCTGCATTAGCCTGTAAAACAAAACTCTGTGCTCTCTTAGCATTTCAATTTAATGCTATCACTCTGATTTCAAAATGGATTCTACTTGAGTTTGTCCAAATGGGCATGGGCACAGTCTGGGCTTGCTTTTGAAGTGGGTGGAGTTGGGGGGGTCATCCCATATCAAGACTGGACTGTCAAAAGAGACTATGGTTTATAAAAATGATGACCTGTGGTTCTTATTGATTTCAATTCATAGTTTAGTGAAAGCGTACACTCTGAAATACACATTTAATTGCAGAACTTTAAATACCCAATGCTCTTTTAGAGGAAGATCCAAGTACCTTGGATAAGAAAGAAATATTTAGAAAAATAAGCACATCCAATTATTTAGAAAGCGCCAGTCTTTATGAGTTGTGATAAAGTCAAGCAAAATGACACCTTTTATGGGCTAACTAAAAAGATTACAATATGCAAGCTTTCGAGGCAACTCAGGCCCATTCTTCAAGAAAGATGACCTTATAATGAATAATAAATGTTACACAGTATGTAGGTAACTGATCCATACAAAGAAAACAGCTTCATAAGTCATCTGAATTGGGTCACACCACATATTGCCAAGACAGCACAAGTTCGCTTCAAGTGTCTGGAACAGCACTGGGAGAATTTGACAATTCCTGGCATCTCGATTCAGCACCACAACATCAAAAAGTTCAAGGAGAGTGGGTTTTCACTCTTGATTGCCCCAAGTTGATGTCTTTTCCACAAACGTCCATGCCAACATCACCTCCACCACTATTCCTTGTAAAATTTCTGCAAGACAAGCAAATTACCTCACTCAAGCTCTTAAAAATCTTGTCATTGTCAAAGTCAGTTAGGACAGACCAAGAAACCAGTTCACCACAGACTCACTTTGAAAAGGTCAAATGAGTACAACACACACATATCTTTTGGAATTTGGAAGGGAAACCAACACAAACAACGGGGGAACATGCAAACTCCACATGTACGATGCCAAGTCACAAGATGTGAACTCAGACAATGGATTAGTAATAAAGCAGTGCTTACTGCTAAATTACAATACTACATTTAACAATTGAACAGCACACGTTTAAGAATAAAACCATATACAGCAACTACAAGACACACCACTGATCAACATCTGGACAGCAAGTGCCAGGTTGTCTGAAAATGGGTGGCACAGTGGCTAACGCTTGAGCTCCACAACTCAGGTGTCCTGGGTTCATGGCCACTGTGTGAGGAGTTTGCATATTCTCCTTGTGTCTTTCTGTGTGTATTTCCAGGTGCTCTGGTTTTCAAGAAATACCTCTAAAAGTGTGCAATTGTTTTCTTAGTTTGAGTGGTTGGGGCCGTGAAATACACAACCACTCTGTCAAGTTTCCATCTCTACCTTGTGCCATCTGCTGCCATGATAAGAAACAGCTCAGTAAGACCTTGAACTGTATAAGCATATATTGAAATGTAATGTTTTAAAGGATGAATGGAGACTCTGAATGTTCCATTGGTGTTTTTATGTCCTTGGACTATTCAACTGTTCACAAAATTACTTTTGAATTAAGAGAATCAATAAAAGTCTTTTCTGTGACAAACAGTTCATAGAGTCTAAGGAACATCTGATGTGAAATGAGGCTACACTGCTCAGTATTTTGGCTTTATCATCTACTGTTATGCTCACTGAAGAGGTTTTTATATCAAAATATTATCAAATCCACTTCTTAGGATTAATAAAGTATCTATCTATCTATCTATCTATCTATCTATCTATCTATCTATCTAT
>JANRMT010062791.1:135124942-135140467 GCA_026402145.1 Polypterus bichir lapradei
TATCTATCTATCTATCTATCTATCTATCTATCTATCTATCTATCTATCTATCTATCTAATCCAAATCAGGGTTGGGACCTCACAAACAGATGCCAATCTGGAATTGCCAATTCACCTGACCTGTATATCTTTGGGCATATATGAGAAAAAGCCACCTGGGACGTGAACCCAAGAGGGAAGGTCTGTGAAAGGTAAGCAACCACTGGTTACTGTCCTACTGTTCTTTCTTACTGAATAGGTGCCATTATAAAAATAATAAAAAAGACTGATGAATGAAATCCTGCTATCTAGTGTCTGAACCAGATTACTACAATACATGGACTCGTAGAGGCACTGCAGGGTGCAAATGTACAGCTGAATTAGCAAGAAAAAAGATCACCACCTTGCATTACCAGATTTCGATGGCATGAAACAGAGCGTTGTTTCCAGGTTGTAATTAATAATTTTCAGGTATTATCTAAAAGGAAGTAAAACTGTTCCAGACAATAATGAGGAGGATAGGGTTTTGATGAGAAGATCAGCACAACATATTCAGTTCCTATTAAGCTGTCCTGTCTGACATACTAATGAGAAGTGAAGGTTCCCAAAGTGCCACCATCTACTACAATACTTTCATCAATGGTTCTTTATGTAAGAATAACGTGTTTGCGCAACATTTACCCTTAACCAAAAATCATCTGAGCTGTAATGTCCTAGTTGAAGAATTTAACAGAAGTGACAGCTGCCGTTCATCATACGAATGCCCATCATGATTTTAACCACTTCCACTTTGTCACCCCTTAATAGTTACTTACTTAAAATGAAAAGGTTCTGGCCCTTTTATTGTTCCTTACAGCTCATATCTCTCAATCCTGGAATCAGCCTAGTCACTCTCCTCTTAAACAATATTCTAAATGAAGGCAGTGCCTTCACTTTTATTTGACTGAGCATAACAGGCACACTATAACTCAGTGGCCTCTTTATTCTTTGTCTGTGACAAGTCTTCTATGACTCCCAAATGTGCTTAAGCTGAACCTTTCTTATGCACCACATAGTCCAGCACCATACAAGCTTTGCTGAACTCCTGAGATGAGTCCACTGAGAGACTTTCTATCATGCCAAGGCATCAATCAGCCTTTTATTTTGTGTGTAATCCTTTAAGAGTACAGGGATGAACAAAAAAATGGAAACCTATAACAACCAATTTGCTCTTGGTACATCGGGTTATTAGCCTTTGTATGCTGGCCTTAGATACAAGCACAGTTTCCAAATGGCAGCTCAGCCATAAATTCTGGCTTTGTTAAGCTCATGAGTTGTTCAATCAACTCTGCTGTGATTTCTGAGACTTAACATTTGTAGTATTTACCAACTATCCTTATGATGTGCCCACCTATTCCTTATAGACAGCTTTGATTACAACCACAGTTTTCACTTTGTCCATATTAAGCTCATCCCAATTTGTATTTATAGATTATAGATTTATAGTTTATAGATTTATGGTCTATGGACAAGGGCCAACCACATAGTTTATTAAATGTTAAACTGAACTCAACCTAATCTACTAGATATAGTATTTCATAAATATATTTACTGCTTCTGGACAGAGATAAACTAATTGATTCTTTAAAATTTAAAATAAACTCATCCCAAATAATAATCTATCCATTTATTAATTTACTATCTGTAGACAATTAGATTTTTATTTTTAATTTGAGTTGAACTCTTCCAAATTTATATTTAATTGATTGATTTACCAACAGTGGATCAACTTACTTATTCATAAAGAGTTAAACTGAATACAGTTCAGAATATTATCAGTGTATCCACTTACTGTCTGTCGATTCATAAAACCCATCACAATTAATAATAAGTTTACTGTCAGTGGAGAAAAAGATCTTATACAGCTCTTTCATTCTTTTTCTAAACTTTTCTAAACTTCAAGGAAATCAGCATTAATCAGCTTCACATATCTGTGAAGCTTGTTTTGTGCTAAAATATTGATTTATCAGAACTGAGCTCCACAATTTTACAATTAATCCTTCAGAGAATGTAACAGTTGATTGAATAAAAATTCAAAGACAAAAGTCAGCGTCAAATAAAGATAATTCTGGACTGTGAGCTCTTTCAGAATCTTCTGTCTGAACTAGAAAGTGGTAAACGAAAGGACTGATAAAGCAACAAGTTTGATAAACCACTCATTAAAGGACTGACTACTGTAGGACAAAGTGGGCATTTCCCATTCTCCTAGGCTTCAGTGGCACACCAGGCCTGTTAAGGCAAGGGATTTAGAAAACTTTCAGCTGTGCCTTTCCATGGTCACATTCCAAACTAAATGACTGAACTCCAGCTTGTTCCAGGTTCTGCTTGTACTTCATCTGATAAAAAAGGTGTAAATTACAGTTGAACTATTTTTCCAGAGTTCCCTCTGCAAATTTCTTGAGCCAGAAAGTGCAAAAAGGTCCCAAGCAAGAACAAAGACCTATAATTCAAGGAGTGACAACTGAGATGGACAGAATAACTTGCCTATGAGCAGGACCTGATTTTGTCAACTGGAAGTGACTACAATCCAATTATGAGAGGTTAGAATTCCTTTTCAAAAACTAGCTGTACCCACACAGAAAGGAACACACACACTCACTGAACTTTGGAGACTCTCTCAGGGTACTCTCTCTGGGGTACCCTGCCAAATGGGAAAACTGTGCTCTCACTTCTCAAAATGAACTTCTGAAATGTCTCTATGAAACTAAAATGATAAAGAGCCGTTCTCTCTTTGGAGAGCTGAGAACTTACAACCACTTTCTCCTGTTGGATCTGAAACTGTAAATCTCTCTGCCATGCCAAGCTATGGGCCAATGGGCTTAAAAGGGTGAGAAGCAGCTGTTACTTCAAGAAGGGAACTTCAGCATCTAAGTTTGTATGCCAGAAGGAGTAATGCTTATCCCTGTAATGCTGCAGATGACACGGCAAAAGGTCTAACTAAGGAAAGCACTTCACACCACAGAAAAAAAAATAATGTAGCACAGAAAAGAGTGTAGTCCCACATAAGAGGAATCCTCCACTTGAGCCCGGAGCAGCAACAAAACCACACAACATCTTTAATCATAAAATTGTTTATTTTGTGCCAAGAAAAATTAGAACTCTAAATAGTAAGTAAACTGCCAGTCTCTCCATGTTATATGTTTGTCCGTCCAGTCTGTCTATATCCTGCCTGATATGTCAACATACATGTTTAGAAATCATATTTCTATAATCCTTGTTGTGTTGTGTTTATCCATAAATTGTATTATTGTTTCTTAAAATGACTGTGCTTCAGTTACCTTGACATATGTTTAATGGCCAGACACCCACCTCCTACAACAGAGAAATGTGTAATTAATTAACCAAGATAACTCTTTCCCATATTATTATGACTGTTCCTGGGTGGGAAAGTTAAAATTAATTTTATTCCTCCTACACCATAGATACTTCAACCTCCAAGAATGAAGTCAAGTTGCCATGCCTTAGGATATATTTTGTCTGGTCTTAGCTAGTTATCTATTTTTCATTTATTATTTATTTTAATCTATCCATAAGTCATTTAAAGTACCCGATTATTCCCTACACTTCTGGTGTGTGACTGACTTCCTCAATGAACTCTTGATCACAAAAAAGAAAGTGTCTTTAATATCACCTGTGGTTTAAACTCAGGAAGCATCCATCTACCATACTGTGAACTTCCTGCCTGTTCAGTACATCATTACAGGGAGCCAGAATTTACCCTGGCAGCAATACAGGAAGCACTACAAAGAACAACAGTCCATACTGGGCATACCTGAGTGCCAATTTAGATCAAACAGTCCACCTATCAGAAACAACTGATATGTGAGAGAAAAACAGAGAGAAGTCTACAAAATACAAGTAAGTTCACTTGACATTAAGTGCAATTATTTATGTTAGTATATTGTTAGTATGATTTAATTCAAATGATTATTACTTTAGCAAATCAATGGAGTTGTCATATTTTACACAAGGTGGCTGATGTGTTCAGAATTAGCTAATATTTCTAACAAGTCTTTTTTTACAAGTGGAGCACAATAAGTTTACATGACTTACTGCAAGTTACAGAGCGAACATGAGTCTAATATCCTGCCCATTATGCCACACTGGACTAGACAAGGGTTCAGTCCACAACAGAGCACACTCATGAACATAAGTGCACTTAAGCAGCTTTGATTCATTACTCAATCTTATCTGCATATCTTTAGAATGTAGGAGGAAACACACAGTACTCAGGGAAAAACCTTCAAAAACATGGAATAGACTTATGAACTCCACACAGTCAATGGCAGGGCCTGGTTTTGAGTTTTACATCCTGAAGCTGTAAGACAGCAGTGCTAACTACTGCACCTATCAAAAATTCAGTATAGAGCAGAGATGAACTAAAGTGAACTTATTAAACAATGTGCACCTGCAGTCAGAAGTTTGATAAGCCAATTAAGCTAAGAGACTATTTATTTATTTTAATTGGAGGGGAGGGGAACCTGAATTCACTTTGAAGTGGAGGTTCATACCGGGACAAGGTCTTTAGCCATATGAAATGATTTCTCACCTTGAATATGCGGGGAGTCCTTGATAACAGTTGACTAATTTCAGGTTAGGCTGAAATGAAATGGGACTGTAGAAGGAAGTGTCTACATTCCAAAAGACAACTAGTTTTTTTAGAGGGCATGTCTCCTCAGATCAATTTACTTAATATCTTTGCACAAATAAAATGGGATGAATAACTTGAAGAAAATTCAAGTTCTACTCCACTCATCAAATCACTTCTGTGGTGCACATCTGTAGATGCCAGGTTCCTAGACTTCTGCAACACCACAGAAAGCTAGTAATTGCCAAATGCTGATACATTTATAGAACCATCTTTTAACACCTTGCCTGAAGAAGGGGCCTGAGCTGCCTCGATAACGTGCATATTGTGATCTTTTTAGATAGCCAATAAAAGGTGTCATTTTGCTTGACTTCTTATTAGAACAAACTTTCAACATTGCTCTTTGTCATCTTTTGCACTGAACAACATAGTTAGTGTTATATACTGTGTCACAGCAGTGTGTATTGAGCTGGAAGTATTATGCCTAAGTAGCCTGTTAGGCCACTGGCACAAGTACCTACATGAACGTCACTCAATAATCACAGAAAACAATGTATCTTTCGAAAGGAAATGGAAGAGCAACCTGTTTTAACATTGTTTCATTTCACTACCATTTATTAGTGGAAATTCCCATGTGTGAATGTGAAGAAACATTGGCACACCAGTTCTTCTGTCTTGTGATGCTCAGTTAACTACTGTACCATCAGAAGCCTCAAATATCACTAATCATCTTCCTGAATATTCACAGAGAAATATTTTTCCACTATGATTGGCTGATTTTTGTTTTTATCTTCAAATACATGAGAACATACAAAACAAGTTTGGATGTGAGGGAGAAGAAAGAAATGGCTAATCCACCTAGCAGTAATTTACATGAAGTATAAAAACGCAATTTATATCTTCAGACAAATCAAGTGAAGCAGAGAGTTCCCCTATCAAAAACCCCAGACAGCAGAAAAACGGCTAATCTGGATATAACATCAGGAAATGAAGAAGAAGAAGGCAATGAAGCTACTGTCAAGCAATTTAAGTTCAGCAGACTGGCTACATTATTTTCCAGAAAATGACAAAGAAAAAACCCTGAAAAGGTTAAACTGGAAGAAAGGGTTTTACACATTGAGATGAACAATACCTGCTATCATTTCTTCTGTAGTTATAATTCATTTCTTTCAGAAAATGTATCATTATCTTAATTCACCAGTCCAGTCCCCGCGATAGGTGAAAATCCGCGAAGTAGAAACCATATGTTTGTATGGTTATTTTTATATATTTTAAGCCCTTATAAACTCTCCCGCACTGTTTATAAATATTCCCCGCAGAGTTAAACAGCATAATCCCTTTGTATTCTCTTAGATATTAGGTAAGATTCATTGAAATTATGTATATAAACACACTGTTTATATACAGTAAAACCTAAATATTATTTTAAAGATATTGAGTGTCTCCGATATCACATATGTTACAGCCATTACGATAGACAGGTCACCAGCAATAAATACGTACATTGCAAGAAAAATAGTATACAGTAAATGTATTAATTATTTATGGTTACTCACCAACAATGACACGATGACTTGTCCGATAACAATGAGTTTAATTTTACTGCACAACAAAGGAGAGCGTTACAGCCCTTGTAAAGGAGCCACTTCAGGCGATTGTGTAGCACTGCCGTTGTTCTTCTTCTGGCAGTCTTCAATCCAAATCCCTAAAGCAGATTCCATCCAGACTACTGCCTTATTACATCCACTTACAACTCGTTTTGCACCCTGGTTAAAAGGACACTGCGGCCGTAGATCTTATATTCCTTTCCTACTTTTTAAATAAAAAGAATCGTAGCCTTCAACAAATCCAAAACGTTTACCTTTTCGGCAATCGTTAACATCTTCTTCTTGCGCTTGGGCACGGCACCTGAAGCAGTAGCAGATTGTTTTGGAGCCATAATGAAGGGCTTGACTATGCACAAAGATAAACACTAAAGAGCACAACTCTTTACACAGCGAAACACGTTGATGCTGAATTAGCGAGACGAGACTTCCTGGTTAACACTGCATTCAGCACGCAGGAGCTCAACTGCGTGCTCTGATTGGTTAGCTTCTCAGTCAGGAGAACTTAACTGCGTGCTCTGATTAGTTAGCTTCTCAGCCATCCGCCAATAGCGTCCCTTGTATGAAATCAACTGGGCAAACCAACTGAGGAAGCATATACAGGAAGTAAAAAGACACATTGTCCGCAGAACCCGTGAAAAATCCGTGTTATATATTTAGTTATGCTTTCATATAAAATCCGCGATAGAGTGAAGCCGCGAAAGTCGAAGTGCGATATAGCGAGGGATTACTGTATTACTATCCTAAAGGTAATGTTTTTGTGTATGGACCTGAATGTACATTATAGTAACTCTACCTAGTCCCTTTAGAGTATTAAACCAGAGTGCTGTGCAGTTCAATCTGATTGGTAAGTTGATGCAAACAGGAAGGGAAGAAAAGAAAAAGCTGTGTCTTGTGCTGTGTTTGCTTGGCAGCAACAACATGAGTGAGGATGAGAGAAAAAGAGAAAGAAAAAGAGTTGTACTTTTATCGATTCAACAGAGGTAGCAGAGGTAGTCAAACATATTTCTGTTAACAAGCATTTTGAAAGATAAGAGGTATGTCTGTGCTAAATGCATTCATCAGTAAAACATTTGTTATATGCTAAAAAATGTTGCATACTACAAATTATATATAAATACATTATATGGAATATGGATTGTAGGTCTCCTAGGAATTATCTTAAAACAATGTAAGCATATAGTCCTACAGATGCCTGCAAATGCTAATAAAATTCTGGAGTATTCAGCAACAAAACACCTTGTGATAGCTTTACTTGGCTTTCTCACCCACTGGACATCTCAAAGATGCTTTAAAAGGCCATCATTTATTCCAACATGTAAGGTGCAATGCAAACTTGCTGTAACGCCAAAAGGAAAATATTTCTTTATGTTTCACCAGCTCCTGTATGTTACTGGACTTACTATGTTAAAAATCCTGGTGATTATTTTCTGAAATTATTGCAACCTGTATATTGCTTTTAGTCTTATTACGTACCACACCATCTACTGTATATTGAGTCCGCACCTGTGTGGGTTTCCTCTGAACACTTTTATTTCCTCCCATACTGAATGGTGACTCTAAATTAGCCCTATGTAAGTATAATCTGTGATGGACTGGCATACAATTCAGGGTTGGTCCCTACATCATCTGCGATCCTTTCAGGAGAGCAAGGCCCTTCATCATGCTAAGTAAGTAAAATGGATAAACTCAGCATATACCTTTTAAATAACACTTGCATGTGTGTAGCAAGGCTGATACTTGTTTCTCATTCTTACTAAGAGGACGACAATAACACCAGCAGCAGGTGGGGCAACTCTGTGTTACAGTTATTGGAATGAATGGAGTCTCATCACTGGCTGACTGTGCAACACAGAGGAGCTAAATTTTCCTGTCTGCGCTATAAAACATATCCAGGAAAGGCACTACATATAAGAAGACAATATTAATTACCTTCTTCTAGTGTAAGATAAAAGACATGGCTTTTATATTCCTTTATTGTCATAGCAACACATATTTTGCATGTAGTGTGGTTTAGTGAAGTTCAGTCAAATAAAACATCAATACAAACAAATATACAACATATGGACAGTATAAGTCATCTGCATACAATAATTAAAACAAAACACTTAACAGCTTAAACAAAATACTTCGACATACTCAAATGTTTCAAGAGTCAAGATATTGAATTCCCTCATCTCATAGCCTATGGGTAAGCACACATTGTAGTCATAGCTTTTGAAGACCAATGGCATTTTTAAGAAGGAAGGACAGTAAACAAAAGGTGACCAAGGTTTAATTGCGTAAAAAAATCATTGGGGCTTTACATTCTAGTCTGAAAAACACAGGGAACCAGGATATGGCACCCCATGAAAGTGCTCATCACTAGTTTTTTTATTTGATGTTTCACTCCACCTTTTGACCAGATTAGTGAAGTTTTTCTCTAAACATAGTTATTAATCATAGTTTGATGCTATCATCTACTAACCTCACCATTCTTATGTAATCATTGTGGGAAATGGGAAGACAAGTGAAGCATGCATTATGGTGGAGGTAAGCAAAAGCAAAAGGAGAACATAATCTCTTTCACTTATTTTCCGGATTTCAGTTATTTAGTTAATGATTTACTCCAAAGCAATTTACAAATCAAAGATGTACACTTCAACAGAATCTATATTTCTACAGTTAAAAGTACTGCTGGGTAAAGTAAATGGGTCAGTGATATGAACTGAATTGTTACTTTCCTGTTTGACAAGCCTACAATTTAGCCACTGGGTCACAATTACTTTTGAGAGAACAGTAAATATTGAAAACTCGCAAAACAACTGAAAGTGATGTGAACTGTGAAGAGCAAGATGACAAGAAGCAAAAATGGGCATCATGAGAGAAAACGTCTCCCTTCACTGGGCTTTAAGGAGTTATGTATGCATTGCACCCACTACATGACTTTCCACAACTCAAAATCACTGAACAGATTACACTACATTACATTGTTTGTTGATATAAATTTGTGGTAGACACTACACTACCGAACACAGACAAGATCACAAATTACAAGATCTTTTCTTCAACAAAAAGCATACAATTCTGAAGCACTGCTGTCTCACGGAAGACACAAATGTTTCTTTTCACGTGACTTTGCCAAAATGAAGCCATAAGCGGTGCCTGTCATGCTCCCATTGGCTATCATTCATTGTATTTCTCAACTTTCAACTTGGTATCAATAATTTCAGTCAAGCTTGAAGAAGCAGGAGTATCTGTGACAGCTCAAAGACTGGCTCAAATGTGTCACTAAACTGTTCAGACTTACTGTAGCTCCTTATTTCCTAAGGGGTGTTTGGTATTATTATGTCTGAATTAAATACTCAAAGGTAAATGGGTATTATTCTGCTTAAGTAATAAAGGACCTGAAAATGGCTTAAGTGTATTGAGTGTAACACTCCGGCTTTTTAAAAGCAAGTCTTTATATAGTTAAAACACTTGTTGACACCAATCTCAACTAAATAGATAGATAGATAGATAGATAGATAGATAGATAGATAGATAGATAGATAGATAGATAGATAGATAGATAGATAGATAGATAACTTTATTAATCCCAAGGGGAATAAAACACAAAGTAAATTTGGCGCTTTTGGGATTTCTCTCCAAAAAACTGGACTGTACAGTACATAACTAAGACATTTTATGATGCACAACCTTGGAACCAATATTTTTCCAATCTCTCAGCACTATCACTGTACCAAGTTTAGATGTCATATCCCATAGCATTACAAAGTTATACTGTTTGGCACAATGAGTCCCACTTTTTGGAAACAATTTGTCGCTTGCACCTAAACAATCTCTCAAAACAAGTGTTGAATTTGCAATTATATACAGTGGAACCTCGGTTTGCGAGCATAATTCGTTCCAGAAACACGCTCGCAGTCCAAAGCACTCGTATATCAAAGTGAATTTCCCCATAAGAAATAATGGAAACTCAGATGATTCGTTCCACAACCCAAAACTATTCATATAAAAATGATTAATACAAAATATAAAGTAAAAATACATAAAACAAATTAACCTGCACTTTACCTTTAAAAAGAATCATGTCTGGTGTGAGTGAGTTTCTAAACTCTTGTGGGATTCCACCCAACAGGACGACACGCAGAAGAGCATCCCAAAGCAATCGCAGTCTCCCAGTCAGGGCCGGATTTTCCTATAGGCTAACTAGGCTTCAGCCTAGGGCCTCAAGATCAAGAGGGGCCTACATTCAAATTGTTAGCAATTTGAACAAACTTAAAAATGGGAAGTGAAAGGGCCTCATAAGTGGAATAGCCTAGGGCCTCTTTTCATCTAAATCCGGCCCTGCTCCCAGTGCTGTAGCAGTTCGCCGTATAAGCGTATCCAAAAAGATCGCGGACATGCTATAAGCGCCTGCTGTCGATGGGTGATACAAGGAACATTATAAAGATCCCGCTACAATAAATAACCGCGCTGTTGCTGTTTCAAGCTGAATAAAGCTGGTGTTGTTAAAGTACTGAAACTCAGCTTCGTGTTTTGGGGCGCAAGACGGGGACTTGCACTTCACAGCACACACGTGCGCGCGTGCACACACACACACACACACAGTCACAATGCTGTAGTAAACAGTATACGCCCGTACGGATGTTGACTATATGAGTGAGGCACGCAGACTCAGACGGAGAGTAGGAGACGATTGCCCTCAAGAGAAGAGAGAAGAGAGAGAGAGAGAGAGAGACGCGTGTGGGAGCAAGAGAGATAAGGAGAGAGAGAGACGGGCGCAAGCGAGAGAGATAACGAGAGAGACGCGTGAGAAAGAGAGACGGGTGTGAGCAAGAGAGATAAGGAGACAGAGAGAGAGAGAGAGAGACGTGAGCGGGAGCGAGAGAGATAAGGAGATAGAGACGCTTGTGAGAGAGAGAAGAACCATCAGCTCAGTTGTGATCACATGACGCTCAGCAGACAAAGTATATCCATACTACTCGTATTGCAAGCCATCGCTCGTTTATCAAGTCAAAAATTATTAAAAAATTTAGCTCGTCTTGCAAAACACTCGTAAACCAAGTTACTCGTAAACCGAGGTTCCACTGTATTTGTTTTTAAGTTTTTGGAAAAAATATATATATACACAAAAACGCACACACACTCTTTGTAACTATGTACATATAATTACATACCCTTCCAAACCTTTACTTTCAAAATTACTATTCATTTCAACATTGAAACCTAGATTTCGCAGAACAGATTGTTTTTTATGTTGTAATTCACACATCTTCTCCTGCCTTTTGTTGCAGTAGCTCCAAAGAAGTTCAGTGCATTTTATTTATTCTTTTCTTTTTTTTTTTGCATTTTCCTGCATTTCTTCCCTGGAATAAACTAAGTACATGCATACATTTTCATACCAGCTTCTTCCAGTGCTGGTTTACAGAGTGGGTCAATGCCTTTCCTGACAGCCTTTGGAGCTGGGCAGGAAAGAGCCCTGAACAGGGTGTGCACATACTCAAAACCAGTGTTTCTCAGTCACTTTTTGATTACAGAAGGTCATCGGTCCACTGTAAAATCTGTCCCCCCGCCAGCACCATCCGCTGCAAGAAATGTGAGGGATTTTCTTATTCCATTTCTAATTGCGCTCACTTCACCAAGTGCTCACTTCAAGCTCCCACAACCCTGCAAGGCTGCTCTTCGATTTTATTTCCCATTTGTAATGAGACTTGTTTCTGCATCTGGTGAGGGCTGAGGGCTTAAAAGAACAGGATTAATAGTACTGCACAGTGCTGTCAACCCAAGTATGTAAAGATGAGCTGTTGCACACTCAATTTATTTGCAGCCTTTTACACACAGCTATGACATGTAATATCATAGCCAGTTATAGACAACTGTACATCACTGGAATACTCCAGACCTCAGCTATTAAATGATAATGAGCTTTGTATTTTATGTGGCTCAACACTGGTGGGATATTTGATAAAAACAGATTAACTCAGCTGTGACACACTGCTCAACTCGAAGTATAACAGTGAAAATCGCACATTTTAATAATGAAAGAGGGCAGACAAAATAGAAACTTGTGATTTATTTGAAAGAACACACCATTGGGTATGTACAAATACCATTATTACTTTTGATTGACTTGTGGGTTTATTGCCATGTATACAAACAACTTTGAAATATGGCGGTGTCCTGCCTGTGCCTATGCAGCCACAGAATGATAGTGACAAGTGAATGCAGTGATTTCACTCCAATCTGGGGATTTTGTTGCAAATCTCCAAAATGTGTCTGCAACTAGAAAATCGGGGCTAAAATCATGTAGCCCCTAAAATCATGTCAAGAGACCCTGGTATGGGCTAAAATGTTAAATGCTTGTTTATCATACAAGAGATAATTGCTTGATGCCCACATTTTGCAGCCAACAACCAACGTACATAATTAACAAGGAGATTCTGAGAAAAATTAAAAAGTACCTAGATCAGATATCAGACAATTTAGTAACCAAACAAGCTTGATGAACTGAATAGGCCCCTCTCAGTTGTCAAACCTTTTATGTTATAAATAAAACATAAAATGGAGCAATTAAGAAAGTGTAAAGCAACACAAGCATAAGGTGAAATCATGAGATGAGTGAGAAATCATTAGATGGGATGTAAAGGAAAGTATAACGCACATATGGAGGCTGGGACAAACAGAAATAGATGCTGAGCAAACAAAATGTACTATTTTATTATTCTTATTGAATCAGAAACCATGAAATGGGAACATGGTAATAGATTAAAATTTATAAGAGAAACAAATAGCATTTATAAGTGAGATAGGACTAGGAGGGAGAACTATAAAGTCACAAGAAGTGAGGTGGGCAACATGAGGAATTGTGACATAGGATACTGAGGAAAACTAAACACTCACATGAAGAATAGTGTGACAAAATAAACAGTGAGAATGAGACAAGGGATGGGAGGACAGGACAAACAATGGTAATAAATCAAAAGATGGAAGAGAAGAAATAAAAAATATATTTCACAACATCAGGTCAGATCAGGTTACAGAGCATGTACTGGTATAGTGTGTTGCCACACCTACCACATGACGAAACAGCTCAGGATCCTGGTTGACAAGCCCCCTGGGCAGACACACGGTCTGGTCCTACCCTCTGGAAATAACCCTCTATCTGCTGCAGCCAGGTGTTACATGGGTGTTCCCTTGGTCTGGTCCATCCACTCGGGTCCTCAACAATGAGGATTCTGTGATCCAGATCACCCTCGGGGAATCGCGCTACATGGCTGTAGTGCCGTAACTGATGCTTCCTCACAATGCAGGTAATGTGCTTCATTCAGGACTCCATGAGCAACTGCTCATTTGACACAAAGTCAAACCAGCGGTACCCAAGGATTCTCTGAAGAGACACAGTACCAAAGGAGTCCAGTCTTTATCTCAGGTCACTGGATAGCCACCATGTCTCACAACCAAATATGAGTATGAGAAGAGCTATAAAGTAACAAGTGGGTACAATGTAAAATGGTAATTTTGGAAAAATAAAAAACATAGCAAATCAAAAAATGAGAAAAAAGTGTAATTGTAAAACCGTGCAATGACAAATCATGTCATATAAACCTGAATGAGAAGATGGGAAAGTTGAAGTTACAGGAAGGTTAGAAAGTAAGAATGAAAAAAGGACTATAAATAAGTGAAACAAAAAGAAAAATATGATGGGGCCATGAGAAAAACTATACAGCCTAGAAACTTTCAGAATCAGAAAACTTAAAATGGTGATTTAGAGATGAGGTAAGCAAGAGAAGCGTTAAACTTGAAGAGTGAAATAACTTAAGAAGTTATTAGAAATGGGATTGGTCTCGTCCGATGCGAGAGATGAACGTCTGAAGTTGAGCTCCGCTAGCAGCGGCGTTATTTTTCATATTATTTGCTTATTATCCTGAGATATCCTGTATTTATTCAACCTGAGAGGGACTGCTACAGTATATGTAAGCACATATAAACATGGCCAACAAGAAGGGGGGTTCGAAAGAATCGAAAACTAAAGCTACACCCAAGCTACGATCAGCAAGCCCCAGTTCAAGATACGGCCTTTCAGAGACAGACCTGGATCAGATGGGCGAAAGCACAGACTCCTCGGGACCACGGTCCGCTACATCGTCGCCGGCTGAGAGCGAAAAGGGGAGCGAAGGTGCGATCGTGAGTGCAGATTTGGATAGCTTGCCGATAGGAGAAGATCACCTGAAACTGGAAAGGGCCTTGAAGTCCGCGGCTTCAATTACGCAATTACGCGAGCCAAGCACAGCGGGGACACCGGCTACAGCAAAGTCTGCTGCTCTGCTGCTTCATCTATGGTACAAGAAAGCACAATTGAACTGTCTGAACTGAAGGTGTTGCTCGCTGAGCTCACACAAGATATAAAGAAAAGCGAGAAGGCTAATGAGAAAGCAAGGGCAAAGGCAAACGAAAAAATGAGACAAGATGTGACACAGGAGTTGAAACAGGCAAATGAATGGTTGCGACAGGAATTCCAACAGGCAAATGAAAGGCTGCGTCAAGAGGTGCAACTTGAGCTTCGACAGGTGCTGGGTAAAATTGAAGAGCGCATTCAGGAAAACTCGGTTAAACTGAGCACGTTTACTGATCAATTGGAGGATCTCAAGGAGACATTCACGAATCGGATTGAAATGGCCGAAAATGTAGCTGCCAGTGCCGAGGAAAAAGCAGTAAATGTCAGCTCCGAATGCAAAAAACTCGGAGAAAAACTTGGAGACAGACTGGCTGCTTTGGAAGATGGGAGTAGAAGGTATAATGTCAGAATTGAAGGTCTGCCTGAGAATCGAGAAAGTTCAAACCCTGTGAAATTCGCAGCTGAACTTTTTTCTAAAATAATCGGGGACGACTTTAAAGCAGAATCTGAGATAGCAGCGGCTTACCGTGTACAAGGATCAAACACCGTTAGACCCCGACCAAGATCTTTTATAGTTCGTTTTGAACGATTATCATTTAAGCTAGAGGTGATGGCACTCCTCAGAAACAAGGAAGATATTATATATGAAAATAACCACATTCGTATCTTCCCTGACTTCTCTCCAGCAACAGCTACTAAACGCGCAGCCTTCTACAACATTAAACAGCGGTTACAGCAAGCCAGTGTCAAAAACAGCCTCTTGTATCTGGCAAAACTGAAAGTGGAATGGCAGGGTCAATTCTATGTCTTCGCTAGCAAGGAAGAAGCAGAAAAGGAATTAAGAAAGCTGATCCCGGGACTATTCTGATACATAATAGTGATTCATGGCGGTTAATGATAAAGAAAGGATTAATAATCTTTTGTCTGATCTATTC
>JANRMT010062791.1:135145467-135163479 GCA_026402145.1 Polypterus bichir lapradei
AGTGAGGGCTTTGCCTTTTATTAGTATAGATAACTTCTTGCCTAAGATTAAATCTTGCAAATACGATGCTATTGTTATTTCTGACCATGCACCTATGATCTTGGAGCTAAAATTACTAAGCCCCATACACTCACCCCGCAGATGGCGCCTCAACCCGCTTCTATTAGCTGACGAGAATTGTACTGAATTTATATCCAAACAAATCAAATTCTTTTTAGAGACAAATACATCCCCCTGCAGGAATACTCTGGGAAACTCTTAAGGCCTTCTTAAGAGGACAGATTATCTCATGTCTTTCCCACAGAAATAAATCCGAGTCCAAGAAAGTAGCAGAGATAAAAAGCGAAATTATTAAAATAGATGAAGAACACGCCAGACTACCAAGCGAGACTCTACATAGGAGAAGGCAGGCTCTACATTCGGAATTAAACCTCTTGACAACTAAAGAAACTGAACAACTAATCTACAAATCCAGACATCATTACTATGAACATGGGGAGAAAGCTAATAAGCTTTTAGCACAACAAATTCACAAGCAAGAAGTGCGCAACGCAATCTCGGTAATCACTAGCATGAACGGAGATAAAATCGTCGAACACAAAAATATAATGCACACTTTCAGAGACTACTATAAATCCCTATATACTACTGAGTTTATTGAAGACAATACACAATCTAATCCATTTCTGGATACATTACAGATACCAAAAATAGACGCTTCTAGTGTGGAGGAACTTGATAAACCTCTGGCGTTATCAGAATTACTAGATGCTATAAAGTCACTCCAAGGCGGGAAAGCAGCAGGCCCTGATGGCTACCCTGCAGAATTTTACAAGAAATTCTCCGCTCAGCTAGCTCCCCTCCTATTAGCAACATTTACAGAAGCCAGAGATAACCAATCTCTTCCACAAACCTTTCGCCAAGCACTAATCACTGTCTTTCCAAAACAAAATAAGGACTTATTAAAATGTGTATCATACAGACCAATTTCACTTCTGAATAACGACGTTAAAATACTCTCTAAAATCTTAGCCAGAAGGATGGAGAAAGTGCTCCCCTCGATAATATCACAAGACCAAACTGGATTTATTAGGGGCCGGCACTTATCTTCAAATCTTCGACGCCTGTTTAATGTAATATACTCACCAACTAAATCAAACACCCCAGAAATATTATTATCATTGGATGCAGAAAAAGCATTTGACATGATTGAATGGAAATACCTTTTTACTACATTGGAGAAGTTTGGGTTTGGCCCGAACATTTGTGCATGGATTAAATTACTGTATACTAACCCAGAAGCTTCAGTTTGCATCAACAACATTTGCTCAGACTACTTTAAACTAGAACGTGGCACTAGACAAGGATGCCCCTTGTCACCGCTGCTGTTTGCGATTGCCATTGAACCACTGGCAATACATTGTCGAAATACTGATCAGATAAAGGGGATTAGCAGAGAAGGACTGGAACAGAAAATCTCATTATATGCAGATGACATGGTACTGTATATATCAGACCCACAAAATTCTGTGCTTGCAGTCTTAGCAGCACTCACAGAATTTCAAAAGATCTCTGGTCTCAGAATTAATCTGAATAAAAGTGTACTCTTTCCAGTGAACTCTCAAGCATATAATATTAGATTAGATACCCTACTTTTTATCATTACAGAACAGTTTAAATACCTCGGGGTAAACATTACAAGTAAACATAAAGCTCTACCTGTATATCAACAAAATTTCGCCGTCTGCATGGAAAAAATTAAACAAGACTTGCATAGATGGTCAACCCTTCATCTCACACTAGCTGGAAGAATTAACACTGTTAAGATGAATATTCTTCCTAAACTCCTTTTTTTATTTCAAAACATCCCAATATACATTAATAAATCATTCTTTAGGCAATTAGATTCAACAATAACCTCATTTATTTGGAATTCAAAACCTCCACGCATCAAAAGAGCGACCTTACAAAGACAAAAGGCAGAAGGCGGCATGGCTCTACCTAACTTCCAGTTTTATTACTGGGCAGCAAATATACAGGCGATAAGAACCTGGACACAAATAGAAGAATATACACAGGCTTGGTCCGCAATGGAAGTAAAATCCTGCAGTACTTCCTTGTATTCCTTGCTCTGTGCTCCAATAAACATACGTTATCTGCAATACACTAATAACCCAATTGTGCTCCACTCACTTAGAATCTGGAACCAATGTAGAAAGCATTTTAAGACGGAGAAGCTTCTATCTGTGGCACCCCTGCAAGAGAACCACCTCTTTCAACCTTCACAAACATATGCAGTTTTTAATATCTGGATAAAATTTGGAATTAACTTGCTTAGAGATCTTTATATAGACAACGTCTTTGCTTCCTATGAACAATGACATTCCAAATTTAACATTCCAGCTACACATTTCTTTCACTATCTTCAAATCAGAAACTTTGTTAAACAAAACCTTCCAGATTTCCCTCATCTTGCACCCTCATCCATGCTGGAAAAAATATTGCTCAATCTCAAGGACTTGGACTCCATCTCTACAATATATAAAATCATTTTACAATACCTCCCTTTCAAAGATCCAAGAGGACACTGGGAAAAAGATCTCTCAATTAATTTATCAGAAAAGGAGTGGAAAGTAGCAATGCAGAGAATTCACTCGAGCTCCATATGCGCAAAGCATACAATTATACAACTTAAAATTATATATCAAGCACATCTGTCTTGACTAAAACTCTCCAAAATGTTTCCAGGGCATGATCCAACCTGTGAACGTTGCAACCAGGACCCAGCCTCACTAGGTCACATGTTCTGGGCCTGCACCATAACATTATTCTGGACAAAAATTTTTAATTACCTTTCAGATAGCCTTGGTGTCACAATCCCTCCTAACCCATTAACAGCCGTGTTTGGTGTTCTTCCAGATGGGTTTAAAGTGGAGAAAGACAAACAAATTGTGATTGCATTCACTACACTTTTGGCATGCAGACTTATTCTGATAAACTGGAAGAACCCAAACTCTCCTCTTTTAAGTCAGTGGGAAACCGATGTGTTATATTATTTGAAGTTGGAAAAAATCAAATACTCAGAGGATCCGTACAGACTTTTTTCAAAACATGGCAGGATCTAATCAGTAATATTTTAAAATAAGTTCATAAAGCACAGAGAATTATTAATTTAGGTATGTTTACAAGCCTTAAATTTAACGCCGTTTGGCTTGCTCTCTCTCTCAGGGGTGGGGATCGATCTGTTCTTAACTTAATTTTTCTTTTTGTAAAAACTTGATTGCTTTAGATGGATTGTAATAAAATTAATAAAAATATATAAAAAAAAGAAGTTATTAGAAATGAAAGTGAGTAAAAAGACAAGATGGAAGCACTGGGGTGAAGTAGAAAAACAATATCAACTGCTCATGATAAACTATCACAAAATGTTTTAAAATAGAAAGCAAGATGTAAGGGTGACAAGATTTTCAAAATTAGATGTAAGGAAGTGAACAAAAATGACAAATCAGAAGATAGGAAACTAGAAGAAATGAGAAATCACAACAGGGAAACAATAAAGTAGTGAGATGGGGAATATGCAAAATAGTAATTTTGGAGAACAAGAAAACATACCTAACCCGAAGAAGCAAAAGAAGCAGAACTGTGCCATGAGAAACTAACACAAAATTCTCAAAGAAAACATATTCCAAGAATAGCTCATTATGGGGCCCTTTCTCTCACACACACCAGTTTAGAAATGTTGATTAACATAACCTGCGTGTCTTAAGGGATAGTGAGGAAAAGCCACATAGACACTGGCAGAACGACCATAGTAACCACTGCACTGCACTGTCACAAACAATGAGGCATCTAAAATTATGAGTTGGGAGTATGTCAGTAACAATTAAACAACAGCACGTAAAGAAAGCAAATTATAATATAATAAACTCAGAACAAAAAATAAGATGTATGCATGAGAAATACTATATCACTATATATTGTGAGAGTGAGCAAAATTGTAAAATAGCAATCTTGGAAAAGAATGGACAAATGAGCATTTAACATGAGGAAAACTATTAAAATACACAGAAAGAGGAGTGGACAGAAAAGGAGAACATGAAGCTGGGAATGTGAAATTGAAAAGAACTGTGATATCATTCAGAGAGATATTAAATAAGAAATTATGAGAAAGGAATATGAGAATAATTAATAAATCACAGAAAGGGAGTGTGAAAAAATGGTAAATAGTAAAGCAGAGGGGTAAAAAATTAGAAGGAAGCATTAAGAAGCATACTAAAAAAATCATATTGAAGAGTTTTTAGAACTATGCAATTAACAAAACCTGAGTGAGTGAAATCACAAGCAAGATAAAGCACAAAAAGAGTCATAAAGCTACAAAAAAGGTTTTAACAAATATTTGAAAGTGTAAAACAAAAAGCTAAAATTAGAAGCCTAAACACAGGAGACTAAGTATAAAAAGAAACCATCAGAAAGGACAGTGAGCAGAAACTACAAAATGAGATAGGAGCACAGCGGGGCTACTGAATCATACAAAAGGGGAGTGAGAAAAAATATGAAAGTCAATATAAAGAATATGCAAACATAATACATCACAAAGGTGAGAAACAACATATAATCAAGAGACGAGTGAGCAGAAATTACAAGTTAAGAGAAAGGCTGAACAGAAGTAATAAATCATAAGATGGGAGAGACTTTAAAAATGACAGCGAGGCATAACTGCGCATGTTGTCTGAGCAGAGTTTAGAACATTTTAAAGAACAAGCAAATATGCTATAAATTACACAGCACAAACATGAGAGGTAATTTAAAATTATGAGAAAGATCAACTACAAATAAAGTGATGGAAGCTTCTAAACATGAGAATGGAGTATAAATGGACATTGCAAAAGTAGGTGTCAACAAAACTGTAAACTACTCAGTTTTAAAACAATTGTAACAAATCACAAGATGGCATCGTAAGCAGACACATTAAATCATTAGGAAAGTGAGCAGAAATAAGAAGTTAACAGTAAGGCTTAGAACGGAGAAATCATAAAATAAGAGATTTTGAAAGTGAGAATGAGGCATACCTGGGCATTATAAATTAATGCTGAAGTGAGCAAATTTTAATGTGGACGTTTTTAGTATCAAGCCAACATAAATCACTAAAATGAAAATGAGATATAATGTAATGCCATGAGACAAGTTAGCAGAAATAAAGACTAGAACAAAAGTATATGAGTTTTAAAAATGACAATGGCGCTAAGGGGTGATCAAAACTGCAGGAAGGCAAGCAGGTTGGTAGGTAGGTACTCTTTCACTTGGGGCTAAATAAAGCATCTATCTTAAGATAACATATTCGTTTTCAATATATATGACAGGATACTGAGTAGATCACAACAACTGTGTGAAGAAAACAATAAAGGTTCAGAATGAGGAGTAAGCGTACGTGAAACTTAGACATGAAATAATTAGTAGTCAAAGGAAGGGAGACTGACTAGAACGGGGACAGCCAATCATTAGGGGAGCGAGCACAAGTCTGAATTGGGAGCGAGAGGAAGCCGTAAGTAGAAATCACGAGATGGGCGAGAGATCACAAGTGTGAAATGAAAAGGTGAGCGGATTTGGGTGATGCTGCAGGGTTGCAAGCGTGACGACACATAATGGCAAAACAGAGCAGGGCACTGGAGGATTTGTAATAGTGAAAGGAGTAGAAAAAACGGCGCGGGTCCACAGGGGTGGGTGTAAGGCAGTCGATTTTTGCTGGAAACTTCTATATTGTTATGGTATTTTACATAATTCATGCTGTACACTGGCCTCGCCGCACCTACGTAGCCACCCGCCCCCCGTACACCCCCGTACTGTGCCCCCTCGTCACAGAGACTGTACCCCCCTCCCCACCCCAAGCGCCTTGTGAGGCTCCCTCTCACTGCCGGGAAAGAGCTGGTCGGGGGCGGAACAAAATTGTAACGTTCATCGTGTGTCCAAACTTCTCGAAATTCCACACATTTGCAAAACAAGAAAAGGCAATCGCCCTCTATCGGACCAAGTCAGCACGGCATCGAGGAGGAGGGGAAAATAAGAAAAAAAAAACATTCGAACGCTCTTCCTGGAAAAAAAGCGCTACAAACGCGCCACAATGTAGCCACATGACAGCAGCGAAAGAAAATGCGACACTCCTCTTTTCTTAGGCCGAAAGCGCAGCACGGCAGAAAGATGAGGTCCTGATTAGCACTACAGCGGTTAGCCAGTGTAGAAAAGCAGTCCGCTCGTCCCCACGAACACTCCAAACGCATTAGGCTCACCTCCTCACCCCTCCCCTCCTCCTCACATCCCATCTCCACCCCACCTCCCCGACCCGTGCGCTCTTCCCCTGACAAGATCGGGCAGCGCAACATCATGGGTATCCACGGGGCCGCGCCGCTCCAAGGCTCGGCATCGCTGCGTTGTCCGTTTTTAAGAAGTTATATCAAAAGTTAAGTCGCGCAGTCGGTGGAACCACACGTTAAACGACCCCTCCCCCAGTAAAGAAAAAAAAAAACTTGCGCATGTAAATATATAAATAAATAATAAGGCTCCAAGTCCCACGCTCTAATGCCAGTCTTCCAGAAACGTGATTCTTTAAACGACACTCCAAGTATGAGTCATTATTTAACGGAAAATAAAAGGACGCGCGCGATTCCTCCACCCGTAAAATCCAGGAACCGCGCGCACCACGCACCATTCCTGCGTCTTTCGAGAAAGAAAAAAAAACAAGTTGCAAACTAGGGAAACTGGCATCATGCGGGCTTACCTGGGCAGCTGCGCGCGCCTCGCCTCCTCGTGCTCCCGGGATCTCCGGAGTGTGAGTGGATTTTGTTGCCTCTTTGATTGACAGTGGAGCAGCCACGCAGTCTGTATTTGCAGCCAGAATTGTTTTGCACGGCGAAGGTCTTCTCCAACTCCATTGCCCCCCTCCACCTCCGTCACCCCCTCACACCAGGTCTCTGGGCTTTTCCACTTCCACGCCGTGCACTTCTGGGTGCCACACGCAGTAAAACCAGATTCAACGGGCAGCCCTGGCGAAGATGTACAGAGGGCAGGCTTTTCGCGTGGGATGGATGCACTTGATCAGATGCCTGGATCGCCACTTTCCATGGGCAGCAGGAAGGGGGCACGGCTGGCAGAAAGATTTTTTTCTTAGGGATCTTCCAAACTGGTCCTCATTTGAAATTGCGCAGTTTTTATTTCTGTACGGCACCGCGAAGCGTACACTGTACGCCTCCTCCTCCCCCTCCCATTTCTCTCTCTCTCTCTCTCGCTCTCACTCACTTCAGATCAGGTCTATTTTCAGTGAGACTTGTGTGGTATAAACATCCCCGCCCACCCCGCTAATGCGGTGACTCAGAGCCTGAGAGCCCGTTGGCTGTCCGCACCCGCGCCCGCACCGGACGGGAGCCGCCGGCCACTTCATTCTGTTCGGGACTGTCTTGCACTTGGACTTTGCTAGAACAGGACTTAAGTTCTACAGAGGGATGATAACACCTCACTCTCGTAAGATCAAGTGAATGGCAACAAGTGAGAACATCAACTTTATTCCCCTGCACATACTGGCATTCACAGAGACACGCCCACCTCTGGTGCCCCTATCATATTCCTTGAATATGAAAGCACCCTGTCCAGGGATTGTTCCTGCCTTGCTCCCGATGCTTGCTTGGATAGGCTCCAGTCTCCCGGCAATCCTGTACAAAATAAGCAGTCTTGAAAATGGGTAAATGGAAGCAAATACATAAAATGAGCAACAATTCAATTGTCTATTAATTTAAACAACTAACAGTGAGTCTTTGGCTGGATCAGATGAAAGATAACCATACCTGGTAATGAAGATAGTCCAGTGATGGGAAATTTAAAGGTATCAATGGACTTTGGGTGGAATTATGACACTATAGAGGAAAACATGCAGATTCCACACAGAGGGCACATCAACTGAACTTGAGTCTAAGTTGAGTGAAACAGCACAGGGCAACCCTGGATGAGATGTGAGTCACACATATGCACATACCTACAAAGGCACTATAAATAAATTGATACCCAGTCTTTAGGTTGTAAGCACTGGAAGAACATTCAGAATCTACTTGAAAGGCACCCAACACACAGCTGAGCCAAAATGCAAATTCTGTGACATATCAGATTAATTGCTGCAACTCTATGCCACCTGAAACACACAAGTTAACTTGAAAATTTTAAAACTGATCAGGCTTAATAGTGGAATATGCCCTTGCTGTTTATGTTAATTTTGATTACTCTGTAAGTAGCGTCTTATGAGTAGCAAAGTGGTACATTGATCAGTGTCTTGCCTATACAACTCTAAGAACCCAAAGTCAGCTTGTGGGTAGGTCACTGCCAATATGGACTCAATAAAGTTGTGGCCAAAAGTTTTGAGAATGACACAAATATTAATTTGAGTCTGATGCCTCAGTTTTAATGATGGCAATTTGCATATACTCCAGAATGTTATGAAGAGTGATCAGATGAATTGCAATTAATTGCAAAGTCCCTCTTTGCCATGATAATGAACTTAATTCCAAAAAAAACAAACATTTCCACTGCACTTCAGCCCTGCCACAAAGGGACCATCATTGCTTTGCACAAAAAGGGCTTCATAGGCAAGAATATTGCTGCTAGTAAGATTGCACCTAAATCAACCATCTATTGGATTGTCACAAACTTCAAGGAGATAGGTTTCATTGTTGTGAAGAAGGCTTAAGTGGCACCCAAGGAAGTCCAGCAAGTGCCAGGACCATCTCCTAAAGTTGATTCAGCTGAGGGACTGGGGCACCACCAGTGCAGAGCTTGCTCAGGAATGGCATCAGGCAGGTGTGAGTTCATTTGCACACACAGTGAGACGAAGACATTTGGAGAATGGCCTGGTGTCAAAAAGGGCAGCAAAGAAGCCACTTAAAAACATCAGACTGATATTCTGCAAAAGGTACAGGGATTAAACTGCTGAGGACTGGGGTAAAGCAATTTTCTCTGATGAATCCCGTTTCCGATTATTTGTGGCATCTGGAAAAAAGATGAAAAGGTGAGCACAACCATCAGTCATGATTCATGCCAACAGTAAAACATGTTGAGACCATTCATGTGTGGGGTTCCATCTCGGCCAAGGGAGTGGGTTCACTTACAATTTTGCCTAAGAACACAACCATGAATAAACAATGGTACCAAAACATCCTCCGAGAACAACTCAGGGAACAAAACAGCAAAATGTTGGGTCCATGGCCAGGAACCTCCCCAGACCTTAATCCAATTGAGAACTTGTGGTCACTCCTCAAGAGGCAGGTGGACAAACAAAAACCCACAAATTCTGACAAACTTCAAGCATTGATTATGCAAGAATGTCCTGCCATCAGTCAGGATTTGGCCCAGAAGCTGATTAACAGCATGCCAGGGCAAATTGCAGAGGTCTTAAAAAAGAAGGGTAAACACTGCATAAACTTAATGTAATTGTCAATAAGCCTTTTAAATTATGAAATGCTTGTAATTATACTTCAGTATACCATATAAACATCTGACAAAACAATCTAAAAACACTGAACCAGCAAACTTACTTGTGCCATTATCACACCTTTAGGCCACAACTGTACATTTTCCACATGCTTGTATGGGCTTGCTTTCCTCCAGTTATCTGTTTTCCTCTTTCATTATGGGGACATGCAGTTTAAGCTGATGCCAGATTACACAGATTCAATTTGTTGGACAAGTCAGATTTGCTGATGTCATCAGTGGACCACGTCAGTTTACACAAATGTAAAATGTTGGGCATTTCAAATTTATGGACTGAGTGCTAACCTTCCAGCACAATTGTGCCCACCCCTTTTTCCTGACACCCAATAGCACACTGCCTGGAGCTGATGCTGTACAAGGGGTTAACAGGTATGGCAAGATCAGTTACAATCTTTTACTTTTTTCCATTTTGTTGTGGCACATAAAACATAAGACATCGGACAGTCAAGCAAGAACAACACTTAGACAGAACACCAGTTAAAAGCGAGACAAACACATACCTGCCAATTTAGTAATGCCAGTTCACCTAATCTGCATGTCTTTGTTTGCGGGAGGAAACCGGAGTTCTCAAAGGAAACCCATGCAAACAATAGGAGAACATGCAAATTACACATACAGAGCATCAGGGGCATGAATTCTGGTTTTATTTGTTGTGAAGCAGCAGTATTACCACTGTGCTACTGTGGAGCCCCATGTTTATTATTTATTATTTTTTACATGAAGTGCAGCACAATGTTTTACAAAAATAAAAAAAATACATTTACAAAGAAAATAGATAAATGAAAATAAATAATCAAATCAACTATGCAAACAAATACTGTAGATAAAATATGTGTTTACATATTATATATACATTACATTACAATGGAAGCGCCCATATTGGA
Source organism: Polypterus bichir lapradei (assembly GCA_026402145.1). Taxonomy (NCBI): domain Eukaryota; kingdom Metazoa; phylum Chordata; class Cladistia; order Polypteriformes; family Polypteridae; genus Polypterus; species Polypterus bichir. The sequence continues at coordinate 135,155,877 of JANRMT010062791.1, forward strand.
GTGAATTCCAATGCGTGATGTTAATTTTAGGGTTTTGCCTGGCGTTGGTGTTCTATGGGCCAGTAGTTTTCTGTCCTCGTCCCCTGGCTACCCAAGATGAGTTGAAAAAATCTCCATTCATTTTAGGAGGACTCTCTTGAAGCAATACCTGCCTAGAGCATCTTCACAGGTCGAGCTCCATTTCTGTCATACTAACAGATAGCACATGTGGTGCTGTTGTTTATCAGAGTTCACTGTATGCCCCAATCCCTTCCATGTCAGCACTTCTGAATAAAGTTTATCTAATCTAATTTATTTTTTTTGTGGGGGTTACCTCACTTTTAGCTCAAGGAAATGTACATCCCAGCCTGTGCGCACAGGATATCTTGTGTAGAAGAGATTCCAACCCATGGGCTAATGTTATGATGCTCCTCTTCACGATTTTACCTCTTTACCAATGTTCCCATTGTTGGACACATGGGGTATTTCAATGGAAATAATACTAAACCCCTTCCTTGGTCCAGGACTGCTTATTTTGCCATACAAGCCTGCCTTTTTCACAAAATAATCTCCATATCAGGAAGTTTTGTTACTGTCTATGAGCTTCAACCCTTTGGGTTGGAGAAAGTTAAGTTTCTACCAAATTGGACATAGCCTTTTCATCCCTCCTTTGTTTAACTGTTTGGCCTTGTCAGTGGTTGACAATAGAGATGGATGCTCACCACATTCTTCTCTTCATGCTCCTCCTAGCAGTCCTGGTCATTACACCCATTAAATAGTATTCTGGGCTGACTTGGAATCTCTCAGTGCCACTACAAAGGTTCAGTTGCACTTCAGCTCACACCATAAAGTCAAGACCTAAGATGAAGACATCTTTGACATGAGTTACATAGATTTTCCATCACGTCTTCTGTCTCCCTACCCCATATGTTAACTTGAGCTTGTCCCAGCATGGACACACTTGCTCCTATTACTGCAACCCAACTGGTAGAGGCAGCACCTGATCATCAATCTCCTGAACTGGGTGTGTCTGACCCCACAGGGTGGTATCTTGACAACCCAGCCTTCGACCCACCTATGGACATGGCAGCAGTCCTCACGGTCCAAATAATTTACATACATGGAAGGCCTTGTGGCCCCAGGTTTTCTCAGTGCTGAAAAGAATCAAGGAACATAGCTTCTCTGCCCACAGTGCAAGCATAATGATGGCATCACTACACTTGGTGGCAATAATTCTTTTAGTAAAATGGAAAACAGATGATGTGGTTTCAAACAATTTGTTTCCCCAACTCTTTGATGTGTGCCTCTCATCAGTATACAAACTTTCAGCTAGCCTCTTCAATGGCTTCCTCTGGTGTAATCGATCTGACAAAATAGACCTTCACAGGCAGGAGGACGTATCTATCTGTGTCACCTGAGCCACTAAGGTCCCAGAACTATCTGGCACATCCATCCACTCGTTCTTTCAGTAAACTACCAGCTGACTAAATCCCTACATATTTTGTCTGCATTGCCCTCAGGAGTGCCCCCAAACTCTGTAGAAAAACTTCTTCAAGGACATCTAGTACACCAGTGATTCTATTAGTTCTGGACAGGTAGAACAACCTTTAAGTGGATACGTGGATACAGTAAGCTTCACAGAGTATATTGCCATCAAACTGGACCACTTCCACCTGGATACACCTCACAACACTGCCATTTGTCACTGTACCTTACTGTCCTTCCAGAAGACAGCTGTTCTTTTTTGATAAGGCTCTTCTCTACCAATTGCTACATGTCATCAGTGCTGCTTTCCATTGTCTTGTTTCATAACAAATGCTGGTGTCATGCAAGTGCGAGCAGGAGAACGTTGTATGGACCAAACGAAGATAATTCCATGCCCGGTGGCAGGGTGCACTAAACCTTATCCTGTTATCTCTGCAGACCAGCCGCGGGAAAGCCTGTCTGACTCATCGATGAAGACATCACTTCCGGTTTCGGCACTCAGATGGACATCACTTCCGGTTCCACTGCCTACGATGACGCCAGAAGAAGGTCACTTCTGATTCCCCTACGTCACTTCCGGTTTTATCAGTTAAAACCGCCATCTTTCCAAACCTTAAACAGTTCATGTCTGGACTCCAACAGAGACACTTCCGTCTAAAACCAAACCCATTGCAGCCAGGGATAATATATGGGTGGCTGCCCCAAACCTTTTTAAGTGTGTCAAGTCTGATAATTTCACACTGGTTATTATACTCTGTCTTTGCTGCTCTTCACCAAAATAGCTACAATCCAGTCCAACTGCTTTCACCACACACGATTCAGCCTTCTGTCACTTATGGTACACCACACATATAAAAATCTCCCTACACCTCTCTGTCCTGTGTAGGCCTTGCATTTTCTGGTCTCACATAGTTCACATGTAAGAAGGGGTGTCTGTTTAGAAAGCACTTATTGGAGGCTGGCATTCAATTTTGAACCATCCTGAAATATGAACATAATGTCATAATTCAATATTCTGGCATGGCCCAGTCAGAGCCAAGCAAGAAGATGTAGCTGGAATAGACTATCACAGCGCATCAACTGGTCTTATTTAGCTAGGGGTGTGAGTCTGAGCAAAATATGAAAGACTGTGCCAAACATGTAAATTCCAGATGTAGAAAAATGTTTCAGACTTTGTCATCATACTAAACATCCATCCATCCCAACATGCTTATTTCAGTTTGAGGCAATGAGAGCCAGAGCATATCTAACAGTATGGAGTGCAAAGCATAAGTTAAATCCGGACACAATGCCACTTACATACTTAAGTGGGGTCAGTTTAGCATCACCAGTCACCCCCTACCCTAATCCTTACCTACATGTGTGTGGGATGTGGGAGAAAGATCTGCACACCCAGAGAAAAAAATAACGAAGACACTGAAATATGTTACAGAAATGGATTGCATAATAGCTTCTTTGCCTTCTCCTTCAGAGGCACAGGAAAAACATACATGCTCCACTCATATAGTGACCAGCCCGGGATTAGAACCCAGGACTTTAGGGCTCTGACGCAGCAGTACTAAGGAAGTTGCCATTACCAAATAAAGGGAATGCTTAAGGAATCAGCTATTTAACAAAATTAATTTAAAAAGTCAATAGAATTTATATTTCACTTAGAAAATATGCCCACTCAGGATAAAGATGGATGGATGGAAATATGTAATTTTTAGAGTGATTAATGGCACAAAATTCCATAAACATACCTAAAGTTCTTCATTATAATGTAGTAAATCCTGTCACCTTGTGTTTTGGAAGCTATTTTTATAAAAATGCTTTTGAAATACACTTTTGTTTTTATTAATAGTCATTTACACCATTATAGGGCCTCAGCATTTTGATTATCTCTGGAGGTGTGTGTCTTATTAGATGATCAGTCAGATATAGTGAGAAAATCACCTAAATGGAACAAACACCACATAAAGCTTGGACATTTTGGCTACTTGGTTTCTGTTACATTGTTGAGCAAGCCCACTTTCCTTGATCATTTGTAGGCCATGTCCACTGTGACATAGGTGTTGATTAAAAGTGTATGATTCTTACTGGATTTTACTCCTTTTTTGCTTCATCTCTGGAACTTCAGCCTACTGTTTCCACAGCAGCACACATTGACACAATGTATAAGACCGCCTATAAACTACCACAGATAGTTGCTAAAATTCATTAAAATAATGGATTTAACAAAACAAGGAGTTACAGGGAAGAAAGAACACAAAACATTATTGCAGAAAAAGAAAGCATTCCGTCATTCCTAGATCTTGCTGTACAGTATATGAGCATCTGACTTGTTCCCTTTGATAGAACTTTACTAGTTCCCAGGGGAAATCTGGCTTTTTTCAGAAGATAGATAGATAGATAGATAGATAGATAGATAGATAGATAGATAGATAGATAGATAGATAGATAGAAAGTTTATTCTCACAAAATGCTTATGTTACATTGTGAAGCTGTGAAGAGCACAAAAGACATAAAGAAGCTGCCAACAACACAAAGCAATCCAAGTGAAAATACTCCCAGTACAGAATCTAAGGCATAGTCAAAAACCATAGCACAGGTTTAAAATATCCAAAAAATCAAAACACAAGAAAATCACAGTAACAATCCTAAGAACATTCAAAAATGAACCACCAGCAACTGAGACCCTCCAGATTTATAGGGCAGAGGACTGTTCCTGGTGGTAATTGACAGGTGACCCCACCTCTTGGGAGAAAACCTACAAAACACATGAAACACAACATGGACTTAGAGAGAGATACATAAAATGTAAAGAATGGTGCATATCCTAAACAAAAGAAATAGTAACATAAAAAATAAATCAAAAATTTACAACAAAGGCCTAAAACAAGAATTTGAACCCCAGCCGGGGAAGGAACCCTGGCTGACATATGACCATTGAACTGTAGCTTATTAGTAAAGTACGACCTCCCTCCTCTGAACTCATGCTGACCATGCACTAACACTCCTGCTCTAGCCATCTGATGCTTGATCTTTTCCTTATTAGTTGCTTCCATTTATTTACCCAGGGTACATGTTAGGTTTATTAGCCTATAACTAATTAAATCTACTTGATCATTTTGTTTATGTAATGGAACATTTGTTACCTTCCATTCCTTAGCATTTTCCTGTGTGAGCCAAGCTGTTTTAGAAAATGAGCATCAAGAGTTTATATTTAAATTCACTAACTTCCTTAAGCAATCAAAGGTAAAGGATAAAGGGTCCCGACGATTCATTTGATTTCAACTGTTTGAATCTAAGCAGCATTTGTACATTCTACAATTTCCAGTTACTAAGTACCTGTTTAGTAGTGGAAAATTAATTGCTGTCTTGGATTTAAGAACTGGTGACTCCACATTTATTGTCATTTACTGAAGCCAGACATTCCCTCTCATCATCAGTGCCATGGAGTTTGCAGAACTATGCCACATCAATGACTTCTGATGTGCTTTCATGACTTGACTGCTCATTTCAGATCCTGCCTCTTTTACTAGGCCATTTGAAGCCTCTAAACTTTTGTTTCTCTTTCATCATTCTAATGTGGACATGCTTCTGTGTTTCAGATCACTATAACTTCAGCTCAAGGATGGACAGCCTTGCATTCAGCTGAAGAAGTATTTGATATAGAAGAAAATTCACATGTCAATTAATGGCTACACATAAATCATCTCCCAATGTAGATGATTATTCCCAAGCCATGATACTGACACCCGACACCTGGCCATAGATAAAATATTCTTACTGCGAATTGCAGTGTTAGCTTTTCTCTGGAAATAAGTGGACTTGTGTCATCATAGAGTTCTACTTTTGACTCATCTGTCCACACAACTTTCATCTTTAAAGCATTGAGGATCATTCCTGACACGTTGTGTCAAACTTCAGGTGAGCACTCAAACCTTTATTACTGACTGATGGTTTCCAACTTGCTACACTGCAGTTGGATCCCATGTGTGATTAGTGTCTCTCTGATGTTCTAGGGCTCTTTATGACCTGCACCCCTTGCTCTTGTGTTGATTTTGTCAGGACAGCAACAAATAGGAAGTTTGATTACTGGCCCAGTTTTCTGATATTAGACAATATGGTGCTGAATGTTATCTAGTGGATTCAAACTCAAAAGTGTTTAGTAACCCTTCCTAGACTGATAAACATCAACATATGTGTTCTGAGCATCTTAAACAGTTTCTTTTTAACATGGTGGGATATTTTAGGGATACTTTAGAACTAGTAGGCATGGCTATATCAGGCTATCTGGCATTTCAAAAAGATCCAGGCAGATGCATTGTGTAAAAGGTGCAGTAAAGACAAAAAACTGACAAGGCAAATATCCAATTTGCCAATTCACTTGTCCAAAAATGAACACTCATGCAGGTAAACATACTGCATCATCAATGGCCACTTCCACCCAGGACGGAGTACTGCTTGCTATATATGATACCTGGGACTTTGTGTCCTATAAAAAAACATTTGAAAAACAATTTTCTGTAAATATGTTTCTTTGAACCTTCTGTCCTGACTCTCAGATAGCCTCCTCAATGTTATTTATGATTATGAAGCACTGCAACAATATTTATGCATATCAGATATTCTCATCTCCTGTCCCCAAGGACTGCAGTGCTTTCAAATGGAGCTGCCTGTCAGCCTTTCTTTGAAAACGCTGATATTAACTTTTGTTCTTGCCCTAAATATCCCAGAGCTCAGGTATGAATGCAATTGAACATGTCTGCTCACGTGTGCCCCATTGGTGTTATTTGTAGGTGTGCAGCCCCACCCCCTTATATTATAATTAAACTTGCCCAGTGTGAGTCAATATGGGGTAAGCATGTGAAAGTGCCCTGTGATGGGATGCCACCCTGCCCATCAGTGGACACCACCTGAATGGGATCTTCATGCCAGAATCACACCAATTGTAAAATCTAAAGAAGCAGAAAGTCTTGTTCATTTGGGAACATCTGGAGTAAAAGATGTTAGTTCTTGCGCTGCCCCAAGTAGTGCCAAAATAGCCTCAAGTTCTCTGCCAATCTTTACTTGGAATACACTTGTCTAGTAAATGTTCAAACGAATAATATAAAAATGGGGTGCTACAGAGGTATATTAAATAGCAATGATGTTTCACAAGACAGAGATACTCTACTAGGGGATTAGCATTATGACTCCAGCTTCTACAGATGAACAGTACAGTCCGTCCTCAATGACAGTAGTATCCTGGTTTGTGCTCAACTCAGGACTATAAAGAATTAGAGAGAGTAAAGGAGTTGGCACACAATATGAACGCTGTACAGTTGATCTCTGTTCAGGACATATACTGTATAACATACTATTCCTTAAAAAGTGAAACAGACATCCTGCAGAGAAACTCCTTTCAGGACCATTAGCACTCTTGCCACCAGGTTAAGGGACAGTTTTTATATATAGGACATAGTGCAATAAAACAGTCATTCATACCAACAACTATATATCTACATACTTCTGTCATTTCACCTATGTCCATATATTCGATCTCTTTTTGCTGTTCTATAATTTCACCAAGTAATAATTTCCATTTATTAGCGTTAATGTGATCTTTACTATCAGTTTTTTGGGACTTTCGAATTTTAGTACTTTCATAATCTCTGAACTGCTCTGCATGTGTATCGCACCAATGTTTGTGAACCTCTTTACAACATTCTACTTTGTCTTCTATTCTTTGTCTTTTATTCCCAACCCCACTTGGAGCTGAGAGCGCAGGAACTATATCTGATAATAGCATTCACACAAATGAGAAGTGATTGGACCGTGGACATGGTTGTAAATGTTTGAGAGGAGTGCAGGACTTGTCAAAATCTCTTGGCAAAAAGTCTTATCTCGTGGGACCTGAAATTATCTCTCGCGGGAGTTGAAATTATCTCAAAGAAAGTCTCGTCCCAGGATTTCCTTTTATAATAGGGAGATATATTACAATGCTACAATAAATCACCATGCTGTTCCTGTTTCAAACTGAATAAAGCTGGCTTTGCTAAAGTACTGAGACTCAGCCTCGTGTTTTGGGTTGCAAGACAGGGACTCACACATCACTATATAAATATATATATATATATATATATATATAAATATATATATATATATATATATA
>JANRMT010062791.1:135163879-135176448 GCA_026402145.1 Polypterus bichir lapradei
TATATATATATATATATATATATATATATATATATATATATATATTTATACAGTATACTGTATACTAGGGCAGCCAAACCCTCAGTTGCAGCCTAGTAGGCTGCCCCACTTGCGGCCAAAATCACAAAATTCTATAAATATGTAAAATAAAAATTAATTATTATTTAACGGAGTAAAAATCATGAAATGAGAATAAATTATTTACTGTCTTACCGATTGGAGTATTCCCGTTAAACTGAGGTCCATTATGCTCAATGAATATTTATAAGAGACTAAATAAATGATCCATTTTAACTGACATTCTTATAGATAAACAAACATTTTTTAAAAAATGACTCATTTAAATAACAGGAAAAATCACATGAAAATTAAAGTGGTATGCAATGGGTCATCGTAACTCGACCTTCAGGTAACTAAATCACCTAAATACAAGTGACTTTCTTGATATTTTAGTTTATAATTTAAAAATAGAATATGAATCTGATAATCTAAATTCTGAAAAGTATTATACCGAACATAAATATGTAGGTTTTAAAATATGCCCGATTTAAAGCGTGACAAAAAACGTCACATAAAATCGTTGCAGGAAATGATTGCACTTTTAGGCTTAGGGTTTTATATATATTGAGTAGATATACTGTATATATATATATATATATATATATATATATTTTTTTTTTTTTTAAAACAAACACACACACATATAGGTCATTGCTCTATTATCCGTATACCCTGTGTATAATTTGCCACATAGCTTAATCTTATTTAATGTTGCAATTAGGAAAAGATAAAACTGAAATATAAAACAATATTTAATTATTAATCTACAGAAAACAATGATAATGCATGAAAGAGATGAACATTACTGCTGATGACAGCACTTCTTACTGTTAGACAGCATTCTGCCCATGTCAGAATTATACTGAAAATACTGCTCGAAATATAAAACCTAAACTACTCTAATACAATAAATATTACACCCTAGAATAAACAACAAACAACAACAACAACATTTATTTATATAGCACGTTTTCATTCAAATCATGTAGGTCAAAGTGCTTTAAAGATGAAGAAAAAAAGAAAAAATATATAAAAAATTAGGCAATACTAATTAACAAAGAATAAAGTAAGGTCCAATGGCCAGGGAGGACAGAAAAAAACAAAAGAAAACCTGCTGACACCTGGAGAAAACAACAAAATCTACAGGGATTCCAATGCCATGAGACTGCCCAGCCCCTACTAGGCAGACACATAAAGAATATTAAACATACCTACGATTCTTTAAGTGGCTTGAACTTAAAACAGATGGATGATAAATGAGTGTAACACAACTATGCTTCTTTCTACCAGTTACTACTCATTGCATCATCTGATGGTGATAAGTAAAAGGATCATTAACATATTTTATTAAACTGCAGATGGCAGAACTTTTCAACACTATATAAGTGTGTCACCTAAGCATTGGCAAAACTGCAGGATATGTCTCCCTGTTACTAAGTGAGATTGTTTTACCAAGGTGGACCCTTGATTACGCTCATTTCACCAAGGGAGTAGTTTGCAGTTGTTGCTAGTGGGTCATCGATGGACTTAAAAAGGCTAAAATGAGTTGTGGGACCATAAAGGTTGAGAAACACTGGTGTAAAAGAAGAAGGCAGGGGCTGGATGTGTTAGCCATGTGGAACTGTACCGATCAAAGCAAACCTGAAAGGGACCTCTAATAGTCAGAAAACATGTTAGCGCATGTGAAATAATAATAATAATAATGACTAAAGATGTATTACTGTAGGTGGTTTTGGTCATTTCCAGAACATTATTACCGTATTGTTTTCCTATGGCCTTTGGCCTTAAGTACGATTTACCTTAACTTGGTTAGCCATAAATTGGTGCATGAGTAAATATAATATGTTATCAAGTTGAACTTTGAAGGTCCCTGCATTCCCTTGTTCTTTAATATTACTACTTATTATTGAATTTATTAAAAGCAAGCAACGTTACATACAAACATGTCAAACTTAACGAAACGAAATTCAATTCCACCCCCACCCAAGAGAAAGAGAGGAATGCCAACAGCCAGAGTAAAACTTTAAAACAAAAATAAGTGATTATTTAAACGTTTCTCCTGTTCTTTAATATCTTGAAGCAGCTTTTCATTTGTCATATTTATATCCTTTGTATCCTTTATGTCCCCCCGAGAGCAGTACTTATTGTGGTGATCTTTGCGGTGATCGTTACCTTCAGCTCAGACTGTTCGTTTCAGTTTTCCCCATGCTTCGCGGGCAGAGTAGCAAGCCCAGTTGTGAGTTGGTGCTACTGATTCACGGGGAGTAGTTGACAGCAGAGATAGCAAGGCCATGCACAGTTCCAATGAACCTTCTGGAATCAATGAGTTCTCCTGGCCCGACTCACTTGCAGTCTTGCTTCCACTTTTGTTCTCAGCTGAAACCAATTCTACAGCATCATGTCCGCAAAGATGTACTGTATTATTTTGTCTATCTGTTCCAGGTCAATCTCTGGCAGACTGTACCTTGAATTTGAACTTGACAGCATTGGCTGTCTTTTCCGTTTTTTTCTGGGCCTTTATCTGCTAGTCATGCTTGTATAATTGCTTTTACTTTAATTAAAGCCCCTTGGGTTTCTGATGAGTTTGCACGCAGTTTGTGCAAGGAACTTGCGGATTTGAGTGTGACTGATGATCCTAATGTGATGTGGGTGACCTTCCGTGACAAGACCCAGAAAGTTTCTGAGGGTTGTGTTGGTGCTACAGATTAGATGTGGACGGTGTATGTGCCCAAAAAAGAAGTCTAACTGTAATAACATTCAATCTGGCTTTTATATAAGTAATATATAAATGTTTCTTATGTAAAGACCATCACAAAACATAATCACAAACAGGAGTGTGCACGATACGCTGGCTAGCTCTGTAAGCCGTGCTGTTTCTTTGAAGGACAGGTGTGGGGCAGACAGACTGGCAGGATGATGCCAGACCTCGTCTTGAATCGAAACGGTGCCATCTTTCACCTTTACACTTGGTGCAGCCATGTTATTCTTAAATGTGATTGGACGTTTCTTGTGGGGAGGGCTTCTGTTCTCTTTCTCCGATCTGAGTTCACCTCCGTTATAGCTCATCTTTATTCAAAAACAGCAGTGTCAGATCGGGGCGAGCTTGAACATGACTGAGAGAATAAAACTGAATAAAAAAACACTAACTTTTACAAGTACCATACATTTACACCGGCAGTTACAGACTCAAATCAAATGTATGTTTTTATTGTATAATAGTAACAATAAGTGCAGCTCACTACTCAAAACTTTTATTTTGGGACACATGAAGACTCAAACCCACGACCTTTTGAATAGGAGTCAACAGTTCTTACCGTTGCACTACCAAATAAGTCATGACACCCAGCCACACTAACCCGATTTCTTTTTCTTCGGTTATAGTCTTAAATAACTTGTTCTGTTATACTTGTATCTTTTGTGAAAGTGCTTATTTGATATTTGGACTTCAGTCTTCACATATTATACACTTCATGTCAAAATTTTGTCGTTAGTACTAAAACATGGAAAAAGTTTGTCTTTTAGGTATATGTTCAAAATTTCTGTCATCCTACACTTACATAGATAGTAGATCTTTGTAGACACGGAACACACATGAAATGCATGTGTTCCTAATAACAATAGTTTTTTTAGCATATACTGCTCTAGGTACCTGTCTCCCTGATAAACAAGGCTTCAGCTGGGAGAGGTTTTTGCTGTTTCTGTGGCAGTGGGAGGATGGTATAGCAGGCTGCTTGCTGATTGGGCTTATCGACACGTTTACAAGACAAAAGACGCTGACAGAGAGGTGCAAGCTAATTTAAGGTGGGCCGAATTTACAAGTTTTTCCGTAAGCTTTGGTAATTCTAGTGTTAAAGCTGATTCTCCAGCAAGGAAGTTGCATATCTCTGGGTCCACAATTCTTGAGGCTGATCCTCCAATTAGCTGTGAACCACCCTATCTCACTGATATTGCACAGGTGGTGAAGCAGCTGAGGGTAGGGAAGGCTGCAGAAATCTATGGTATCTGGGGTGAACTTTTCCATGTTGGTGGTAAGGGTAACCTCCTGGCCTTGCAAGCAATCTTTGCTTCCATGTGGGAGACTGATTCCAACTGATTGGAGAAAGGGATTTGTCATTCCTATCTGGAAACGGAAGGGTGATCGCTTGGACTGCGGCAACTACAGGAGGATAACACTGCCCACTGTGCTGGGTAAGGTCCTTGCTAGGGTCGTCCTCAATATGATCTGTGATCACTTGTTCACCTACCAGCGACTGGAGCAGTCTGGTTTTACGCCAAAGAAGTCTACCATCGACTGCATCCTGGCACTGAGAGTTCTCATGGAGCACAAATGTGAATATCAGCAGAGTTTCTTTGCAGCCTTTGTCAATTTTTGTAAAGCGATCGACTCAAGTTTGTTGGATATTATGGCTGGCCTGTACAGTGGTATTGTGAGCGCTGAGCAGAATGGAGGCAGAACCCCTGTGTTTTTCCCAGTTGATTCTAGGGTTCGTCAAGGGGAATGTTCTTGTTCCTACTCAATGCATGCATGGACTGGGTGAGGGGCAAGGTCGAAGATTCAGTGATCTCGACTTTGCTGACGATGCTGTGATCTTCGCGGAGTCAATGGAGGCTCTGATCAGGGCTCCTGAGTGACTGAGTGAGGACTCTGAGTGTCTGGGCTTGCGAGTGTCTTGGATAAAAACCAAGATCCAGACCTTTAATGACCTCATGGGCACAACTATCAGCAGCGTGTCTGTCTATGGAGAGAGTGTCGACCTTGTCGAGAGGTTTACTTACCTTGGCAGTGACATTCATGTCTCTAGTGACTCTTCCTAGTCCAAGTCTTTAGAATCCAGGTGCATCCTGTCTTGCTATATGTTTGCGAGACATGGATGCTACCCAGTGACCTAAGATGAAGACTGGACTCCATTGGTACCGTGTCTCTTCGGACAATCCTTGGGTAATGCTGATTTTAATTTGTGTCAAATGAGCAGCTGTTCATGGAGCCCTGAATGAGGCACATTACCTGCATTGTAAGGCAGCATCAGTTACAGCACTACAGCCATGTGGCACGATTCCCTGAGGGCTATCCGGCTCGCAGGATCCTCATTGTTGAGGACCCGAATGGCTGAACCTGGCCAAGGGGATGCCCACGAAACACCTGGCTTTGCAGATACAGGGTCCTTTCCAGAGGGTGAGACTGGATCACGTGTCTGCCTGGGGGGTTGGCAATCAAGATCCTGATCTGTTTCGTCATGTGGTGGGTGCGGCAACACGCTGTACCAGTGCATGCTCCCCAACCTGACCTGACCTGGTTCAGTAAATAAAGGATGCCTCAGGATGATGGTAAAAAAATAAAAAGTAAAATAACACCGCTGGTAATGTAATTCCATCTTAGATGTCCATCTCCCGAAACAGATGAGACTAAAGTGTCTTTCTTTATCCTAATTTAGGTTGCATTTAGTTAAAAGCTTCAAATTTACTGTATAATGACTCTGAAATGCATGCCACTTGTTTGATTTGTAAATTGCCTAATTTAACCATCAAATAATCATGTTATTCTTTATTTTTAAGGCCTTGAATGTCACCAGTCGCTAGGAGGGACCTAAATAATTTTTTAGGCCAAGCCTCTGCTGATAGGCCAAGCTTGACACTTTTTAAAGCATTTAGTCAATTTTTGCTCAAATATTAAATGGTGTAAGCCAGAGGTTGGGTGAAGTGCAAACAGGAGGACACTGTACAAGGTAGAGATAAGGCTGTGCAGGATCTTAGGTCTGATAGAGAAATCATAGACAAAGTCAGGCTACCTAGCCTGGGGCTTCCCAGAAGGCTTTTAGACAGGAGTTAAGGGATACCTGATGTTATGTATCTGATTGAAGTTACATATATTTTATGTTTATTGTTGTTTTTGTTCATTTTAAGTTATTAGTTTTCATGTCTTCATGTTAATTTTGTTCATTTCACTGGTGATTTAGTAACAGTGTACTGTCAGTCTATATGTTCTGCCATTCCTTGTTTTTTTGTGGGTGGAGCCCCAGGAGGTGGGGCCACTCTGACATCATCACCATTGTGCTCTACCTCAGGCTATTTAAGTTGGTGGAGAAGGCTCAGGAGTTGGGAATCATTCTTTTGTTAGAGCTTCAGCAAGTATTGTTTTCTGTTGGTTTTTCTGGAATTTTGATCATATCGTGCTTTATTTTAAACATTCTGATTGTTGAATATCATTTTAGGACTTTTTGCTGTATACTGCCTTTTAGGCAACTCCTTAGTCTTTCTTTGTGTTTTGCTATTTTTTTTGTTTATAAATATTTCAATTAAAAAGATTCTCCATTTGCCTTTTTATTGCAAGCCAAGGGCTATAGTCATTGCCACTCTTGTGAGGCTTTTGTTTCAATTTGTTTTTTTTTGGTTTTTTTTTGTGATCCAAAAATGTTTATTTCAAGTTCAATAAGCAGAATATTTAGGACTCATAGAAAAATATGTAACCATAGACAGCAACAATAAGACACACAATGTCCCAAAACTGTCCTGGAAAAAAAGTGGTCCTACACCTACAAAAGTAAGCTCTTTGACTGTTTAAGTGAGCTGTGTTTTATGTTATTTGAAGTATTGGCATTTTGTCCATTCTTGTCATGGTTGAAACTGAAATTGTTCTATTTTTTATTTTCGTTTCTTTTTTGCTGTAGTCAGAACCAAAATGAAACAAGTCAGACAAGTATGCCTGGAGTAGCATTAAGGTGTGTTCAAGGACTATGCAGGCACTGTAGTCCTCAATGGACTTAGTTCAGTAGGTAGGTTTTAGAACATTCTCATTTCAGGGTTTGCGGGTGCAAAGGCTATTGATCAGGGATGGACAAAAGGCTGAAAATAGGGCTGCACAGGACTGTATTCCATCACAGGGACCACTCTCACTCACACGCACATAAACACACACACACACACCACAATTTGCAATTGAGAATTAACATAACCTAAATAATGTGTAATAAGTTCCTCAGGGAACTGTCCTATCTTCCTTCCTGTTTACCCTCTGCACAACAGACTTCCAGCATAATACCAGGATTTGCCATCTACAAAAATTTTCAGATGCCTCATCCATCATAGGCTTCATAAATAATGGAGAGAAGTCAGAGTATAGGAAGGCAGTAGAAGACTTCATCTTCTGGTGCAGGGACAACAACCTGTAACTCAACATCAGAAAGACAAAAGAGATGGTGTGTCAAGGAGCTTCTGAGACAAGTCACCATTCAGGGGGAGTACCTGGGGGTTCACATAAACAACAAACTGGACTGCTCTGACAACACAGTGGCTCTGTAGAGGAAGAGCAGACAGTACTTGCTAAGGACACTCAGGCCTTTTGATGTATTAAGCAATCTCCTGAAAATGTTCTACCAGTCCAAAGTAGCCAATGTAGTGTTCTACGCTGCAGCATCCTGGGGAAGCAACCTGAGTTCAAAAGAAGAACAACGCCCAAACAAACTTATCTGGAAAGTCTACTTCATCACAGGGCAATCCCTGGACACACTGTAAGCAGTTGTTGAAAAGAAGATGATGGCAAATTTGGATGCCATCATGAAAAATCCTCTCCATCTCCTTCAGGAGGTGCTCTCCTGGAGCAATTTTAGCAGCTGGTTCATTCCACCATGGTGTGTTAAGAAGCATCTCTAGTGGTCTTTTCTGCCCAGGGCTATCATTGCTTCCACCCAATGTACTTACTTGTTAAGTTTATTTTTACTTATTTATTTATTTATTTATCAATTGATTTATGGATTGGCTGTACTGACAGTCCTGTGAGTCTGTACCCTTGTTTTTTATGTTTATGCTGCTGCATGCATCTGAATTTCCTCATGGGATTAATAACGTTTATCTAATCTAATCTAGTAATAATAAAAAATATTTGCAATTAATTCCTTCTGTGCTTGAACATGTCTGGCCGCAGTAATTTTCATGAAATGGGACATGCAATACTAGTTAAGACAAATGTTCATGAAAAACAGAAGTGAAAGCCAGACTTTATTATATCAAGTCAATGTGTCAATCTGATAGTAAATAATAGGATGACCGGATTTTCCAAACTGGCACAAATGTGTAGCATGCTTGCACATGCATAAAGCCCGTCCTCATTTGTTTAATGCGTGCTTTATCTCATCATCATCATCAGAGATGATCAGCAGATAATGGTGCTGTGAGGTTGGTTTAGTGAAAGAGTACTATGATTTTGTTTTTTCTGTTTGCATGTTATACTATTATGGTTTCGGAATATCATTTACCTTTCTTGTTACAACTCAACAGCAGTGGTAGGACTGAGGTGCTGATGCAGTCACTGTCTTCTGCTTGCATTCATAAACTTGTAAGTTTCTGCATGTGCCTTACAGGACATAACGATGGAAGTTTGCCATTCTGCGTGCTTTCAAGCAGCTCGTGATAGTGACTTCCTACCCGCCGCACATGTCTGTTGGTGTTTCATTAACCTGTATTGGGGATCTGTTTGTTGTCAGTAGCATCTATCAGAAGTGAAAAACATATCCAAAATATACAAGTTGGTGTAACCACTGTCAAGATACAATTGAAACAGTAAACTAACTTGCATAGAGGTTGCATAGAAGATTTCTCAGTTTTAAGGGTAGGCAAGTTTGTAGATGGGTGGACGTTCAGACAGAGGCTACACAATAGGTGCTTTGCATATCATATGTGAATGCACCTAAAATAACTTGTCAAAAATGATAAGGAAAAGAAAGAAGAGAGAAAAGATTTAAAGGGAAAAACAAAAAAGAATGGTCACTAGCAGAAGTGAAACAATCTAGTGACCAAAATCAGAACACAAAGCAAAGACCTTAAGCCAGGGTTCCAAAAACACAATTTATATGCCCTACTCATTAACCAGAAAAGAAACATAAGTGGAATTGCAGACTTCTTTCATAACTGTACCAATGGTAGGATACTGAGGGCTGTGTGTTGCCATTTTAAATAGCGTTTGGAATTGTGATGTCATATTTAACACAATTCAGTTTTATTTATTTATCTAATTTATTTATTTTAGATTGAACAATTCCTAGCAGTTCAGAGGTAGAAGAGTTAAATGGGCAATGGTGTAAAGGTTAATTAATAGGGGGGAATACAAATAAGGCTGTGAATACAAACAGTTGAGAGCTTTTACGTAAGGAATAAGAGGGGTGCAAAGTTAGAAAAACAGACAGAGAAAAGAAAAGTTAACCTTGTAGAAGGACAAACAGCAGGCAGTGGAAAGGGAGAATATTACAGGGGCTTAAGGAGACAGAATGTGTATAACAATTGTAGCAGTTTTATAATCTATTTTTTGGCTTAATTTTTTTTAGTTTTAGCATTTAAGTTAAATAACTTATTTTAAACTAAAAAGAAAAAGTTAAGGCAGTTTTAGGCCAGGTTTATACTTCACGCGACGCGACACATGCTACAGCAGACGCTCCTGCTACACAAGCGTTTTTCTGTTTATACTTGCGCACATACTTTACGATAATCTGGTGGAATCAACCAGGTGGCAGTATGAGATATCATCACGGTGACAACAGGTTTGGTTTCGCTGTGCTGTGAATTGCCTGGAATGCCTATTAAATTTCGATGACACCTTACCACAATATCTCTGAAAAGGATGTTTAATGATTAAATCCATCAATCCTGGGATTTGTCCATTCCAGCTGTAGTATATTGTAAGTATGGACTTTTGGGGATTTAGTAGTAATAAGAAATTATGGGTATTTAGGAGCTATTAGGAAGTAGATAATAATAATAAGGCTGTGTAACGTGTACTCTGAAACGATCTTAGTAAAAGGACCTGTTAAAGTTTAGTACTTTGAACCTGTCTCCGTCTTCTTCCTTTTTATTAGTACAATATTATTGCCCATAGATATAACACCAGCAAGCATTGGGCATGAGGCAGAAACAATCCCTGGACGAGTCATCAGCTTATCGCAAGGTGAATACAAGCACTCACATACACTAGCGTCACTTTAGTGTCACCAAAACTGCATATCTTTGGAAGGAAACCGGAGAACACTGTGGAAACCCAGAAGGAAAACATGCAAACTCCAGGCAGAGAATACCAGCGATGTGACTCCTTGTGAGTCAGCAGTGCTACCGCTCTGCCACCGTGTCACCCTAATGTGTGTAATTATTAACAGTATTCATTATTTAAACAAAATTAACGATTTATCTGTAAAATGTAACATACATACTTTAATGCATTTCATGATGAAAGTGATAAAGTGTAAATCTTAGGTTCTAAATGTGCAGAGAGTTGGAAAATCATACATTTAATGTGTTCTGTGTGGCGATCTATTGCTGTCAGGTCTGGAGGAAGCCCCAGGTAAAAAAGACGGCACAGAAGACGGTATGTGAGACTTTTAAAATGTATTGTGTCATTACGATCGGGAATATGCGACACTTGAATATAAAAGCACCACAAATGCATTTGTATGTTGGCATTTTGCTTCACCACATCGAACCATTCATCAAACATCAAAGTGCGCACATTGATCTTGTAGGATCCGCAAAGCATCTTACTGTCACATGTAGATAGTAAACAGAGACTCTGACGTCACATTCCAACTTTTATCACACTGCGCCCCCAACTTTTTTCTGGTACTGCAACTCGCGCACACGTCACATTCATTTCTGAGGACCTGCTCAGAGGAAATGTCAAATGAACACTGGGAACGAGTGGCAGCCATGATGCGGGCGCGTAGGCGTTCTGAGCGTGAAGTATAAATGAGCCCTTAGTATTCCTAAATCAAATTTAAATAATGAGGCCAGTGCAATGTAAGTCCTGTTAGATGTTGGACTATTTAGAGGAGCCAGTTGTCTATGAGAACTACATCTGCAAGATATGCCAACTGATCCAGCACCTCCAGCTCAGGGTCACTGAACTGGAGGAGAAGTTGACTGGCCTGCGTAGTAGTAGAGAGGTGGCGCGGGAGGAGATTCCAGACCAGACAGGTAGAGATAGGTGGGTCATGGTCACAAGGCGTATGATAAAGGGTGCACACTGTCCTGGGGCATCAATCCCAGAATTAGAACTATCAAACTGTTTTCAGATCCTCACAGAGTTGGACGGTATCTCTGATGATTTTGGGGCAGTAAGCAGGGATGAGGAGCCTCAATTAGTTACCTCAAAACCACTTCCCAGAAAGAGAGAGGTGGTGATAGGGGATTCAGTCATTAGGGGAATTGAAGTGCAGGTTTGCTCCAGAGACAGAGGGTCTCTCACAGTGTGTTGTCTTCCGGATGCACCATTGGGGCACCTCATTGGAAGGGTGTATAGGCTCTTGGCCAGAGTGGGGGAGGATCCAGTTGTCATTGTCCAAGTTGGAACAAATGACATATATAAGCGGAGTCTGTAAGTTCTGCGATCCAAATTCAAAGAGGTGACAGGCTGAGAAGCAGAACTGACAAGGTAGTCTTCTCTAAAGTTCTGCTTGTGCCACATGCCAGTCCAGGTAAGATTAAGGAGATTAGAAGGCTTAACGCGTGGGTCAAATTTTGGTGCAGGGTAGAAGGGTATAGGTTTATGGGGCATTGGGACTTATTTTGGAACAGATGGGACCTATTCCGCTGTGACGGGTTACATCTGAACTGGAGTGGCACCAATGTATTGGGGAAGTGTATGAGTAGGCTAGTCAAGGATTGTTTAAACTACGGAATGGAGGGCAGGGAGGTTAGGAGAGACCAGGTTAAGAACTGTACATGGAGGAACAAACAACAGTGTAGAAACAAAAATCCGTAGTAATATAAATTCTAATCCAACATTTAGACGGGGTAACACATTAAAAATAGCTTACCTTAATGCTAGAAGTATCAAAAATAAGGCAAGTGAGTTGGGGCTGTATGTAGTATAGCATAATTATGATATTATAGCAATAACAAAAACCTAAGGAAATAAAGATAGGGATGAGTATAACATAGAGGGGTACACATTTATTTGGAAGGATAGACAAAACAGAAAAGGAGATGGGGTTGGTGTTTATGCCAAATAGAATTTAAATATAAGTCCTCTTCAGTTGGACAATGAGCTACTTCTTAATGAGGACATGTGGCATCACTTGGAAAACATTAGGGAAAGAGGCCTTATTTTAGGACTGTGTTATAGACCACCCAATGCAGACATTAATTTCAACTTACATCTTTTTAGTAATGTTAAAAAAGCAAGATTACAGGGGGATATTAGAGTCATGGGGGACTTTAAATATCCAAATATTACCTGGGACAAACGTGCAAATGGTGGACCACAAGAGCAGGAGTTTTTAGAAGTAATTAGTGACTGTTTTTAAAACACAGTATGTTCACGCACCAACGCAGAGGGAAGCTTGTCTGGATTTAGTATTTTGTAATAATCAGGATAGAATTTAGGGTGTAGAGGTTGATTAAACCACTAGAGTCAAGTGACCATAATATAATACAACTAGCTGAAGCCCGCCGTAGCATACGGCGGTGTAAGAATAGGCACAGAAAACGGTGAGAAAGGAATTCAGTATAACAAAGGCTTAGGAAACCACCAT
>JANRMT010062791.1:135176548-135274102 GCA_026402145.1 Polypterus bichir lapradei
ACAACAGATTTTGGCGAATCGTTTACATGCAATTATTTATATCCATTCATACACTAATAATGGCAATTATTAAATAATAATAATAATTAATTATTATTATTATTATTATTATTATTATTATTATTATTATTATTATTATTATTATTATTATTAAATAATTCCTCCCGTATAAGTAACATTTCTCGGACTACTTTCTTCCATCTCCGAAACATTTCTAGACTTCGTCCTGTTCTTACTCAACACAGTACTAAAGTATTGGTTAATGCCCAAGTCACCTCACGTATAGATTACTGTAATGGTATTCTATCTGTTATCCCACAAAAACGTATCCATCACTTAAAATGTATTCAAAATTCTGCTGTCAGGATAATAACCTGCTGTTCTAAATCCACTGAACATACTACACCTATTCTCTCTTAACTTCACTGGCTCCCTGTTAACTACAGAATACAACACTAAATACCGCTCTTAACATTTAAAGCTATCCACAACCTCACTGATCTCCTACAGACTGACACTCGTCTCGCTCACTCTGATTCTCATCTGCAGCTGTACTTTCTGTACCACACATCAAACTCTGTGCTATGGGAGCTTGAGCGTCTCTCATAGTGCTTCTCAACTCGGGAGTTCTCTTCTCTCTCATATACATCAGCTTGACTCAATAACACATTTTAAAACTACCCTCAAAACTTATCTTTTCAAACTGGCATACCAATTGTTAATTTTGCACTGTTACTGCCAGTTATCTTTGTTTGTTTGCTAATTATTGCTGTTTGATCGAGAGCGACAGTGGACGCGGAAGTAGGTTTACAGATGGTGGGCGTGGCGCTTTCGTGCGTATTCCATGGTCTTAGAGTTGGTGGGCGGGGCTCCGTGAGTTGGCAGGCGTGGCTCTCTGTCTTGCATGTGCTCTCTGTCTTGCTTGCCCTTAGAGTTGGCGGGCGGGGCTCTGTCGAGCGTATCTCATGGTCTTAGAGTTGGCAGGCGGGGCTCTTTGAGTTGGCGGGCGTGGCTCTCTGTCTTGCATGCACTCTCTGTCTTGCTTGCGCTCACTGTCTTGCTTGCCCTTAGTGAATTATATATATAGATTCTCAGTGTGTTGTAAGAAAGCAGATGCAAAGACTAAAAATTGTTAAGTTAAACTTTGGTAGGGCATATTTTGAGCAAATGCGGCAAAGTCTAAGGAGGATAGACTAGGATATGCTTTTAAGTGTGGAGACAGTCAAGGAGTAGTGGCACAGGTTTAAAAATGTTTGCATGTAAGGCAGGACAGGTGCATACTAAATTTCGAATTAATAAGAGGAAATTTATAAACAGTTAAAAACAGAAGCTGCAAAGGAAAAACAGCTGTATAAGGCATATAAGATTAATAACTCCAAAGTGAATTGTAGGGTGTATGAGAATATGGGGGCAACCATTAAGAATAATATTAGAGGGGCTAAAAGACAGTTGGCAGATAAGGCTAAATATGACCCTAAGATATTCTTTCAGTATTTTTGTAGTTAAAGCACAGTCAAGGAGGAGGTGAAGTGCATCAGGAGTAGTAAAGGTGAATTAAAAGATACAGACAGTGAAATAGAAGAAGCTGTAAACTTTCATTTTTCTGAGGTCTTCATAAGTGAGGAAGTGTACAACCTCCTAGTAGCAAACAGGTCTACTAAGGAGGTATGGAAGGATTTGGAAATTATAGAGGGGGAAGTACTACACAGATTAAATAGGCTGAAACTGAACAAATCACCAGAACTAGATAATGTACGAGGTGTGGCAGAAAAGTAATGAGACTGGCAACACTGCAAGCGATCTGGAAACGCTGCGCTGTTGTCCTTGATAGAACACGTGTATCAGTACCCTCCCATAGCTCAGTGCGAGTTTCAACTCCTTCCGTTAACTACGTGATTTTTGTGACTGCTGTTAGCGAAGTTGTGTTTTTGGTTGTGCGTCACGCAAAATGGAACAGCGGAATTTGGAGCAACGTTGTGCCATTAAATTTTGTGTTAAGCTTGGAGAATCGGCAAGTGTGACGTTTGAAAAGTTAAAACAGGCCTATGGGGAACATTCTTTATCCCGAGCTCAAGTTTTTCAGGGAGGCCTTCAACTTCGAAAACCAATGAAAACATCGAACGTGTGAACACTCTTGTGAGATCAGACCGTCGTTTAACATTAAGAATGTTGAGTGAACAATTAAATTTGAACAGATTTACCGTTCATCAAATTTTGACTGAACATTTGCACATGCGAAAGGTCTGTGCCAAAATGGTGCCGAAAAACCTCAAAATTGAGCAGAAGGACAATCGAAAAAACGCATTCCTGTGGTTCCCCAGCCCCCTTATTCACCTGACCTCAGTCCGTGTGACTTTTTCCTTTTTCCTAAACTGAAAAATGTCCTCAAAGGACGTCATTTCGGGACTTTAGAAAACATCCAAAAGAGTGTAACGGACATGCTGAAGACCATACCAGTTGAAGACTTCCAGCGCTGCTACCAGCAGTGGGAACAACGTTTCCATCGGTGTGTAGCTGCCCAAGGGAACTACTTTGAAGGGGATAACATTGATGTTTGAAAAAAATAAAAACTTTGGTAAATAAAAAATCAGTCTCATTACTTTTCTGCCATACCTCGTATACCCTCAAGTTCTTAAGGAGGCTAGTGAGTACATATATAAACCTTTGACCTTTTTAGGAAGTCACTGTACACTGGGGAGATTCCAAAGGACTAGAAAATGGCAAATATTATCCCATTATATAAAAAAGGTGACAGGGCAGATCCAAGCAACTACAGGCCAGTAAGCTTAACATGCATCACAGGATAATTAATGGAAGGAATTATTAAGGATAAGATTGAGCAGCACATTGTGATGTCTGTGCAGAAGTGGATGTGGGGGGTTGTAGTAGAAGTACGTATTTGTTGTTGGTATGGATGTTAATAAAAAAGTAGTTAAGCATTATATGCGTGTGAACTGCTATTTCTGATATAACACACATTACAAGTACAGGAGTTTTTCTGAAAAGTCAGCTTAGGCTCAGAAGAGGGATGTCATATTTTACTAACAAACTGGAAATTCTATGAGGAAGCAACAAAAGTATATGATCAAAGTGAAGCATATGATATTATTTATCTTGACTTTCAGAAAGCATTTGATAAGGTGCACATGAGAGGTGGGGCATCAAACTAAAAGAAGTGGGAGCTCAAGGTGATGTTTTTAGATGGGTGCAGAATTGGCTCAGACACAGGAAGCACAGGGTGATGGTTCGAGGAACCTTATCAGAATTGGCTAATGTTAAGAGTGGTGTTCCACAGGGGTCAGTACTAGGGCTGCTGCTATTTTAATATACTGTATATAAATGATTCAGACAGAAATATAAGTAACACGCTAGTTAGATCTACAGATGATGCCAAGATAGGTGGATTGGTAGATAATTTGGAATCCATTAAATCTTTATGGAAGGACTTGGACAGCAAACAGGCTTGGGCAGATTTGTGGCAGATGAAATTTAAATAGGAAGTAAAAATGTTACGTTTGAATACACATTGGGAGGTCTGAAAATCGAGAGTATATCTTATGAGGATTTAGGAGTCATAGTGGACTCTACACTATCAACTTCCCGACAATGTTCAGAAGCAATTAAGAAGGCAAATAGAATGTTAGGCTATATACTGTAGCACAATGTGTGGAGTACAAGTCCACAGAGGTTATGCTCAGGCTTTATAATTCAGTGGTGAGGCCTCATCTGGAGTACTGTGTATAGTTTTGGTCTCCAGGCTACAAAAAAAGACTTAGCATTGCTAGAAAATGTCCAGAGATGAGCAACTAACCTGATTCCAGGGCTACAGGGGATAAATTATGAAGAAAGATTAAGAGAGCTGAGCCTTTTCAGCTTAAGCAAAAGAAGAATAAAAAGTGACATGATTGAAGTGTTTCAAATTATGAAAGGAATTAGTACAGTGGATTGAGACTGTTATTTTAAAAAGAACATGGGGACATAGTTAACTTGTTAAGGGTAAATTTCACACAAAACATTAGGAAGTTTTTCCTTATACAGAGAATCATAGATGCTTGGAATAAGCTACCAAGTAGCGTGGTAGACAGTAAGACTTTAGGTACTTTCAAAACTCAACTTGATGTTTTTTTAGAAGAATAAAGTGGATAGGACTGGCGAGCTTTGTTGGGCCGAATGGCCTGTTCTCATCTAGATTGTTCTAATGTTCAGTGCAAATCAAATGACAGCATGGCTGCGACCATGAAAAAGCAATACAAAAAAAACACTAAAATATAATGAAACCTCTCTATTATAATAAAAAAATCTTGGTTCGAGACGTGATTTTCTCAGAGACACTTTAATGTCCTGCGAGACAAGGCAGTGAGACAAAAGGACAGCTTCTGTACTGGCTTTCAAATATTCGAAGCACTGCAAGACATGCAGCTAACTCAGCTAGGCACAAGCAGCAGCAGCAGCAAGCCAGCTGATCGAGCATAGAGGAGGTTAAAAAAAATGGATTTGTTTGCCATGGTATCACCGTTTAAGAGGGGGTTTCGGAGAAGCAACCGCATCTCCTTATCATGCGTTCAGCCCCCCTCTTCACAACGCGAGAGGCAGAGATGCGAAGTGGCTGGCGTGGAGTGTGCCCTGGGTTGGGGGGGTTGGAAGGTGGTGGGTGAGTCAAGTGAACAGGGGTCAAAGCCTCCTAGTACCACTAAAAATCAGAAAAACAAAGTTAAACATAACACACTCCATGACAGTTTTATGGACTTTTCTAATGATGAAGGTCATTTTGCCATTGTGGATTCTGGTTGCTATAGCAGCACATGTCACTAGGGGGTGGTTTTAACTGCATGTGGCTTAATGGGGTGGGGTCACATAATGTTCGTCTGAAGGGAGCTTTAGCTAGCTGGAGTATACTAGATTCAGTGGCAGTTTCTTTTCAAGGCTTTGACAAGTCCATCTCCTTAGTTTGCTCCTATCTTAAATGCAAATGAATTGATTCATGCTCTGTCCAAACTTCTGGAGCTGCCTCATAATATGTCATCCAATTCAATCATACAGCTTATCTTGACTTCTACGATCCATGTCCTGAATAGACTATTCTGGAAATTTGTCTTGTTAGGATGATGACACGGGGAATTGACAAATAACACTGATACAGATGATGCTGCAGTATTTTATCTTAGACTTAGACTTTCTTAGACTTTTACAGTGGAATGTGTGAAACTCTGCCTTCAGTAAAGAGACCACAGTAGCTGACAAAAAAGCTTTGGCGCTCTGCAAGACCGATGATGACTGGGAGAGCTGGCAACTGGCCGCAATGGTCACAGATCTGTTTACAAGAGTAACAGCACTACTTATCTACCCAAAGAAAATTGTCATTTGTATTCTTTTGTCCTGCAGAGTTGCAAATTTAAGCCCAGTGATCTCCTGTTTGTATTTTAAGGTCATTGCCTAGTGAGTTACTCTGCAACAATTATTTTGTTCATTCAGTCCAGAGAAAAGAAAATTAAAATCTTGAACACTGTCTTGTTTTCATTTTACTAAACAGTGGAAGTAAGAAAGAACATTTCTAAGGATCTTTCATAGTGCTTTATGAATAAGAATTTATAATGCAATGGTATCATTACTTGGATTACAGATTTCCATCAACAAAAGGTTAACAAGTTAAAATCACACCACAGCCTGAACAATCCTGACTTACCATAAGACTGTTTACCTTTTTTCATTGGTGATTTTAAAAGTGGTGTCCATCAGGGATCAGTTCTGGGGATGCTGCTCTTTTTAATATACATAAATGATCTGAACAAGAATAAACTCAATCAGCTGGTTAGGTCTGTAAATGATGCCAAACTAGGTGAAGGACTAATAATGGAGAATCAGCTAAATCAGAGGGATTTGGACAGCACACAGGCTTGGGCAGAACTGTAGCAGATGAAATTGAATGTAAGTAAATGTAAAGTATTTATTACACATAGGAAGTAAAAATATTACATCTGAATACACAATTGGAGATTTGAAACTTGAAATTACCATTATGAGAAGGACCTGGGAGTCACAGTGGACTCATCACTATATACACCGAGACAGTGTAGAAAGTCAACAGAATGTTAGCTTATTTACCACAATGTGTAGACTACTAGTCTGAGGAGGTTATGCTAAAATTACACAATGCCCTAGCGGGGACTAATCTGGAGTACAGTGAGCAGATTTGGTCTCCATATTACAAAAAAGACACAGCAGCACTACAGAAAGTCCAGAGAAGAGTGACAAGGCTGATTCTGGGACTGAGAGGTATGAGCTATGAGGACAGTTTAAAGGAGTTGAACTTTTTCAGTTTAAACAAACAAAGATTAAAAGGTGACATTGCTGAAGTGTTTAAATTTATGAAAGGAATTAGCACAGTGGATTGAGACTGTTACTTTAAAATGACTTCAGCAAGAACACTTGGGCACAGTTGGAAACTTGTTTAGGAAAAAGTAAAAAAAAATGTTTTTCTTCACAATTAGTCACACAGAATAAATAAGTGGAGACTTTAGGGACCTTCAAATCTCAACTTTTGTTATTTTGGACAATCTATGTGAATAGGGTGGGTGAGCTTGTTGGGCTGAATGGCCTGGTCTTGTCACAAGTTTTCTAGTTTTATACAAATCCTTAATATTGCATAACCTGTTCCAGCAGTAAAGGTACCATCTATTCCAAAGGGTCCGCCAATGTCCTATAAACTCCTTTATCTCAAAACAAGGTCTGAGCCAAGCATTAAGTGTTCTAGTCTTCTACGTGGAATGACGGCACATAGCATCGTAAGAACTTGTGTAAATTTCCTTTTTTATTTAGTTTGTTTCACCCTGGTGTTTTGTTTTTGTTAGCTTTGTATTTGTATCTTTTCTCTTTACAAATTGTTTTGTTTTTAAATGTATTTGTTTTACTTATTCCATAACTATTGGTTATGTATGCTGTGTTACTTTAGTTGGTTTAGTTACTTCTTGTGGAGCCTTGTCAATGTTGGTGATATTTCAAATGTTAATTGAAGGGGTGTGATCCACAAATAGGTAATCTGTTTAGCCTCCGCACCTGAGGGCTCAAAAAATTTCAGTAAGCCACTTCATCTGTGCAGTGGCATTAGTTAGTTTCTAAGTGTGTTATTCTGCTTCCTTTCTTGTGGAAAGATCTTGTTTAAAATTACCATGCTCTCTTTGAATTTGTTTTCAGATTTCTATTTTTTAACTTTTGTTTCTGTTTTCGAATTTTGAATTGAGCATTGAGAATTTTGGCTTACTTTGTAATAATAGTATTACAAAGTACTGTGAAATGTCAGATGAATATACAATATATCACTACTGTTTGGATTTCTGTTTGTTTCCTAATTTAAAATAATACATTTAGTTTAAAATAAAATATAGTAATAAATAATACATTTTTTGTATCATATTTTTTGAATGGTTTTCTTCCTCTTTTTGGCATAAATCGCTACAGCACTTCAGTTTACCATCTAGCACTGTAACTTTGCCTTGCAGAACTGGCAGCACACTCTTAAGTTATGTCATTTATTTAAATGTGGATGACACCACCTGAATATACTGCCTTAACCAAGAATCTATCTCCATATCTAGGAAGGTCTCTGGCCTGTGCAACTGAAAGGAGACACACTGTAAGAAACTCCATGTTAAGGAAGCAGATGTATATGTCAATCTTCCCAAAGACTGAGTCCCCAACTATCACTTTTTCTCTGTTTCCAGGAGCTGGTTTAGTGGTGACCCATTAGGGCTCTTCATCCTTGTCAACCACCTCAGACGTGGCCCAGTTTTACAAGACCACTTCATACCTTGAGGTTACATCCAACTATGACTCAAGTCTTTCTACCTCTCTGAATTGGAATTTTTTTCTGTGTCACTTTAGGGATGCACAGTAGCTCTTTAAAGGACACTTGGGTGAGTTTATTCAATTCTGCATTCAAATTTAGGCAATCTAACTAGACCTAAAGTTCAGCAACTCATTATTAAATGTACTGGATGAGTTGGCATCTATCATAGATGACGGTCTTGTTAAACAAAACTTGTATTTGGTTTGATTGGTTAAAATATAAGTTTAAAGGAACTATTGTGTTTTTTTTGTTACATGTGCAGATACTGTAAATGCCAGTATAGTCTGTTATAAATGCTTTTACAGACGGAGGCTTTTTATTGTAAGTGCGTTATCCACCATGCAATTATTTCATGATTAATAGTTACTAATCTTCATTGAGACAGCTTCAGGGCAGGAGCCTGGATAAAAAGGCAAAGCTGTAAAACATTACCTTAACAAAACAGAGCATTACAATAATAAAATACATACGTAATATGAAAATAAAAAAAAAACAGGAGAGAGGAGTCATGGGTAGAACATAACCCAAATCATGACATAAATGCTTCACTGTTTCAAGCCAATATTTTGAAGTCACGCACAAATTGTGAAACCTATAAATGAGATTGTGGCATTTTTATGTACTAAGTTTTAACCTTGAAGTAAACTGATAGCATATGTGAGGAGTGTCAGGAGATAAAGGTGACAAGGACAATAGGCTATACAGCATCACTTCGTATTAATACAGTGCTGTTGAAAGTGTTCTATCAAACTTTCTAGACTTCATAATGTTATATCACTATCATGAGATCTAAAAGCTGGGGGAAACTTGTTCATGGTTGTAGAAATCTTCTCAAAACACAAATCAAGAAAATACCAAGAGAAAGAAGGGGCTAAGAAAAAACAACCACAAGAATCAGAAAATAAAGGTTATGAGACAATACTGCAATAAATAAAACAAGGGTTATAATGAACCACAGAGGACTGCTGAGTGGTTACCATCACCTGGTTGGGAGCATGCATTGATAGCGTGTTGCCACACCCATCACACAACGAAACACCTAGATTGGGACCCGAATGCAGTGGATGACACCCCAACACCACACTGGAACAGTGTGAGGTTTTTATGGTGGCTGGAGTGTCAATCTTGCCACCAACCCTCAAGTTTTCCCTGCAAGTTGGAGGACCTGCTTGCAGGGCTGGATCAAATACACATGGAAGATGTTATGTGTCACCACTGAGTACATCTGTTCATTCTTAAACTTAATGAGGGAAAGTGTTAGATGCACTTAAGAAAAAACGTGAAATCATAATTGTTAAAACAGAGGGGAGTAAATCAATGAGACTTTCAGAAGCAGACATAGTGAAATTGAAATTCGGCAAGTCTGAAGTACACAAAAATGATTAGTCATTTTTGTAAACAATAATGTGCAAATTTATTTTGTTTGTTGATTTTATTTTTGTAAATAAAAGCTAAGAATAGGAACATTATTAACCCTGTATCATTATAGAAGTTGATGCCAGCTTTGTAGGAACAGAAGGATGCACCTAGAAATTAACATGGAAGTATATGAGTAGATAATTATGGAACAAGAAAAAAGAGAATATAAACAAAAAAGTGTTTCAACAGCCAAATATTTAAAAAGTTAGAAAAATAATACGAAAAGCTGCCCTAACAATGCACAGAACATGACATGCTTAATGATCACCTGGGAAGGAGGATTGTGAACAGTTAGTGGAAATTTTATAAGAAAATTGATCAGGCAATTAACAAGTTTTAAAGAAACAGGCTTATATTTTTTTGTTGTTTATGCGTACCTCCATTTTGTGGATTGTTTATGTTATAAACAACTCATATTTCTGCCTTATGGTGGCCAGAAGTCACTTCAATTAATGCCATCTTCCTGACATTATTCAAGATAGTGTCATGTTAAACATGGCATCCAAGTTTCTGGATTACCATAAAAAAATTTTTACAATAGTGAGCTTAATGAATGCTTTAGAGATAAGAAAATAAAGAGCATAGGAAAATTAAAGGGTGCAAAATGAAATCTTAAAACAGGTGACAAAATCAGAAATCAAATGGTCTTAAGAGAAAGTCCAAAACGCAAGCCAAAATCCAAGTCTTAGAGAACCTAGCCAAAAATCATTCAAAAAATACAAAGAAACAGTCACAAAAAGGCTTAGATTGAAATCAAAATTGTCACAGAGAAAGACATGCTGTGGCATGACTGCACTAATGACCTTAATATAAATGTCTTTGTACATGTGTTTTTGTGTATTCCATAGTTTTTAATACAAGGTTTTTGTTTTTGTGGTTCTTTTTCAATATTATTGCCATCTTGTTTCTTTTGTTTACGTGGCATTGTATTTAACATCACATGACTGCATCTGTCTCAATGTATGAATCGGAGCCTCTCAAATATTAGCATAGCTGGCTTATTTTACACATTTTCTGGTTCTTTCGATTTTCGCTTTGACTTCTACTTCTGATTAACATCTTGCCCTTTTGGTTTCTGGTTATGTAGTTACTTCTGATCTTTACAGTTTTAACTTCTAGCTTCACTTAATCATGTCTTTTGCCTACAGTTGTGCTTGAAAGTTTGTTTTGATAGATCCCTATTCTTTAAATAACACAGGGTGCCCACTCACACCTGATTGTCATCCCATTGATTGAAAACACCTGACTCTTCCCTCCTAACCCATTAACAGCTGTGTTTGGGGTTCTTCCAGATGGGTTTAAAGTGGAGAAAGACAAACAAATTGTGATTGCAGTCACTACACTTTTGACACACAGACTTATTCTGATAAACTGGAAGAACCCGAACTTTCCTCTTTTAAGTCTGTGGGAAACTGATGTGTTGTTACTCTCACTGCACCTTCTTCTTCTTTCAGCTGCTCCCATTAGGGGTTGCCACATCGGATCATCTTTTTCCATATTACTCTCACTGCACCACTCGGAGTATTTATATCACTGTATCTGAGTGTGAATCACAGCTGTACAGCAGCTGATCGGAAAGAGAATTATCGGTATATAGCATCAAGCACACGCTGCCTCAGCCATGCTGTCTATTGAACTGCGCTCATACGGCAAACACTTCAGAGCCTTTCCTCACGGTTTAGAAACAGTTTCATCCCAAGAACTCCAAATGCACTCAATCAGTCCATCAAGTGCTCCTTGTAGAACTGTTTGTACTTATAAGTACAATTACCTCACTGTAAACTTGTGATCTATACTAATAAACGGCAAAGCCCTCACTGACTCACTCACTGACTGACTGACTGACTGACTGACTGACTGACTGACTCATCACTAATTCTCCAACTTACCGTGTAGGTAGAAGGCTGAAATTTGGCAGGCTCATTCCTTACAGCTTCCTTACAAAAGTTGGGCAGGTTTCATTTCAAAATTCTACGCGTAATGGTCATAACTGGAAGTTGTTTTTCTCCATTTACTGTAATGGAGTTCAGCTGGAGGGGCGGAGTTTCGTGTGACATCATCACGCCTCTCACGTAATCACGCATTACGTAGAAAGCCAGGAAGAGCTACAAAACGCGCTTTAGAAAACATGCATTATATAATTAAGAAGGCAGCGAAACAATTAGAAGCGAGCGACTGACATATAAAACCATATTCAGAGGCTCACGTGAACTGACGCAGTGCGCAGACAAAAAGTAACAGTTCCAAAGAGTGCTGAACAAAAACCGAATTACACTGCTACGCTCAAATACATAAACCACACACAGTGGCGTGATAGTAAAGCATTCGCCTGTAGCGCCCACGTCCGAGGTTCGATTCCCGAGAGGGGATGCACTAAGTATGTACGCACGCTTCTCAATTTACTTTAACCTCGCATCCCCTTAGTTTGAGACGTATGAAAACGCATGCGGTTAACGCAGAAAGACAGATCACCTATTCACCTATTGAAGCTTCATGAATAATGGATACTTTATTCACGATCAATGATTGTTTTGGTAAAGCCATACTCAGTGTATTCATTAGATGAACGGTAAAAAAGTAAGAGCGAGGGGACGGTAACTTACTGAAGCACACAAGCAAAACCACAATAGCACGCGGGCTCGATGTACTGACTTGCGCGATCACATTCCAAAAAAGAGTTCTTTTCAAGTTCTATTTAGTCCATATGAGTCAAACTCAAGGCCCACGGGCCACATCCGGCCCGGCGTGTAATTATATCCGGCCCGCGAGATCATTTTATATACTGTATTATTGTTATTAATGGCCCGGGTATATGAAGCACTGGTAACACAATAAACTACAGATCCCATAATGCAGCGCTTCAGCTGCCTTGCCGAACACTTACCGCGTTGCTGCAAGTTATTGTGAAGCTAGCCCACACGATGCCGAAGAGAAAAGTTGATTCTGAAAATAGAGCCTTTAAAAACTGATGGGAGGCTGAGTATATGTTTACTGACATTGCCGGTAAACCCGTGTGTCTCATTTGTGGAGCTAATGTGGCTGTAATTACAGAATTTAATCTTTACAACGACTGACAAACACAGAATGTAACTTGAACACAACACATAGTACAAATAATGATAATCGAATCCTTGATCACAGCAACACTCACAAAGCAATTACTGTATATTGACAATCATGTTACGTTATTTTTAAAATGTTCCCTTTTCTTTTTCATAGCTTCTTTAACACACTACGTCTCTGCTGCGAATATATATATATATATAAACCCCGATCTACATACTCTCAAATAAATAAGCCACACACCGTGGCGTAATTGTAGAGGCTTCGCCTCTATCGCCTACATCCGAGGTTCGATTCCCGAGAGGGGATGTACTGAGTATGTACGCGTGCTTCTCGGTTCATTTTAACCTCGCATTTCCTTGGTTTGAGACGTATGAAAAAATATGCGGTTAACGCAGAATCATGTTACGTTATTTTTAAAATCTTTCCTATTCTTAGCACAAGCACAGCTGAGAAGCTTCGATGCATGTACTCCATAACAAAAAATAACGCATTTAATCACATTTTCAATTCCAAGCAAAGGGGAACTTTTGTCAATGCATGATTTCCTGGTACATCGATTACACTGATGCACACATCACAGCTACAAAAATGTTACACTCGGAATGAAGCGCGTTCCTGATCGGAGGAAAATTTAATTTCAAAAAACTACCCGAGCGAAGCCTTGATAAAAGCATGGTTTTGTGCACAGTGAAAACCAAGCAAAATTAGATGCATTACAAAAAGCGGACTTTGTGGCTCTTACTGTGGATCATTGGAGTTCCGTGACCGTTAGTAATTCTAATTACATCTAATTACAAAATGTTCAATGATCACACTGTTTTAGCCTAATGTACAAAATAATTTTGGCTAAGGTTATTCAGAGTTTAAAGATTAAGTTGGTCAAATTACCTTTTATGTTTCTGACTTATTTTTTTAAGAAGAAAAACTGCACTTTATGTTGAAATTTTGGTTATTATTATTTAAAGACAATACCATTCTGAAAATGTACTTAAAGTACTTAAACTACCACTTTATTTTTAAGTCTGCCCAATTTTAACCAGGGATGATATTTTTGTTTCTGTTTTGAATTCAAATGCAGTTTAAAAGCATTTTTTTTTTCAGAAATTAAAAGAGCTTCAGTTTACAATATTCATGTCCATGTCTATTATTTGATTCTGTCGCCCACTAAAACCCTTTTAAATTAAAAAAACACATTTGCGATTTGGGGCAAATTTACATGTGCGATTACATACGATTAATCAAGATTAATTATTACACAGCCTCTAATTAATTGGATTAATTTTTTTAATCGAGTCCCACCCCTAATATATATATGTAGATTTGTATATATATATATGTGTATATACAGTATATATGTAGATATGTATATGTGTATATATGTATATATGTGTTTGTGTGTATATATATGTGTGTGTGTGTATATATATATATGCCAGCAACACTCATGACAATGACAAAACAATTATATTGTCAATCATGTTACGTTATTATTAAAATGTTTCCTTTTCTTTTTAGTTCTCTGCTGCCAAACGCGGGTATTTTGCTATGTATATATATATATATATAGATAGAGAGAGAGAGAGAGAGAGAGATGACATCAACACTCATATCAATGACAAAACAATTACATTAACAATCATGTTACGTTATTTTTAAAATATTTCCTTTTCTTTTTCATAACTTCTTTAACAGACTACTTCTCCGCTGCGAAGCACGGGTATTCTGCTAGTACAGTTATAATATTGCACAACCTGAGCCACTTTATAAAGAGCGTATTTACATATGATGACGATATCATTTTTAAGATGAAATGCAACAAAATATGTTTATTATATTATACAGATAAAACTTTAACTTCATTTAAATAATCTATATTGTTAATAATTAAACACGTGAGAACAAGGTGCCCCAGCGCTAGCGAGCTGCTAGCGCTCCGTTCACAGGTTGTTCCTGCCTTGCGCTGTATTCTTGCTGGTGCTGACACAACACTGGAAGGAAAGATGGATAGAATAATTAAACACATACTATGAAGATATTTCAATGTTCCTTAAAAGTTTTGAAGAATTGGCGTTCTAAGCTTACAGATGGCTTAACGTCTACTACAGAGCTCATTGTATGGCGATTGGGTATTTGGAGGAAGAAAAGTAAGGACAGGAATTGGAGGTTAGTAAGTTTGAACGAGACAGTACTGCTACAATAAAGTATTTCATCGAAGGTCACGCATGGTGCAGCAAGCATCTTGCGTGAGACAAGAACAATCACTGCTCCACTGTGTTCCCATGTTTAATAACATGCTTTAACTCCTATTATCATGAAAATGATATCACATATACATATCAGTATTTTAATTATTCAGAGAGCTGTAATATCATGAATGTAATGGATTCTGTGTCCTGTCGGAGGAAGAGAAAGCCCGGAAGCACGTAGTGATTCACACACATAGAGCACATAGAAGATCAGATACAAAACAAAGCATTTAAGAAGATCAGATACAAAACAAAGCATTTAACGTGCTACTTTAGTTACAATGGGATTTGAGAAACTAGCAAATTAAATGATTTTAAGATGAAGTTTATGATGTTCTACTTTAATGACAAAATAAACTATGTGATTCAAGTGGAAAGTTTGAGATTAAAGTTGACATTTCAGGCTTTTTTCCCACTGTGTGGCTATTTTTTTTTCTTTTCTCTGTACCCTAATAAGCTTTCATATTACACTCAGATGGTGGGCTATGACTCACCTTTTCATAGTGACTTTGATAGGTGACAACTTCTTTTTTATTTTGGGCACTGTGCGACTTTGTGAACTTGAGCTTTCGAGTTTCTCCA
Organism: Polypterus bichir lapradei; assembly: GCA_026402145.1. Taxonomy (NCBI): domain Eukaryota; kingdom Metazoa; phylum Chordata; class Cladistia; order Polypteriformes; family Polypteridae; genus Polypterus; species Polypterus bichir. The sequence goes on from JANRMT010062791.1 coordinate 135,191,705, forward strand.
ACACGCTATGTCACTCGATCAACTTCCTTTTGTTGTTTATATCACTTTTTAAACCAACAAATAGTACATTTTTCCTTGCCTCCACTTGGTATTTGCTGAAATTCTTCTGTTTTCCCTCGTGCTTTTGCTATTGTCTTTTCATGGAAGGCTGAGATTAAGGGCTATTTATATTGATTTGCATATTCAAAGAGGCGTAAATCTGGGAGGACTTGGGGCGGGACAGCAGATGCGTGCACGTGCGTTTCTTTTCACGCTGACCGGGATTTATGGAGCAAAAGAACGTGGAAGTTGGCATTTGCACAGATTTATGCATCTGGATTTTTTTGTGTGTAAGCACATTTCTGCTTTTGTCCGCACGCCATGTTATAGTGTGAATTCTACGCACGGCGTTATGCATGAGGCCCCTGGTCTTTTCACTCCCTCACAATAATTCATGGAAAACATACAGTACATGTCTTACAACAATGATGACACATGATACAAGCTTTGGAACCAGGACCACTGACAATGAGCCATTGCTCTGTGGCTACAAACACCAAAAATGGCAGTGTTTGCTAAAAAAACAGAGCTAGCCATGGCATTTTCAATACATAACAATATAATAACAGGTCCCAAATCAAAACGTGAATAGAAATTGAAAGTAAAGCAATATTGTATCAAGTCCAAAGCAATAATGTATCAAGTCCAATAGGTAAGTTTATTAAGCCCAGAAGAAATGTACAAATTTGCAAGCACCATAACAATTTTTGGCTAAGACCTCAGCTCGTTTTGACTTTGTTATTTGTTCATTGCACTGTACCATTTTATTGCCATTTATCAATGAAGGCAGAACATAAACTTGAGCACCACACCTAACGTGACACTAGCATTAGGAAGATGACATCAATCGAAGTAATTTCCAACTGTAATGATATAATGGTAGATAACTAGTAAGGCTATTTGAAATGTAACTGGAAGAGAAGACATAGACAAAATAGAAGAGTGAGTCAAAAACTAGAAAAAGCTTTTAGAATATTGAACTTTAGAAACAAAATAACAATCAACAAAAAGGGTTTCCGTGTCCGCAAACTTGGATGAGGGAGTATAAAAAGAGACTGAACTTATAACCCATTAAGATGAACGTTGGGGTTGCCTTCTCTAAACCAAGCTGCCGCTGAAACTACCCAGAAACAGGTGGACAAAAAAAGCAATGCCTGCAAAAAAACTAAATAACATCTGAAACAAATCAAAATAAATGTTCATAATTTGAACTGAAAAGCATTTAACAATTCTAACAAAAATATCGGATTACAGCATAAAGAGAACCACTAAACCAGAGCTTAAGTTTTTTTTTTGTGTGTGACACTAATCTTGCCTTTTTTAGTGTCTTCTAGGTCCATTTATTGTTGAATGTCCATCAATGCATGGAAAATCATGGATTAGCAGGGTAATTGAGGGTGATCGTTATATCAAAGTCAATTGCTTAATCAACAATGACCCAATTTGTAAACCATCTAAGACCGATTACCATCAAATACAACAGTAATTCATGGCCCAATGGCGACAACCACGACTCATAGTTTAAGAAACCCTGCACTAAACCAATTCTAAATCATTCAAGTACATAAAGACAAACATGCCAATAATTAATAGACAGTCACTTCATAACACACTGCATGGTAACGAGAGTTGTTTCTAAAGTAAATAATGCACAAAATGGTGATGAACATTGTGGGATTGTGAAAATATAATGGCGATAAAAAAATAATCACAAAGTCTAAATTAATTTGAAAAAAGCTCAGAATTACAAGAAATAAGATTCAAACACATAAAACCCATGACAGATGGGTGTGGTTTAGAGTGGAGAATCACATAGCCATACTGTAGGTCTAGAAAAATCCACTTTAATGAAGCAGTTTGTCAAAGTGCTGGGCAGGGGCACTATATTTGGTTGTGCTGTTCTCATACAGCTAAAAATAAACATAAAAATGTTATGCTTGTCTACGGAGTGTCACGATCAAATAATTCCTCAGCACAAGTTGTACTGCTTTTCTGTACTGTTTTTCTCAGTTTATTCTTCTGAATGGGTGGAGAAGAGTGTCAGGAGTAATTTGTGACAGACGTTTATCAGCAAGAGTGAAAGGGAAGATCAACAGGACGGTAGTGAGACCAGCTATGTTATATGGGTTGGAGACGGTGGCACCGACCAGAAAGCAGGAGACAGAGCTGGAGGTGTCAGAGTTAAAGATGGTAAGATTTACAGTGGGTGTGACGAGGATGGATAGGATAAGAAATGAGGACATTAGAGGGTCAGCTCAAGTTGGACAGTTGGGAGACAAAGTCAGAGAGACGAGATTGCGTTGGTTTGGACATGTGCAGAGGAGAGATGCTGGGTATATTGGGAAAAGGATGCTAAGAATAGAGCTGCCAGGCAAGAGGAAAAGAGGAAGGCCTAAGAGAAGGTTTATGGATGTGGTGAGAGAGGACCTGCAGGTGATGGGTGTGACAGAGCAAGATGTAGAGGACAGGAAGATATGGAACAAGATGATCCACTGTGGCAACCCCTAACAGGAGCAGCCAAAAGAAGAAGAGGAAGATTCTTCTGTCAATGGTTTGGTGGTGATAGCTTCAAGCATTGAAGTGTGGACTGTGGACTTCATTGCTATGTGCATGCAGAAGCATACCAATACCAAGAAGTTTTATTTTGAATAAAAAGGTGGCTCAGAGATTTTTATAAGTGCAAGAAAAAATGTTAATAGTATTTGTGCAAAAAGACCTGGAATTTATTTCCATTTGTTGTTTTGCTTGTAGAGTGGACATGGCCATCTAGTTTAGAACAACATGCAACAAGCAACCTGGAGATTCAGAAACAAACCGGACAGACATTCTCTGGTTTGGTAATTTCCAAATGAATAACATAAAAAAATGTTTTGTGGCTTCTTCTGAGGTTTACTTCTGCAATCATTCATAATAGATGGATGACCCTTGTGTATAAAGTTTTAAATTTGTCACTGGTAACTTATGACAAGTGTTCTGAGATTTTTCAGGTAAGGAAGACAGACGTTTCAAGGTAAGACATTTCTGCGCACTAATCATGGCATCATGTTGATTACCACACATGGCAATTGTAACCCTATAAAAACATAAATAAATGAAAGTGAAAGTTTAATTAAATATGACAATGTGCCCAGGTTCATGCTGCAGAGGTGACAGCAATATTTCAGAAGAACAAGAATTATTAAAGTGCCAAAAATACATGAATGGCTAATTTTAAAACTTAAAACAGCATAAATATTCTTCTCCTCTCAGCATAACAGCAAGCGCCAAGGTGTCTTCACAGCTCCCATTTCAACCCAGCCAGTCACACTTTCTCCAGTTCTTTTATCACAACAGATGTCTTTTGAAATGTACTGAACAAAGCCCAATGGTGTCACAATATTGAGTGCCACAATATTCAGACACTGATATAATGCCATATGCATATGACAACCAGTGTCAAGCATCTCCTCACAGAAGTCTTCATATCTACTGTATAGTTTCCAATACTAAGCTTTCCTGTCTCGTGTCTTTCCATAATATTAAGAATATTAACTTGGACTTTCTTTCCTCTAATATTGATTCTCTTATGGATATTCATAATTTATTCACTTCTGAAGAACTAGTTTCACACTATAACACTGGACTTAATGTTATTCTTAACTCTCTCGCTCTGTTAAAAACTAGATCTGTTTCTTTCTCCTGTTCTGCTCCCTGGTTCACGCCTGAACTTCGGCTTTTGAAAGCCAAAGGCCGGAAACTTGAACAGTTGTATAAAAAAACTGGACTCTTTGTTCACAAAGAGATATACAAAAACCATATTCTTTATTACAAGGACTGTATTGCTCAAACCAAATCTAACTATTATACTCATATTATTTTTTCCAATGAAGGTAACACCAAGTCATTGTTTTCACTGCTTAATAATATCACACAACCCCTGGATTCTTTACCATCTCACCTTTATTCAACTGATTTTTTTGATTTAAGTCCTTTTTAAATGAAAAAATCCAGTGGATACACCAGTCACTCAGTATGGATTTCTTTGAAACAGTATGTACTTCACTTGAATTTCATCCACCTGCTCACCCATTTTCCTCTTTTCAGCTTCCTACTTTCTCAGAAATCACAGATCTCGTCTGTAAGTAAGCCATGCACCTGTCAACTGGACCCCCTCCCTACAGTTCTGGTCAATGCCTGCCTCCCCTCTCTGGTCCCTCTTATTTCTGCTATAATCCACTCTCTCACTACTGGTACTGTTTCTTCATCTTTTAAAACTGCTGCAATAACCCCAATACTGAAAAAGCCTGGTGCTGATCCTACTGATTTCAGTAATTTTCATCCTATTTCTAATCTACCCTTCACGTCCAAAATTCTTGAAAAAATATTGGCTATTCAACTTCACTCTCATTTATCTCAAAATAATCTGTATGAACAGTTCCAGTCTGGTATTCACCCCATCCATAATACAGAAACAGCTGATTCTGGTTTAATTACTGTTCTCATCCTTCTTGATCTGAGCGCGGCCTTTGATACTATTTGTGACATTACTCTTCTTAATAGATTATCTTTGATTGACATTACCTACACACCACTAGACTGGTTCACATCCTATCTCTCAGGCCACACTCACTTTGTTCAGCTTAAAACTTTCACATCCCAATCCACCACTGTTACTTCAGGTGTGCCCCAGGGTTCTGTCCTGGGGACCTTCCTTTTCATTATTTACCTCTTTCCCTTTGTCAATATCTTTCGTAAATATAACATCAGCTTCCACTGTTATGCTGATGAAACCCAACTCTACCTCAATAGCAAACCTACTTTTTCCTTTCCACCCTCCTCGCTTATTGATTGCATAGCAGAAATCAAATCCTGGTTTTCTTCAAATTTTCTCAAATTAAACATTGACAAAACTGAGGTTCTCTTCATTGGTACAAAATCAACATTATCCAAAACTGATAATTTTTCATTTGTTATTGATACTTCCTCTGGCTCCCCTTCCCCTCAGGTTAAGAGTCTGGGTGTCATCCTTGATAGTACTCTGTCTTTTCAGTCCCACATCAATAACATCTCATGGACTGCATATTTCCACCTGCGTAACATTAATCGTATTCGCCCCTCCCTCACTCCCCACACCACTGCTATCCTTGTTCATAGCCTTGTCACCTCTCGTTTGGATTATTGCAATTCCCTTTGGTCTTTCTCACAAATCTCTTTATAAGCTTCAACTGGTCCAGAATTCAGCTGCCCGCATCATTACTAGATCCCCATCTATTCACCATATCACTCCCGTCTTGCAGCAGCTTCACTGGCTTCCAGTTAAGTTCCACATTCAATTCAAAATTCTTCTGTTAACTTTTAAGTCTATCCACAGCCTTGCCCCTCCATATCTGTCCAACCTCCTCCATGTTGCCATTCCCTTCCGCACCCTTAAATCCTCTTCATCCATCCTCTTGACTGTCCCCTTCGTCCGTCTTATCACCAGTTCTGGAACTCACTACCATATGAGCTTAGAAATATTGATTCATTCTCACTTTTCAAATCTAAAGTTAAAACTCATTTAAGACTGCTTTTTCTCTTTGACTACAATTGCTCTGTCTGATTTTAAATTTTGTATTTTAGTTTTGTTTATAAGGTGTGTTTCATCTATTGTTCGGTGTCCTTGAGTGTTTAGAAAGGTGCCTACAAATAAATAAAATGTATTATTATTATCTGTATATACACTGAATAGCCACTTTATTAGACATACCTATGTAAAGATGGGTTTCTCCTCCACTTTATCCTAAGAATAACCTGAAAGAACAGACTCATCAATGCATTGAGCATGGGGTGTTAACTGCAGCATCCCCACAGGTTTTTCAAATGAACTCTGCCTGTTTAGCAAACTTGTTGCTCTCCCACAACATCCTGTAGCATTCAGACATTTTTCAGCTCATATCAAGGGACGCACACAGCTCTCACTATGCCCTTGTTCTCAAGTCAGCATGAATCAGCAGTAATCAGGCTCTGTCAGATCACCTGAAAGATTTTTTCTTTATCCTTTGTCAACTGAACTCCCCACTTTTCCACAGACAGCAATGGATCTCAGCTGGTTTGTCGGTTGCTCTATCTTGTTCATGACAATCAGTAATGAGTCCTGTGTTTTAAAAGGCATATTTCAATGTCACTTTCTCAAGCTGAATGACTGCCACCAGTGTGTTACTCTGCTTAAATCTTGCTATCTTCTCACAGTGCCTTTGTGTATGACTTGTTACCAGCTACAGGACATTTTGTGTATTGTATTTATCACATTTTTGGGTGGTGGTCCACTTCTGCCACACCTGTGTGTAAGGAAACGCCTCACAATGTGATACTTTAAAATCCATTTTATTATTTGCAGGTACCGTCTTTATAATAAAATAAAATTGGCACTTATTCACTTACCAGTTGTTCCCCGGGTGCACACGTCGAGCGGCCGCGTGTTGTAGGAGTGGACGGGGAGGTGTTTCCTTTGGAAGGGTCCTCATATGGAAACGCGTGCTTGCCAGTCTTCGTGCTTCGTCCAGGTCTTCTTCTGGTGCAACCATCGTGTTTGGAAGTTGTAAGTAACTAGCGTATGATGATCATGGGCCGGGAGCATACGGCGCAGACGTGATGCAGGGTGCTGCAGAGTACAGGCAAGGTACAGTATGAGCGCATGCGCCACAACCGGCGGAGATATCGTTTGGGCTAGGCGTGTGTCTTATTTATTATTAAATAATAATAATCTATATATATAATTCACTAAGGCAAGACACCCATGGAAAGCACGCCGGAAGGGGCGTGGATTCACTAAGCTGCCGACAAGAATGACACCTATGGCGCACGCAGGAAGTAGCCACGCCCACCAACTCCAAGACCATTGGATACGACGACAACTCGCAGAGCCACGGCCACCAACTCGGACGCGACGATACAGAAAAAACGGTGTCATTTATATTCGTCTGTCGTAGAGGCCACATGCACCTCCGAGCCACGTTGACTGTTCATAGAGGCATGTTTCTCGCGGAAGTGAATCGCCATATGTAGCGTGTAAAATGGTTTGCGAGGAGTATCCCATGGGATCCTTAAAACAATCCTTTACAATTGAGGTTAAAACACAATGAAGTAAGCAGTCTTTAAAAACCGAGTTTTCGGTTACGACGCATGACCGCGTGCACCATAGCAAACTGTTTTACACGCTACATACAGCAATTCGCAGCGTTTGTTATGCCGCGGGTTCACTATTGTGTTGTATTTTGCTCTCTCCAGAGTTCCATCTTTTCATTCACTTACTGTTGTATTCTCACACCAACCCGTTCTAGACAACCGTGTCTTTCCAGAAGTGTTTAGCATTCAATAAATAATTATGCATGAGATTGAGCGTGTGTCTACCCGGCGCAGAGATACGTGGGTAAGCCGTTGAACCCCATTCGGGCTGCAAACCGTGGAATTCCCACTAAGTGCGACTCATGTGCTCCCACTGGTTACGTCCCTACCCTTTGTACATACCCCCCTCCCACCTCGCTACTACCGTGGTTGGGTGTCTTGGTGGATTATATATAGAAAAGCAGCCAAAACCTCACAGAGCAATGAAATGTCTACGTGAGTCACAGGTGCATCTGGACTGTGTAAAGACAACAACGACTCAAGTGACGAGTTGGAGGTGGGCATATGAGCGGGCAGTGCATACTGAACGAGAAATCAGACTAGCATGACGGAAGGAGCTGAATGGACGTCCTTCTCCTCTCCTCCTGTTCCACACTCCGCGCCTGAGCGCCGTGCACCCCCATCCCTCCGTCTGGCAGGAGAAGGCGCGATGGCGGTCCGCCAGTTTTCAGCCATGGACGATTGTGTGTTGGTTCGTTCCGTGCATTGTTACAATGTTGCTTTTCTTGCTGATTTATTACATTACCGATTTTTCAAATGTTAATTTTCTCCCTGTGCTTAAAAATCATTAAAAAACCGGCCTGATTATGCAGCGTATGGTATGCCGCGGGTTGGCTAGTTATTATTATTATTATTATTATTATTAAATAATTCCTCCCGTATAAGTAAAATTTCTCGGACTGCTTTCTTCCATCTCCAAAACATTTCTTGACTTCGTCCTGTTCTTACGCAACACAGTACTAAAGTATTGGTTGATGCCCGAGTCACCGAGTTCTTTTATCTGGAACATGATGTAAATCTTTGTGCCAGCCAATGTCTCCATAAGGGAATAAAAGTGGGTAAACCATAGGATTGCAATTCATATTGAGCGTGGAAATCTGTCTACAGGAGTTGCCTATGGGACAGATGCAAATGTCCCTTTCGGCAGGCGGTTCGCCATCTTCTCCGATGAAAATCGCTGCAACATTGGTGTGACATGTCGGGGCATTGTAGCGTCGTAAATTCTGTCTAGGGTTTTCCTCGAAAAGCTTTCGTACAGCTGCTGTTGGATTGGACTGAGCGATTTAAGCGTACTGCAGATGCATGGCGAGAAATGCCATGTCGGCAGCGTGTGGGTGAGTGTGGGCGGGACCGGTTTTGAGGGTGGACATGGGAGGAGGGTTAGAGTTGGCGGGCGGGGCTCTGTCGAGCGTATCCCATGGTCTTAGAGTTGGCGGGTGGGGCTCTGTGAGTTGGCGGGCGTGGCTCTGTCTTACTTGCACTCACTGTCGTGAGTGCCCATAGTGATTTATATATATAGATATGGTTTGTGACTTGTCAGTCAGTTCCATTTTTGTAAGCTTTAACAGTTTAACATATCTGTAATCTGTGTTATTATGTACCTTAGTATGGCTTACTGTGCATTAGTGTCTCTACTGTGAGGATTCCATTTTCTCAGAACTTGTGTAAAACAGGTCGATTGTGTAGTATTATCCTGTCAGCCAGTGTTGTCATTTTACTTTGTTACAAATTGAAATTGCTTCATTTTTTAGCACAAAACAGTTTCTACTTTCTATCTTACGTTACATTTTAATTATCTTCTGTCACAAGTGGGTCCACATTTTACATATATGTATGTACTTCTACCACTACTACCCACATCTTCCACATTCCATTCCCACAACTTATTTTATTTTTGCTATCTCACAGCCGCTGTAATAAAGCGATTTCAAAAGTTATTAAAAATTCCATGTAGAGAGCTGATTTGTTTGTCACCAGTGTGTGATCTGATAGTGACGCTATCGTGGATGCCACTGCCCAGCTGGCTGCTAAGATCTAGTTGAGAATAAATTACTAATAGTTATGCTAGACGGGAGAGGCGCTGCATAGGGGCCTTTAGCAAGCTAGCTATGCCACTGGCAGGTATGCCTTATAAAGTGGCTACTCAATGTATGGTGGTAAAGGAGCTGGTGATAAATGGAAAATTGAGCCACAAAAGGTGACACAGGGCAGGGAAGGGCCACTGTAAAATGACACAGAGCAGAAAGCGATGAGGGTGAATAGGAGGAGGAGGATGGTGTGTCCACTGTATCCCATACATGTCCCAGGGAATGATACAGAACCACCTGCACAAGAGAGTCAAGGAGGTGGCTGTGGCAGAAGCTACAAGTCCATAAGGGGCAAGCGTCAGACCATTGTTTAGGAGGATGAGCATCCTTCATTGAAGTGGCAGCAGCTTCAGGCCACCAGCGAGATGACAGTCCAAGAAGAAGATTAATAGGGCCATACTGTCTTTCTCTTGAGACTAAATAAAGTCTTAGTGCTGAAGGGGTTCCCAGGCACAACTAGACAAAGCTGTAGCAAAAGCAGGCCACCCCCAAACTTGGAATCGGTTTTAGAGTATACCCTGAAATGACACTAGGTTTAGTGTTGCCTCATGGCCAGAGACTTACTACATGTGGAGTTGACAGTTGTAGCAAGTGCTCGACAGATGACAGGAAGGCATGCATGAGAGTGTGAGGGATAGGAGTAGCAGGGAGCCCTTAAATGGTACACTGGTTTATGTAGGTGAGCCACCCTATCAGTCAGGCAGCAAGTTGAACTTGTAGAGTTGGCCTGGAGTGGTTATGGGAGTGCTGTTTTACTCCTATCTGTCAATCTTTAAATAACTCCTTTTGTTTTTTCTTCCTTTTTATAAATACAAATATTCTGTTTGGGATGTTTGGTCCCCTTCATGTTGATTGGGTTTAGAGATGCATCACAAGTACTCCTGATCACAATGTAATGGAAGGCTACCTGGTTGGTAACAAGATACCAGGAAGGAAGGAGTTACCACTGAGGAGCAGGACAGAAATAAGGCCTGGTACACCACATAGAGAGGAGAAAATCCTACACTGGCAATGTGCGTGGATATCGACATTGAGTGAGATAAAAAAGAACCACCCTGGTATGTTGTGTGGCACTGCAACGACAAAAATGGTGCGACAGATTCACAAAAGAAAAAAATGTGCAAACAAGAAAAGGCTAAACCCTTGGGGATACTTTATTCATTTAAAATACATTGTTTTTTAAATAATTAAATTAAAATGTGGCACAAATGAAAAAAGCAAGTGAAATATGTAAATAAAATAGTAACTGTGTACGCTGCAGTTTATTGCTCCACATTATGCACAATCCTGTCCAAAGCGCTGCACACATGCTAATGTCAGTTTGAACTGTTGCAGGCAGCAATTAGGCTGGACATAGGAAAAATCCATTTCATATTATAATTAATGATTCTGCCTGCTTTGGTAGATAAAATGTATTTGTATTGTGACAGATAGGGGGTGCTATCGCTCCCTTGAACCCTTGTTCAGGATGCCAGGCACCAGATAAAATTCCAAAAGTAGACTTTATTAATACAGCACAGTGCACAAATCACCCTCCTCTCCACAATACTCATTAAACTAATCACAATACAATAATTCCTCCACTCCCAGACGCATTGCCACCCTTCCACCCAGCTCAGCTCGCCGTCTGGGAGCTCCCACAATTCTTTTATATTCCCTGACCCGGAAGTGTTCCAATCTCCAGTCCATGTGATCTCTTATCACTTCCGGGTCAGATAAAGAGTCATTTTCTTCACCCCAGAAGCACGTCATTCCCCTTGTCCATGTGACTCAGACGTACTTCCGGGGCGTAGGGTAAATAAGCATCATTCCTCCTTGCAGCGTCTCCTAGTGGCCCCCATGGTATCCAGCAGGGCTGTGGATAAAGACTCCAATGTCCATGATGCTCTGCTGGTCTTCGGGGCACCTCCATGCTGCAGGGAGAGCCCCACCTGGTGGCTTGGGGGTATTGGCCTGGATAAACGGCCGGCCATACACCACAGTATGTACTTTTTAGACTGAAGCATATATTTTTAAACATGTAGCACATGTATCAGTGAGTAAGTGTGCACGCAGGCAAACCTCTTGATCTGTCAAAATGCTTGTTAAAAGTTCACTACTCAAATGGATTCAGTAACGGGCATTCTCCTCTCCAGTGTAAACCAATCGAAATGCAGCTTCTTTCTCTCTTACTCATGCCATCATGGCCTTTCCCTGTCATATCATCCTATTTCATATCATCGGATTTAAATAAACATACAAACATCGTCAAACCTGGTTAACCCAATGCAGAGTTTAGGGAGCCTGGAATCAGTGTCAAGTAATCACTGCTGATGCCACAGAGGAAGAACCGTGAAATGAAACATAAGGCTTATCTACAGTACATGCCCTTCAATAATCTGGGTATTCACAGAAACCTGATTTCTAAAATGCCATGTAAACCCTTATTTTGATTTGAGAAATCAGGTGTCACACACGTGTGTTTAGGGGGCAGTCAGCAGGTCCTGGGGTGAGTGAATGATTACAAGATGGGGGGTTATATTACGGTGCTAGTGCCTCTCTTTCTAATCCTGCAGAACTAAAGAAGAGAAATAATTATCACATACGCACATCAGACACTTCCTCATTCACTATCTCACCTCCAGCTATCTTTCATGACATCATTTCCGATCCCACCATGATGACATCACTTCCAGCTCCCGTGGATGACGTCACTTCCGGTTCCGCCGTGATGACGTCACTTCTGGCGCCCGTGGATGACGTCCCTTCCTGCTACTACCAGTTCCTGTAGCCATCTTGACCAATATATAAAAGCTGACAGAATCTCCACCTTGGTTGTCGAATGTCTGCTGTCTTAAATAGTTATTTTGGCCGTTTTCTGTGCTCAACAATATAAGGGGCCGATCCCCAAACCTTTATAATAGTAATTGTGAATTATTTCCATCACACAGGTTATTGTCCTTTTGGTAAAATGTTAACAGAGGGAGATTTCTCTACGAATAATCCGATTATATGGCCAAGTTACTGCCAAGTATGTTGCAGTCCGTGCACATCCATTGCGTTCTGTCAGCCTACACGTTTTTGCTTTGCACACGCTTTCAATAGCCACAAGTAGAAGAATCCCCAAGATACATTTTAAGAGTCAAATGCTTGGGCAGTCAAACTATTTGTTTTCCTCGTTGAAATATTTCATAAACCACTAAATTTATGTTGATGAACTGAGCGTACAGTGATAAGATCAGCAGCACAATCTCTGGAGAAGTTGGGTAACACGTTAAAGGTAACATATGCTATGTAGTCCAATTACTTTGTAAAGTAATGTTGTGGGAAACAAGGCAGTCACAGAGCACAGATGAGCAGGCAGAACACGTCTTTATTTGCACAGCGTTATGTCACAAATATCCATGGAGTGAGCAATTAATTTAACAATTGATTTGCTTTTGAACTTTTTTTTTTTCTAATAACATCACCTAATACATCACATCATCTAACTCTTAATTTTCAGAACTTTATTACCTCCTCCATTCAATTAATGCTTTAAGTTACATTTAGATTTAGTTAACCCTTGAGTTACACTCAGTCATTTTCCTTGTGTTTAGCAATTCATTCTGTTTTAGCTATACTTGGAATAGATTGTAAAAGATTATTATACATCCATCCATTATCCAACCCGCTATATCCTAACACAGGGTCAAAGGGGTCTGCTGGAGCCAATCCCAGCTAACACAGGGTGCAAGGCAGGAAACAAACCCCGAGCAGGGTGCCAGCCCACCGCAGGGCACACACACACACCAAGCACAACACTAGGGACAATTTAGGATCGCCAATGCAATTAACCTGCATGTCTTTGGACTGTGGGAGGAAACTGGAGCACCCGGAGGAAACTCACGCAGACACGGGGAGAACATGCAAACCCAGGTCTCCTTACTGCAATAGCTACCCACTGTGCCACCCCAGATTATTATACATTAGCTAAAAATCCCGTAGTAACGAGTATCCTAACACAATACTTACTGAAGTAAAATTAGCTGTGTTGTTGTTATTATTTCAGCAGCACTGGAGATAAGGCAAGAAGCAAACATAGCTGGTCCTTTACAGGGCTTAATTGCCCAGCCAAGCAGACAAGTTTGTGCTGTGGACAATCCGGTACCAGAAACCTATAAACAAAGTGTCAGTTTGACACATATTCATAAAACACACGAATATTATGACAGGTGTTATGCTTATTTTTGGATTCAAGGTTGGCCAAGGATGGCATTTCTTTTTTTTTCGCTCGGTTTAATGACATTGGAGTGTTTTGACAAAGGAGAACACCAGAGGATTACTTGCAGTTGTAAACACAGATTTTTAAGAAACCAGTTTTCTCAAAATGTGTGTTATGTGTGTGCACGAAAATGCAATGATAGTCATAACAAGGCAAAACAAATGAATGAAGCCAATCTTGTCTTGTCAAAAACAATTCAGAGAGCTAAGAACAGTTTGCCAGAAAAAAACAAGAGATTCATTTGGCAAGAGTTGCCACGAGAGCCACAAACTTGGACAGCAACAAATACCAAAACAAAACACAAAAAACATCCTACTAACAAAAACTGATTTTAAATTTGGAAAAAACACTTTTGAAACCCTTGACGTTCAAAACATACATTTACAAAAAGTACATAAAAAATGAAATTATAAAGAATCATTACACAAGCAGGTTGTGGGTTCACTTGTTACGCACGATTCATATACAACGCTATGCACAAAAATGTTGCCTTTAAAACACTAGCACGCCAACTGAAGATCACATTCATTTCCTTTTACAACCATGTTTTGTAACAGGACCTGTTTCACGTTTATAGGTAAAATAAAAAAAAACAATTCATTCCACAAGAACAATTTCATGTTGTATACCCGATCAACAAGTTCATCACCCACTTGTATCTGAACACTTGTAGCTCTGGAGAGAAAGTATCCACAAGTTCTTCAAAAGCACCTGCTCTTTCTTCTCTGCCATGGGGTGCTTGTGCGTGCGAGTCAAATCCAACTGCCTCGTCTAGCAGTACTAATCAACCCAAAATAAGGAGGTACCCGGAAAACAGTGCTTAGGGCCGAAAGTGCCAACTCTACATGGGCAGTGAATCCTGGTCATTGGAGCTGTAAGACAGCACTACCAACCACTGGGACACCCAACACATACCGTTCCCTCAAGCTCATCATTTTATTTCCAAAAAAATGTATTTTTGTTTTTCATTTATATGTCAACCTCCAGTATGCCAAACTAAACGTTACTTAAGCATTCGCTGGTACACATTAGGAGTGAAAGAAACCAAAATGAGAAGAAAGAAACAAAGGCCTCCTGAACTGACCAGCAAAGTGAAAGAAATAGCAGGCTCCCTACGAGACAGAGCAGCGGATGTACAAATAAATAAATAACTGCAAGAGGGAGAACGCGAAAGACATGGAAATGAAAGATCATTTTCTTCCCATTGAGCTGCCCAGTGAATGGCGCTGATCCGACCAGCCGCAGCACTGTGGGAATTTCACACACGGGTATTGTTTATGGGAACTCAAGTGTCTCTTTGATAAGGTGGCAGCTCAGCTCTGTGTGTGTGTGTGTGTGTGTGTGTGTGTGTGTGTGCGTGTGTGTGTGTGTCACACGGCAGGCCTTCTATACACCAAAGCGTAGAGCCTGCCCGGGCATCGCAGAAATCCCAGCACTCGCCTCACTGCTGGTTGATGGAGAAGGGCATGTAAAGCAAAGGGATAAAAATGTCGTGTGTTCAGTTCAGTCAATCGTCCTTTAGTTCATATGGTATAAGAGAAAAAAGCAAGGCCATTTAACGCATGACAAACTCCAAGGAAGCAAACCTCGAATAAAAACTAACTGATGGCATGGATTGGGGCCGACTTCAGTGCATGCCATAGCATTCAAAGAATTGGTGGCATCAGTAGGGCGCTGTTTCCGAATTCAATTTTATTTTGTTGTTATGAAAATAATTTTTCTTTTTGTTTTTGACATTTTCATGCTGCCATCTTGCGCTTTAGTTCTTTTATTGTGTGTTGTCGTCGTCACGTCTGCCACAGGCATGACATGATGTGCAGGTGACTACGTAAGAGTGACCACCAGCCATCATTCTTTGCCCAAGTTTTTAGATTCTATTATCTATATATATATAATTCACTAAGGCAAGACACCCATGGAAAGCACGCCAGAAGGGGCGTGGATTCACTAAGCCGCCGACAAGTAAGACGCCCATGGCGCACACAGGGAGGAGCCACGCCCACCAACTCTAAGACCATTGGATATGATGACAACTCGCAGAACCACTGCCACCAACTCGGACGCGATGACACAGGAAAAACGGCGTCATTTATGTTCGTCTGTCGTAGAGTCCACATGCACCTCTGAGCCACGTTGACTGTTCATAGAGGCATGTTTCTCGTGGATGTGAATCGCTGTATGCAGTGTGTAAAACTGTTTGTCGCAGATGTGAATCGCTGTATGCAGCATGTAGAACACTTTGCGAGGGGTGTCCCATGGTCTTACAGTTGGTGGGCGCGTCTCTGTTGGTTGCTCTTGTGAGAGGGCACATGACCAGGCAGTGTGTATGCTTCGAGAGCGTGGGTGGACGCGACAGCACCATCTAAGAAGAATCATATTTGTTGCGGATGTGAATCGCTGTATGCAGCGTGTAAAACGCTGTATTGTATGTTGCCCTCTCCAGAGTTACATTTTCATTTCTTTTCATTCACCTACAGTCGTATCCTCAAAACCAACCCTATTTGCACAACTGTGTCTTTCAGGAAGTGTTCACCCATCAATACATAATTATGCGGCGTATGCTACGCCGCGGGTTGGCTAGTTTAAAATATTCCACTTGTGACAAAATTAATTTTCCATTGCAGGGACTGTTATAGTGTGCAACTTATTTCATTTTTTGGGTTATTTTCTTCTTCTTTTAGCAAGGTTTTGGACTTGTTTTGCTTTTTTTGTATACTCTATAATCTGAATTGAACATTAGTTTTGTGATTTGTGGCTTAATTTTAAATCTATTAATCTGTTTTTGCTGCCATTTTCTATTTTTGTGTTCACTACCACCTTGGGGCTCTTTGTTATGGCAGGAATTACAACACTAAGAGCCTGAGGGGAAGAAACTGGGGCAAAATTACTGAAAACATAAAAAATATGAAGCAAATAATTTAAAAAAGAGAGCTGCCCAATTAGTGGTTAGTGGAGAGCAGCGTGTAAGGTGTTTGCGGCCATTGCTCGTGTGCTGTGGCATCAGCTTGCTCTCAACCGGGGTCTTTTGCTACCTCTTGGTCTTCCTATTGTCACTGACACAATGGGTTTAGAAGGCCATCGAAAAATTATCTTCCCATCCGAATTTACAGATTCAAAATACAACCTTCTTTTTGTCTTAAAATTCTGTTTTCTTCTGACTTTCACCTCATGCTCTAATTTTTGACTGATTTTTTTTCTCGCGTTTAGGCATTAGTAACGGTGTGGTGTCCTGCTTGGTTTTTTTTACCTTTTTTCGTGGTTATTTATCAAATATTCTTGCTAGTCTCCAAGCATTAAAGGTTTATTAAGGTAGTCAGGAGTTGCTTGGCTTTCCTGCAATTTATGTTTAGCGTTTCAGGCTTTGATGATGGTGTCTCTCTCTGTGTTTATCTTTCATGATATGAATTCTGTCTTTGTTTTGCCATTGTTGTTTTATATAATATTACGTTTTCTTTGTGTGTTTATTATTTTTTTGGTAATTTAATATTATATTGGTAATACTGTATATGTAGTCATCTTCTTTGTGATCTGCCCTGTCTTCTTTATGTAGAGCCAACCATGCAGCTGAGTTCTGGCCCAGCTTTTATTTACGGTGAAGGGTCGGCTTTGTCTGATTTAGCATTTCCAGTGACTGTTGATTATTTTTTTTCTTTTTTGTGTGGATATCCTCGTTGTGATCTCTGCTTCATTTAAACACACTGTTTTCTAGTTTGAATTTTCTAGGATTTGCTTACTCAACCTGTTTTTGCTTCAGTTTATTGCCCTGTTTTTGGACTTAAAAAAAAAGACTTGGCTTCAGCTTTGGGCCTGTGCAGGATGGAAGTCTGCCATTTACCTTGGGGCTAAGCTGCCTAGGGTGTGGCCTTTTCAGTGGGTCCAAACCTGACCTACAAAGAGGGTAAGCTTGGCCTTTATTAATTTGGAGGTTTCGAATCACAACACTAACTGAGAGGGGACAAGTCTGGGCCAAAATGTAAAAAAAAAATTTAAAAAACATACACAGAGAAGAAACACAGGAGCGGGGAAAATGATAAAATGCGGAGGATATAATTAAAAAAGGCCCAATCTCAGACGTTCAATTCGAGGCGCCTGAAGCCACAGCGTGAGTGCTGTAGCATTAGTCCACTCTCTAATTAAAGTTCTTCAGCTCCATGTTGTGTTTCCTCAGTTAGCCTGTTGATCTGTTAGAACTTCTTCATTTTGAACTTTCTTATGTTAGATTTCAGTCCTGTTTTCAGTTTTTTGATTTTCAGATTTTGGGGCTGCCTTTTCCTTTTCATTATTTTCACTTTTTTTTTCTGCTTCTTTTAAGCTACCTTTTAGAACTCTGAAACACTGAAATGTTATAAACTTTATAGTTTTGCACTCTTGTTGTTTTTGATTTTTTTTTAATTTAATTCAATAAATGAAATGGGTGGCTTTGGCCTGCCCCACTGAGTAATGCGTACAGTTACAGTTTGGTAGCATTACAGCTGGCATCGCTCACAGTTAACAATCTTGTTTGTAACATTTTGTGTAAAATTTATACGTCTTTCCCACCTCTTTTTTTTTGCCCTGTAAGGCTCCAGAGGTTTTCCAGAGGTTTTCCAAGATGTGATGTCAAGATTGCATTTCCTCACAGTGGTCTTGATGGCGTCTGAAGGACACCCGGACTGGTTTATTAAAGGTGACCATGCCGTTTTTGTCCTTACCCTTAATGCAAAGACTGAGATGATGGCGTGTTTCCATTTCTTTGAATTGTCTTTTATGTACTCTGTGTTACATTAAAGAAGGGGCAGCGACAGTAAGGCAGCAGTTCCTTCCTCATGTGACCAGAAGCTGCAGGTAGTAGTGAACTTCAGCTACTCTGGACTGATGACAGTCCAAATGTTCCATAGCTTGACCATCAAATTAGATCAATGAGGCTGGACAAGGCTGCTCAGCAATTCAGTACCTGAAGCCGTCCATGGTGCCTGACGATCGGTCCTTTTCCCCACTATGTTTGATGCTCCTGGTGTGTTATCACTGTGGTCTGCACTCAGTAAACCCTCCTGTTCTGCAACTTTTAGGATTTCACCTTTGCTCAGACTGTGTTTACTGTTATCTTTATTCTTCCTTCAATTACTGCAAATCTCCTCTAGTATGTCATCTTTTATATTTTTAAGTGCTTCACACTTTGAACTGTGGGTGTGTTGGAATGGGGTCTGTTTGAACCAAGTGAGAGGAGTAGGCTGGTAATATGACCAGCGTGAAAGTCAGGATCAGATGCACCATCTGGGACAGTGGCATTGATGCCAACAAGTCAACTGCTCCTGTAATGTCTGGGAAGTCCACATAAGCAAAAGTTAATAAAGGTGGTAGTTGAAGTAATGGCAGCCCACGTACAGTCTACTGTGAGCCAACATGCCACACGTCTGTGGTGGCACCATAAACATGAATGGCGATGAATGGTCGAAACACAGAATGACAAGGATAGCTAGAAAGTGAAGACACGTAAACCACAAAGATTTAGTGAGTAGTCTGGCAGGATTTTAGTTTAGTGGTGTACGTCTGCTTTGTTGCATTCACCAATCCTTTTTACACACTTTCATGTTCCTTGGCAGTGCTGACCTTTGTACTGTTGATCCAATGATGTCACAGGTTATGACCTCCTGCCATCCCATAGTGGCAACAGCCCTAGGAATTGTATCCCTGATAAACGTAATAGCAAATGGAAAAGGGTGCAAACCAAAAGTACAACAACATGTATTTCTACAGCAAATTTTCATACAAATGACGGAGCTCAAAGTACTTTACAAGATGCCAAATGCAGTAAGTGTCAAGTGTAGAAATACATTCTGAGGGGGGAAAAGAAAATTCAAAAAAGAGACAGAAGCCCACTAAAGGCCGCGTGCTATGTAAAGTTGAGACTCAAAGGTTGCCCAGTGTGAATAAATGTAAGTCCGTCACTGTGCCCTTCAATGGACTGGCGAGCTATTCACATCTGGATCTGACTTTCAAGACAAGCCATTTGGGACAGGCTCAGGCTTCATGGAACCCTTTAAAAGAAACCATGGGTGTGTGGAAAAGCCCGACACTCGAATGTACAGTAACTTGGACTGGCGTGCTGCTGTAAGACATCTCAACCCCTCATCCCACTCAGTGTCCGTTTTAAGACCGGCAGACACCTAAACTGTCTGTTTTCTAACCCACTTAATGCATACCAGGGTCACCATGGTACTATGAGGCCCAAAGTTTGTGCAGAAAATTTCCCCAGCACCATTACACCACCACCAGCAGCTTTAACATTAGAACATTAGAACAGTTTAGACGAGAACAGGCCATTCAGCCCAACAAAGCTCGCCAGTCCTATCCACTTGTTTCCTCCAAGAAAACATCAAGTCGAGTTTTGAAAGTCCCTAACGTCTTACTGTCTACCACACTACTTGGTAGCTTATTCCAAGTGTCTATGGTTCTTTATGTAAAGAAAAACTTCCTAATGTTTGTGCGAAATTTACCCTTAACAACTTCCCAACTGTGTCCCCGTGTTCTTGATGAACTCATTTTAAAATAACAGTCTTGATCCACTGTACTAACCCTTCATAATTTTAAACACTTCAATCATGTCACCTCTTAATCTTCTTTTGCTTAAACTGTATAGGCTCAGCTCTTTTAATCTTTCCTCATAATTCAACCCCTGTAGCCCTAGAATCAGCCTAGTCGCTCTTCTCTGGACCTTTTCTAGCACTGCTATGTCCTTTTTGTAGACTGGAGACCAAAACTGCACACAGTACACAAGATGAGGCCTCACCAGTGCATTATAAAGGCTGAGCAGAACCTCCTTGGACTTGTACTCCACAGATCAAGGCGCTATATAACCTGACATTCTGTTAGTCTTCTTTATGGCTACTGAACACTATCGGGAAGTCAACAGCTTAGAGTCCACTATGACTCCTAAATCCTTCTCATAAGGTGTACTCTCAATTTCCGACCGCCCATTGTGTATTCAAACCTAATATTTTTACTTCCTATGTGTAATACTTTACATTTACTGACATTAAATTTCATCTGCCACAAATCTGCCCAAACCTGCATGCTATCCAAGTCCTTCTGTAATGATATAACGGATTCCAAATTATCTGCTAATCCACCTATCTTGGTATCATCTGCAAACTTAACCAGCTTGTTACTTATATTCCTATCTAAATCATTTATATATATTAAAAATAGCAGCGGCCCTAGCACTGACCCTGTGGAACACCACTCTTAACATCGGCCAGTTCTGATGAGGTTCCTCGCACCATCACCCTCTGCTTCCTGTGTCTGAGCCAATTCTGCACCCATCTAAAAACATTAGATTAGAACACTGCCTTTGATACAAGACAGAATGGATCCAAGCTTTCATACTGTTGACGCCAAATTCTGACCCTACCATCCAAATGTTGCAGCATCTAACCAGGCAACATTTTCCCTAACTTCTGTTGTCCTATTTTAGTGAGTCTGTGCAAATTGCAGCCTCAGTTGCTCGCTCTTACCTGGCAGGAGTAGCGCCCGGTGTGGTCTCCTGCTGCTGTAGCCCATCTGCTTCAAGGTTCAACATGTTCAGTGTTCAGAGATGCCCTTCTGCGTACTTCACTTGTCACGAGTGGGTATTTGAGTTACTGTTGCCTTTATATCAGCTCAAACCAGTCTGGCTATTCTAATCTGACCTCGGGTATCAACAAGGAATTTTCACCCACAGAACTGCCGCTCACTCGATATTTCCCTTTTTTTTGGACCATTAGATCAGCAGTTTCTGAAATAACCAGGCCAGCTGCCACGTTCAAAGTCACTTTTCGCCCCCATTCTAATACTTGGTTTAAACGTCAGCAGGTCGTCTCGACAATGTCTACATGCCTAAAAGCTGGCATGTGATTGGCTGATTAGAAATTTGTGTTAACAAGCATTTGAACAGGTGTACCTAATAAAGTGTATGTGTTGTGTTTGTCTGCTCTGTAGCTTTATTAACAACTAACTGTGCAACCTAAGATGAGTTGAAATCTAAGTAATCAAAGTAGCATTAATGTTTGCAGTGCACCAACTATTGGAATGTATCCTGTAAAGCAAGTAGTAATAAAATGAACTGCATTTTCATTCAAACAGATGAAGCATCACAAACCTGTGTATTAATAAAATGCTTTACTACAAATGTTTGTGGAGTGCCATCTGTTGAAATGACTGGGACATAGGAACTGGACGACACACTGATACACGAACACTTATCCTTTTATTAAGGTGAACTGACTAAGCATCACATTTGAACGTTGTGCAGCATCAAAACCACACTAATCTCACCGTGAAGCGTAGTGGTGTCAGCATCAGGCTGTGGGGATGCTTCTCCACAGTGGGCCCTGGATGGCTTATAAGGGCCAAATGAACGCAGTTAATTATTAGGAAATCCTGGTTAGAAACTTTTGTTTTCAGCAAAAAAAAAAACCAAGCTCAGCAAGCATGAAGCCAAAGCTACACAAGTAATGGCTTCAAAACAACAATGTTAATGCCCTGAAGTGGCCGTGTCAGAGCCCAGGTTTCAATCCAGTTGAGAATTTGTGGCTGAATGTTTTAAAAGCTCTTTGCTCACAATCACTCTTCAACGTTTTAGAGCTTGAACAAAGACGAATGAGGACAACTGTCATCGTCCAAATGTGGATAGCTGATAGAGACCTGCGCACATGGACTCAAGGCTGTCAAGGCCGCTAAAGGTGCATCGAAATACGGACTTGAAGGGGGGAATGCTTATACCATCAATTACATTCTGTTTTATATTTGTAATTAATTTAGATCACTTTGCAGAGATTTATTTTCACTTTAACATTAAGGAGAATTTTTCTGTAGATCAACCTCAAAAAAAAACCCCAAATGAAGTTCACTGCCATTCAATCTTGTAGATCAGGAGTGGACAATATCAGTCCTGGAGAGCCGCAGTGGCTGCAGGTTTTTGTTCCAGCCCAGTTTCTTAATGAGAAGTCGGTTACTGCTGATGAAGCACTCATTGCTTAAATGACGTGTTGCTGCTTCATTTTAGTGGTCTTGCTTGTTAAGGTTCTCCACCCTCGATTGCTTATTTCAATCTTAAACTGCTGCATTGTTTTAATGGCTCCTTAGTAGCAATAAAATGTAAAAGACAAAGCAGCCATCACTTCTCCAGTTAGCTCTTTTCCAATTACATCTGTGTGATTTAATAGAAAATGTGACAGACTGAAAATGATCCGTTTTAGGCTTCAAATGATTTGGATGATATCCTTAAAGAGGAAAAAAAATCTACAATATAAGAGCCTTACATTGCAGACTAACAAGCCATAAAATTAAATAAAGTCTGAGACTGGCAAGGATTGGTTTCTAATTAAGCAGTTGGGTTTGAATGAAAACCTGCAGCTACTGCGGCCCTCCAGGACTGACACTGCCCACCCCTGTTGTAGGACAGTACAATGTGGGAAACTCCATGGAGCTGAATACATGTCTCTATGTAGTATTATTATCGATTATTTGCTAATTTGACAACTCACAACATTTGAGACACAAGTGGTTACATTCCTTTTATTTTCCCAGTTGGAGCGCCGGCCGGTGAGTCACACAATGTCAGAAGTGGGATTCAAACTCACAACCTCAGGGTTTAAAGTCCAAACTGTACACACTTGCCCACCTGCTAAATGTCTGAGGGGTCTACAGTACTATTGGCAAACAAACAGCTTTTATTTTATGAAGAACCTTTCTATAATGACCATCACGACCAACACCCATCGTTTACCGTTTAAATGACCTACTGAGGGTCACACAGTGTGCTGGAAATGGAAACTGAACCAGACACCCTTGTGCTTACAGTCCAGTCCCTTATCCAGTATGTCACACTGTGGTGTTCACCATGAGGTGCAAACCTACAACTCCTGGCATTAAGAGCCCCACACTGTTGACCAAGATGGTCTTTTGTAACTCCTATGTGACATGCCACCGGCCCTATAAACTCTCTCCTGCCTTTGTCTGCTTTGCTGAGTCACTGGAGCACTCGCCCAGTATTCAAGAGGTAAAATCATGGGGTGAACATCATTGTGAGTATTGCAGCCATTCACTGGTATGATATTCCCATTCCTAAATACCTTCATGATGGTAACAACAAGAAAGAAACAGGAGAGCTGATGGTACACCTGGCTGCCAGTGAGGCTAAGGATCTGTGCTGGTATCCAGAAGGTTGCCGGTTCGAATCCCCGTCACTGCCAAAAGAGATCCTACTCTGCTGGGCCCTTGAGCAAGACCCTTAACCTTCAATTGCTCCATGGGCGCTGTACAATGGCTGACCCTGCGCTCTGACCCTAATGGGGTATGCGAAAACTAACAAATTCCTAATGCAAGAAATTGTAAAAGGCGAAATAAAGAACAAACAAAATGCCAGAATGTATTTTATATATATATATAAAAGATAAGATATAGTCAAGCATTTTCATTTCAAACAATAAATGAAACAGTGTAGCATAAAAAGCATTAGACGTCCATCAGATCATCACATTGATGAACAGAAAGTATAAAGAAGTGAGGCCGAGCAGGATGGGCCTGTTTTGGGGGTGCCCTTTTGCTCCTCTGGTCACCGTGTTATGTGAGTGATGTACTCGGCACCTGCCTGGCAGGCTGGCCACTTTGCATGGCTTACACTGCATATTTACAAGGTCGGGGGGGTCTAAGTGCCTTAGAAAGCAGAAATTTGAATGAAATGTCACCAGCGGTGATGGCCACAGAGGGGTTCACTGACCTTTAACCTGGTGTAGTGATTTTACTCAGCTGAATCATGTCATTTAGGAGCCAGAAATGCTTACAGGCGGCCGTTTAGACTTTGAATTCAATTGGAACCCAGTCGCCTCATGATGGGCTCTTGGGTGATCCGCGTTACGTGGTTTGGCATACCAGGACTGCATTTAATGTGCTGTGGACATGTGGGGTTTACCCAACTTACAGACCCTTTGACCAAGAGTGGGACTTCTCCACTTGGCTGGTTGTGTGAGTGTGCAGTTAAGAAAGTTTGTTGTACGTCTTGATGGCAAACATCTCATGTGTCCAGACTCATCAGCAATGCTGTTCCCCTCTTGATCCAGTGGTCAGCTGTCATGGCTCCAGCTTTAAGGTCCACTCCAACTACAAAGGAAGCTCGGCCAGCTGCTCCTGCCCGATTGGGGAAATAATAGCAAGGGCAGGAGTAAATACCTGTGAGGAAGATAAGGGAAAAAAACAGATGTCAGAAATGGCATCTAACCCATGTGTAACACAGTCATAAGGTCCACAAAGGTGATGTTTAAATAAGGGAAGTAATGCAACGCAGGAACCATTTCATGCTGGTCAGCATTCTTCTTACGAGGGTGAGATGTTTAATGTTTAATTAGCGTTTCATTTATGCTCATGCAAACACCACATCCCAGTATGACTCCCTGACTCCACAACACACTTAGACAGAATGAGGTCCCAAACCCAATGATAAGCAGCACCAAGCGGTGTACTCAGACCAATGCACTTTTGTATACCAAGTGTGTAATTGACGCAATTCACCTGTGTGTGTGTGTGTGCGTGAGTTTCTTTTTGTTGGAATTGTATTATTCAGTGCGGGTACTGTACATGCACTTTAATCATGCGGTTGGTTATTCACAGAAAACTAGAGTGTCATGAGCTCTGGCCTCAGGGGGACAGGCTCCTCAGGCAATGGTGGGGACCGTCTCAGAGGGTGGGAGTATCTTGGAGAGGCCAACTAGAAAGCAGCCCATGAGCAGCAGGTAAGGGGGGTGCGGACACAACAATTACTGTAGAAGAGCACTTCAATCAGGAGCGTTGCCCAGTTGTTGAAGCCCATCGGCTGAGATGTGTTGCCGCCAGCTAGTCTCGGATTGGACCCTGGACTTGGGTTGGCTCACAGAGAGCTGGGAGAATAAGGTGGCATAAGGGCCGTCTCTGACACTATGTGAGGTGGAGCTGATGGCGTGTGCGTGAAGCAGCTGGGAGCCTGTGGCACCGGTGAAGACCTCAGTGGCAGGCAGAAACAGCCCTGAAGATACTAATGGTCCTTGTCAGAGCCACTCACCAGCAGCTGGTGATAAGGAACTAATTCCATTCCTCCATCTTTGTTTTCTAAAATGCCACATAAACTCTTATTATGGGTAGATAAATAAAAAAACCTCCTGACACACACACACACCACTTACTCGTAATGTAGCCTTCAGCCACGCATTTTGTAAGGCAGTTATTCCTGATTGGGGTGTCAGGGGGGCTCCCAACTATATTTAATTTAAACTTTAATCTGTGGATTCAACCTTCAAATCGCTGTCTGTGTCTGCTGTTGAAGTTGAAGGAGCATTCCTGCTGTGATACAACTTGCTTGACGTCATGGAGTTCATTTTTTGTTGGTGTGGATTTAGCACATCACCCTGTGATCTTCACACATTCTAACGTCTTTAAGTGTCTCTGTAATTAGCCTTTTCTGTGACTTTGTACACACATTCAAATAAAGGAAAACAAGCACATCCAATACAGAGGCTATTGCAAGTTCCATTTGCCCCTTTATGTCTTCCATTATGGTAGAAATACACCAGAATGTATCCACGTCCATTTCCCGGTTGATTTAAGGCACTCGTCTCTACTGATCATCTATTGCTCAAATGCGATCTTCATTACTTCAGTTGAGTATCCATGGGATGTACTGCATTAGTGGAAAGATGGTAGGATAAAGCGTTGGTATTCTCGGTCAGTCACGACAGCAAGATAAGGCACTCAATGAGATTTACAATGGCAAATGTCAAAATCAAAGTGTTTTTAAATTTGAACACTATAGTGATTGGCTAAGAAAATGTGCAGAATATGCTTTATCAATTATTTGGATGGATGGATGTAAAGCTGCTCCAGTGGACGTTACAAGCTGCCGCTAAGTATGTTACTGTGTGTCGCCCACTCCCAGTCTAAACATTATCATATATTACTTTTTTTAATATTATTACTTATAAATTGTACAGTAAATAAAATTATCATACAACTACTATAATTATTGTACATTTGGCAACACTGTGGATGCCTATAAACCTTAACAACCAATCACAATGGAGGTTTTGTTTTCCTCCTTTACACTATCATCTGCCTTTAATCATATTATGCGTATATGTTTTGGTGTTTTGCCATTTAAACTGGTAATGGGGATGATTTCTTGTATTATATCCACAGTCTCTATTGTGATGGGTATAACGTAAAATTAATTAATTCACTCATTCATTTAATTCTGTGCCGGCTCATGGGGAGCTAGGGGACATATTGATAACTTCAGACAAAAAGTAGGAACCATCCTAAGACAGGATGACAATCTGTTAAGGACACACTCACTCACACTGGGACAATCAACTTAACATGCGTGTCTTGGGGATCTACTAGAAAATCTAAGGGGAAAGTACATGGACACCGAGAGAACATGTTGGGCTAGGGTAGGAATTGAAAATGGGGTGCCAGTGTAATATAATGGATGCCACTACTGCCTTATAGCTCCAAATGCAATTTACAGCATTATGGCCACTGTCTGCCTGGAGTTTGCATGTTCTCCGGGTCCCTCTGAGATTCTAAGCATTTTAGTGTTGTCATGAAAACAGTGAGCATGGATATGAGTATGAGTGGAAGTGTGCCTTCTGATGCACTTATGTTTCATCCGAGGTCACTTCCTCCCTTGTGCCATCTGATTCCCATAACCCCGTACTGAAAATAGCAGAACTGGGAAAAGGCTGAATGCATGAATTGAAGTGAAGCCTTCTCAGTTTAAATTACACATTTTTAACCACATTACTCGAGTCCTCATCTAATTAATGACAATGATGCTATAAATCAAGATGGCTGGTTTAGGGAAAAGAAGAACGTCTTACACAGCTGCACATCAGTTCCAACAGCCCAAACATCACACACTGTCATATTTACAGCCGAGTATCTTGACCAGCATTTAATTTCTCAATTTGTAAAGTTTTCTAAAAAAAAACGAACCAAAATCCATTTCAATCATTCTCACTTTCTTGCAAGGCCTGGCATTTAAAGAAAGCTGTAAAAACGAAGCCATTTTTTGACAGAAGCAAATGATTAGTTTTAAAAGCTGAGCCAAGGCTGGCTGACTATAATAAAGATGCCACAGCTATCTGAGAGCTAATCCTCCTGAAATGCGAGGGGAGCTGGAGGGGACCTACACAACGCTTTTTTTTTTGTCTTTACAGTTCCAGTGCCCCTCATTAACTGTTAGGAAAAGAAATCTCAAAGTAAAGAATGATTTCCCTCCCTTGGTGCCCTCGCCAGCACAGGTCGGGCTCCTAATTAGGCAGCCTCAGCTCAACTCATTGAAAAGTGCTTATCCGTTTTCAGCTACGGCTGAGGCCAGTCCCTCTCTTTGCATGAACATCCAGGCTTGCTTTTCCTAAAACTTTTCCTTTAACTGCTGCTGCGTTCTGAAGCACCTGCTCTTCTTCATATTGTGTTTTTAAAAGATTCCCTTTTTAAAGAAATTTGCTTGGAAGGAGGCAAGCTGTTCCCTGGTTCCCTGACTATCTTCGGAGCAGAAATTTGTTTTGGGCTTTAATCACTTTTATTTATTTATTTTGGGAGGGCATGGTGGCACACAGATCAGGAGTGCCATGCCTGGTCAGTGTCTGTGTAGAGTTTTTTGGTTCATCGCTGTGTCAGTAAGGGTGTTGTTTCTCGCAGTACTCTTGTCTTCCTGACACATCCCCAATGAAATGGCAGAGCAGGCCACGTTCCATTAATGTGGCAGTGACATCCTTTACATTTTCACCATTTTGGTGTGCTTGGCCGGTGATATCACTTCAGGAGTGGCCCACTAGGCTCAGTTATGGGAGGCACTCTCTGATTTATTAACACTGAGGACTTTCAGCCAACAAATTATTCAGCACAAGTGGGTCACTACTGGAGCTCCTTCACACCTACAGAAGTACGCTTTATAAAGCCTCACTGGGACTGCTCTCTGGTCATTACCAAAGTCAGTTTTACCAAAGTTTTCATTTTTTTGTAATTGTTTTTGTCTGTTTGATTGGAGATTGTTGTTGTTTGTTATACTATTTCTTGAACTTGTGTAAAATGCTACATTTCTCTCTTAGAACAAAAAAGCATGTTCTTCTGTATTGTACCAGTTATTTATGCATCTGTTCTAGTCGGTTTCGTTTTTCAATTAGTTTGTGACCTGGGAACGGATGGATGCTGTAGGGCTACAAATTACAGAATTAGTTTACAGCTTGAGAAAGGAAGAAGTACGGAGGTACTTGAAAGATCAAATACTCTGTTTAGAGTTACTCATCAACAGGAAATGATAGCTAATTAAATGTGTGCAGTGTCACATGTCCTGAAACCCCAGATGTGCATTTTAATATAAATATGGCTGTCCAAGGGACCAAAGGTGACGACAGAAAGGCAATGACATAGGAAGAGACGTTAAAGATCAAGAAAACGTGAGACGGCAGACATCAGAAAATGTAAACTATAAATAACACAGATCACTAAATCAAACGCTCACCAGGGCAACATCCACTCCTTGACATTTGTGATTTTCAGTAAGCTTTTCTAAGTCTTTGCTGTATTTTTTCTATTGCCTTTTCTTCTATTTGATATTGTTTTACGTTATTAAATATATTTTGTATACTTTGTTTTTTTATTTAGAGTAATTGAAATAATTAAAGGGTACCAAGTGTTAGTTAGATTGCTACTTTCTTGCCCACAGGGTTTGTCAAGGCGATTGAGGTCACTCCACAGTTATTAAAACAGCTGAAGTAAAACCAAAATAATTGCGCCTTTATGTGTGTCGTGAGGACACCCACGTGTTTGTTAGAGCTGCAATACGGAGAGAATCATACAGTATGTGGAATACAGTGGAACCTCGATTCACAACCATAATTCGTTCCAAAACTCTGGTCGTAAACCGATTTGGTTGTGAACCAAAGTAAATTTTCCCCATAGTATTGTATGTAAATATATTTAATCCATTCCAGACCATACAAACTGTATGTAAATATATTTTTTTAAAGATTTTTAAGCACAAATATAGTTAATCATACCATAGCGTAATAGTAAACTAAAGGTAAAAACATTGAATAACAGACAAAAACTAACACTGCAAGAGTCTCTCTCTCTCTCTCTCCCTTTCTCTCTGCACAGGGAGAGACTGAACACGTGCGGAAATCATCGGCGCACACAAACCGAAAGGGAAACTGGCTTGTTCGTATATCAAGTCTGCGGTCGTGAACAGATGCAAAAGTTTGGGGAACTTTTTGGTCGTAAACCGATTTGTACGTGTTCCGAGACGTTCGTAAACCAAGGTTCCACTGTACTATGGAGTGATTGGCAATTGGCACCACTTCAGACTTTGTCTGGCTAGAATTGCTATGTGTGTGTGTGTATCTGCGTGTGTGTTACTCTTTAAGAGAGAGAGAGTAGTAACGTTCCTGGTAGGTCTCACAAACTTCCCGGTACTATAGTACCTGTCTGATCTGTCTGTTAGACTAATTAGGAACTCTAAACTGGCCCGCGTAGCTGTGCGTATGAATGGATTCTGCTTTCAGTATTTCATGATGTCCATGTCTGGCTCTTTTCTTGCACCCCATGTTTCCACAGTAGAATCCAACTGCTGTGATCCCGAATTGCATCATGCAGGTTGCAGAATGTCAAAACTTTTTTGGGTGGATCAATGCCATTTCATAGATCCAAAGTCCCCCATTTGAATCCTGTATGTGTTCCCTATCTAAGTGAGTAGGCACTTTCCATGCTAGTGTGGCGTTTTGTCTGGATACTCTCACACCCCCCAGGCTCATGTGCGTTAAGGCCTTGTACCTAGGGCTGCTAGGATAGGTTATGGCCCTTGACAATCTTGAACTGGATGTAGCAGCTTTGAGGATGCACTTGTGTTAATTTTCTCTTTCTCTTCCTCTCCACATTAATGTATATGTTCAGTTTTTCTTTCAGCTGTCTCTTTTTGGTTTTGAACTTTTGTAAATTTGGTACATCTGTCTCACTCATTGGTGAGTCAATCATCTTATCAATTAGATTAATCAAGCAGTCCTTATTCTATATTGTGTCTTTCACAGCAGCAACAATAAAAGCCCAAAACTTATTTTGACAGCAGTGAGCAGAAGACAGGAATACTCAAAAATGCTGGATTTGATTTGGCTATTTTGAAATTTAGCTCTAGAAAGTGATCTAAATTAATTACAAATATGAAACATTAAATAATTGATCACTTCCTTCATGTCAGTGTTTAGTAGATGCACTTTTGGCAGCCATGATGGCCTGTGTGAATTGGCCTCTCTCAGCTCTGCACATCTGGACACTGACAAGTCTTCATTACAAAATTGCTCAAGCTCTATCAGGATGCATGGAGATTGTGAGTGATGAGACTTTCTCAAGTGCAACCACAATTTCTCAATTAGATTGAGATTTGGACTTTGCCTTGGCCACTTCATGACCTTAACTTTGTTGTTTTAAAGCCATTCCTGTCTTTTTTGCTTTGGTTTGTTGTCTTACTGAAATCATATCTTCTCCCATGCAGACTGCATTAGGTTTTCCAAGAATTTTGCTGTATTTTTTGCATTCATTTTAGCCTCACAAGGGCCAGTTGCTGAGAAACATCTCCACAGCATGATGCTGCCATCATTGCGCTTCATGGTAGGAATGGTGTGTTTGGGCTGTGTTCCAAAATGGTATTTAGTCTGATGGCCAAACAGCTCAATTTTAGTCTTATCAGGCCACAGAACCTTTCTCAGCTGATTTCAGCGTCTCCCATGTGCCTTCTGACAAACTTTAGCTGAGATCTTTTATTTTTTTTTTTTAAACAGTGGCTTTCTCTTGGCCACGCCCATAGACATGTGACTGGTGAAGCACCCGGGCAACAGCTGTCTGAACGAGTCTCTGAAATCTCATCCTCTGTAGCTTCTAACTTGTTCAGAGTTCTCACAGATCTCTTGGTGGCCTCCTTGTCTGCTTTTGGCATGATACAGTCAGTTGGATATTCTCTTGTCTCTATCCCCTGGCTTGTATTATTCGGTCACCTTTTCATAGAGTTGCTTGGAGTGTCCTCTTCTCTTTTTTTGTGTGGATTAGGCCACCGTACTGACTCAGCACAAGTTGGACCTTCCAGGTAAGGTGCATTTATACTACAGTCAACTGAAACCGCAGACAGGTGATCTTAATCAAACTTGTTATAGGCTGCCCCGGTGATGATTTATGGGTGTCAGATTAAAATGGGGGGTGTTGTTAGAGGGGTGAATACTTAAGAGATCAATTATTGTGTGTTTTACATTTGTAATTCTTTCAGGCTGTTTTGCAGAGATCTGCTTTCACTTTCACATTAAAGAGTATTTTACTGTTGGTGAATCTCAAAAAAACCAAATGAAATCCACTGTGATTCAATGTTGTAAGACAATAAAATGTCAAAATGTCCAAAGAGGTTTGTATAGACACGGTGTCCACCTAAACCAAGGTAACATCACTAATCTCATTCTAAACATTGCTATACTTGTTTTTGCAGCCATTTATACACAAAATGATTAAACATTATTATCAGGACTTCCTTGAGATGACCACTTGCCTTGCATTGGATCTGGACAGAAGATGTGATGTAGAATACTTTCCAAAATGATCTCCATGTACAGGGATGGTGATGTTTTTTTATCTTGATAAAGAATGTCACTTCAACAGAGGTCAACGTTCACACGCATATCCTAACTCTTATTCCAGCTTTTATTCATTTACTTTGTATTGTTGAACAAAGCAAGACACTTTAAGTAACACAAGGGGTGATCATAACATTCTCAACCTTAGCCTGAAAGGGGTATTCCATGATGCTGACTGCAAGTCACCAAACTTTAGCTCTTGTTTCTAGTATGCTTCATGTTTCACACCACACTGATGCCAACACAGATGCTGAGAACAGCAAAAGTCAATACACCTTTGAAGATTTTTTTTTGTCTACTCATGAGTGCTACATCCAGTTCCCTTCATATACCACAATCAAGAGGTGGGCTACAGCATATCCCCATGGTAGGATGTCTCTTGAAGGTTACTCAAGGCCTGCCTGGCTTTCTGTATCGACCACTAAGTAAAATGTTGCCAATGTGGAACAAAAATAAGGCAGAATTGTAAAGTGATGGCCCATGGGATAGCAGACATTAAAGGGATAGATAGCTATAGATCAGTTATAAACAATTAAACTGTGTTCACTTGATGCCCAGAATGTTGACTCCTGAAATGAAAAGCACCACTATATTCACCACCCCAATGGAGAATTTTGAGCTAGTGATTTTGGACAACGAGAAATTAAACTTTGAACCATCACTATGACCCACACTCAACACAAAGTAAAGTATGGAGCAAAGTAGTTCAATGTTTATGCCAGTGCCAGCAAGATCATGTACACAGTTTCTTTTTATAATGTTGAGGGTGTAGTCTTTATTGATGATATGTCTCATAACTAGTCAGTATTCTGCTGATTTGCTTTGACATTTCCAGCAGTCAACTGATGTAAAACAACACGGACAGCTACTGTATAGATCATCCCAGTTCTCGTTTGCAGCACCAGCCCTGATCATACAGCATGGATTGCAAAGACTACTGTGTGAAACTGTTTATTCAAAAAGACGCCACAACCACCTTTTTCTCCAGATCAAGCCCTATGTGATTATCACCAGCAGCCCATTCTGAAGAGATATCACTGTGCTAATGACAAAGATGTCATGTTAACTACAGAAGAGTGGACATACTGTATGAGAAAAACACAAGATTTTAAGTGGCATAAAAAAACCTGTGAACAATATACAGTATATACTATACACTGTGCATAGTATACATAATTATTTATAAAGATATGTGTAAGTGTATTAGTTTGCTTTTTCTAAATAGGTTTGATTCAACACTTTTTGACCATCCTGTGTAAGCTGCCTTTTTGATTTTCCCTGACAGTGGCTGATTTTGTTCATAATTCCCATTTTTTTACAGTTTCATTGGCTAGGAATTTAACACTAATGCATTGCGTAACAAACACTACTCAATGTGACTATGACCGATTAAGAAAGAAATAAAATGTTCTAAATATAGACATTCCCATCTACTGCCGTTCCTTCTCTTCTCCACTACGTGTATAAATGAACAAGCTGGCTCACCGACTGTGAATATCAGTCCTAAATGGTGGCTCATTGTTTCTGTTTCAAGAGTACGGCACAAATTGGTTTGACTTCATCACGTCATGAGAGTATGTGAAAATGTGACATCATAGGTAGTGAGGAGAAATGACACACTAAAGGTGTAAATCTGCCCTTTCTCGCATACTGTAAGTTCTTCATATTTTAACAGGCATTTACCACAGTAAGTACATGAGGGTTCCATTGAGGACACAGACTTAGAAAAAGAGAGAGAGAGACCACCAGAGTCTTCAGTAACCAGAGAAATTCTCCAGGAGGAGATCTACTGTACTGTATATTGATGGCAAGCAACCAGCCAACACAAGGCAGAAAAGTGGTACACAGTTTAGGGGCTGGATGAACCAGTGGAGGGTCCTTGAATAAGGTCTGTTTAAATGTTTATTTTTCCTATGGTCATTTAAACAGTACACAGAATATAGCCGGACATTTTGATGTTGCAAGTACTGTTTCTGCCAGTACGGTTGGCGTCTCCCTGCCTCAATAAATATAGCAAAATAGAAACTGAGATTCTAAGGATCATGACAACAGGGCTCCTGACAGATCACCTCACGGTGTGGTACATACTCAAGTGCCACAAATTATTTTTAGTCATTCGACCTGCAAATCTTTGTTTAGCAAACACTCTGGCTACATTTATCTGCTGTACATGTGGAACAGGGTCAAGAGTAAAGGAGTGACATGATGTGAGCGAGAAGATTTAAGGAGGCGAGAGGCAGAGACAGACATGATGGCTTACCTTTGCCACTTTTTTTCTTTTCAACTGGACGAAAGTGTATTGTGGGCATAGGGCAGACGAGCTGCATTGGTTCAGCTTCCACAAGGCAGGAGTTCTTCTTGTCCCAGCCGGCACCCTCTAGATAGAGGCCTTTTACAAAAACACCATCCTACACAGAAAGTAGACATTAATACATACTGAAGTTAATACATACATAGGTCTTTATCAACACAAAGCCTCAGACAGTCTGGGTGAATGAAATAAACCAATATCTGAAACTACTGTCCTACAAAGAATTAAACAATTAATGTTTAATGCAGCACCTTTCATAGAGGACACAACTGCAAGATGCCTTACAAAACACACAATAGAGTGCAGAGCAACACACGGAAACGAGATGTCATACTGCACTGCTTAAGATAGTGAAATATTAATCAATATCAAAACAATACATGTAAAGAAACTAATTTTCCTACTTTATACAAATTATTGAATTTCCATTTTATGATTTCTGAAAATTATTTTTTAAGAAATAGTAATTAATTTTTACTTTCTAAACTCACAATATAGGAAAATGCTCTGGAATAGTTTCAAAATTTGAACAGAATTATATGACTTGACCTGTGTGTGTGGAAACGCTGGATTTATAAAATAACCCTCATAAACCCTATATACCTGTGTGTGTGTGTGTGTGTGTGTGTGTGTGAAATGACCAACTAATTACAATTAACTAGAAGTCTTACAGACACAACTGGGAGGAGTAAATCAGTCTATTTGTTGGGAGCTGCAAATGTGTACATTAACCAGTATGTCACTGTGACGTATGCTTTAACTGATGTACAGACATAAATGCCATTGTAGTTTAGTATAAAGTACTTACATATTACCATAGAATGATAGCTCGTATTTAGCCACTTGTACCAAGTACTTAGCTTGTTTTCTACTATACAAATATGTTGTTTTGAAATGTGTCTTACTGGAATATTTGGGTTACTGAGACAGAGAGAATGGTATATGGTATATGGAATTATATCATTTATTGACTTATTTTTGTAAAGAGCATATGAATAATAAGAAAAGAAAACTTGCTGCTGCTTACCCCCTCTGAACTCACTGTATTTTCTATACTAATAGGTTAACATCTGAGCATTGTCTGTTTTGGAAGTCATCGAGCCATCCAGGCTTTTAAGTTTAAGATGGTGGTTTGGTGATGTCGATTTGGTGCCTCTACAGCCATTTGTTTCAATTCATTAAATTAATAATACAGTGCACTGTGTGTCCATTTAGTTAGATAGGTAGGTAGGTACTATAGGGTCTTGCATATCTATCTATCTATCTATCTATCTATCTATCTATCTATCTATCTCTTCAAATTTATGACTTCAGTTTTTTCATTGTTAACAGGTACATAAAATGTACCACACAGACATACAGTCTCCATTGACAAACACTGACAGTACAACGGGTCGTAATGAGTAGGGCCCACGATTTACCGCGCCAAGAAATCGTAAATTCCACAGCATGTTTTTTTAAATTTCGCGGCGTACCGCGGTGTGGCAAATGCAGTACCAGAACTCCATAAGACTAATTCGTAACCCAAGCAGAATAAATACAATTTTTCTTATTCTTAATCCTTAATAATAATCAATCATAATTCGTAATACTAATCAAATAGGTATATCAAAGCGTTCACATCTGCACATTTGAATCCACAGATTTGCTTTAGGCAAACGATGCTGAAACATATGTAGGCATAATCTTATTCTCAACAAACTATCGAATAATGTTTCTAAAGTTATTGTTTATTTATTGTTGAAGAAAACGGCACTGTAAGCTCTTAGGTTTTCTTGTGACAGAGAATATTGCAGTAGTGACAACACCGATCCATATTTTGAGAACGAACGTTCCACATCAACAGAAGAGATCGGCAACGCAATGTAAACTTTAGCAAGAGCTGTTAAGTGAGGCAGTCTGTCCTCTAAGGCACGCCAAAAAGCAGTGATATCAGCTGGAATTACTTCACGAGATGCTATGTCCAGATAAGATTGCTATTCATCTGCTGCAGCCATCATTGTTGGCACTGATGGTGCATGATCAGCAAAACTCTTCAATAAGAGTGGTAGCTGT
Source organism: Polypterus bichir lapradei (assembly GCA_026402145.1). NCBI lineage: Eukaryota > Metazoa > Chordata > Cladistia > Polypteriformes > Polypteridae > Polypterus > Polypterus bichir. The sequence continues at coordinate 135,228,242 of JANRMT010062791.1, forward strand.
CGTGGATCAAATATTCTCACAGATCTGAATAGGTCTATTGCCGGCTGTTTGGTTCGCACAAATATTCTTCAAGTTTAGCAGCAGTATTGTGCTTTGCATCTTCACAGCTGCTGGTTGCAATTGGAAATCCGGACGATTTCAAGCAAGACAGTAAGTCAGACACTTTGTTGTAGACATCGACAGCCATGAATGACTGTGCCTCAAAAGAAGTCAGAGTGTTCATAATTGGCTGGCAGTGCACAGATACAAATTCAAGTTCAGCTCTCGGCTCGTTAAGTTTATCAGTACTTTGCAGCAACGCCGACAGCTTCTTGAACTGTACTGTAGCTCCACTGTGTTCGATTTCAGTAACAACGAACAAAATATTAATGAGATGATGCAATAGGCTAAAGAAAGAACAAAGAAGTAATCAAAACTAATCATACTAATATCAATATGCCTCAAATAGTGAGATTTCATTCAGATTTGGTATTTCCGAGGCAGTTAGGTTTATTCCACGGCGTGGCGTTTTACCGCTGCAAAACCCTAAATTCCGCGGGCTGCGGTAAATCGTGGGCCCCAGTAATGAGACCTCAGTGACTTTAAATCTGGCACCGTCATAGGATGCCACCTTTGCCATAAGTCAGAATGTTAAATTTCTGTTCTGCTAGATCTTCCCCGGTCAACTGTAAGTGCTATTATTGTAAAGTGGAAGTGTCTTGGAGCAACTTCAGCTCAGCCATGAAGTGGTGGACCATGCAAACTCACAGTGGATGGGGGTAGTGTTTGGGTCTGCCAAGTGCTCAAGTGCATAACGTATAAAAGTCACCTATCGTCTGTTGCATTATTTCACAGCAGAGTTCTAAACTGCCTCTGGAAGTGAAATCAGTACACAAAATGAGTGCTGGAAGCTTCAGGAAATGGAGTTTCCATGGCCAAGCAGCTGCACACAAGTCTAAGATCACTATGTGCGATGGCAAGCGTCGGCGGTAGTGGTGTAAAGTATGCTGCTATTGGACTCTGGAGAAGAGGAAATGCATTCTCTGGAGTGATAAATTACTCTTCTCTATTTGGCAGTCTGATGGACAAAGCTGGGCTTGGTGGGTGCCAGGAGAAAGCTGCCTTCTGGACTGCCTAGTGTCTGATGTAAAGTTTGGCAGGAGGGATAATGGCCTGGGGCTTTTTTTCAGGGCTTGGGCTTGGCCTCCTGGTTCCATTGAAAGATACTGTTAATGCTACAGCATGCAAAGACATTTTAGACAATTGTGCACTTCAAATTTTGTGGCAACAATTTGGGAAAGGCCCTTTACTGTTCTACTTGTCCATGTCTAGGTCCATAAAGATTTGTTTGGTTGGAAGGAACTCAAGTGGCCTGCATAGAACCCTGACATCAAATCTATTGAACATTTTTGGGATTGCAAGCCAGGTCTTCTTGTCCAACATTGGTACCTAAACTCATAAACGCTCTTTTGATTGCGCACAATTTCCCACAGACACATTTCAAAATCTTATGGGTAGCCTTCTGAAAAGAATGGAAGCTGACTTCGTAGTAATACCCATGGCTTTGGAACAGAATGTCCTACAAGCTCATGTAAGTTTAATGGTCAGGTGTCCACAAAGTTTGTCAATGTAATCAGTCAATCAACCAATCTAATTCACTTTATTTGTTAATAAGGGCTGTGAACGTTCCTACCAGAAAGTCCACTATGTATGATTTAACTTAACTGTTTTATGTTTCTGTCCAGGGCTAGAATGTGATCTGTCTGTTACTTGGTTAGTAATGTCGTAGTATGTATTGTATCCGTCTGTACAGAATATCATTAGAAGCAATACCAGAAAGCTATCAATGTACTGTACTCACATCTGTTATACTGTGACATAAAATAACTGTATTTAAAATAGGTTTATAGATAACAGTTCAAAGTTGCTATCACTACTACCAGGTTATAGTCTGTCACACTGTCTGACGACCAGAGCCCATATTTAATGTAAAACCTGTTTGCTCAAAGAGTCCCGCATGTAAGAATATTTCAAGTTGGACTCTCCTACACAGGCCTGAGAGATAGCCAGTGGCCATTTGTGGCTGCAGTCACATTCCATTACAGGAGTGGATGTTCACAGGTGCAGGAGCTTGTGTTAGGAACACCATAGATGTCATGTACTGTACTTCCAGGGTCCTCCTCATTCCTGAATAGCAGTCGCACTGCAGTGGCTACAGCATGAACTGAATTAAGTTTTACTCGGGGTTTTGCAAAGTTACAGTAAATAGGCTGGTTGCTCATTTAACTTTTTTGGTGCCCCTTTAAAACCTTTCAGTCTGTCACTGCCTTACGACACCACACCTCTGTTAAATGACTGCAGTATGTAAATAAATACTCTTAAATAAGTGAATGTATTCCTTAAAATGGTGTTGCTGACCCAGGTTTGATTCACAGCCCAGTCAGATTCTGTGTGGCATTAAATAATGCAGCTGTTGGTTAGAATGGTGTCCTCAAATATATAAAGTGGTTTCTCCAAATATATCGTTCAAATCTGTAATCATTTGAAATACTGTATCTGTAAAATGCTGCAGAGAGAAAGAGAGCAGGGCTGCTTTACCCTCAGTATCACTTTTAAAACCACATGTTACTCCCTTATCCACGTGTAAGTGTCTCTGCTCCTCCACAAGCAGATGTGTGCCCAGACAGACAGACAGAGGAGGGCATTTATCATAAAGCCGTGTGAAAATTGACTTTCGTGTAAACAGCTGCTGCTTTGGAGGTTGTTAGCAAATCCTGTGGAGGAGACGAGCGCACCCTGGATTCTACTTAAGAGGGTAATCCACTAGGTCAGCACCGAAGAATTTCATTTTGGAAGGCCGAGGAAAACGTTTACAATGAAATATTTATTGAAGATTAACTTATATATAAATAATTCTGGATTTCATTAGTTCAGAGAGCTAGAAGCGTATGCCATAGATTTATTAACTGCATTTTAAATGAAAACCACTGCCTGAACTAATTTCCCAAACAATTCATAAAATGAATGCCATAAATACAGAAGTCAAACTATTGGCAGCTTAAACATTTATTCACAAACTTTGTAGCAGGCAAAAATGACTTTGAGGTTCTGTAAAGCAATATTTTTCTAAGGATCATGGCATATTAAAAAAAAAAAAAAAAAAAAAGACGTTTATTGAAAGCTGATGCCTTCCAACTACAGTAAAAAAAACTAATATGGGAAGCGGTTTTCTATGGAAAGACAAAAGGGTGCAGACCTAAAAACATGCATAACTTACACATCTGCTCAGCTAATGCTCCATCACATGCCTTCCCCACTTTACAGTGCCACCTTTGATTATGTGAGTGGTGTCAAACACGATGCCCACGGCCCACGCCCAGCCCTTGGGCCATTTAAGAGCAACCCGTTTCATCAGAAAGAAAAACATGTTATACAAAACCCGCAATAACCATTAATTTGCTCAAAGATCCCCTTTAATGTATAGTTCAAATTTAGGTTATATCTGATTGTAGTTTAGATGAGTCTTTTTGTATTGACCCTTCAGATAAAAGGAGGCATAACACACTGCAATAAAGAACTTTAGCGTTTTAGAATGATGGCAAAGACATGACAGTCTCATGAAGGAGATGGCAGTTTGATTTCACATGCCACTCTGCACACTTTTTATTTAGCAATTGTGGCTTACCTGAATGTGCCAATACCCTCTATGATTCCTACGTCTGTTCCACTGACTTGATTTATCTATAATATGTGCAGGGAAAAACATTTGTGTTTGCACTCGTCTTAAAAGTGATTGCACAATGTTGTCTCTGTCAAATGCCACAGGTTAATGCAGGTGTAAATGCACACACTTTGTTTAATGATACAAATGGTCACCTGTGTCTGGAGTGCCACTCTCTCTCTCGAGTTTTTACACCAAGGAATTTGTTTCACTCAATGAGATCTGGGTCACATCACTGCTGGTAGCTTTCCTAACCCGTGTTACACTATCCAAATAAAGAAAAACTGATAAAATGAGAAGATGGGAGGCAGAATATATGATTGTGATGAGTAGAGAGTCACCAGTGTGTACTGTTTCTAAAGAAAACACGATGGTAACTGTTTGTTGAGGTATATAAAGTGTTATTTTTGGCCCTCAACAAAACTGAGTTGGACACCTCTGGGTTACTTGATTAGAATCACTTGAATCAGTAATGTCCACCAGTGACGCTTCACAGGAAAGCAAGATGTCTCTTAGCTCCTCCAGTGCCCCATTCTTCATGATGGCAGCCCTTACTTAATTAATCTAAAAATAAGCCTTTCTCCCATTTGTTGATAGCTGTGTTCTGCCATTTTGTTTTTCTTAGTTTTATTTGATCTGCGTGCTGAATAAACAAAGCATTAGCAGCTGTATGGTTAATATAACATGGATAGACAAAAAACCTTCAGTCGTTTTCTGCATGGTCTTGAACAATTCTGGCATGTTCTGTCTAACACTACCCACAAAAGGACACAATATAACAGAAACTACAGTCATGGGAAAAAGAAAGTAGACCCCATGAAATGATTTTTATCTTTTAAAATATGAGGACATATCAAGATTTAATCTTTAACTAAACAGTATCTATAAATACAGGTGATATAATAGAACAAACATCATGCCACATTTCTTTTTGTAGTCCACTGTACAACTTCAATAAACTCACATGTCACGTGTGGAAAAACAAGTATACCCCAACCTAAAATTAGAATCAAGTGCAAATGATTAGAACATCATTAGAGATGATCTTGGAGGAACTGGTCTTATTTAAAACTCACACATTTAGTTTGGTTTTGTCTTTGTTGTTGACATGTGTGTTATCAGTACGCCAAGATCCAAAGAGCTCTCTGAGACCTTCAGAAAGAAAGTTATAGATGTCTGATGATTCTGGGAAGGTATTTCAAAAGATCTACAAACAACTGGAAATGAACCATTCCACTGTCCGGAAGATCTTCAAGTGGAGAAGATTTCAAACAACCACAAACTTGTCTAGTCCGGACCGAAACAGCAAGTGCAGTCCAAAAGCAGAAAATAAGATACATTTTTAAGAGCCCCCTAAATTCTTCATAGGACCTGCGGCCACTATTGATGTCAAACTAAATGAGTCTACCATTAGAAAGAGGCTACACAAATCAGTACTACATTGAAATATAAAAAGTAAATGGAATAGATTTACTCTTAAAAAAATAAAAATTAAAAAAAGAAGTTGCATGTGAAAGTGTCTCTGGCATGCAAGTACAGCAGTACATAGGAACAGAAGAAGAGTTTTGACAGGTACACCCCATTCAGTCCAAAACACAGTAGCTAATCAAGGGCTTAATTTAGCAAAATATCTTTTTAGTACACTATATAGTTGATGAGGGTGCAATCAGTATAATGCAAAGGGATTTTATTTGAAGTGAAGAAAAGATTTAAGGCTACTTGGAAAGAATTTTCAGACAGGTTTGGTCAGTTCCACTATGTAAACACGGACATCAAAATAAAAGGAACTGGCAGGATTATAATCTTGAACAAACAAAAACTCAAAACCCATCAAATCACATAAACTATACTGTTCAAGAAGTTAGCTTTCTCTTGCAGATTAGTCTTTAAGAAAAAGAAAAAAAAACAAGTACAGTGCAGATGCTGCATGATCGGTGTAAATAAATAAGGGCCAGGACTTCATGCACATGCCATATATGTAAAATGTCACTGTTACTGCCAGAATCCTCAAACCAGTAAATAACAAACACCAAAAGCAAAATGTCAAATTGTGTAATTCCTAACAATTGTCAAGTAGTGATATGAGATATGTCTGCTATGTTACCTGGTAATTAGTTCCATGTACTCATGGCTCTACAGTATATGCAAAAAAACACTTCAACACTAGAGTGAAATTCACCACTTCTACTATCTGACTCAAATGTACCCTTCATCAAGCACTGTCTATGCCACTGTTTTCTAATTTCAGAGTTCGAAAGTAAAAACTCATTACATTCTTGCCTGAATCAGTTTTATGAATATAAATAAATGTTAACCCCAACACTGATTTCTGTGCAACTTATCTCTGAACATCACCTCATCAGGAAAAAGTTGCCATAACCGAATCTTTGGCCTTCTTCAAGCTGTACGTATCATACATGTTTTGTACTTTGATAATTAGGAGAGGCTAATTATAAAAAGCTTTTTGAAAATTGACTTAAATCCATGTCATATAAGCCACTGAGTTTATTGCTTCCTATTACAAATTTGTTATTGATGTATCCTTATGGATCTTTCTTTGAATATAATAATACTGCACTCAGCCATCTGATGGGTCAAGCAAGTGTTAAATGGACTTTGCCTTCTCCTCTTTTTTCTGCCTATATTTTTATCAGTTGTGGGCAGACCAGTGGACACACTAAAATGTAGAGAAAATGTTCTTATGTATTACAGCAGCATCTCAACTTCTTATGGCGGCTGAAGAAGGCAAGCCTACCTCCCCATTCTCTCCCTCTACAGGAGCACCGCTGAAGGTGTTCTGACCAGCTGCATCGCTGTCTGCTTTGGGAACTGCAGTGTCTCTGACTGTAAGTTCATACAGCGGATAGTGCACACTGCAGAAGAGATTGTTGGGACCTTTCTGCCCTTGTAAAGCATTGTATCCACACAGCTAACTGAATTGTGAAGTACTGCTCACATCCCTCCCACCGTGTCTTTGTCCCACTTCCATCTGGCAGAAGGTCCTGTAGCATCCAAACCAGTTCTGCCAGGTTCTGCAACAGCTTCTACCGTTTGGCTGTCCAGTCTGTGAACTCTGTGCTGCCTCCTGATCTCACATCTGCTCCTAGTAATTTATTTATATGTATTACGCTAGCTACACTTGTTACTACTCTTGTTTTTTAACATTAGCTGCTGTCATTATTATTATTTATTTATTACTATCTATTTCAAATTAATACTATCAATTCACTTACCTATTATTTATTTATTCATTTTAGTATAGTTCTTTGCCTATCTTGCACTTGTTTTGTGTTTATGTATGTACCATTATTTTGGGAAAATTATTTTATGCAACTGTATGCTGCACTGCTGGGTATGCATGGTAAAATAATAAAGCCTGTTCACTTGATTTGTCACATTACATGACTTTTTCAGTCATAGACTTCATTCATTTATTTATTTATTTTTTTAAGTTTATTGTAATCATTCCATACAAATAGATCAAAAAATAGGATTGAAAACAAATCGACCCTCACCCCTATAGACTTCACTTATATAATCTTATTAAATTGGAGGAATACGCTCCTGTAATCAGCATTCATGTAGTCTGACATACTCAGCAACTGACACCAACAAAATCAAAACAGATCTGATTTTGTCTGTAGTCATAGGATGGGCTCTGGGTCTATAAGAGCTGATAACCAATGAGAACTCACCCAGACATTCAGTGCATATAATGCAGCGAAGAGAAATAAGAAACATGGGTGTTTTTGACCTCGCAAATAGAAGACAGGCTCACCTGTCTGATGTCTCATATTTTAAATACCATGAAAGAATGGAAAAAGGGGAAAGATTGTGGCTGAACTCAATAGACCTGTAAAACTTTCACATGGGCACTGGCTCTTTCAAGCAGCAGGTTACTTTGGAAATTTGTAAATGTGCCGGAAAGTTGTCAGAGTATTGTATTTTGTCATGCCCTGTGATATCTACTCATGTGATCTGACATCCTCAGGGAACAGTAGTCATCAAGTTTGACATTCCCTCTGACTAGATGTACTTTAATGTGCCAGCAGGTTAATGCTGCAATGAGGTTTCATATTTTAATTTAATTTAATTATCATCATCCACCTAGGCATTTTCTGGAACCATTTATTTTATTTGAAATTTGCAGAGAATTTGGAATTTATTCCAGCCTTACACAAAGCAAAGCATGATGCAGTGCCACACTGAACACCAGAGCACTGAAGCCCAATTCAGAGTCACTCATTAATATGTACATCTTTTGGTGATAAGCAAAGTACCCAGAGACCAACACATGTGCACAAGTCCTGTAAGACTGTGATCAGGCCAGAGAGCAATAAGCCCCTTGTGCTGTCAGACAGTTGTTTTGGGCCATCTTAAATTTTCTGGTATTTGTATGTTAATTTCTTTGGTAGCAAAGCTACCTCATAGCTCCAGCATCCCATGTTAGACTTCTGGCCTGGTTTGTGTCTTTATGAAGTTCTTCTTGTGTCTGTTGGTGTCTCTCTGGGGTCTCTGCTTTTCATTCCATAGTTCTAATAATGTGCCTGTTTGGTTAACAGGTGACTCTAAATGAGCCTAATGTGTGTCAGTGCCCTGCAATGGATTGGCATCCTAGAACTGGTTCCTGGCTTGCAACTAATGCCAGAAAAAAACATCTATTGGCCTCCATGACAGTGAACAGATCAACATTTACAGTATAATAGGATATGCTTTTTTATAGAATATGGAGTCGTGTAAATTGTAGTTACTGTGATGCACTGGCACCCTTGTCCAGGGTTGGCTCCTACCTGTGTCCCAGATTTAGCATGGGTTAGGAATCTAATTTAATTTGAGCTGATGCTAAACAAAAAATGCTTGCTTTTACACAGAAACCATCAAAGGGTTAATCAGGTGATTACTTCTGGTTTGTCACCATTTTATCCACAGTCTGCCATTAATGGACAGTTTGTAATAAGGGCACTTTTAGTTTGACTGACCCCAAGCCCCTGGCAGAATTACTCACCTTTGGAGGGAAAAGTAAGTTGTTGTCATCCACTGTTGAAACAATGAACTCCCATGACAGTGTGTCGACTGAAATCTGGAACACAAAGACCAGCCTGTCACCAACTGAATACTGCAAACTGTGATCATTTCTCCCCTTTCCGTGGATAAAGGAGTTGGTTCAAAATCTGAGTTAACATTTCATACTATTGCACAAGCTTTTAAATCCATGCAAAACATTTATATTTTAACTAATGAGATATATTGTTACTTATCATTGTTTACTCATTGATACTACTCAAACCTGACAAGAAATGCAGGCATTAGCAAATGGCGTTAGAGCAGCATACAAATGATAACCACCAAATTGGGTGATTTTCAATCTATCCATTTATTTTCTGTATCTGCTTTGTCCAAGTCATGGTAGCAGAGGACAGACTATCCTGTGCCACACACGTGCGAGTAGGAGGCAGCTAAAGGGCTTAAGTAATGGTAATACCACATCCAACCAGGGGGCGACGGGGTGCATGGACTGTCTTTCTCAGTTCTCTGCAGACCTTTCCCGAGAAATCCTGCCAGGTTCCGGTGCCTCTGAAGACCTCACTTCCAGTTCTGGGCCATTCAATGATGTCACTTCCAGCCCAGATGATACCACTTCCGGTTTCCGGGGCCTTAGGTGATGTCACTTCCAGTCCAGAAGATGTCACTTCTGGTTCCGGTATCTTCGATGACATCACTTCCTATACGGGCTTTTAAAGCTGCCATCTTACCACCAATGAATCAGTTCTGTTTTGGACTCAGTCTTGTGAACAACTCTGTTCTTTTCAAAAAGACTTTTGCAGCCAGGGATTTTATACGGGTGGCTGTCCCTAACCTTTTCACGATATCTGGTCTGTGTTTCTATCACACCTGGCAGCATCGGAAATAAGGTAGGAATCAGCCATGGACAGGCCAACAGTCTATCGTAGAACAAACATTCAAATAACCTCACTTATACTAGGCCATTTATAACTTGGTAATGAAGGGATACCAGAGGAAACCTGGAGTAGCCCGCAAAAAGAATGGCGGGCCACAGGTGAATAAGCAGACCCCTTGCTGTAAGAATCATTACAAGAACTACAAAGCATGATCATATAACTCCTCTTCTCAAGTCCTTACACTGGTTTTCAGTTAAGCTTAGAGCTGATTCCAAAATCCTCCTTCATACATATAAAGCCTTACATCACCAAGGCCCTCCTTACCTATATGAACTTATCATTTCACTACTTAATGTACCGTGTGTATAACTGTGTGTGACAAATACAGTTTAATTTCATTATCACTACTTACAAACCAGAGCACACTTTAAGATTTCAAGATGCCAGGCTACTAAAGATTCCAAGGATTTATAAAATAACAGTGGGGGATTGAGCTTTTAGTTATAGAGCTCCAAAATGGTGTAATGATCTGCCCGCTAATATAAGAGGTGCCCCTATGGCCTCAGCTTTTATATCCAGGTTGAAGACTCGCTACATTAGTCCAGCATACCCTGTCTAGAGCTGCTGATTAGCTGTGCATACTACATCTCTGTTAGTCATTTGTAGAAAAGCATAATTAATATAATAATTATTCAACTTCACTAACCCTCCTCTATTCTGTTTCTCTTCTTGGTATACTGTTGTGGCCACATATTAAATAGCCCAGCACTGGCTCTACAATAGAATGCCCAGGAGGGCGTAGGAGGCCAGTTAGTCAAGGTCTCAGTCAAGGTCCAGGACTGTGACTGACTTTGTCTGTTATAACTAAAACGATTGGTTTTGTTTTCACCAGGGACATTGCTGACTGGAGCTTCCCCTCTGTTGTCAACAGGACACAGTTCAACAGCTAATTAATGCACAGATACGGCTGGTCTTCATTTATGTTAACCAGTTTCAGATTACTTGGTTTTCATGTTTGTTTTCACCAGATCAGTATAAAAGGTATATATATATATATATATCAGTGACTGTGTTGGTGCTGCATCTTACTCCAGAAGCCAGCTGGCTGCAGGAATTCATTATTGAATTTACTAGTTTCCATCCATCTCTCAGGTTTACAATCAATGTTTCCAACACAACTCTACCATTTTTAGATATCAGCCTTTCTATCAGCTTTTCAGAATTGAAACCTCTGTCTATTACAAGCCAACTGACTCACACAGTTACCTTCTCTATAGCTCCTTCCATCCCTGGCATACTAAACACTCTCTGCCTTGCCTCTGTCACAGTTTCTTAGGCTCAGACTACTCTGCAGTGATGAGGTTGAATTCTGTAATGAAGCACTCAAAATGGGGAGTTCCTTCAATGACAGAAGATACCCTTCATGTGTTGCAGACAGGACCCTCAATCAAGCTAGGAGTAGACCTTGTAACATCCAGTCTTCGAAGAACCCCAACACTCTCTTTCTCCCACATTTCATCAAACAATCCTTCCACAGGAAAAACCCTTTTTTCCTAACACTCCCTTGGTCTTCTTCTGTTGACCACCTAATCTACACATACTTCTCATTCACAGTTCACTTCACAGAGGAGAGACCCATGCCTTGCCAGACACTTTGAGCTGTAACAGGAGATACTGTGTCACTTGCAAACATATCATCAACAATACCCTAGTATTTGGTCCCACTGCTAAATTCAATATTAAACACAAGGCCTCTTGCAAGTATAACAATTTGATTTAAGGCATTTCTTGTAGGAAGTGTCAGGGAGCACATTCAAGCTGTTAAAATCAAAGACCTTACAAAGTGTACTGTAGAACACTTTACATACTTTGATCACAGCCACACTGATTTCTCCATTTGTGTTCTTTCACAGGGCTTTAAAGACACTTTTTAAAGAAAAACAGGAGAAGCTAAAGTCATTTTTAGTCTGTTATCACATATTGTTTGCAGGTGTTAATGATCAAGTAACCTTTTTTTTCTCTCTCTTCTCTAATGGCAGATTTTCTCACCTACTCTCACCTGTTCTCCTGTCATCTGTCCTGTTCCCTCCTTCTCCTCCGATTTAACCTGCTCTTTCCTTTTCAGTTGTACACCTGATGAAGGCTGTACAGCCGAAGTGTTGTGTCTATAACCTTCTTTTTTTTCAGTGTGAACATAACTTTTTTCACTTTGTTTTCCTGTCTGTTGAAACGCATATTTGTCTTTGTGTACTAATTCTGTCAGTCAGTCATTTTATAAACCGCCATGTCCAGGACAGGGTTGCATGGGTTGCTAGAGCCTATCCCAGCTAGCATAGGGTGTAAGGCAGGAACAAATCCTGGACAGGACGCCAGTCCATCGCAGGGTGAACACACACACACACTAGGACCAAGTTAGTATCGCTAATCCACCTAACCTACATGTCTTTGGACTGTGTGAGGAAACTGGATCACCCAGAAGAAACTCACACAAACACGGGGAGATCACGCAAACTCCACACAAGGACGACCTGGGACGTGAACCCAGGTGTCCTTAATGCAAGGCAGCAGTGCTACCATTGCGCCACTCTGGCACCCTACTAATTCTGTGAAGTCTGTATTTACATTTTACCTAAGAATCTGTCACAGCTCTTTGCACCTGCACTTTTATAGAAGTGCACTATACAAAAATAAACTGAAATGAACTGAAGTTCACATAAACAGTAACCAGGCCTGGATATGAACCCAGTCCCCTGAGCCCATACTCTGTGATAACCATCGAGAGACACTATTACTCTCAGATAAATTCATTTTCAAAAATGAATTACAAAAGCAATAGAATTCACAGAATACACGGATACTTACGTTATTCTGCCTTGCAGAGGCCTGGAGCACAGCAGTCAGAAATCCTGTTGGGAAAGTGAAGCCGGACAACCAGAAAAGCACAGGAGGATGGGTGGTCTCTGCCCATTTGGAGAACTGCTCTACCCGATGGACCAGATCTCGAGTCCAAGAGCCCAAAGGCTTTAGAGATGGATATGCCTGGGAAAAATTAAATATGAAAGAATCTTAATAGACTGACGTGTATTACATCCCCTACAGTTTTGTGTTACTTGTTGGCTTATATAAAAATGGGGTTAGCAATTAGATTCTACCTACTTGCCTTCTTGAAAAGCTTAAGCAGAGATACTAGTGCTAGTTGTGTCAACTTCATTAAACTAATATGGTGGACTACAGAACAAGAAGGCCAAGAACAATATAGAGGGCAACAATATGGAAGGTCACAGGCACAACATATTTTGAGGATTTTACCGAGTCTGGCTGGTGTTTCCCACATTTCAGATGGTAATGATAGCACCGCCACCATCTTAAAGAAGGATGACAAATTGGATGGAAACTTCCATGGCAATGGCCTTCTCTCCACCAACAGGAATTGTTTGCTGCTACTTGTTGAGGAAGTGTCAGTGACTGTACTGAGGCTCTAACAACACAAATTATGCGGCCAGGAAAATCCAACAGAAAAGCCAGGGGCAGCAGCAGCAGCAGCAGCAACGGGTTTACACAGCTATAGGTGTGTGGACAAACACCTTTGACTCCACCATTTGGCAAGCCATCAGGGAGATCCTGCCTACATTTGGATTTCCTAACATTCTGGCTTCTGTTACCTGGAATTGAATCACAGCATTTAGAATGGTACTGTATGTGACGTTTTTGTCTTCAGTAATGTGTTTTACTTTTGGTGTTGTGTGTATTATTTTAAACTACACAATATTTGTAAATGGGATCCATGTCTTAAATCCAGAGACCTTGGCCTGAAATCTCCCCCCATTTGGGATTTTGCACATTCTAACCAATTCTATGCGCTTTTTTCCAGTGTATTGTGGTTTTCCTCTTAAATTCCAAAGGTGTGCATGTTAGGCAAATAAATGAATTAGCTGGTGCTTCATCCTACGATGCTCTTAATTTAGCTGGGCCAGGCTTTGTCCCTCATGACCTTGAAGTGGATTTAATGGTTTTGATAATGGATTTGATAATGGACATTTCTAAATATGGTATGTGGTGCCCACTGGGCTTGTAAATGGACAATTAAGTGAAGTGAACTGAATCATACTCTTTCCCATAAGGGTGGCACTCTGGCATCATAGATGTAGTTGAATGTCTCTTCCAGGTCTGCAGACATGACAACCAGGCCCTGGATTCCTTTCTCGAGTTCAATCAAAGAAGATCTGTTGAAAATAGTAAAATGAGAAGAGACACATCTTAGTCTGAGTGTGGTTCGTTTATTGAACCTCAATGAGCTTTTGCCTGTTACGCAGATACATATAATTAGGATTTAGCAGTGAACATATACAGTTAACTATGTGAGCACATGACAATGAAGGACATGAAAAAAGAAACATTTAGGTTCTTCCCAAAAATATAAAGGAGCTCTCACTGGAAAGATAGAGACAGTTAGTTATAATAGAAGTGGGTAAAGCAAGTTTTTTTTTTAAGTGATTCAGTAAAAATAATCAGGTCAGTATCGGTTGTGACTAAAGAAAAGTTCTGCCTAAAGTAAAAAAGTAACAAAAAAATAATAATAATAATAACATCAGCCCACCAGAGAAATATCTAGTTATAAAAGGCAGTACACTTCTTCTCCACTCCTCAGGCATCCTCTCACTTTCCAAGATTCCATTAAACAATCTGTTTAAAAACTCCACTGCCATCTCTCCTAAACACCTCCATGCTTCCACAGGTATGTCATCTAGACCAACGGCCTTTCCATTTTTCATCCTCTTCATAGCTGTCCTTAGTTCCTCCTTGCTAATCCGTTGCACTTCCTGATTCACTATCTCCACATCATCCAACCTCTTCTCTCTCTCGTTCTCTTCATTCATCAGCCTCTCAAAGAACTCTTTTCATCTGCTCAACACACTCTCCTCGCTTGTGAGTACATTTCCATCTTTATCCTTTATGACCCTAACCTGCTGCACATCTTTCCCAGCTCAGTCCCTCTGTCTAGCCAATTGGTACAAGTCCTTTTCTCCCTCCTTAGTGTCCAACCTCTCATACAACTCATCATACGCCTTTTCTTTAGCCTTTGCCACCTCTGTCTTCACTTTGCACCTTATTTCCTTGTACTCCTGTCTACTTTCTGCATCTCTCTGACTATCCCACTTCTTTTTTGACAACCTCTTCCTCTGTATACTCTCCTGTACTTCCCCATTCCACCACTAGGTGTTCTTTTCCTCCTTCCTCTGTCCAGATGACACGTCAAGCACTCTTCTTGCTGTCACCCTTACTACATCTGCTGTAGTTGCCCAGCTGTCTGGTAGCTCTTCACTGCCACCCAGTGCCGGTTTTACCTCCTCCCTAAACTGAACCTTGCAGTCTTCCTTTTTCAACTTCCACCATTTGATCCTTGGCTCTGCCCTCACTCTCTTCCACTTCTTGATCTCCAACATCATCCTACAGACCACCATCCTATGCTGCTTAACTACACTTTCCCAGACAAAACTTTGCATTCTTTAATCTCCTTCGGATTGGATAGTATATGATCTACCTGTGTGCATCTTCTTCCACTCTTGTACGTCACCCTATGTTCCTCTCCTAAAAATAAATACCACAGCCATATCCATCCTTTTTGCAAAATCCACTATCATCTGACCTTCTTCATTCCTCTCCTTGACACCATACCTACCCATCACCTCCGTTCCCTTCACCAACATGTCCATTGAAATCCGCTCCAATCACCACTCTCTGTCCATCACATCATCCAACTTAATCCAGAAATCTTCTTTCTCATCCATCGCACACCCAACTTGTGGGGCATATGCACTAACAACATTCATCATCACACCTCCAATTTCCAGCTTCATAATCATTACTCTGCCTGACACTCTTTTCACCTCCAAAACACTCTTGACATACTGTTCCTTCAGAATAACTCCTACTCCATTTCTCCTCCTATCCACACCGTGATAGAACAATTTGAATCCACCTCCGATCCACCTGGCCTTACTCCCCTTCCATTTAGTCTCTTGCACGCACAATATATCAACCTTCCTCCTGTCCATCATATCTGCTAATTCTCTCCCCTTACCAGTCATACTGCCAACATTCAAAGTTCCTACCCTCAGGTCTGCACTCTTTACCTTCCTCTTCTCCTCCTGCCTCCGGACACAATATTATAGGTAATATCTAATCTAAAGTGTTTCTGAAAAACTGATGTTTCTCAACAAATTTCCTTGAAGAATATGTACACCAAATTTTAATTAAATTTGTCCACCAATTTTATGTGAGCATATGTAACAAAAAAGACAGAAGTAAATACGTATGTTATTAAATTAAACAAAATAGCAAATGAAGTGAACAAATACTTAACCAGTGTATTTATAAAGGAAGAAACAGGTGGAATGCCTCATGCAGAAGTAAAAGCAAACTCTGAGTTCATAGATTTTAAAATAGAAGAGTCAGATGTGCTTCAAGCCCTCAATACCTTGTAGACTAATAAAACCCCTGGACCTGATAGGACCTTACCAATTGTATTGAAAGAAATGAAAGACATCATCTATAAACCTTTATTAGGCAGATTTCAGCAATTACTTCAGAAAGGAGAAGTACCTGAGGACAAGAAAGTTGCAAATGCAACTGTAGTCTTCAAGAAGGGAGACAAAATGGATCCTTTGGAAATTATATGGTAAATTCAAGCCCCGCCTTATCTGTGGGAAAACTTAAACGCGAGTATATACGGTAGTCATATTTCTGTGCCATGCAAAATTTTAGAAACTATAATAAGAAATAAATTAGAAAATGGCCTAAACAAAAATAATATTCTAAATAGCAGCCAGCATTAGTTTATGAGATGAAGGTCCTGCCAAACCAATCTAACGCAAATTGCTGCTGCTCCAACAGCCAATCAGGTGGCAGCAACTCAGTATCTACAGCATACAGACAAGGTCATCTCAAGGTGTAGTTTATGTTTGACCAAACTGTTGATTCGGCAGGATGGGTTATCCAAAGGACTTTGACTGTGGTTGTCAGATATGGTGATTGCAGCATCTTAAAAACAGCTAACCCCCTGTGACTGTCACAGGCCACACTGTGTAGGGTTTACAGAACATGATGTGATAAACAAAAAGGGCACAATGAGTTTCACTGCTGTGGACAATAATACTTTGCTAATGAGAAGTCATAGTAGATTAGCCAGCTTTATTCAAGCTAACAGAAAGGCCATAAATACTTAAATAGGATTAGTGTTCAAAAGTGGATCTCTGAATTTATCATATCAGAGCTTAATATGGATAAACTCATTGCTATTATAATTCTGCCTGGTAGCACACCAACACACTCCAACCTAAATGATTTTTCTTTACTGTGCCTTTTTAATTAATATTTCTGATCCATTTATTTTATTGTTTTGTGTAGTAATATGTCCACAGAGGCACATATTCTAGTTAATTACCCAGAAAATGTACATATCTCATGCTCTGTCATGTAATCAAAGGCACATACACATTTAACACACCTGACATTGTACTTCAGCTCCAGGTAGATCTATGCACATATCCTTATTTCCAGTCATATGGCATATCAGGTGATTCATTCATCTTTTTTCTGAACACACCTTCTCCAAAAAAGGCTTACAGGAAGTCCAAGCATAACCAGGCCAGGACATCTCATGGCCAGTGGGGTAATGAATTCAATAATAAAATATGAATAACAACCCTCAGCTTTGTCTTCTTAAGTAATATTTTCCCATTTCTATGTTATATGATCAATGTAACTGCTAAACTATAAAAAAATGCTTCTTGTGCACCCAAACATTACAGTTTAATAATGAGGTTTGAAAGTCATCGGCCATAATAATTTTTTGTTTGCACTTCCAGTTTGAGTTTTTTCCCAGTCAGAGCCATTTAGCACACACCAGCAAAGAGGTGGCGGCTCTCACAACCACAGTGATTTGAAGAATATCAGGAATCTCTCATTCACAATACATTATGATACACCTTGAATTTCACCCACCATGGAGGAGGACTACACTAAATATGAAAAGCCACCAAAGAAGTGAAGGCCACAAGTATGAGAATCTTGTTTCAAAGAAGTGCAGAATTCTGGTGCAGAAAGAACAGGTTTGCATGAAGAAAATCAGAAAATCATTTTTTTTAATTGTTTGCTGGCCTCACACTGGCAAGCAAACACCAGGCCACCTGGCAGTTAGATCTGCTACTGGATGTTCAGTGTGCAACCTTTGTGTTTCTCCCATGTAATTATTTCTTGTCACAAAACCATTCGATTTTAAGCTTGAGTTACTTGCCATTTCAATTTTAGCAATTCAAAGATTCTCTTACACAGTGGGTGGCTGTGAGGCTCTCACTTTATGTAGTATTTAAACCTATATGGCTGGATTGTGCCAGATGTTGATGATGTTAGTTGGTATTACAATGGCCTGATGCCAATCAAGACAGACCAGGACACAACATCCCAATGTCTGAATGATTTTTTGTGATGAAAAAAGTGTGTAAACTTGCACATGTTGCTAGTCATTAGCAGAAAAGTGACAGGTCTTATCAGTTTGGTAACTTCATGTAAACATTAGAGAAGTCATACAGGAAACTTTGGGTATGGGTCTGCTAGAATTTTCATGCCAAACATGCTCTGCAACTTTCTACGCTGTGGTGTGCTGCGCTGGTAACATCACTTCAAAACAGGCCCACTGAATCACCAAGCTAATTAAAAGGGCGAGCTTAGTTATGGGACACACTCTGGACCCCCTGGAGGTCGTAGAAAAGGAGAGAATTAAAACAAAACTGAGTGCAATTATGAACAATGCTGCTTATTCTCTCTCTGACACACTAACATTGAGGACTTTCAGCCAACAAATTATTCAGGAGAAGTGTGTCAAGAAATAATACAAAAGCAATACGTCTGCCTAATGCCTTGTTAGGACTGTGACAGCAGAAGATCGAAGTTTTCTTTCTTTTGAATTTTCTTCTTTAATATTCGTTCCAGTGTGTGTTCGGACCATAGTGTGTTTGTGTGTGTGTGGGTGTGTATGTGTATATACACTCTAGCTGTGTAAGCCTGTGCTGTAAAATGTCTGGGCTCCTAGAAAATATTGAAATCGTCAGAAGTACAACTGAAATACAGAGTTGGCGGTTTCGTTTTGCTTATGTGCTCGCCCCCTTTGACTATCAGCGGCTAAGTGAGTTTTTCTCTCGTTTGTCTTTTCTTAGCGGTTTCACTTTCTCTTTCTTTCAGCTTCATGCTGTAGCCTTGTACTTCCTCCTTCTTCCAATTTGTTAACTTGGGGCCGTAATCTGTATAAATACAGATTATATTCCTAGTTCTGAATTGCAATCTGATTATTTAGCCTAAATAATCAGATTGTGATTCAGAACTAGGAATTTAATACTGTATTCTGATCTTTATCCTGTCAAATAAGAGAACCTTTCATCGTCACACAACCTCTGGTGCTGATATCTGAGGTTCGATCCCTGTAAGAGGATACAAAAGTGCGTACACCTGAAAAGCCCCAATAAGGGAGAAACACGTGTTGTGTACTCTTTGTATTATTTGGCAGATACTGTATCATACATACATACATACATATTATATATATATATATATATATATATATA
Organism: Polypterus bichir lapradei; assembly: GCA_026402145.1. Lineage (NCBI taxonomy): Eukaryota > Metazoa > Chordata > Cladistia > Polypteriformes > Polypteridae > Polypterus > Polypterus bichir. The sequence continues at coordinate 135,247,462 of JANRMT010062791.1, forward strand.
TATATATATATATATATATATACTAGCCAACCCGCGGCGTACCATACGCCGCATAATCAGGCCAGTTTTTTAATGATTTTTAAGCACAGGGAGAAAATTAACATTTGAAAAATCGGTAATGTAATAAATCAGCAAGAAAAGCAACATTGTAACAATGCACGGAACGAAGCAACACACAATCGTCCATGACTGAAAACTGGCGGACCGCCATCGCGCCTTCTCCTGCCAGACGGAGGGATGGGGGTGCATGGCGCTCAGGCGCGGAGTGTGGAACGGGAGGAGAGGAGAAGGATGTCCATTCTGCTCCCTCCGTCATGCTAGTCTGCTGATTTCTCGTTCAGTATGCACTGCCTGCTCATGTGCCCACCTCCAACTCGTCACTTGAGTCGTTGTCGTCTTTGCACAGTCCAGATGCACCTGTGACTCACGTCTTCCGTGTTCCTGCAGGAGCATCTAAGAAGACGCATGTTTGTCGCGGATGCGAATTGCTGTATGTAGCGTGTAAAACAGTTTGCTATGGTGCACGCGGTCGTGCATCGTAACCAAAAACTCGGTTTTTAAAGACTGCTTACTTCATTGTGTTTTAACCTCAGTTGTAAAGGATTGTTTTAAGGATCCCATGGGATACTCCTCGCAAACCATTTTACACGCTACATATGGCGATTCACCTCCGTGAGAAACATGCCTCTATGAACAGTCAACGTCGCTCGGAGGTGCATGTGGCCTCTATGACAGACGAATATAAATGACGCTGTTTTTTCTGTGTCGTCGTGTCCGAGTTGGTGGGCGTGGCTCTGCTAGTTGTCGTCGTATCCAATGGTCTTGGAGTTGGTGGGCGTGGCTCCTTCCTGCGTGCGCCATAGGTGTCTTACTTGTCGGTGGCTTAGTGAATCCACGCCCCTTCCGGCGTGCTTTCCATGGGTGTCTTGCCTTAGTGAATTATATATATAGATATAAATATATTTATTTATTTAAAGAATTTCTGTGAAAAGTCCCCTGGGGACAGATAAAGTTCATTTGCTTGATCGATTGATCTATCGATCGGGGAACAATCAGGTGTACCCACCCATATCAAGTCTCTGAATTCTCTGCAAAAAATATCCACGCAAACACGCAGGGAAATGTACAAACTATACAGTATATTCTACATAATACAGAAGAAGGTAAATGGAAGGATTTCCACTACCATATATGCAGTACTCACTTGATGGTGCAGAGTAGGGCATTATAGCGCTGGATCTCCTGGAGCAGCACCACGTTCAAGGGTGAGGTGTCATCCGCCAGCATTGTGCGTGTGCCTTCATAATCAAGCTCATCTGGAATTTTCTGGCGAACATCAGCAGAGAGCTCTAACACCTTTTAGGAGGTGAATGTAAAATTAAATAAATACAGTAAATATAAAAAGATGTTTTCTTTAACACAAAGGTGGAAAAAACAGACTTTGATGGAGGAAGGGCAAACTCCAGTGTAAAAGTTTTTTTTTTTTTTTTAATTTATTATTATTATTACTTGACTGATGCCTTTATGCATCAGAATTGCAACATTTGAGATGCAACTGGTTACGGTTCTTTTGTTTTTTCCAACTGGAAGTGAAGAGACTTGCTCAGTTTTTTTCCATTTTAAGCAGACAGAACGTAAAAAATACAAAGTATGCAACATTTCAGATAAAGACTTTCACAAAATGTAGAGGTCCTTTCACACCAGCATTCCCACCCAAACCGTGACGTTCTTTAGGTTTGACTGTAACTGCACCTACCAGGAGGTTCAACACAACAAGAATCATGTTGTGGAGATTGTGAGACATAGAGAGCTGCATGGGATAAAGATATTTTTCCAAAGGTGAACAGACTTAGTAAAGGCTAGACCAGTAAATGAACCAGAAATCAACAGCAACATCACAAGCAGGAATATGGTGATCACAGTCAGTGGGTGCTCATTTTGAACACAGAGGTTTCCGTGTCCTCTTACTGGTTTATCAACTCACTTTCAAGAAATAAAACACGCACCCATGTAAGGATACTTGAAACTGCATTGGAAGAAGAAGCTCCTGGTGAAACATTTGTTTTTATAAAAACTAGGGGGCTTCGCCCCCTGCTCGCTTCGCTCACCAACTCCTGTGTTTGGTTAATCGGATATACAATAAAATTTTTTTTTTCTTTGGAATTGTTTCAATTTCATTATTTTCACTTTTACTTAAAAGCTTCATTAAAAACAATATTTTTTGGAGACACATTGTGACAACGCAACGTATAACTGCCCGTGAGTGAATATTGTTTCTGTTTCTCTAATAAATAATCCAACTTTTTCTAATGTTTGTCCCTGTGATTTATTGATTGTCATAGCAAACTTTATTCTCACGGTAAACTGTAAACATTTTAATACGAATGGCATATCACGATTTCCTTTGATGTGTAATGTTATTCGCGGAATATATACATTACCTTTCTTTTTGCCTGTTAAAATTTGCATCGCTTCTCCGTGATCATAAATATACACCTGACCGAATTGTGTATTCTTTGAAATTCAACTTGTCGTTGCTTTAACTGTTGCGGGACCACAGATTGTCATAGCGTATGATCCATTATTGTGTACATTCACGTTTTGTGCATAAGAATGATGTGAATGCGAAAAGACTGTACTCTTTGCCTTTTATTTCTGACCTCGATTTGTCCTGCTTTTTTTTCAATTACACCTGGTTCTGATGATTAATCACCTTTTGTTTGTGATAATGCGATCTTTTCTATCTTTTCTTTGATATTGTAGCGACTGACATGATAAAGTGTCACAAAAGTTTTACTTGAACAATCGCTGACTTCGTAACTCCAAACACAACTTTCTAGCACCCTCTCCAACCCCTCATCCCCTGTGTCTCGCCCCCCCCCCCCCCCCCTTACCGCATCAATCAATACCCCGCTATCAGTCTTCCGTGCTGCACTCTGCCTTCCCTCAATAGGACCTAACAGTCACTGAAAACCAAAAAGGCCTCAACCTGGCTGGGACGCTACAATACTTTTGAATTTTACTGCTTTCATATTCTGTACCTTTCTCTGCATGTGTATCGCACCATCGTTTGTTTGAGTCTTTCGAATTCCACTGCTTTCATAATCTCTTATCTGCCTTTTTTTCTCTCCAATGCCTTTGGGTCTCTATTCTCCGTATTGTCCTTATACGATTTATATGTGTTGAGAGCACAGGGTGTGTGTGCACTACGTGCTTTTACACGACTGAGTATTTTTTGATGGATGTGCTCTTATATGATATCTGTTGTAAGTAGGGCGTGTCTTTCAAGAATCTCATGTTCCACGTCCCCGCGAGACGGCCCTGGGACAGTCTCTTGGCACCAAGCGCCATGTTTACGGTCCCCACGAGACGCACAGTGGCAAGTTTCTTTTGTCTCACGGGTCTTTTAAATGTCTTTCGAGAACTTCTAAGAAAATCCTGTATCGTCGCCTTGCTTTGCATTCCAGGATTTCTTTTTATAATAGAGAGATGTGTACACGTGAAGGACAGCACATTTGACTAAACAACACAGAGAAATTTGCTTTGCAGCGAAAAACATTTCTGCATTTTAATTTCACTGGTTCAAAAATATCATTTTTGTTGCACTTTATAATGATTAGATTCTCTTACTAGAGGGCCACAGACGCTGCTGGTTTTTGATCAGAGCAGAAGAAATCTTACAAATAAGAGGAGACCATTCTGTCCACCAAGAGTTCTTGTTTAGCTAATAACTAAACTGTCCCAAATATGATTCAAATAATTCTGCAGTTTGTAGTCAATTGTGCCTTCTAAATGTAATCCTTTCATTTTCGCAGTATCTACACTTGTTAAAGGGGGGGGGGGGTTAAAATTGAGATGCCAAAATCAGGCCCCCACAGGCTGACGGGTTTCACTCCAGGGATGCTCTTTTGTCGAGAGACTCTTTCATGGCTTTAATTACACTTCTTGCTTAATTAGGCCTCTCGATTCTCCAATTCTAATTGTCAATGAGTGTCTGCTTTGCATTTCTTACTAATTTTATAAAGATGTGTCCTAATATTGTGAATTCGTTCAAAATGGAAAACTGCACTGCTCATATTTTTCACATTTTTTTTATTTTCATACAATGTGGCCACTGCAGTGGGCTGGCGCCCTGCCTGGGGTTTTTTCCTGCCTTGCGCACTGTGTTGGCTGGGATTGGCTCCAGCAGACCCCCATGACCCTGTGTTAGGATATAGCGGGTTGGACGATGACTGACTGACTGACAATGTGGCCAATGAACAAACCAAATGCGGTGAAAAGTGATGGCTGGGGTACCAGGTGGGTCACCGCTGTTTCATATACTCATAAACCAAATAAAAAAACCAAAATTGGTCCTCTCACCAGTCTTTGCTCCCAAGTCTCTCTCAGGTGTTTGGGAATCCATCCTGTATTGAGCTCGGGTCCAAATTAATGTCACCTTCTGCTGGTGCCCACTGTTATTGTGTCTAGGGTGGAAGGGACATGGCCCACTCTGGGTATGGTAAGAGGGGCTTAACATCATCAATGTTTATTTGTTAGAAGTGCAGTGGAGGAAAGAGAAGAGATTATTAGGGACAAGCGTCCCCTCTCGCCATAGTGCTTACCTTCACAAAGCCAGTAAGTGGTCCCTAGGTGCACATGCATGACAATGGCAACACTGAATCTCAGATGATTTAATTTGGCTTTTTTCAACACTTGACCAACAGATTTCTGCAAAGTGGTCTTAATTAAAGGTATACTGTATATAAGGTTTCTGACACAAGTGCTTTGGAGACGGTAGAAAGGTAGGCAGTACTGTCCTGAGTAGAGAGGGGTGCTGTTTTTAATGTCATCTTCAGTTTCATCTGTAGTTTAGCTGGTTCACTGACTGGAGGTGATGGGTGACCCAGCTTCCACTTCTGGAACTAAAGGCCACCAGATGTTGCTGTTCATTAAGAACCTGGAGCTGAGGAGAACCTTTACCTCTGGGGCATTTTTTGTGTAAAATGGCAGCAGACTATGCTTTGCACCCATTGCACCGTTACTCTTTTGTTTTGTTCTGACCTGTCATTTTCTCTGCAAGTTATATCATTTAATGGACTAATTGTTGAAAATCTGAATAAGATGATAGGAGAGCTTGATTCTGCTCACCCCTTTGTTCTTAATTCATATTGTCTGATAGCAATGGGCTGACATCTTAAATGCCTTTCTGGATGTTATCAAGCTGTGCAGCCTTTGACTCTTGTTTGATGATGTAGATTTTTTCAATGGCTACAAAAAGTATTCACCCCCTTGGAAGTTTTCACATTTTATTGTTATTCAATATTGAATCACAGTGGATTTAATTTGGCTCTTTAGGCACCAATCAACAGGAAACGACTCTTTGATGTCAACGTAAAATGCTGTGTACTTAGTGTCCCTTGACTATTCAGTAACTGTAGAGACTGAACTAAAACAGTGCTATAAAATCTGACTGCCTGTTACTGTATGTACACTGACAGGGCCACATGATATTCTAATTTGTGACGATCAACTTCACAATTTGTTCAGTTGCTTGTTAACTTTGAACTGTCAAGTCAAATGCATCACATGCAGAGTCTTAGATCAAAGAGTCTGACAAATAATGAACAATATTAATGATGTAATATTAGCTGCTAACAATGTATCTGTACGTTGAAAAATGGCTTTACTGTAATAACAAACATATTCTAATCAAAATAAACGATTTACCCTAAAAGTAAGAACACTAAAGACAAACACCAAAACAATTATGTTATAAATGAATACTTTAAAAGTTACTTAGTTAAGCAGAGTGCAGCCTATTTTTAAATCCACACAAGCAAAGAACAAAATTGCCTAATTAGGTAAAGATTTTATTCCCTTTCTTAAGCTTACTGCTCAGCGCTACTTTGGATTTCTAATTTCTTTTCCAAACATTTAAACTACTGTGCTGTGCTTGATGGTGTTGCCATTCTGCCCTTTGCTCCTCGTGTTGCTCACAGCGCACCACTGCCCGTTTCAAATTGTTAACTTTACACGCTCTTGCCAATGTACTTCTGTTTTTGTAAGATATTTTGGATAACTGTTTTTACAGGCTAGGTAATAAAAATTAAAGAGATGAATTAGATTTGGGGAGCAGAGTGGCACAGAAGTGCCTCACGGCTGCAGAGACCTGGTCTGGTCACATTTTGTGAGAGTGTTCATTTTAATCAGGATACTGTGGTTTACCTTCCACATCCCAAAGATGCAAGTGTTTGGTTAGCTGAGGAGTGTAAATGATCCCTGAATCAGACATCTGTGCTGGCAATCATGCCCTATGATGTACTGGCACCATGAAATGCGGGCAGCATACGCTCTGGCACTGGTAACCTTGAACTGAATTAAGTGGGGTTTGATATCAGAGGAATGGATCAGCCTTGAATTAAAAGCCCAATTAGGAACAAAAACCAGCAGCCATCTGAGCAGAGAACAAAGTCGGAGGCACTTTCCATGTATACACATCATCTGGTCCGTGCTCCCTTTCTGGCTGAAATTACTGAGCCCCGCTTTAGAGAAACATATAAAGAAGATCTGAAGCCCACCTTCTCCTCTCGGCTTTGCCCAGTGCCCCCTGAGGGTACAGTAATCTGGGGTTGTAGAGACAACAGTGTCTCAAAAAGAGTGCGGGCCTCTGTGATCTGGCTGGCAATATCTGCATTTGGATGCTGGCCGAATGCTTCTGGATGATCCATGTTGGGCAGCATGCTGATGTATTCCCGATAAGACACAATGGTTCCATCCTTTGGGATATAATATGTAGACAAAGAAGAAAGCCTAGGATAAAAAAATAGCAAAAAAAAGGATGCAGTTCTTGTTAAGGAGCAGACATACAGTAAGTCATTCGGGATTTGACTTTCAATTGTAACTCTTCTATCGAGTAACCGCTCACACATTTTCCCTTAAGCAGCAACTTCAGTTTTCTCTTCTTCTGTGCTTAACAGAGCACCGTCAATGAAATGAATGATTTTATGAAAAGAACACTTACTGGAAATAAGGTGCTGCAATGGCCTGCTCACAGAAATAGTCGTTGATGTATGTGCTGAGAAGGCGCCTGTCCCAGTCGTCTGTCACATGGCCTCCATAGTTAACCCCGGCAATGAGGTATTTGAGTGCATCCCAAGGAGTCTCTTCATACTCATCTAGGTAGAGGCTCAAGAGATTTTCAGAAACCTGGTGACAAAAAGCATGAGATTAATAAATAAATATTCTGTCCTCTGTCTACCTGCACGCAACAATACATCCACTTTTGATGAGGTGTACTGTCCGTCTGCAGTTCCTCATTCTCCAATTATACCTGATATTTTCACTGTCTATCTGAAGACATTTTGCATTTTTTTTTAACTTCACTTGTCACATATCAAAGAGAATGTGAATTGTGTCCAGGTCTACTGTACGTTTCAGGTTATTTACAGTAGATGGCTCTAGGCTAGTCTCGGTTGCAGGAGATACACTGGGCTACATCAATAAACTCTGTCCTCCTCGTTGAGACATTAAATTATGATAAAAACACAACTCAGTCAATTCGTTTGCCACATTGGGCTTGGCCCACAACTAACATACACTTACCAACCATAATAAGCATGTTGAATAAAAGGATCCTAGCAGCCATAAGGCTTCTATAAGTTATTGTACACACAGATTATTTGCTGGCTTACATCATGACATTTGCATTCTCTTAAAGGGTGACTCCATCTGCTTCTGGTGTTTGCTGGACCTCTGAGGAGTTTTACTCAGACCAAAAGAACAAAAGGCAGAACTAGACAGTGATATGAACATGCATAATCACTGGGGAAGATCTCCAGAGCCACCAACAAAGGTGGCAGGCTGCCTCTTACTGTTACCGTTTGCTCCAAAAGTCACTCCATTCTCCACAAATTCTACCACAATATTGAGGAAGACGAGTTTGTCTTAAATTAGCTTTTGATTGCGTCAGTTCCGTTCCTCACGTTAATACTGCTACTAGCTAAAAGGGTAGATCTGAGGGACAGAAGCATCCACGTTGTGCTATGCAAGGGGTGATTTATTTAAAGTGTTTTGAAATCTTTGAAAAATGGACTCTATCAGAATCATTTTTGATGATTACACTAGCTATCTGAGTTCAGTCCAGGTGTCACTGCAGAACCATTGACATTTTGAATGTACACTATGACTGATGTCACATTACAGCACTTGACATGACATGACTATTCAGAAAGCAAGTGAAGTTTAATGACTGCAGTTGTTGAATCTGATCGCCACTCTCGGAGTATCGAAGTATATAATTGAAATCACAGGGAGTGACCGATCATACGGTTCCCTCACTACTTTTCATCACAGGTCCAAATCTTGTGTTGTGGCTTGAAAGTATTGTGCTGTCGCAGCCAACTAGCACGGTGCACATTGGAATAAGCCACAATCTCCGCCAATCTTTTCTACTCTTTCCCTTTTCCTGATATGAGAAACACAAACCACTGAACAGACATCTGTAAAGCATGAAGAGCCTCTCCATCATTTACATTTTACACCATATTGCATTAGTTTTCCTTTTCTCCTTGCTTTTTCATCGTTTGTGGCCATTGTGTATGCATTGTACTTCCACTCAGTGGCTGCTAACTTTAGTCTGCCTATATGACTTGCTGCATTAAAATCAAAGCAGTTTCATTTTACTGTAACAGGATGCATGGCACTTTGACTGAATCACTGAAGGTGCTGCACTGCACAGCACAGGCTATAACTGTCTACAGCTCAATGTCATGTTCTTAAGATTATGGAAATCAAGGCAATGACCAAAAATAACTGGAAACATTCTACCATGTGGTGCTGGCTTAACTCTAGGCCAGTGATTGTCAAACTCAGCCTTGGGACATGGCTGCAGGTTTTTGTTTCAAACAGTTTCACAATCAGTAAGTCATTTTACCTCTAACTGATCTCATTTATTTAGCTGCAATTTATTTTTCCTCTTCTCTTATTCTATATTTAGAAAAACAAAGCAGAGTTACTTTCACATTTATAATGTAGGCATACACGTTATCAACTACTCGCACTATTGGAGTCGCCTATCGTACGAGTACTTCAGTCCAACTGACATGCAATGAGGTAGGTTCTCAAACTAAATGTGTTGTGAGACATGCCCGGACACCACCAGACTGAGACCACATCTTTACAAACCACACACGTTTATTTACAATCCCACACAGTACACAGTGCTTCCCAGCACCAACCACCTCTCTCCGAATGCCCGTGGGCCACCTTTCCTCTCTCTACAGGAGCCTCATCCTGCTCCCACTCCCGACTCTAGCTCCCAGACTGTAGGAAGGCAGGCCCTTTTATTCTCACCCAGATGTGCTCCAGGTGCTCCCTCTGACGACACTTCCTGGTGTGGCGGAAGTGTCAGGAGAGCACTCGGAAGCACTCCGGGTGTCCCTGGAGGGATCATCCTCCATCCTCAAGTAGATAATTCCCGGGCCCTCTGAGATTCGGGGCACCCCCTGGCTGTGGCCACGGGCCACAATGGGCTTGAGCCTCCTTGCTCTTCTCCCGTGGTCCTCCTCTGATCCAGGGTGGTTGCCCGGAGGACGTACATGCCACCTCCCGGTCCTTCAAGGCATCCTGGCTGGGTCTGACCCCCGACAGACAGTTTTATCCATTGATAAAAAAAATAAAAAATAAAAAAACAAATGCTATACCCACAGGCTTCTAGAAATTTGCTGAACTGTGCTTTTAAACTACTACTACTAAGAAAAGAAAAAATGTGTAACTGGACATGGGGATGGTTGGGAAGTCGTGGACAATACAGAGTGCCTGCTTTACAATAGAAATTGGAGGTATGTAGTCCTAGTCTGTGTTATTTACTGTTGTGCGTGTTCATTTCAGGTCCTTCTAAACATGTCCTAAGATATTTGTGTCATTAGCCACTTACTTATATTTTTTATTGACTATAGCTCAACCTTTAATACTATTATTCTGGATATTCTAGTTAATAAACCTGCGGTGGGTTGGCACCCTGCCCGGGATTGGTTCCTGCCTTGTGCCCTGTGTTGGCTGGGATTGGCTCCAGCAGACCCCCGTGACCCTGTGTTTAGATTCAGCGGGTTGGAAAATGGATGGATGGATGGATAGTTAATAAATTATCTAACCTAGGTCCCCACCAATTCTTCTGCGCCTGCATGAAGGGCTTACTCATCAATCGCCCTCAGACGGTGAAACTCGGCCCCACTTTCCCTCAGCTCACTCACTCTGCACCGGCTCCCCACTAGGTTATGTGCTAAGTCTTTTGCTGTTTGCCCCCTACACCCGTGACTGCATTCCAACCCACCCTAATAACATCATCATTACATTTGCTGACGACACTACAGTGATTGGACTGATCTCAGAGCGAAATGAGTCTGCCTACAGAGATGAGAGCCTGAAACTGTCAGCTTGGAGCTCAACAAATAACCGGCCACCGAACACCATGAAAACAAAGGAAATCATCTTTGACTTCAGGAAAACAGCACAGACCTTGAACCCCTCTACATCAATGGTGGTTGTGTGGAGAGGCTCCCAGCCTTCAAATTCTTGGGTACCTTCAACTCTGCTAACCTGTCTTACTCTGCAAATAACAAAGCAGTCATTAAAAAGGCACAGCAGTGACTTCACTTCCTGAGACTGCTTTGGAAGAATAATTTGGATCAAAAGCTGCTAGTGAACTTTTACCGCTCCTCCAAAGAGAATGTGCAGACATACTGCATCATACATGTGTGGTAAAGAAGCTGCACTGCAGCAGATAGGAGGGGGCTTCATCATGTCATCAACGCAGCTCAGAAGACTGTCGGCTGCTCTCTGCCCTCCCTACAAGATTTGTGTATTTCCTGCTGCCTTGGCAGGGCATAAAACATTTTGAAGGACCCCTCACATCCTTGGTTTTCACTTGTTTGACCTGTTGCCCTCTGGTAGGTCGATCAAATCAAAGACAAACAGACGCAGGGACAGTTTCTTTCGATAACTACATTGAATCTCAATACGCACTGACCATCTCTCTCAGTGTGTCTCTGTTCCTCTCTCTTTTCTCTCTCCTTCCTCCCCTGCTCACCTTTCTTGGATGTGCAATAATCCTCTGTGAAATAATCACAGTCCAGCGCAATATTTGCTCTATCTGTCCTTTGTGCAATATCTACATTATTAGTATTCTTTGTATGTAATACTTATATCAATGGTAAGTCATGTGCCATAACCACAGTGTAGTGCAGTATTGTTCCACTTGTGTGCAATATGTTACGGTCTTTGTGTAATATTCATATCATTGGTAATTCAATTGTTGTACCTGCATGATCAGTAAAATTCTTGCTTTGTAATGCCACATTTGTTGTAATAACTCGCTGCTGCTATAACTATTCTCTTCAAAGTCAAATTCAAGTCATTGTCATATACATGGATGATGGGACAGCATTTCTTGACCTTCTGCACATGTGGTTATTATTATTCATTGCCATGCACACACTCACTGCGGTGGCTAAACACTTAATTTCAGGAAAATTGATGGCAACATCTGAAAATAAGTTTGTGAAACTGCTCACACAGCTGACTGATATTTCTGACATGACATAAATTCTTCCAATTACACGATACAATTGGGCATCACAGCCCCTCTCATACTATATGTGAAATGATGGCTAATAAAAATGAACTCAGAAAATCAGTCGGTGACTGCAAATTGGGCTTAAAATCATGCCAAAAACCACACAGTGTATGCCCGGTATAAGACATTGTTGTGGTGTGAAATTTTGCATATAAGTTGATAAATATTTTGTATATCTTCATTGGTAACTTGTAACACTAATGTTCATCATTGATAAGAACAGCACTGGTTAGATGGTTAAGAACCCCTTCCTCCCCTTTTCAGAACCAGTCCTTTGTAAGTTTACGATAGGGTTTGGGGGAGTACCTCAAACAAGTCTGGCAAGTGATTCCCAGCTAAAGTCTCTCAGTCAACCCCCACAGGAAAGCCAGGCTGCCTAACTGGCAAACTTGACCTTAACATATGGTTTGGAGGGCAGGTGTTAGGGTAGTCTGTCTCTCCATTGTCTGAAATATGGCTGTTTGGAATTGGCTTGTAATACCAGAATGCCCTATTGGCTCTAGGGGTTGGACAGAAAACCTATAAATTTGCTTGCTTTACCTTGCTCTCTCTCTCTTACCAAATTGATGAAAGATCCTCTCACACCATGGACTGAAAAGGACAACACAATGAAGAGCACAGCTTGGCAGCCATATTGAGACAGGCATGCGGCCTGTTCTGAAGAAAGCTGACCACAAAATGAGGACTCAACCAGAGACATTTTAAGTAACTAACACGTCTGTGTGCCGCCTGAAACTACACATCACCATTTATCAGGTTGTATGGTTGCCAATATTTAAATGTACTTTGCATATTGTTATTATTTATGAATATTACTAATAATACATTGTTTAAAGTTAAAGTAACTTTAAAGTAACTTAACTCCTGCTTCTCTTTTACTATACCTAATTACCTGAGGTTATAGATGTAGGAAGGAAGGAGGGGAGAAGTTATATACTATAATACCTTATAAACAGTGGTAAGTCTGGGACATTTGAGGCATTCTGACAAAGGCTACATATTAATAATACAAAAGGGGAAAGTAGAGTAATATAGAACTCTACCAAGACAAAACAGACATTTAAATGCTTAACTCTCTTTTGTTGTTGTTCTATTAATTTCCTGTTTTCTGTGGAGTTTGCTACCTTAATTGTATCATAATAATGACAATTAACAACGAGCACAAGACACTGAGTGCTGAAAGGCTGCAGCCACTTCAATGTGAGACCCACTAACATGATCATTAATAAATAGTGGATTAAATAACTCAAACATTGGGAAAAGCAGAATGAAATCATAATGACAAAAGAAATTTTTCAAGCCATCTTAAAAAAATCATGAAATTATTACCATAACACAAAAAATGTACCAAACGTAGTTTAGCATTTTCTACATCGATTCTAAAAACACAGAAACTGGGAAATAACAGCTTACTTAATTAGCCTAGGAGTCCATTTAAAAACTGAAGTTAGCTGGGACAAAAACCTTCCGCCACCGAGGGTCCAAGGACTGAGTTTGCGAATCACCGCTGCGGGGTAATTGCAAACCCATCAGATTCAATGTGAACCTAAACAGATGTCTTATTTAAATCACACACATACATTCAAGTGAGATGCGGCTCCTGTTTCTTAATCAGTTTGGCACTGTGGTACTTTGTGTCACTGCTGCCTTTACCAGACATTGATTAGGACTCTTAGGTTTTTACAGATACCGGCACATCATTATGTTACACTAGGATTAAGGGCTGCCCCTAGTGGCCTGTAATACTGGAGGAAGCCCACGGAGGGGTAGGTGACCAGTTGGCTTTGGTCAGCCAGACTCTGAGTTTCTCTGTTCACGACGACTTTGGAGCCCTCAGGAGTTGATTTTCACCATTAATACTAGTAACGTAAGTTTTCTTCAGTTTCCCTCCACTGTTCAAATTATTTGCTAGCAAGAATTCTATTTCACTTTAAGCACAGCTTATGGCTCTCTTCATTATGTTTGTATAAGCAACTGTGTAAGAAATACCAAGAAATCCCTGAAGATATCAAAAATGTGTGGCATGACAACTAATAGTTCTATTTATTGTTGGATGTCAGAATGACAAACGCAGTTATGTGTTTACAGCTCAGTGATTACAATGTCTGACTCTGACAATATACAGTACATATAGTGAGCATGTTGACTGGCACAGTGAAAATATGTTATTCCTGACACCAGTATAAAATTGCAGTCTTATTTTAATATACTAATTAATTCCATTTTGCTATTTAACAAAACTCACAATAAAAAATATTTTCTATTAAAAAAAATGTATTTAAATTACACTGTAATTGGGACATGGAACAGAATTCTTTTGTGCACGGAGGTTGTGTGATAACTTGGCGGGGTCTAACAAGTTAGATTTTGTTAGATTATTGCAGCAATTGAATAGCACCATTTCTATTTGAACTTCGTAGTGGGGAGATGATTTTTTTTTTATGACATTGTATGTGCCAGGGAGGAAGGACAGGCACCCTGGCCAGGAGAAAGGATGGATTCATACCTGGCTAGGAGTCTGTAATGGATGGACTGGGCAAATGGCCTTACTAGGAGCAGTTTATTCCCCCACATGACAGGTGGCAGTATTCCTCAAAGCTGGACCAGAAATAAGACACCCGCAGTGTTGCCTGAGAGTTGGGGTCTGGAAACGCAGGCCTCTCGGGGTCTTTGGATACTGCCAGAGGGTGCTGCTGGGGGAGTACTGCCCTGATTTCTGCACAACCCAGACTTGAGATCAAAAGCAGTTCCCAGATCTAGTTTAAAAGAAAGCCCGCTGTCTCAATTAAGTCAAGTCAGAGTCGAGAGGCAACAGGCAACACTCTTGGAGAAGAAAATAGAGAACAGTGAATGGTGTACTTTGCCGGTGTTCTGTCAAATAAAAATTATTTATTTGAACCTGAAATTGAGTTGGGTATTACTGTGTCTGTGGTTTGGGGCTCAGTGGTGCCCCCTGGTGATTACAAGAAATTCAGATGTTCGTGGTTGTACATATGCACATTTTTTTGTGACAAATGAATGAATAAATCTAAAAAAAAATTCTGACTAAAAATAAAATATTCCCTTCTGTGACCCCCACACTGACTTTTTATTCTTATTTCAGACACCCGCTATCCTCTATTTACATGTGTTACCCATGAATATGCTCATAATTGATGTCATACCCCTAAAGATGGTTTATGTCATAACTCGTAGCTGGCATTTGTCTACTATGTGTTAGGTACGAATTACACAGTCAACATATTAATGCATTTCATGTAAAGAAAGAAACATTTGCAGATGACCTAATTGAGTATACGGAGACACCTTCATGGAGACAAGCAGTGTCAGAAAGCACTTTAACGATGTGAACACAGACATCACAGACCAATCCCACAAACTGCCTCTACCAGAAGAGCAGCAGCGTGTCACAGCCTATGCACAGCTGGGACAGTGTTCTGCAACTAAGGGATCTTGAAACATCTAGAATGAGTAGCAAAAATCATCAGCTGGCATGGAAATTTTTGTAGGCAAGTCAGCAAATGTCCACTGATTTATCTGACAGCAGGTCAAATCGTATCCATATCTTTATTACAGTAAGTCATACAAATCCATATGTTCTTTGCTTTCAGTAAATCCTTTGTTAAGGCTGCATGGTTAGGTCATCTGTTTTTGATCTTTTATTTGTTAACTTGTATAAGAACTCTGTGCAATAAAAGAATAAAAAGTAATGAAAATGAACGTGTAAAAGAATGAGATACCTCCAGTATTATTGAAGTAAATAATAAAGTAAATCTTCCTTGCAGATGTGTAGAGTGATAAAATGATATTTGCGTCTCAATGTCTGTGTTTCCTCTAAGGGTAATCTGACCTTGATGCCAAGGTCTAGACTGATCTCATTCTGCCAGCACCCGCGCCAGCCATGCTTCCTTATGCTCATGCTTCTATACCTAACAGACTCACTGCATTTTTATACTAGCAATGCCTAACGATTTCAGTTCTGAAATTATAATAAAAAGGGATAACACAAAGAGGTACACTTCAAACAGCTTTTATCACTAACTGAAGTCACCACGTACCTCAAAATCAGAGTCATTAAAGCCATATACAATATTCCAGCCGAGCTGAAGGAACTTCTTTCTCTCTAGCAGCACACTATGGAAGAAGCACAGAGAGAACAGCAGCTTCTTGTACACGGGTGGCTTTGTGCAGCGGGCAAACTGCTGCTCAGTAATCAGATGGTACAGGCGCTTCATGTTTGCCTTCAAGCCCTAAAAAACAAGAAACATTACATTCAGCACTGATAGACCCATTCAGCATATCCAAAACATGAAGAGAACAAAAAAGAATAATAAATAGCACACCTTTGGCGGCTCAGTGGTCATTTTGATGCCCGCTTGCAAAATGGAAATGGGAAAATCAGGGTGCGGACTGGAGCTCAACCACAGTCTGAAGTCAGGATGAGGTTCTTCCACTTGGAGATGTTCAACCAGCTTGTCCAACTGGGGCATCCAGGAAAGTGAAAGATGACAGTTGGCCAGGAAAACCCAGTGACCTAAAATCATCAACAGAGTATACTCGATATTAACAACATTAGAACATCTAGTTGATTGAAAGGAAGGCAGTCCAAAAAATAATAAGAAAAAAAGACTACAAAAATCTAAAAAGAGTACTAAAATCATTAGGACAAATGTTAAAAAGGATTTACAGAATGTTCACCTTTACAGGAATAACACAAAAAATAGTGAATTGTGCAGTTCTATTTCAACTCTGTTCTTGGGGACCAAGGCAGCCAGTGAATGCACTTTGCCATTTTGTCACAACAGCACATTTCAATGACACGACCAGTGCTTGTAACTTGTCTTAATTATTCTCAGCTTCGAAAGATAAGAAGTGATGGCAGTCTAAAATGCCATTAAAGATAAGAGTGTAGCACATCAGAATGTGCACACGTCCATAACCAAGCTGTTTTGGTTACTAGGATTGTAAAGTAAATTAAGCAGGTTATTGAGCAGAAATGTCAACAGATATCTCAATTGCCAGTTCATAGTTTTCTTCTCAAGTGTTTGAAATGAATGCCTCTAATCCACTCCTGCGTTGTCTTTGGTTTGTGCACAAGGACATTGTCCTGTTGGAAGGAGAACCATTGGCTCGCCATGGGGTCCAGAGCACTCTGGGGGAGGTTTTCATTTAAGGCATCTCCCTCATTTGCTCTGTTCACTGTTCCCTCACACCTATCTTGTCTCCTAGTCCCTTCCACCATAAAACAGCCCCACTTCATGATGCTGCCATCCCCTTGCTCCATTGTTGGAATATTATTGTGCAGGTAAAGAGTGGTGCCTGGTTTCCTCCAGATGTGATTCTAATCTTTGTTTCATCAGTCTTGTTTCTTTAAGTCTGAAAGTCCCTTACGTGCCCTTTTGTCAAACTGCAAGTGAGCTGCCATGTGTCTTTTACTGAGGAGGGGCATCCTTCTGGTCACTCTGTCATAAAAGCCAATATTGGGGGAGTGTTGCCGTGATATTTGTCCTTCTGTGAGTTTCTTCCATCTCCACACAAGTTCTTTACAGCTCAGCCATCAGGTTCTTGATCATCTCTCTTACCACGACCCTTCTCTAATAATTATTCAGTTTGGCCTGTTGGTCAGCTCTAGGAAAGGTTGTGGTTGTTCCATAGTTCTTCCATTTAAGAATTATGAAGGCAACTGTGGTCATCGGAAACGTAAATCCTGCAGGATTGTTTTGTAGCCTTTCCCACGTCAGTGCCTTGATACAATCATACCTCTAAACTCTACGGGCAATTTCTTCAACTTCATGGCTTGATTCCTACTCTGACATACAAGGTCCACTGTGGGACCTTCAATAGACACATGTGTGTCTTTCCTAACCATGTGCAATCAATTGAATCGACCACAGGTGGACTCCAAAGAAAGTGTAGAAACATCAACGATGATCAACAGAACGGAAAGGACCTGAGCCAAATTACAAGTGTCATAGCAAAGGATCCGAATACTTGTGCCAGTGGGGTATTTCACTCTTTTATTTTTAATAAATTTGGACAAAATTATAAAATCCAGTCTTTACCCGCTGGGGGACCAAGTATTGCTTGGTGTCAGGAAAAAAAATAATAATTTAAATGATTTTAGCATAAGAATGCAACACAACAAAATGTGAAATAAGCGAAGGGGTCTGAATACTTTCTGAAGGCACCGTATATCCTTTGGATTGGCATCTTATCTAGAGTTGGTCCTGCCTAGCACAGAAATTCTGCCAAGACAGGTTTCAGTTCTCCACAACCCCATAAAGGATTATGTGAATTTATTAAATGAATGGATCATCTGATTGTTTTCATGATCGCTCTAATGGCTCTAAAGCTATTTCTCATCTTTTCTTCTCTACTGCAAACAATAAAAGAGGACATCCTGCTGGTTTTATAGTAGACAACTGAGCACACTGTGATTTCACTCGGAAACCTGATCAGTTAATCCAAGCCATTGTCCATTCACTGGTGGCACATCTGGACTCTCCAGGAACAGACACTCCAAGACATTGTAAACCCCTGGGCCTGATGATATGTAGGTAGGTACTGCTGAAGGAAATGAATGACTTTACTGAGTAAGTCATTTGTGGCAATCAGCCCAGCATACAGGAGTACTCAATGACTTGATAAATGAGGCTTCAGTCTACATAAAGAGAGACTATATGGATCCCAGTAATTATAAGGGCATACCTGTGTACTGTGTGAGATTAAGGAAATTATAGCCAGAAATAAATCAGAAGACTATTTGCATATAAATAATAATTCTGACAATAACCATCATAGGTAAGTGAAGTGCAGATTCTGCCAAATTAATCTAACCTAACTAGGCAACTACAGCAATAGACAATTAAAAAGCATGCAACATAATACAGTATACTGAAGCTTTCAAAAAGCCTTTGACACAGTTCTTCATTAAAGTTTGCGGCTAAAATTCCTGTCTTTCTCTGACTTTCTAAAGAAATTAGACTTCCCTGAGTAGAGCAAATTTTGAGGGTATCTAATCCAGGTCTCCAAAAGGTTTATATGTATCCATAAAGTTTATTCAGAAGAATTATTTTATCTATCTATCTATCTCTTCAAATTTATGACTTCAGTTTTTTCATTGTTAACAGGTACATAAAATGTACCACACAGACATACAGTCTCCATTGACAAACACTGACAGTACAATGGGTCGTAATGAGACCTCAGTGACTTTAAATCTGGCACTGTCATAAGATACCACCTTTGCAGAATGTTAAATTTCTGTTCTGCTAGATCTTTCCCAGTCAACTGTAAGTGCTATTATTGTAAAGTGGAAGTGTCTTGGAGCAACTTCAGCTTAAACATGAAGTGGTGGACCATGCAAACTCACAGTGTTAGGGCTACCAAGTGCTCAAGTGCATAACGTATAAAAATCACCTATCGTTTGTTGCATCATTTCACAGCAGAGTTCTAAACTGCCTCTGGAAGCGACATCAGTACACAAAATGAGTGCTGGAAGCTTCAGGAAATGGAGTTTCCATGGCCAAGCAGCTGCACACAAATCTAAGATCTATCTATCTATCTAAAGAGGCACTCTAGACTTGTCACTGAATCCAGAATAACAAAAAAGCTGTCTTTATTGAAAATTATGCACACAAGGGATGAAATGTATAAAAAAAGTAACTTAAGCACAGAATAAAGAAAAATCAACAAACCCACTACCTTCTCCTGTTACTTGTTAGGAGTGACTGGTTCACTTTTCACATTAATTTCAAACCAAACACACCGAACATTTTCTGTCTCTCTCTCTTCCCATAATCCTCTGAGCTTTCTCCAGTCCAGTCCTTTCCTTATCTCATCTTCCATCTCCAATCTCATCTATAGTTTGGCCAGCAGGAAGTTTTAAACTTTACCTAGAGACCACTTCTTGGGTCATCCCTGTAATTACATGAACCTGGGGACTCCTATTAAATCATATGTTATCTCCTATTGCCGTTCTTCTAATTTTAGTACCATGGAAAAATCACTTGGGGCATTCCCTGCCTCTTTCTGGAAGAATTAATGTTGTTTTTTTACTTGTACCTCCCATTTCTGAACCCGCTCTTATGCTGTCTGTCTGTCTATCATGGTTCCTTTCTAGCCGCTTTAATAAAACTTGAATAAAAACTTTAATACATGTCTTGCTTTGAAAAGCTGATGAAGTAAATAATCCGCTCTTATCTGTAAAACACCCCATGTTCCATCCATTTTCCAACTCGCTGAATTCGAACACAGGGGTCTGCTGGAGCCAATCCCAGCCAACACAGAGCACTAAGCAGGAACCAATCCCGGGCAGGGTGCCAACCCACCGCAGGACACACACAAACACACCCACACACCAAGCACACACTAGGGGCAATTTAGAATCGCCAATCCACCTAAGCTGCATGTCTTTGGACTGTGGGAGGAAACCGGAGCACCTGGAGGAGACCCACACAAACACGGGGAGAACATGCAAACTCTATGCAGGGAGGACCCGGGAAGCGAACCTGGGTCTCCTAACTGCAAGGCAGCAGCGCTACCACCGTGCCACCGTGCCACCCAACCCCATGTTCTTATATTCGAAACATAATACTGTGGATTCCTCATCTGCTATTTAATCAGGGAATTATAGGCAAGCCCCTCATTACAGAGAGCCCTGGATAACATACAGGCTTGGACAGATTTGTTGCTGATGAAATTTAATATAAGTAAGTTTAAGTTATTTCATGTAGGAATTAAAAATGTTAGGTAGCGGGTTGGATAATGGATGGATGGATGGATGGATGGAGGTTTGAATACCCAAAGTGCAGTCTGAACCTTGAAAGTACTACTTATGGGAAGGACTAATGAGACGTAGTGGACTCACGACTATCTACATCCTGTCAGTACATAAAAGTCATTAAGAAGGCTAATAGAATGTTTGGTTATATAGCGCCATCATATGTTGAGTACAAGTCCGCGGAGGTTATGCCCAAACTTTACAACGCACTGGTGAGGTCTCATCTGGAGTACTGTGTGCAGTTTTGGTCTCCAAGCCACATAAAAAGACATAAGAGCATCAGAAAAAGTCCAGAGAAGAGCAACTAGAATGACTTCTTTGATGCAGGATATGATTTATGAGGAAAACCTGACGGAGTTGAACCTTTTAAATTTAAGCAAAAGGAGACTAAGAGGTGACATGCCTGAAGTGTTTAAAATTATGAGAGGAATTACTCCAGTGGATTGAGACTGTTACTTTAAAATGAGTTCATCAAGAACATGGTGACACCATTGAAAACTTGTTAAGGGAAAATATTGTACAAATGTTAGAATGTTTGTCTTCACACAGAGAGCCATAGAGACATAGAATAAGTTACCGAGTAGTGAGGTGGAGAGTAGGACTTTGCTGTCCAGGAGCAGTCCATCTATTGTATTGGATACATATGCGGCCTGGGGCACCACTATATAATCAATTCATGGTATGAACATTGAACGCAATTCATCGAGAGATTGATAGCATTTTGCCAGTCTGTACCCATGTCAGCCATTCTCAGCTCCTTGTAATGTCCCTGACACTTATTTTGGACTTTGATTCTTTTAATCTTATGCTTATTTGTATTGTATTTTTGTACGTGGTCTTGTTAACATCCTTGGGATGCCACTCTTAGAAAAATGTGCCATATAAAATAAAGACTGATTAATTAAAAATACAAGTCATTATTTATATTTTGTGATGGTGTGCTATAATTTTGCACCAGGAACTTATCAGCCCCAAGGACGCAACAGCATTAAAAGGAAAGTTAAGAGGATAGTGACCAGTCTTAGTGGAGAATATGAATTATAAGAAGAGGCTGGATAAGCCAAATCCTTTCTGCTTGATCAAACACAAAGTAAGAGAGTAAGCTGAAAGAATAATAAAGATGGTGCTAGCGGCTTCAGCAAATTGATGAAAAAGAATGAGTGGAGCCCAATTGTAAGCTTATTAAGAGCAGATTGTTCACAGATGCTGGAAAACATTTTTTACAGAAGGAAATGTTAATGTATGCCACCAGTTACCTAGTAACGTACAGCTAATGATCACGCTGGACGCCTTCAAATCGCAGCTCATGTTCGTCTCAGGAGAATCCAATGGCTTGAAAAAGGATGCAAAACAAAGTCCTCAAAGAAGCTCCATATGTTTCCTGAAGCCTTTCTTTTTTACTTGATGCTCCTTTTTGATTGTGTTCTGTGGTGCTGCAATGGACCTGCTGAAGAATGGTATTTGGGAACTCGGGATTTTCCCTGCCTCATCAAAAAAGAAGCAAAAGGCCTTGCACTTTAGTAATAATGGAGCCGGGAAGAAGGCTGGCAAAAACTCTATGGAAGACGTAGTAGGCACAAAATATCACAGAGCTAAGAGTCTTGTGTTGCTCTCCGGACAGCGTAGTGTGTTAATGGAAAGTGAGTAAGGTTTTCTTGTGTGAAAAGGTAATGGTTTACATGATTTACTGAGTTCTAATCTGTGGTATGTTCAGCTGACATCTTATTTTTTTGTTTCATTTCTCAGTGTTGAATATGGGAATCAATGCCATGAATCCGACTGTGAAGAAAGCAAGAATTGCAGGAAGGTTCTGGAAGCCTTTTGTAAAGATCAGCTTTCCCAGTCACTCCAAGTGTGATTACACTGGGGAATGGCAGAAAGTGAGAAGGCCTCTGAGCCACAGAAAGTCTAGGAAGCTAAATGTTTGCTACACTGCAGACTTGCTGGTTTGTACTGCAGCTTCCTCACAAAATAAAGACAGACACAGACGTAAGGTCCTCTGCAACACCTAAGATTGGTATCCTCACCAATTGTGCTACAGGAGAATGGTGACGTGTTGCATGCTGGTTAGCACATGCAAGTAAATGTTTCTCTATACAAGTGACAGCAATGACCCTATAAACTTCATGATGTGTTTGCATTGTTCTGATTTTTTTTTTACTTTTTGTTGCTTTATACCTCTTCATATTTAACACTAGGCGAACAAGATTGTTATTGTACTAGTTAAAAAATAGAAAATAGGACTTAAACTGACATAATAACCTAGCCAGTCTAGTGTGACCCTGTTTTCAGCTGAACACACACTGCCCCACCACAACTACCTTTCTGCTCCAGTAACTCCGGGAGTCCCATTAAAAGTCTGAGAGTTTAAGTTCATTCTATCAATGAATACCTGAAGCTGGTCCAGCCAAAGCCCCCAGCGTATTGCCTTATAGAGGGTGCAATGGGGTTGAGCATGGTAAAGAAGCTATATAAATAAAATGTATTATTATTATTAGTATTATTACTGGCGTTTCCAACTTTAAATAAGTGCAGCAACTGCATGTTGCATGACATCTTATCGTGACTCTTGGTCTTGGGAAAATACTTCAGACCCTTGAAAAGTAATCCAGGAAAAGTGGGAAAAGGATCTCTTACTTAACATTTCAGAAACAGAGTGGAAGGCAGCAACATACAGAATTCACTCGAGCTCCATATGTGCAAAACTTTCAACTATTCAACTCAAAACCTTTTATCGAGCACATTTATCTTGTATGAAATTGTCCAAGATGTTTCCAGGGTAAGATCCAACCTGTGAACGTTGCAATCGAGCTCTAGCCTCACTGGGTCACATGTTTTGGGCCTGCACCAAATTAACATCGTTTTGGACCACAATCTTTAAATGTCTTTCAGAGAGCCTTGGGGTCACAATCCCTCCTGACCCATTAACCGCTGTGTTTGGTGGGCTCTCAGATGAGCTTAAAGTGGAGAAGGACAAACAAACTGTGATTGCCTTTACTTCACTATTGGCACGTAGACTTATCCTACTCATTTGGAAGAATCCTAATTCACCTCAGTTTACCACAGTGGGTAAATTATGTTATATTTGATTTGAAATTAGAAAAAATCACATTCTCACTTAGAGGATTTGTGCAAAACTTTTTGTAAAACCTGGCAGTAACTAATCAATAACATTTTAGAATAAGCTTTTAAATTGGGGGAAAAGCCACTCTTAACAGTTTTGCTCTGGCTGTAGGCCTTCCTCTATTTCTCATGAGTGGGGGTTGATTTGATTTTATTTTAGTTTTGTTAAGTTTGACTTGATTGTATGGAATGTATTAAATTCACTAAAAATGTAATTAAAAAGGAAGAAAAAGTAGTCAAGGAAAATATAAACTGAGCGCTGTCTAAGACTTACCGCTCTTAACTCCTTCTTTAATCATGCGAGTTGCGATGGGAGCCTGGCCTTGCCCCAGTGACAGGGCATGGAATCGTTGTGCCATGCCAGACTTTTCAGCCAGCTGGAGCAGTGCAGAGGTAGGATCCACTCCTGGGGACAGCACAAAAATGAGGGGAGTCTTTGTGCTAGAGTCGTCCACCACCTGAAATATCCCAAAAAAGATTATGTTTCACACGTTAGTCTGGATTAAAGCACAAGGCATAATAAACAGTTTAATTACAATTTGATGATGGATCAGTCGGAGTATTAAGAGCTAAGAGTAGAGCATCCATCTTCCATTACATTTACAGAAATAGCAGCCAAAATTTCTTCCTGTCCTCCCCCCTTCTGAGTTGTGGGTGCTTTTCTTCTTTGTAACGTACCAACATGAGATGAGTACGGCTTGTTATCGCTTCCGGATGCTTTAACTTCTACCTGCTTGATTGTAAGTATCCAATCAAAAATCGGATCATAAAATACGTATTTGAAAGGAAGAATAACCAAACAACCATAAGATTTGCTGAGAGGTCATCCACAGACATGTGTAGGCAATGCTTTAAATTGAAAATACTTACAAACTGCAGTACTGCTTCACAGCTTAAGCAATTTCACAAACCTTGTAGTTTATAGTTCGGGGCCACTATGTCATATTTAAAAGAAAATCCATGCATTACTTCTAGGTTGAAGTCTCATTATTTTAGCACTGCCCAATACAGCTAGTGTGGCCATCTTCTTATATAATACGCTACTGTGGCTGTTCGTTTGTCTGTCCAGGATTTTAATTCACCTGTAGCTTGCACACCGTTTGAACTATTGACCTGAAATTTGGTACACATATACTACGAGATGTCGACTGTCCGCTTTCAGAGTGATTATTGACCTCCAAGGTTATTCCTCTTTTTATTTTTATTTTATTTTATTGTAGAATCAACTCTCGGCAGTGGCACTTGTGTACGGGGCGCCTTTCTCATCCCTACCACCTTTGCCATCACTTCCCCTACTTCTTCATTTATTAAATCATTCTTGAGGCAAATTGAAGACTGAAGTGCCAGCTGAAGTTAAAAATTAAAGAAAAGTACTAAGTAATTGCAACACAAAAACTAACTTAATCTGTTTTAACGCGAAAAGATGCCGACGAAAGAAGAGAAGAAGCGGACCGCTAGGGTGGAGAAAAGAAGAGCTGCTTAGGAAGAAACAAGTGCATCAGCCTCTGAGCAAACGAATGGTAAACGTACAGAGAAAGAGTCTGAAAACTAGGAATGCTCAAGTCAAGTGTGCAGTGCGTCGTTACTGCGTTGTTACTGGTTGTAAAATAACACTCATTGAGATAGGACTGTGCACTGCCTTGACAATTCATTTACATTTATTTGGCTGACGCTTTTATCCAAGGCGACTAGCAACATTTATGATGCACTTGGTTCCATTTCTTTTGGTTTTCTAACTGGAGTATAGGCAGGTCAAGCGACTTGCTGAGAGTCACACAGTGTCAGTAGTGGGATTTGAACCCACAACCTCAGGGTCTGAAGTCCAAAGCTTAAATCACTACAGCACACGGCCTGTTCAGTATGGCTACTAACCCATGAAAACACACAGATGACATCGATAAGAGTTCAACAGAACGACATTCAGATAAGTTGCTAAAGGTGGACAGGAAGCTGAGTGGCACACCAAAAGTTCTTAACTTCAGTTTAATTAAAATATATCAGCAAAGGTGTTTCCTCTGTGTGCCAATTGTTGAATATTAAGCAAAGAAGTAATGGGACTTCCAAAGAGTGACTTCCTTCAGGCTCAGTCCTCCCCGATTACAATCAGAATCTGCATGCTTAGCTGATCGGATTATGTATTTTTACTGGGTTGATGTGACATTCTCTGCATTTGAAAAGGAACAATTGTTACAGTTGCCCTGTTTGATTCTCGGCTTTATTGCATATTTTACAGTTACTTTTATCTGATCTTTTAGAGGGCTACAGTCAAATACAGTTGTGAGGAGCTCTGTCTTTATTTATTTACTGTTGGCCAACTGCCAAAGTGCAAATGATTTGGCATTTTAATAGTTTTAACAAAATACTATAAAATACGCCATTTGCTGTGTACCTCTCTATGATTCTATGTGAATGAGGTCCTGTTGAAAGACATTGGCACAATTGACTTGCACATGGGAGCGGAAGCCTGTTGTTTTGGCTTTCACTGAGCGACTGATCACTAAGCATTTTACATTGTTTAGGCAGCAGAGAAGTTCAGCTCTTTAGATGTTCTCCTGCCAAAGGCTGCTCCTTCCTTTGGCACGCAGACAGTGATGTGCCGCTGCGTAGAAGAGAACATGTTCGTCTGTACTTTGCTGAAAAACAAACCAGCATGAATGTATAAATTTCACCTAAAGCAAACCCAGTCTCCGTTTTTTACTGTTCTCCATTTTAAAGTTTATCTCGGTATTTTGTTTCTTCTAAAAAAAAAAAAAAAAAAAAAAACTTTCCTCAAGCTTTATTTATATATACTTTTTCATTGATTTTTTTCACTCAGCAAGACATGACTTCATATCTCACTTATCATAGTTATGACCATTCCAAAGCACTGTCCAAAAGCATTCGATATGTTTCACAGTGAACACCAGCTCTGAAACTAGAAACCATTGGCATTAGACGTACCTTCTGAGGCTGGATTTCCAAACACTTCTTTGGGCCCCAAAGCATCTCTCCTTGGACTGTTATCTTTTCTAATTTTTACATTGATTCTGACATTGTTAGTAAAGTTATCAAATTCACACCAAAATGATAGATAGATAGATAGATAGATAGATAGATAGATAGATAGATAGATAGATAGATAG
>JANRMT010062791.1:135279715-135290847 GCA_026402145.1 Polypterus bichir lapradei
ACATCTCTAATAATTACTTTTGCAATATACCATAGACATACAAGTATTTTCCCTTTCCTGCACAGTTTCACTGCTTCTTGTCTGAGAGAGAACATGACACCAACATATACTTCATTTGTCAATTCTTTAATCCCAATTTTTGCCATTAGAGGGTGTCACACATGTGGGCATGGGAGCCAGCTACATGGAGCAAAAGAAAGGAATTCCACGCCAGGCTGGAGGGTGGCAGGGTACACTAAACCTTCTTTTATCTCTGCAGACCAAGGACGTCGCTTCTGGTTCCAGCCCCGAGGACAGTACTTCCAGTTCCGCCCCCCGACGATGTCACTTCCCTTTACTGACCTTAAAAATCCACTACCTTCCCCACATTGATCAGTTCTGTTCTGGACTCAACACTGTATCTATTGTGCTTGTTATTTGCCTTTTGTGGCCTGGGTGCAAGTATACGGGTGGCTGCCCCATACCTTATTTCGTGAGTCGTGGCTATTATTTAACAATGGCGTAGTCGGCAAGATGGCCTCCTTGTGGAAGCCAAACCAAACAACAACCTCGACACACCATGTAGACCTCCAGCCCTTAAGGAAACAGGTGGGAGAGTACCGTTCCCGTGTTACCGGGTTCTAAAGCCCTAGGCATGTGGACGAAGGGCCTATGGACTCAGGCTCAGAAAAGAACACAATGGGCTTTACCAGCCCCTCTTTTTTAATGCCCCTCAGCCTTCACTCCCTAAGTTGACAAGAAAAAAAACTTCCCCAAAAAAAAAAAAGAAACTCTTGAAGGGAAAAAAATGGAAGAAATCCTGGGAAAGGCAATTCAGAGAGGGATCCCCTTCCATATAACGGAATGGGTGTACAATGGGTGTCAAAGTATGGGGTAACTACAACACACCAAACACAACACAAGAAATCCTCTTCACAGAGCTACAGTAGATGGCTAGTCTGTCATTGCCACCTCAGAAATACAATTGCTAAGTAGACGCTGACTCAGTGGTGTCAGGACAACAATCTCACCCTTACTGTCAGAAAACCAAGGAGCTGGTCATTGATTTCAGAACTCAGAAGAACAGACCGCACTTCTATCTATAGAAGGGGATGTTGTTGAAGGGATGGGCAGCTTAAAGTTTCTTGGAGTGAAAATCACTGAAAAGCTGAAGTGGGAACAATACATTTCATCTCTTGTCAAAAAATGGTCACCTGTGCCTCTACTTCCTTTGACATCTGAGGAATGCTCGTATTCCTGTCTGTTTTCATAAGCCTCTACAGCTGCACAGTGGCGTCCATCCCTACTGGCTCATAACATCCTTTTATAGGACCTGCTTGGCTCAAGATCAGGGAGCACAGGCTATTACTCACACTGAGTGGCCGTCTCTTCAGGACATTCACTTACTGGCTTAGAAAGGCAAACAGTAGAATGAAAGACTTTAGCCATCATGCACAGCCACTTTTATCATTCCTCCCTTATGACAAACAGTAATAGGGCCATTAGCATTCGCACCGGTAGAATTAGGGACAGTTTCGACCCATAAGTCGCAAGATTCATGAACAGTCAAATCTAACATCAAATTTTATGACTTTGTTTCGTGCTTAGGGCCATTATCCTGTTGGAAGGTGAACCTTCAGCCCAGTCTGAGGTCCACAACACTCTGGATCAGATTTCCTTTAAGGATATCTCTTTACTTTGCTCTGTTCAGCTTTTCCTCCACCCAGACTAGTCTTTTAGTTCCAGAGACAAAAACAACAACCCCACAGCAAGATGCTGCAACTATCAGGTTTCACTGTGTCAATGGTATTGCACAGGTGATGAGCGGTGCCTTGTTTCCTCCAGACATGATGCTAATCCTTGTTTCATCAGACCAGAGAATCCTGTTTCTCTCAGTCTGAGAGTTCTTTAGGTTCCTTTTTGCAAACTCCAAATGGGTCCCCATGTGTCTTTTACTGAGCAGGGCCTTCCATTTGGCCTATCTATCACAAAGCCCAAATCATTGTAGCTTTGCAGTAGTGGTTGTACAGTACTTTTGGAAGTTTCGTCTATCTTCATACAGGAATTCTTTAGCTCAACCACAGTGACCATTGAGTTCTTGGCCACCTCTCTCACCATGGCCCTTCTCCCATGATTGTGATGTGGCCTGCACTAGGTAGAGTCAAGGTTGTTCCAGATGTCTTTCACTTAAGAGTTATGGAGGCCAATGTGCTCTTGAGAACATTCAACTCCACAACATTTTTTTGTAGGCTACCCCAGATCTGCGCCTTGACACCGTCCTGTCTCTAAACTCAGTAGACAATTCCTACGACTTCACTGCTTGGGTTTTACTCTGATACACATTGTCAACAGTGGGACTTTTCCTAATCATTCCAATTGAATGAAGTGACCTCAGGTGGAGTCTGAACAAGGTGTAGAAACATCTCAGCAATGATCAAGAGAATGGGATGAGCCTGAGCTAACTTTCAAGTGCTATAGAAAAAAGTCTGAATAGTTTTGTCATGTGATATGTCAGTTTTTCATTTTTAATAACTTTCCAAAAATTTCTAAAATCCTGTTTTCACATTGTCATTCTAAAGTACCGAGTGTTGCTTGATGAGGGAAGATTAATTCAGACGATTTTAACACAAGGTTGCAACAAAGCAAAATGTGAAAAAGTGAAAGGATCTGAATATTTTCTGGATTCAGCATATTGCAAAGCTGACCAACCACAAGCTTTACTTGGTAGGTAACCACCTAAACATCAGACGGTGATCAGACCTATGCATGTAACACTCCAATCTTCACCCTGTCAAATTAGCAAACCAGCCGCCATGGCCCAGCGTCCGAAGCTTCGTCTTGGGTGCTGATGTCCGAGGTTCGGTCCCCATAAGGGGAAACAAAGACAAACCCCAATTAGGGCCAAACACATCTCGCGTATTCTTTGTATTATTTGGCAGGCACTTTATAACTTATCTATGATCTGCCATTCGCAACTGAGAGGACGTGGCAAATGCGTGCCAACTGGCAGACCACACATAAGCTTTACCTAGATAGACAGATAGATACTTTATTAATCCCAAGGGGAAATTCACATAATCCAGCAGCAGTATACTGATACACAAAAAAAACAAAACAATATTAAATTAAAGAGTAATAAAAATGCATGTAAAAACAGACAATACCTGTAACTTTGAGTAATGTTAGCATTTACTCCCCCGGGTGTAATTGAAGAGTCGCATAGTTTGGGGGAGGAACGATCACCTCAGTCTGTCAGTGGAGCAGGGCTGTGACAAAAGTCTGTCACTGAAGCTACTCCTCTGTCTGGAGATGACACTGTTCATTGGATGCAGTGGATTCTTCATGATTGACAGGAGTTTGCTTAGTGCCCGTCGCTCTGCTACAGATGTTAAACTGTCCAACTTTACTCCTACAATAGAGCCTGCCTTCCTAACAAGTTTGTCCAAGCGTGAGACGTCCTTCTTCTGGTAGGTGACTACCCAAATTATCAGATTGTAATCAGACCCATGCATATGTTGCATGCTCATTATACTCTTTATTTATTTAATAATGTATTTTTTTTTGGTATTATATTTTCGTCAAGTGCCTGAGGAGACATGCAAGTACAAATTTCATTATGCTGTGTACACATGACAATATTATTTATCTCAAGTTTAGTGAGAAGTCAAGCAAAATGACACCTTTTATTGGCTAACTAAAAAGATTACAATATGCAGGCTTTCAAGGCAACTCAGGCCCCTTCTTCAGGCATGATGTAAGTTTGCAGCTACTGCATAAGACTAAAAGAAACTGGACTTCAAATGTGCAGATGGGTGCAAAACTGACTTAGGTACAGGGGTCAATGAGCTATGGTGGGAGAGAACAGCCACATAAGGACAGAATTGACTTTCTAAACTCTAAAGGTTTATGTGTTCATTGTCTCAAATAGAGGCACCTTGGTAAGAATTGTAAAGAAAGAATGAAATGTCAGATATGTTCTTTGCAGCACCCAGACATCTTGCACTGTCTGGTCAGCCACATCATCAATGCGTCTACCAGCCTTGGTTGTGACAATGCTGTTGACAAAGCTGACTTGCTGGACCCCCCTTCCACTCAATGTCAAACACACCTCCCAACGCTCATGGACCAATTCATGAGGCACTGTGAGAGGTGCACCCAATTCATCTTTAAGATAAAGGTCAGCATAACTGCGGCATTCGCTCACAGGCAGTTTTTCCCCATTGACGCCCTTTGATTCCCCAACAATATCATATGCTCTTCTTGACATCAGTGCCACAGAATCCTTATCCAAAGACTGCATTTTGAATTTAGGCAGATCAGGCTGGAAAGTAATACAGGAGTAGTCCTCTCCTTCAGAAGGCCAGATCTTTGCCTTCCCATGTTATCATACCAGGTCTGTCTGAACATCTTCTTGAACTCCCGACAGGCTGCCTCCACTGTAAACTTGGTGCTGAAGATGTTGCACAACTTGCCGGGAGTTTTCTGAATTAAATGAATTTAAAAGCAGGGTTCCACCAGGATCAGGTTTGGGATGCTGCCCTTTTTAATTCACATCAATGATTTTGACAACCTTGTGCCTAACAAACTGGCCAATAACACCAAAGTGGACGTCGGATTCTGGAAGAAATTCTAACATTTGAAGGATCAGGGGTGTGGTAGACTCATCAAATGCTCCCAAACTGGCCAGTATAAAAAACAATAAAAAACCACAACATAAACAGAACAATTGTAAAGAATTGAATGAACACAAATAATACAAAATATAATGTAAATAACAACAAGGCAATGACGCAGTCCTGACACTCTGACTAGAATGTGTAACCACTAGGTCAAGCTAGGCCTGCCTAATGTAGGGAGATTCTTACTGAATGAATACTTTAATAAATCTATAAAACATATGAGCAATATATATATACTAGGCTGACCCGCCTTTTAAGGCGACCGACTTTTAAGTTGACCACTTCTTAAGGCAATTCAATATGTAGATCAATTTGATATTTTATACAAACTCATTAATTTGGTTATATTGCATTTGAGCGGTATTACTTTAATACTCGTAGTTTCTGTTATTTTTGTGATGAAATGTAAACTTTTTTTCTATATTGAGGTCACCCTTTTGAACCCCCCTGATATTTACTACGCGGTGAGGAATTTGTACTCTATCAACATTAATTATTTCCAGAGACATAATTTTGTCTATTTTTCCAGCGCATCGAGCACAAAAGCAAGGGAACGATGGGAGCACCAGAACTCTGCTCACATCATGTCGCTTTGTACCGCAAGCTACAAGTAGTAAGTCTGTGATAAGCGGAATACCGCTACGCTTTCCACTCACGGGACGAAAGGACAATCCCGACCGCTTTTATATAGTAAGAAAGAAGAAGAAGATATCGCACAGTCTGGAGTAGAAAATCATCTTTTACCTGGAAAAACGAAACTACAAATCCCATCATGCATTGCAAAATGGACGGGGCGTGTATGAAACTCCGCGCCTGCGTAGCGCTCACGGGACGGAAGGACAATCCTGACCGCTTTTATATAGAAGGATATATATATATACTAACAGAATACCCGCGCTTCGCAGCGGAGAAGTAGTGTGTTAAAGAAGGTATGAAAAAGAAAAGGAAAAATTTAAAAAATAACGTAACATGATTGTTAATGTAATTGTTTTGTCATTGATATGAGTGTTGTTCCCATATCTATATCTATATCTATATCTATATCTATATCAAGAAAAGGATATATTTTTATAATTACGACTTGATTTTATATGTAATTGTTGTGTGTATATATATATATATATATATATATATAGCAAAATACATATCTATATACATATCTACATATACATATATATATATATATATGCATACCTATCTACATCATATATACACACACATATACATACATACATACACAGACACACACATATATATAATTTGTGTGTGTGTGTATGTATGTATGTGTGTGTGTGTGTGTGTGTGTATACACATACATACAAACATACACACAGGTATATATAAATATATGTGTATATATATATATGTATGTGTCTATATGTGTGTGTATAGCTTTGATCACTGAGTGCAAGGGAAAAATAATAAAATGTAGTCTATAAGTTATTAAACAGTAAAACATTAACGTTTTAAGAAGTAAAGTTACATTGAGCACTACTGGAGTGGTTGCGGGTAAACTACATTTTAAAGACGGTATAACAGAAGAGGTAAGTAGTACTAACAGCAGCTAAAATGTATATGGATCATCTCTCGGTAGTAGTTCCCTTTTGAAAGGCGCTACACGACGGCTGTGGTATAGAAATTACATTTTCTATGTGAAAGTCCAAATTTCTGCCTCTAATAATGTGCCTTACCAGCAATTAAAGAAAATTAGTTTTGTGTCCTCTGTAGTGTTAAGAGAGAAAGGCTTTGGTTTGGGATAAAAGGAAAAAAGGTGTAAAGAAAGGAAAGTTGCGTTTTTCTTTTATAGAGTATAGAGAGATGTGTTCGCTGACGATATGAGCGCCTTTTGGGGACAGTCGCGGTGGGTCTTGTGCAGACTGGTGAGACGTCCCAGCTATTAATCGGCTGTAATGGCACTGTCAGTCCTTCACTCCTGTGCGTGTCTTCATAAGAGCTGACGACCTCATAATCGTATACGTGCAAAATAAAGTGCGAAGCGCCTTAATATTATTTTGCCGCAGAAGCGCAGTCAGCTTGTGAAAGGCTGGCACAGCTATGCGCGCGCGCCGGCTGCTCGACTTTTGCTGGGCAGGAGACGCCAGTTTTTGCAGACACGTTCACATGATCAAAAGTCTCCGCGCTCTTTGGAGGTCATTCATATACAAAATACCTGCGCCTCGCAGCGGAGAAGTAATGGGTTAAAGAAGTAATGAAAAAGAAAAGGAAACATTTTAATAATAACATGATTGTCATGAGTGTTGCTGTCATATATATGCCTGCCTAAATAAGTCACCCTCGCTTCGCTCTTACTTTTTTACCGTTCATTTAATCATGGCTAGTGGCGGAAAAATTATAAAATGGAAGGAGGATTACACTGAGTATGGCTTTACCAAAACAATTATTGATGGCGAATCGATTATTCATAAAGCTTGAATTGGTGATCTGTTTTTGTGTGTTAACCTCATATCTTTTCATACTTCTTCTCAAACCAAGGTGGTGCGAGGCTAAAATGAATTGGGATGCGCTGATCAATGTTATCGGTGTACCAGGAAAACATGCATTGACAAAAGTTCCCCTTTGATTGTAATGCAAAGTGTGATTAAATGCATTATTTTTTAACGCGTTATGGAGCACATGCATCGAAGCTTCTCAGCTGTGCTTGTGCTAAGAAAATTAAACATTTTAAAAATAACGTAACACGATTGTCAATGAAACCTTTTGTAAGTAGTGCCTGGAGGATTCAGTGTGGAGAAAGTCTAGAGACAGAGTGTGTATTAACTTGTGGATTTCTCTGTATTTGGTGGCAGTGTGACGAAGTTGCTTCGGAAGACGGCGTTAGCCGCGGAGCTCAGCTCAGAGCGAAATGAGGTAAATGGGAGGGGAGATGATGACGTGACTCCTCCACCCGCCTTAACTGTCAATCCCCCACAAACACAGTCTCTCGGAATTTGCATAAGCACACCCCTTCACCTGCAATTTTAACTTAGTTACAAAGTGATCAAAACTCTCGTTTATATCCTGCGTCCTCTCATTAAACTTGTATCCCGCATTACCCGTGGGCACGAAAAGCACCAGCGGCAGCCTGTCTATTAAGTTAATTTAAAGTTTAGGTTTATACCTCGCTTTGTTTCCGAAGTAGCTGTACTGATGAATATGGTAGTATGTCACTCGCTCGCTTCTTAATGTTTCGCTGCCTTCTCAATTATATAATGCATGTTTTGTTCAGCGTATTTTGGAGCTCTTCCTGGTTTTCTACATAGTGCGTTGACAGTCAGTTCACGTGATTACGTGGGCGGCGTAATGATGTCACACGAAACTCTGCCCCCACGGCGGTCAAGCTCAACTCCATTACAGTAAATGGAGAAAAATACCTTCCAGTTATGACCATTACGCGTAGAATTTCGAAATGAAACCTGCCCAACTTTTGTAAGGAAGCTGTAAGGAATAAGCCTGCCAAATTTCAGCCTTCTACCTACACGGGAAGTTGGAGAATTAGTGATGAGTCAGTCAGTCAGTCAGTCAGTCAGTCAGTCAGTCAATCAGTCAGTCAGTCAGTCAGTCAGGGCTTTGCCTTTTATTAGTATAGATATATATATAAAACTCCTGTGATTCCATCAACATTGTAAATTCAATTTTAATAGAGCAAGCAGAGAAAATCTATTTTAACACGTGCATGTACAGTACATGTGGACAAATCCTGCTCAGTCATGATCATCGGCTGTAAAGAGATGTACAAGGCCAGCTCATAACTTGAACTGCCATTGTTTTCTAAACAGCTCATATTTTTAAAATTTTTTTTCAAACACTTACATGAAATTAAATTCTCATAGTTTTTACTTGTATGTATAACCACAGCTTATCAATGCATCATAAAGCCCCCCTAATGTTACACCCCGCTTGAAATGGGAGTATTCTGGAATGCTGGAAATCAAACTTACAGAGCACTCGTAAAGTTTGTTAATTTGAATAGAGCCTCACCAGACTCTTCAAAGGGGACAATCCGACCCAACAACAACAAAGAGAAAAGATGTGTAAGCCACCAGAGAATGTCTTCTTTATTACAGTCAGTTTGCTCAACACACCCCTTCTCTTTAGTCAGCCACAATTCTGCGTATAGTACTTACCACACCTCCACGGAGGAAGAAGTTGTATTCATCTTTGTTGAGTTTGCCAGCCACTTCTAGGATCTTAGAACACATCTGGAAGCTGAACAACAGCTTGTGACGCTCAAAAAGGCCTCTACACGTATACCTGCAACATGTAGAAATGGAAAACTGCCAGTCAGTCATTTTCTATCCTGCATAGTCCTGAAAAGGGGCGGGGGGGTGGAGACTATCCCAAGCAGCACATGGCACAATGCAGGAACAAACCCTGGACAGGGCACAAGTCCATCACAGGACGAACACACACACCCACAACTAGGACCAATTTAGTATCGCTAATCCACCTAACCTGCATGTCTTTGGAGTGTGGGGGGAAAACAGAGCACCCAGAAAAAACCCACACAGACACGGGGAGAACACGCAAACTCCATACAGGGAAGATCGAGGACGTGAACCCTGGTCTCCTTATTGAGAGGCAGCAGCAATGGAACTAAACTGCTTTTTGCATATTAGATTTGGAGACGCCTGAACCTATCAGATGACATTGGGTGCAAGAGGAGAGTCAGCCATGGTCTACTGCAGCACTAACTCACGAACATTAAAGGCACCAATTCACTGAATGCAGACATCTTTGGGTTAGCTTGGCTTATTATAGCTTAACTTATTTCTAATTTACCCCTCATGGCACTGTTAAAACAAACAATAAACATTAAAAACGCAAACCTGCTCTAACAAATATGCATAGTACTGTAGATGCCACATGGGCAGGATGGACATCCCGGCCAGGAGAGGGGATGGTTTCTTACCCGGACGGGAGGACCAAAAGGGATGGATGGACATCTCACTAGGAAAGAGAAACATCACTGGAAGCTTCTTATTCCCCCAGCACGCTAGATGGCAGCAGCCCTGGATGTTGGTGTCCTCTAGGAAACCAGCAAGGCATGCCAGGAGATGTAGTTCAGCAGAGCAGACCTACTTTGGACTTCTGTGTGACCCGGAAGAGCTTCCATCGGGCAATTGCCCTGGCACTGTAAGTACTCCCGGGTCTGTAATAAAAAGGGACCAGGCGAGTCGGAGCTGGGAGGTGGTGGAGAAGGGTGGTGCGGTAAGAAGAAAGTATTGTGGAGAGAAAGCCCGTGTTTTGTACTTGTGTAACATATTTGAGGTGATTTGACTACTAAATCTACCTTTATTTGAACCCGGGACTGAGCTTGTGTGTTTGTGTTGGGGTTTGGGCTTGCTGGCGCCCAGGTATCCAGCACATTACATACATACAGTATTTATACATTTTACAGACATATATAGACTTTTTGCAGTATGGTTCTAAGCAAGTAATGTAATGTTCAAAATTTAAAGGCATACTGTATATGTCGTAGGTCCTGCATTACGTAAAGTGCTGCCAGTATAGGCTCGGTCACCTTTGTCACTGAGAATTGAATTAAACAGACTTGACAGTCTTATCAAAACAGGTAAACAAATTTTGAAATTAAATGAAAAAAAAAATACAAATCTCCTCTGTAAGCTTACCTACCTTGAGAACAGAGAGAGCTAGAGAGAGAGCTGAATTTTAAGCAAAGTTAAAAAGACAAACTCAATCTTTTATTTTTTATTAAATTTGTACAGAATGCAACAAAAGTTACAAATAAAAAAAAAAAAACTTTCTTGTTCAGATTACTGAGACATAGCGGGTTCAAGGAAATTAACAACAGAAGTCCAGTCCATTGCAGGGCATTAATCACAACTACCGGAAAAAAAACAGGTAGAGAGCAGACAGACTCCCATCATGAGGAGAAATCTCAGGTGAAAATGTATTTCAATTATAAACAACAATTTTCATTAAGTCTGTAGGAAAAATGTCAAAGTAGCACAGGACATGCTTACAAAGCATAAATCACACACACATGATTTTTTACAAATAGATGAAAGATAGCGTGATGGAGAAATTTGTTAGTCATTGTTTAGAAATGAGGGTGATGAGTGATAAACGAAGGCTATTGTTTTATCTTTTGTGTAAACACGAGAGCTCACATTTATTCATGTGTTAACCAGACTTTCTGGACTATAAGTGTTACTTTGAGGACACGACTCAAGTCTACACAGGCATAATATCATCGTACAGTACTGATGTATTAGAGACAATGCAACAATAATAAACACCCACACACACACACACACACACACACACACACACACTGTAAGAAAGAGACAGAAGAACTCATACAATAAAAAGGTAACTGCCCTTCATGAGAGTGAGCGATCGCAGACAAAGGCAGCAAAATCCCGGACACACAAACATTATATACATATACATACATACATACAGTACATACATACTATATACATACTATATACACATATATATATATATATA
>JANRMT010062791.1:135291247-135403410 GCA_026402145.1 Polypterus bichir lapradei
AGAGTAGGGGGACGTTGTATGGACCGAGTAAAGGAAATTCCACACCAGGCCAGGGGGAGGTGGGGTGCACTAAACCTTCTCCTGTTGTCTCTGCGGACCAGCCGCAGGAAAACCTGTCTGATTCAGAGCGGATGACGTCACTTCCAGTTCCGGCGCCCAGAAGAACGTCACTTCTGGCACACAAACTGACATCAGAAGAACATCACTTCCAGTTCCCTTACATCATTTCCTGTCTGATCCCTTAAAGTCACCATCTGTACAAACCCTCAGCAGTTCTGTTTTGGACTCTGTACTGAGAACATCTCTGTGCTATTTAAAAAGCCTTTTGCAGCCAGGAATAATATACGGGTGGCTGCCCCAAACCTTTGTAAGTGTGTTGAGTCTATTAATTTTTACAAAATATATGTATATATTTTGTGTATGTATATATATACTGTATATATATACACACACACATACTGTATATACATAGTGTCATGTATACGTGTCAGAGAAATACAGTCATCCGAGGAATGAAATATCCCACTGGGGTAAGACGGGGCACTGACGCTAACAGTGCTGTCTTTTTTCTCCTCTTCAGCAGCAATAATATGCTTCTTGGGGGCAACTAACCCCACCCCTTCCAGCCTAAGCGCTATTAAAATTGACATCCTTGAATGCTGGCACCTCATTTGAACCCTGAGGACAAAGCTCCAAGACTGCTAGCTGCTCATAAGAACTACTTTCAATAACGGCAGAAAAGACTACTTATATTGTATTTCATGCCTATGAGCACCTACTCTGTTCTTTATTTGTCACTGGCACCCCAACACTTCATACAGATATCCTATGTTCACTTCAGACTTTCACAAAATGAATACAGTATATAAATATATAAAATATACATAAACACACACATTATATGTTTTTTTACACTTGTTTAAAACATACGTTTCAGGGTTGAGAATAAAGTAATGGCGATCTTGTTTGAGTCAGTTTCTGTTGAGAAATGCAAATTCAGCTATTCATTTTCTATACCCCAAATTTCAGGTCATTGGGAGTGAGTATGAGGCAAAAATCAACCAAGCACGTTGCAGTAGCCTGTTGATGCTTCCATTTATAAAACTAACTAACAGAGGAGTAGTTTAGTGGCATTCTTCTAAAATTGTAAATTCAACAATTGCATTAATTAGAAAAATAACCAAGTTTTCTTTTACAATATCACGGGACGTCAGAGCACACCACACAAACATTTTGTTGGAAACACGTATTTGGCTTTTTGAAAACCCCTGGTATATCACTAGACCCAAGTCCATTACCGAGCCCAGGGCTCCCCGTGCTCCCAGTACATTACCTGTATACAGCATAGGTGTGGTAGTCATTGAGATTACTGATCCTCTCCTCAAGCTTGTAGTTGCGTGGGCTTTTCTCAATGCTCAGGTTAAACAGATCGATGTAGGTGTCCAGAGAGAACTGGTACATTGGGTCAATGCGGCCCATGTCGTTGAGGACAAAAAAGAGGATTGATGCCCGCTGAGCACATGACCGATATGCCTAAAGGTAAGAAAAAGACAAAGGATTTAGACTGGCCTGTCGATTGTATGATCTGTCCACTCATACATTTTACAAACCTACAAGGTGCAGACAGGGCCATTTAGATTTAGAGGTTACAATGGAGATGCCTTCACCTGTTGAAAATGGAATGATATTAGCCAATAAGAATGCAGCTTGCATGGGGGCTCATAAAAAGAAATTTGTTTTTCTTTGGTCCAATTTGATCATTTCAGAAACAGCTTAGCTATAACTTCAGATGTCAAGCAAAATGACACCTTTTATTGGCTAAGTGAACAGATGACAATATGCAGGCTTTCAAGGCAGCACAGGCCCCTTACATCTTCCCTGTAGAAGGGGCCTACACTGCCTCAAAAGCTTGCATATTGTCATCTGTTCACTTAGCCAATAAAAGGTGTCATTTTGCTTGACATCTCATTATAACATCAGATAAGAGTTTTGAGGTTACTTGCCCATGATAGATAGATAGATAGATAGATAGATAGATAGATAGATAGATAGATAGATAGATAGATAGATAGATAGATAGATAGATAGATACTTTATTAATCCCAAGGGGAAATTCATGATAACCTCAAGGTAGTTTTTTATTTAAAATATGCTTGTTGTCGATCATTTCGCTCAGTCGTGAACGCACTGAAAAGTGAAAGGGGTTTGGCACAGGGTACTGCAGCATTTTTATTAATGGCTGACTTTATAGTCTTGTAGTACATGTACAGACCACAAGCATTAGGAAAGACTTGGAAGCTGGGAATATGTTCTGGATAAAGTTTAGGCAGAATATAAAACTGAACACTGTAAAGCAGAGTGAACTTTATAGTTTTCAATTATCCAAGTGTTCATAAAATTATTACGTTGTGAAATGTGAGGAATATTTTGTCTTAAGTATCTAAATGTATACGGGCTAAATTTAAAATTGAACACTTAGTAGAATGGGGTAAAGAGATGCTGTAAATCAATTATATAGTTACATGATGATCTCCATTTGCCATTTTATGAAAATGTTAAGTAGAATAAACATTGACCTTTATGTAGTCTAAAAAAGAACTAAAATGCCAGAAAACTATAATGCACATGAAGTTATTTATTAATTCTAAGTTATTTAGAATATGTGTGTCTGTGTCTGTCTATGTTTTCATCCTGCCAAAGACTGGCACCCTGTCCACAGACTGTTCCCTCCTTGCTCCTGATGCATGCTGGGATAGCTGCCAGCTTCCCCGAGACCCTTTTCAGGATAAAGTGTGTTTAGAAAATGGATGGATGGATATTGTGGGATTTAATTTTTCTCATTCATTCAATAGTTGCCTAATAGAGCTATAATGTTCTCCCCAGCACTCATGCGACTCAGACATGGCAGGCAGTGTGCTGTAGTGGTTAAGCTTTGGACTTCAAACCCTGACGCTGTGGGTACAAATCCCGCTACTGACACTGTGTGACTCTGAGCAGGTCACTTCACCTGCCTGTGCTCCAATTGGAAAACCAAAAAGAAATGTAACCGATTGTACCATAAAAGTCGCCTTGCAGAAAGGCGTCAGCCAAATAAGTAAATGTATATGAAACACATGAAAAACATCAAGACCTTTTGGCCAAGACTCAGCTGATGTC
Source organism: Polypterus bichir lapradei (assembly GCA_026402145.1). Taxonomy (NCBI): domain Eukaryota; kingdom Metazoa; phylum Chordata; class Cladistia; order Polypteriformes; family Polypteridae; genus Polypterus; species Polypterus bichir. The sequence goes on from JANRMT010062791.1 coordinate 135,294,404, forward strand.
AAAATCTTATAAAGTCACACCACGCTGAAAGGGCTCATAAAGTAACAGACATTTTCTGAGGAATAAGATGAAGCGTTTTCAGGCTTTGCTATCTTTCACTTGCCAGCTCAGTTTTTGCAGCATGTGCCATTATATGCTGCCTGAAATGCAGCTTTAGCAAAGCCGCAGCTTAAAGAGCTAAAAAGACATTAAATCCTGAGACGTTCAAAATGTGAACTCACTTTTGCAGATGTTACGTTGTATGTACATATTTAAATATTTTAACTACTGGATATGTTAAAACATATCACATTAAAATATATCTGGATTATAACATTTAAAACGGAAAATGAACACATTCTAAAATAACATTTTTTAAACAATAGACCGTATGTGGTTGTGCATTTTGTTTTTCTGTTTCAGATAAAGGGCATCATCTTTCCTTGATGGGTCACCTTAGTGGGCCACAGATGTCACTGACTGTCACTGTCTTTCAACAATCTTTACATAACATATAAGGTATAGTATAAGACTCTGGGCAAGTTTAAATGGCAGAAATGACACGAACATTAGACACATACAGACCAGCATGGTGGTGCAGTGCTTAGCTCTGCTGCCTGGCACGTACAGGAGGTAGGGTTCAAATCTGCTGCCGGGTCCTCTCTGTGTGGAGTTGCACATTTTTCTTGTGTGCCTCTGGATGTGGTGGTTTTTCTGTCGCACCCCAAGAACGTGTATGTCAGGTTAAATGGCGATTCTAAACTGTCCTTTATGTGTCCTTATGTGCCCAATAGGGGTGTGTGCCAGCATCTTTGATGACTTTTAACTGGCGCTACGTGGGGGCATGTATGCCATGAATGCATGGGAGTGGCACCCCATTCAAGGATGGTGTCTGCCTTGAAGGTGATTTTTCTGAGATAGATTAAGGTACTCCGTGACTCTAATCTGGAGTATGCCAGGTTGGAAATGGATACATAAAAAGACACTAAGATGGTGCATTGTGGCACACTGTGAAGGACACATTTTCATTTAGAGCAGCAGACAAAGCATTCCATTTACGACATTTTATTTCAATACATATTTCCAAACAGAAAAGGCATGATACAGGGTGGCACAGGGAAACAGGAAATTTTGGAACTAGGTGTTGGCAACCCTGGGGTGTCGGCAGTTGTTTGGGACCAACACGACCTTGTTTAGAACCCCGTGCCATTAGATATAATGGAGCAGTGGAGTGGTTCGCTGTGAAAGCCTTTTATAAGAACGCTGATAGTGTGACTGTTGCGCAAAGGGAATTTCTGCATCATTACCAGTTAGGATGTCATGATCGTGTCCCATCTGCTCATGCGATTACAACATGGGTGCGTAATTTTGAAGAAACGGGTTCAGCCTTAAAAAAAGAAGTCCCCAGGTGGAGCCACTTCACATACTGCCCGACAATTGATGGCAGTTATTGTACAATTGCTTGGAATGCGCCTCATTTCACACAACGGTGACATGCCATGGCCTCTGAGATCACCAGATCTCACTGTTTGTGATTTTTTTCTGTGGGGACATCTTAAAAGCCAAGTGTACCACACGTCCTGCAAGTTGCTGAACTAAAAAGGAGGACTGAAGAGGAAATGGCTGGCATTCCTCCTGGGATGTTACATCGAGCAATGCAGAATTTCCACAATCATTAATTGCATATCCTATACAGTACATTTTATCGTTAAACATATTTTGTAATGTGTTTATTTGTGCATTGAACGTCAATTGAAAATTTCCCATTTCCCTGCTCCACCCTGTATAATCGGTATTGCATATAACAACAAAGACATTAGGTTAACATTACACTAGGTAACTCAATATAAGACTTAAAGGAATATCCTATAAAAAAAGATTTCTTATCTGTTATTTACTCCATGTAATTTCTAGTGATGCCTGAAAAAAGTTTTACATTTCATACTGTTTTCATGCTGATGGAGATAAAAGGTTTTTGATATAACAGGTATCTCTGTAGATCAATGCCAGACATTGACAAACAATATGAGACAATCCATGATGAAAATCTTACAGTACTCATGTAGCACAATCCACATGTCATGTCATTCAGTCGTAAGCTCAGAACATCCCAAACACACAGTTTTTATTAAAATATTGTTACATAAACTATTTCTGAAAAATGGTCATGTGATCAAAATGAAACACACTCAGACGTGCCTGAGCATTTGAAATGGAGACCCGCCTCACCCCTCATTCATTGGTCAGAAGTCCAGTAATTGCTTCTTCATTGGCTAAGACGCTGCTTAACGTGATATCAGTAAAAAGCGGGCACTGAGACACATGTTAAGATACAGTAAATAAATAAATAAGAACTAAATAACTAAATAAGAAAAATGAGTGGAAGTGAAGACCAATTTGGTACATTCAAGCCACAGACTGCCGCTGAATAACCCTGAGCTACTCCAGTTGTGGCTCACCGCTATCAATATAAATGTCACAACAGCAGACGGCTCTTCATTTCAAATGCTTGTTTGCGCCTCAGTACATTCCACTTTTGTTCACATCTTCCATAGGTGGTTTATTTAACAACATTTTAGTAAAAAATACATGTGCTTGGGACGTTGTGGACATACAACCTCATGATCTGACATGTGGATTATGTGACATGAGCAACATGAGATTTTTTCATGAACGTTTTTGATTTTGCTTCCTGTTGTCCAGATTTGGTCACCATTGACGCCTATCATATCAGAACCTTTGGTATCTGTGTTTTGCCTGAAAGCATAAGATTATACATTTTTCCTGGATTTCACTAGAAACTACTTGAGGTAAGTAACATATTAAAAAATATTTCTGGGTGGAGTATTCCTTTAAGGATTGTGATGGATGGCCAGGACCATTACCCAGCCTGAATGCCGACTTGGTGGAAGGACTGAAGGAGAGAACCTCTTTGGGACAATATCCTCCCCGAGACGCTAGAGGGCAGACCTCCTGGGTTGCTACTGCACCACAGATCCCCGGGAGTTGTAGTTTGGAGCAGCCCTGTTGGGTTCTGTGGGTACCGCCAGGGGGTGCAGCAGCTATAGATGAACCCTTTGGGGGGCACCACTTCTGCCACACCTGGAAGTGCAGCCGGAAGAAGGTCAAGAAACACCTGGAGCACTTCTGAGTGCACTATAAGAGGAGCTGCTTCACCATCAGTCGCGAGTTGGAGTTGGGAGGTGGAGGACAAAGTTTGCAAACAGGAGTGGAGCTGACAGAGGAAGAGAGACAAAGAAAGATGAAGACAAGGAATTTGTTATATTAGTTGGTGCTTGTGTACTAGGCTGTGAAGAGGGGAGCAAAAGAAAAAACGCGTGCTACTGGGAGAGACTTGTGTCGGGGTTTGGGGAGTGGTCCGCCCCCTAGGGGTCCACAGGATTGTGCAATAAAAAACAATGCATAGTAAAGGTGTGATGCCACCAACTACAAAAGCGCAATCACTAAGCAACTTTATTTCGATAAATGTTTATAATTTAAAAGCTGTAAAATAACAATCAAGTCATAATAATAATAAGAATACTTTTCTACTTATACAAAGCACCTTTCATAGTGAGTGGGGAGCCACTTCAGCCACCACTAATGTGTACCACCCAACTGGGTGATGTGACGGCTGTCATTTTCCGCCAGTAAGCTCACCACACTTTAGCTGTTAGGTGGTGAAGTAGTGAGAGAGACAGCCAGTTAAAGACAGGGGATGATTAGGGGGCCAGAATGACTAGCCAGGACATGAGGATACACCCTGCTCTTTACAAAGGATGCCCAGGGATGTTTTATGAGAGTCAGGACCTCGGTTTTACTTTTCATCCGAAAGATAGCACCATTTTTACAGCACAGTGTCCCTGTCACTACGCTGAGGTATTGGGACTCCCTTTCAGACCACCAACTTTTCCTAGTTGGTCTCCCATCCAAGTACTGGCTGGGTCTGAACCAGCTTAGCTTCAGGTGGATGGCCTGTTCTGAAGTGCATGAGGTATGGCTGCTGGCTGAATGATACTGATGAAGACAGACTGCCATTAGAAAAATAAATTACTAAAAAGGCATAATGTGATCAACTAAAGTAACAGACTTTCTTATAATAGGATTTTTAAAACAGACATAATAGCATAATAGGGCAGAACGGTGGTGCAGTGATAGCGCTGCTGCCTCGCAGTAAGGAGACCCGGGTTCTCTTCTCGGGTCCTCCATACGTGGAGTTTGCATGTTCTCCCCGTGTCTGCGTGGGTACTTTGGTTTCCTCTCACAGTCCAAAGACATGCAGGTTAGGTGCGTTGGCGATTCTAAATTGTCCCTAGTGTGTGTGCCCTATGGTGAGCTGGCGCCCTGCCTGGGGTTTGTTTCCTGCCTTGCACCCTGTGTTGGCTGGGATTGGCTCCAGCAGACCCCCGTGACCCTGTAGTTAGGATATAGTGGGTTGGATAATGGATGCATAACAGTTAGTGTGCCACAGTCTAAGACGGACACCAAATCGAGACAAGATATATACGGTGTGACAACCAAAATGACAAGAACACACAATTGAGCAACCTTCTTGTAATAAATGTTTCATAGTTTAAAAGACATAAAATAACTGGCAGATTAGAATGGGCTCAAAATGCCTCGAAGCTGTTAAATATAGCAAAAGGAAAAAAAACTTTAGCCTCAGGTTGCTTATTCCAGAATAACAGAATAACTGTGCAATTACCTAGAAATTCTCCCCAAACTAGAATGTAATTAACTATGACCAGTATGTTCTTTTTGTGTATCTGAAGCAACCGCACAGGTTGGCATGTATTCTTCCCTGGCCAATCAGACACCTTACCAATACCGTAACTTGAGTAACACAGTAATAACATTGTAATTAGATGTTAGCCAGTTAGGCAGACAACTGCTATATATTTACAGTGCAAGTACATCGCAGCTTGATGTATAGAACATACAATTACAAAATATGACATTATTACATCCACTAAATCCAAGGACGTGAAGAGCCAAAGCCAGCTTAAGGCACAAAGGAGGACCCACAATTAGATTTGATGAGAAAAAAAAGAGAATAAAACCAACACAAAAGCAAAATGTTGCCTGTGATTTATTGTATGGTCTCCCAATTTTAAAAACAGCACTAATGCCTTATCCCTAGTTCAGCTTGCCTATGGGGATAACAGAGCCATTGAAGCTCCTGTCTGCAGAGGATTTTATCTGTTTATTATTTGTTTCTGTATGGCCCACACATTCTGCACATGTTCCCATCCCACATTGAAACTCAGCTTCTGCATGGACTCCTAAAACCGAACAGATTTCAACTGGCACACACTAGGCACAGAGTCACAGAATCTATGGCAACAGCTAATGCGAGTGAGAGCTGCTTCACTGCTAGGATGCTGCACAATGACAGTGTGGGATTTTAGAAAGCTATCCCTGTTAATTAAGCTATATAAATAACAAGGTGATTGATTAACACAGAGTGGAGCTCCACAAGGGAGAGGACACTCAATATGAATGATTCAACAGACCGATTTTATGCGGCCTCCCTCTGACCTACTTCCACTGCAGTGGTAACTAATTCCATACCTGCTTACGGCCTCATCCAATTCAATCTGATGGAAACACAGCCTGTGCTGGCAGTTCAGCAAACTAAGTGAGTGACAACTTTCTTCACACACACACACACACACACACACACACACACACACACACACAACCTTACCGTCGGCATCCTGCCAGAAGATATAAGCTGTCATCTTCCACACAGAAGGTACAACATATTCAGAAATGAATAAATGCAGCTGCTTGTGTGATTCTTTCCTACTGACAGTGTGATAATGCAGAGCCAGAATGACACATACAGGAGGAAGACATGTGTGCACAATTTGTTAGACTCGAGGGAATACACAGGCAGAGAGAACAGAGTGGAAAAAAAACAAACAACCGAGCATCTACTTTAAACACCATAGGTGTGCTTTTCCAACCAGTAGTAAGAATCACTGGTGCGGTGCCACAAGGGATGGACAGAAATGGCTGCTGATTTAGTCAGGGGCTTCAAGTATGCCCAGCCAAGCACTGGGCACAGTGTAAGGTGGATATCAACAAGATGGCCTGTGGTTTCAATAAATGATCCACATTAGCGAGAGGAGTCTGCTGGGAAGAACCAGCCCTGGATTAGCCATTCAGCAAATAAGCACCTGGTTATGGGCACCAAGGGAAGGGGGGCACCACAGAGGTATCTCCTTTAACTTTTTTTTTGTAATTGTTCTCCTCTGCCTTGTTCATCTTTAATCTGCAATGTTAAAAACATTTAATTTGGCATGATGAGTGACTTAAGTTTAAAAATTTAGTCTGAGGTGTCATCAGATATCACATTTGTTTTCATTTCACAGCGTAAGAGTTTCACTTAAATTTAATGTGAATGCAGCTGTCTGGGTCGGGCTAGCACTTCACTCACCAGCTGATTTGCATAACGGACCCTTGACCCCTTCGTTTTAGTATTCCTTTGACTGATTTTTCACATAAATGAGTTAAGTCTTAATCTCTTATTTCAAGTTCAACATTAGTTGAGTCTTAATGTCTTCTTAGTTAAAGAATGGAAAGGCCAAGGGTGCACCATTTTTGGACTATGCTTAGCACATCAGTTGGCCTAAATCTGGCTCTGGATAGAACAAAACGTAGTCAGTGCACAGTTTAATGGACAACAGTAACAATAAAGACTACGCTGACCAGAGTTTAAGAAAACAAGCAAAAGGGTGAAAATCACAGAAGGCATAGAATGTAAAAGAGAAGCTGGTGTATTGCTTAGCATTGCTGGCTCAAGGATCCAACGTCGAGGTTTTGAATCTCACTCCCGGATCGCTGTTTGATTGAAGTCTGCACATTCTCCATATCACTAAGCATATATTCTTCTGTTTACTCTAGGTTTCGTCTCACAACTCAAAGATGTGTGTTCATGTGTGTGTGTGTGTGTGTGTAAAAGGGAAGAGGCCGATGTATAATTGCCAGATTAAATTGTGTATATGAATAGGCCTTGTGAAAGACTGACATCCTGTCCAGAGTTGGTTCTTGCCCTGCACCTCATGCTGTTAGAACAGGCTCTGGCCCCAACAATCATGAACTGGCTTAAGAGTATTTGAGAAGGGTATCAGCATGAAGTTACGGGAAAGACTAGTGGAAGCTAGGTTAAGAAGTGAGGTGATGATTAGTGAGCAGAAGTATGGTTTCATGCCAAGAAAGAGCACCACAGATGCAATGTTTGCTCTGAGGATGTTGATGGAAAAGTTTAGAGAAGGTCAGAAGGAGTTGCACTGCATCTTTGTGGACCTGGAGAAAGCATATGACAGGGCGACAAGAGAGGAGTTGTGGTATTGTATGAGGAAGTCGAGAGTGGCAGAGAAGTATGTCAGAGTTGTACAGGATATGTACGAGGGAAGTGTGACAGTGGTGAGGTCTGCGGTAGGAGTGACGGATGCATTCAAGGTGGAGGTGGGATTACATCAGGTATCGGCTCTGAGCCCTTTTTTATTTGCAATGGTGATGGACAGGTTGACGGACGAGATTAGACAGGAGACCCCGTGGACTATGATATTTGCTGATGACATTGTGATCTGTAGAGATAGTAGGGAGCAAGTTGAGGAGACCCTGGAGAGGTGGAGATATGCTCTAGAGAGGAGAGGAATGAATGTCAGTAGGAACAAGACAGAATACATGTGTGTAAATGAGAGGGAGGTCAGTGGAATGGTGAGGATGCAGGGAGCAGAGCTGGCGAAGGTGGAGGAGTTTAAATACTTGGGATTAACAGTACAGAGTAACGGATTGTGGCAGAGAGGTGAAAAAGAGAGTGCAAGCAGGGTGGAATGGGTGGAGAAGAGTGTCAGGAGTAATTTGTGACAGACGGATATCAGCAAGAGTGAAAGGGAAGGTCTACAGGACGATAGTGAGACCAGCTATGTTATATGGGTTAGAGATGGTGGCACTGACCAGAAAGCAGGAGACAGAGCTGGAGGTGGCAGAGTTAAAGATACTAAGATTTGCACTGGGTGTGACAAAGATGGATAGGATTAGAAATGAGTACTTTAGAGGGTCAGCTCAAGTTGGACGGCTGGAAGACAAAGTCAGAGAGGCGAGATTGCGTTGGTTTGGACATGTGCAGAGGAGAGATGCTGGGTATATTGGGAGAAGGATGCTAAGGATAGAGCTGCCAGGGAAGAGGAAAAGAGGAAGGCCTAAGAGAAGGTTTATGGATGTGGTGAGAGAGGACATGCAGGTGATGGGTAACAGAACAAGATGCAGAGGACAGAAAGATATGGAAGAAGATGATCCGCTCTGGCGACCCCTAACAGGAGCAGCCGAAAGAAGAAGAAGAAGATGTTCATCCTTAAATCGGCAAACATTCTTGAGGACAGCTGCCAGGTTTACTACAGATATGTGTGGTATAGCCTGTCAGGTATCCATACTTTGCTTGATCAATAAAGCAAACTTGACTATCAACTTCTGTGTAAACTTAACTATTTAAAAAAGCATTTAGGGAGCAGCAAGTACTGATCATGAATGGCATAAACAATTTATTACATGGAGTGGGATCTTATAGTTTTGTGGTACCAGCCGTGATTCTGAAATGAGAACACACGTCTGGAGACAACTCTTTAAAAAATCTGTAGTGACTAGCAGTAAAATCCGCAGGCACGGACAATGTCTCGTCCACATGGTTTCTTCCTTAAAATCCACCCTCAGTTTTCTCCAGTCTGTGCACTTTAAACAATTGTTGTTGCAATGTCCTATTTCTACTCATGCATTGTAAAAATACATAAAACAATTATAGAAAGACGGGGAGAGAAAAAGAAGCTGAACAGAAGACTTGATATGAAGAGAAAATAGAAAGTTAAGATTGCTGTTACCAGTTCAGGCGCTCAGTAGCTCAGGGTAACTGAAGCTCAATGATTCATTTGGAAGTTGTAATTAGCACTGTGACAGAAGAGGACCACTACAGGAACTTGACCCCACATGTTTCAGAAGTGCCTCTGTCTGCTTATCTTATCTTTCTATCATTTTGATTATTGCGTCACTATATGGTATAACAACAGCAAATAGAGTCTAGATAAGCATTGTGGTCTATGGATATATTATGTGTTTAAGCGCTGCAGATATATTCTGGAATGGCATGCTTTTATATCCAACTAGTCTATAATACTAACTTACTTTGGCTATTCATTTACACATGCCGGTAAAAGATGGCTGGTGCGTAGCCTCATTCACGGTTCTGCTGGAGTTGTGTCAGGGTCGTCTGGCACATTTACTGATTTAGGTGTTTGGAGTTCTGCATTCTGCATCTCCTACAGCTCTCTTAACGGCACTCCTTCTTGTCTCCTTTTGATGGGGTGTTACACATCATTTATTTCAAATGCATATTTTGCAATTCATATTTTCACAAAGTTAGCTTCCAAGTGGTTCAACCTCACACCTGACACTATTTTTGCTTTGCACCCTCCCCCACCATAACCTATTGTCTATGCAGGAGGAGCAAAAGCTTCAGATTTGTCAAAAATTTTGATCTTCGGTTTTTGGCAGATCTCGACATTTCAGGGTCCCCTGATACAGAAAAGATTGATATCTCGATAATGGGTGTGTGTCAGTTTCTTAAAGGATGGTCTAGAGCTAAAACGGCTGGACGGAAAAATACCAAACTCGAAACTTAAGTAGGTGTGTGCTTGACTGTTGTGTCCAGTGATTCTGGGGATGCACTCTGAACAGAGTTCAGTAATAGATGGGGTTTCCATGTACAAACTCAGAGCACATTACAACAGTCACTACAATCATAGCCTATTTCATAAGTGAACTGCTGTTGCACATCTGCTTACATATATCTACAGAACTGTGCACAAGTGAACTCACAAAGGGAAAAATGACTTGCTCAGGGTCACACACCAGTCAGACCTAGGGATTGACTTGGCAACTTTAGAATTTAAAATCCAATTCCTTACAACAAAATATGGAAACCAAAACTCCACAAAACCCAAAACCTCCCTCTGCCCAGTCCTTTATGTCAGTGACAAATCTCATTAGGCCTGCTGTGAAGTAAGACTGACTTTGTGCAGGAAGCCCAGTAAAGCACTGGGGGGGCAACACAGCTTTAACTGGTAACACAAGTCTCTGCTACTAACCTCTCTGGCAGTATCGATCTTGATTTCCGTTTGCTCACTGGTCTCCAGCTGTTCAGCCACCTCAGTTGCGGTCACTTTAGAGGTCTGCAAGGTGTTTACCAGCTGAACATCATCCAAAAGGGAACCGGTGGCCTCATTCAGCAACCTGACCAAATAAAGAAATTGAAAAACCATTATTCTGTGTAAACACTTTGAGCCGGTACAGAAAGGAGGACATGATGTGGGAATTAACAGAATTGAACTGAAACGAAAATGAATTTCTGGTTTCTGGGCTGCTAGCTGAGGGGTCATCCCTGTCTGCAAAAACAGAAGAAGATCAATCAGTATTTTCATCCATTTATTAATGATTAGTTTATAAATTACATACCATGTAAGCATTTCCAAATGTTCCTGTATAAGTTGCTTTAAGAGTATTAGTCACAATGTGTAAGGGAAGATCTCTCTGTCTTTCAGACTTGTTTATTTTTAAGTAAAGATGAAGAAATACAATGTACATATATGTATAATCAAAGCAAAACTTTTCTTGAATGGACACTCCAGTTTTAAAGTATATATTTTTTATCTGCCATTTATTCGTGATGCATGTAGTGATAGCTAAGAAAATTTTTTAACCTTGTGTTTTCAAGAGGTTAAGCAAATGTATCTTTTGCTAAGATATTGTCAAATAAATAGGGAAAATCAGAGCAATGCACAAATATGAAGTGTGGTCAAGTATTCCTTTAATTAAAATCCACCAATCATGTAATCAGTGTACTGATTGTCTCTCTGTCTCTACAGTCTGTTCACATGTGCAAGTTGTCCAAGAAATCAACTGATAAAATGGCTGATGAAAACTCCAGGTCAAGGCGTAGCAGTGACAGCTAAACCTCCCAGGTCAGTACCTTGTGTAATTCCGGAAACTTTGTTTAACGTTAGTTTAAGTGTAGCCAAAGACAGAAAATTGTTGAGTCAAGCATGCAAAGAAATGAAATCAATCATTTGAGGCTGGCCAATGGCATATAAAAGGTCTCACAGTCATTGGTGTGCTTTGTAGTCTAAGCTGCTCAAAGGTGCCTGAACATTAAAACATTGTGAAATATCGTAGCTACTCTTTGTGGGGGATGAAAAGAAAACTGTAAACCTGCTTAAGACCGGACAAACTGTACGCCATACACTTAAGAGCCGCTCATTTCCAAACAGGCTGAACAAGCGACAGCACGTATGACTTGTCCATTAGAAACTGAGCTTTGTGTAACTTTCAGGAATAGCAAACAGCAAAAATGAAGTAGTGTATGGCTTCCGATCCTTGAGATTACATGTTTAGCACTGTTTTCTTTAGTTTTCCATGTAGTTTTTTTTGTTTTGGATCATAACTGTATCTTTGTTATTTGGCTATATCATGCAGTTAATCTTGTGCACATCCAATACTTTAATAATAATAATAATAATAATAATAATAATAATAATAATACATTTTATTTATACAAGGCGCCTTTCTAAGCACTCAAGGGCACCAAACAAACAATAAATAAAGAGCACATTATAAACAAAACTAAAAGTACCAAAAATATAAGAAGTTAAAACCAAACAAAGCCACTGTAATCATAAAGAAAAAGTCATTTTAAACAGATGGGTTTTAAGTTTACATTTGAAAGTTGCAAATGATTTGATATTTCTAAGCTCAGTAGGTAGTAAATTCCAGAGCTTAGGAGCAGAATGGCTGAATGCTCTGCTCCCCATGGTGGTTAGACGGGAGAGAGGGACGGTCAGATGGATGGAGGAAGAGGATCTAAGGTTACGGGAGGGAACTGCAACACGAAGAAGGTTGGACAGATATGGAGGGGTGAGGTTATGAATGGCCTTAAATGTTAACAGCAGAATTTTAAAATCAAATTTGAACCTTAATTGGGAGCCAATGTAGTTGCTGCAAGACTGGAGTAATATGGTAAATAGATGGGGCTCGCGTAATGATGCGGGCTGCAGAATTTTGGACTAGCTGAAGCTTATGGAGAGATTTATTAGAGAGACCAAAGAGGAGTGAATTGCAACAGTCCACACGAGAAGTAACAAGACTGTGAACAAGAATGGCAGTGGTATGGGGAGTGAGGGGGGGGCGGATGCGATTAATATTACGTAGGTGGAAGTACAGTAAGCAGACCAGGTGATGTTATTAATGTGAGATTGGAAAGATAGAGTACTACCAAGGATGACACCCAGACACTTGACCTGAGGTGACGGGGAAACAAAGGAGTTATCAATAGCAAGTGAAAGATTATCGGCTTTGGATAATGATGATTTTGAACCAATGAGGAGAACTTCAGTTTTGTTATTGTTTAATTTAAGAAAATTTGCAGTCAATAAACAAAGATGGTGGAAAAGAAGAGGTGGGTTTACTAGCAAAGTAGAGCTGGGTGTCATCAGCATAACAGTGAAAATTAATGTTATATTTTTGAAAGATATTGCCATGGGGAAGAAGGTAAATAATAAAAAGAAGAGGCCCTAGGACAGAGCCCTGGGGCACACCAGAAGTAACAGCGGTGGGTTGGGATGTGAAAGTTTTAACACAGTGCGGCCTGAGAGGTAAGATCTGAACCAATCAAGTGGAGTGTGGGTAATTCCAATCAAAGATAATCTATTAAGGAGAGTGGTATGACAAATAGTATCAAAGGCTGCACTCAGATCAAGGAGGATGAGAGTAGTAACTAAGCCAGAGTCAGCAGCGATAAGAAGGTCATTGGTAATTTTAACAAGTGCCGTTTTAGTACTGTGAAAGGGGCGAAAACCAGACTGGAACTTTTCATGATGATTATTATGAGCTAAGTGGGAGTGAAGTTGGATAGCTACTATTTTTTGGCACCAGTTTTTTTTCAGTAAGGGGTTAATGCAGCAGTTTTAAAAGATAAAGGAACAGCACCAACAGTGAGAGAAGAGTGGGCGGAGTGGTGGCTCTGAGGCTAAGGATCTGCGCTGGTATCCAGAAGGTTGCCGGTTCGAATCCCCATCACTGCCAAAAGAGATCCTACTCTGTTAGGCCCTTGAGCAAGACCCTTAACCTGTAATTGCTCCAGGGGTGCTGTACAATGGCTGACCCTGCACTCTGACCCCAAGGGCTATGCAAAAACTAACTAACAAATTCCTAATTTTAATTGTATAAGATGAAATAAAGAACAAAAAAAAAGAGTGAATTATAGCAGAAATGAGAGGGACCAGAACTGTAGGGAGGGGGTCAAGCTGACAAGTGGATGGAAGTGGGAAGTTGGAAAGAGGAAAATGAGTGAATAGGCGAGTGTAGTTCAAAGAAAATACAGAGAGAATCTGGACCGAGGTGCTGATGTATCCTCTGGATTTTTCTCATTTCTCGTAACAAATATATAAAGTATAACTAATTGATGTGTATTAATAGAAATCAAAGCACATGTTTTTTAACAAAAAGCCTCCTTAGCCTGCACTTAGTAAAGAATGCTAGAGAAAAAATGAAAATGGCCACAGCTAAAAATAAAAGTTTTCACTGTGTCCCTAGGATGGTATAATTTACTCCAAAGGCTTCAAGGGCTGCAGGCTGGCTGGCCAAGAATTAATAGACTTGCTGTAATGAGGATTACAAATGTGCTCATGATATAAAGAAAAATTAACTGACTTAAAGACTGCAAAAAAAGGTTTTTTTTTTTTTTGAAACATTGAAATACAATTGTTAACGTTCTTTTAATGTTGTATATTTGTAATATTTAGCATTTTTGATAAATATCTGTAAAATATCTTTGAATTGGCTGATTAAAAGAAGGAAGCAGCCTACTGAATGTATGCATACCTTCTGTCATGGCTACCTACGTGTATAATCTTAGACTAGAATGACCAGACAGTTTATAACCAAATAGTAAAAAGAACTGGAGAAATTTGTTCTACTTTGAGAATGTGAGATCAGGACTCAATCTAAGCTAAACATGCAGGGACAAAGGCAGGATTGATCTAGCCCAGTGTTTCTTAAACTATGAGTCGTGACCCAGAGGCATCTCTGTTTGGGTTGTGCTGAGTCGTGAATTACAACTGAAGTGAATAAGAAAGAGTTGTGAATGTTTTATGGGTTGCTGCTTGCATGGCTGAAACAAAATAAACAGATGCCATATATTGGTGAATCTTCAAGGGGGATGGACAACACTCAGTGAAAATTCTCCAAGTGGACATCTTGGATGACGGTCGTTGGCAATTCTTCAAGGGGGATTGGACAATGTTTGGGGGAACAGCATGACGATTGGCCATTATTCCATGGCAATTATGGGTCATGAAGACAAACAACAGGCAGAATTGGGTCACAAGAAAAAAAAGTTTAAGAATCACTGATCTAGTCCACAGGCTACAATGACAACACCTGAATAGGAATGGTCAAAGGGCATGAGGCCTGAACCAGGGGAGTTGGTCATACACTATGATGTCCCATTGGCTCAAAAGATACATCAAGAAAGGACAATACCAACATAAATTCAGAGCTGATAGAAAAACATTGTGTTTCTCTGTCCTTCCATCACTCCAAAGGCCAAGCTGGATCTAAAACCAGTCAGCTTACTAAGACAAACGGCCAACTGGTAGTCTAAGCATAATGGAGGTCTGAACTCCTACCAAGATGAACTGCTACTAATCCAGGGTGCATTGGTTTTCTTTTATCACATTCGTTTTTACTCTGATACTATTATGGACACATTTAGTAACCTTAGTTAATATATAATGAAAGAATAAAAAAGTAATCTTTCTCTCCTGCTTGTTTTGGTACTCTTTTTTTTGTCACCAGGGGTCATAAATGTAAAGCATTTTTATTATTATTATAGATGTAAAAGAAAGGGGGAAATATTTAGCTACAGCAACAGTCGATCGTGACAGTGACCATATCTAGAACTACAGATTGCAGGCTGGTAAGAGTAAACGCACGATGGCTACGAGAGAGATATGAAAGATTTGTGATGCTCTGCTCAGGTCTACGTAACAAAGAGCCTGAAAATGAGAAAAGGGCCGCGCTAGGACCCTGCCCGAATAAAACACTCGGGTAGAATTACCATATTTGTAATGAATTCAACTCTGTTTAAGGATCCTTTAGCAACTAATTGGAAAACTGCAACTGATGACAGGACGACCAATGAATCAGGCCTTCGAATCTGCAGTCATCATTCATGAATTCTGCCCATTAGATAGCACCTTCATTCATTCTGAAATTGTATAATTAACTGAAATGCCTTCATATCAAGTATATAACTTTGTGTGAAAGATGTGGTGTGTATCTTCATGAGATACAATCAAATTTTCCCCCAATGCAACTGAAGATAATAAAAGACAATTGGATCTGATATGAGTGATTTTGATAAGAAAGAAAATCCTTTTCCCTGCACGTCAAAGGTTGAGAAAGAGATTGCTAAAGGTTTGAAATACGCCCAGAAGACAATGCTCTCACCGTAAGATTTCATCTTCTAATTCCTGCAGTTTCTTCTTGCCTGAGGCTATGTTGATAACCAGAGAATCCTTCTGCTCTTCAAGTTCAGGTCGCTCCCTACGTACCACAATGCCAAGCAGCTGTGCCTCCAGACCCTGACAAACAACAAGCATCGTTATTGCCATTCATTTCGGTGCCATTGCATGCATTTAGTTTTAAATCTCTTTCAGGTCTCTTTGACAAAATTTATGCTTGGGCATATTTGTGTGCACTTTGCACACTTTGAACACAAACGACTTAAATTATTATTATAATAATCCATCCATCCATCCATTTTCCAACCTGCTGAATCCGAACACAGGGTCACGGAGGTCTGCTGGAGCCAATCCCAGCCAACACAGGGTTCAAGGCAGGAATCCAATCCTGGGCAGGGTGCCAACCCACCACAGGACACACACAAACACACCCACACACCAAGCACACACTAGGGCCAATTTAGAATCGCCAATCCACCTAACCTGCATGCCTTTGGACTGTGGGAGGAAACCGGAGTGCCCGGAGGAAACCCACGCAGACACGGGGAGAACATGCAAACCCCACGCAGGGAGGACCCGGGAAGCGAACCTGGGTCTCCTAACTGCGAGGCAGCAGCGCTACCACTGCGCCACCATGCCGCCCCTATTATAATAATCAAACATGATTATTTAAAAAAAAAAAAAAGTCAGATTTGGTAATCTGTGATAAAAGTTTGCCACTGGATTGATCATCCTTACAGAGAAACACCAGCCTGAGTCCTTAGACTTTTATGGTATGTTTGGCATGGGTCATGTTGCCTAATTTCTACATATTGTCTCTCATGCCACTTTGAACACATTCTAGAAAATCAGCGTCATACTCAAAAGAAAAGTTGAAGCCAAGGCTTATTAAATACTATACCTCAGCACCATATTCTTTTCAGCAGGCAGCACAGCGATGTAGCTGATGGTTTGTTCTGGGCCCTGCCATAGTGTGTGGAGTGTGTATGCACCCCTATGTACGTTTGGGTTTCTCCCAGGTACTTCATTTTCTCCCATACTCTAAAGTTATGCATATTAAGTGGAGGCCCCATTACATTATATGGTTTTTCCAGCAATTTTCAGTTGCAGACTTCCATCCATCCATTATCCAACCCACTATATCCTAACTACAGGGTCACGGGGGTCTGCTGGAGCCAATCCCAGCTAACACAGGGCGCAAGGCAGGAAACAAACCACGGGCAGGGCGCGCACACACACAACCACACACCAAGCACACACATGGGACAATTTAAGATTGCCAATACACCTAACCTGCATGTCTTTGGACTGTGGGAGGAAACCCACGCAGACACGGGGAGAACATGCAAACCCCACGCAGGGAGGACTAGTCGCAGACTTCATTTACATTTTCTTACTGAGTTGGGGGCAGTAGTGGCATACTCCTGTGACCTACAGATGTGTCGCTTGTCATCCCCAGCAAGTCACTCAGATTGCTCTGCCACTTGTCACCACTAAATCAAACCAAAGATTTGTCTTAAGTTGTAGGGGTGTTGTCTGTTTATGTGCAAATGCTGACTACCAATGAGCATTCAGCTGGAAGCATTAATGCAAAAAATGCAGACACAGGAAATATTATTATTATTTACTTATTTCGCTGACGCCTTTATCCAAGGTGACTTACATCATCTGAGATACATTTGGTTACATTTATTTTCTTTTTCAAACTGGAGCAAAGGCAGGTGAAGTGACTTGTTCATGGCCATGCAGTGTCAATAATAGGATCTGAACACACAACCTCAAAGCCTTAACCAGTACAGCACACTGCCTGCCATGTATGAATGACACGAGTGCTGAGGAGAACAAGCAAGTTAAGCAAGTGGGAAAATATTGAGTGAATGAGAAGTGGCACATAAAGATTAAAACCCAAAATATACATCCATCCATTTTCTAAACCCGCTTTATCCTGAACAGGGTCTCGGGGAAGCTGGCAGCTATCCCAGCATGCATCAGGAGTAAGGAGGGAACAGTCTGTGCACAGGGCACCAGTCTTTGGCAGGGTGAAAACATAAACAGACAGACATACACATGCGAGCGCACACACACACAAAAACGCGCACACACACACATTCTAAATAATTCAGAATTACTGTATTGTATTTCTATGAAAAGGCTCAATAACATCATGTGCAATGCATTTAATCATTTTGAGCATTATAGTTTTCTGGCATTTTAGTTCATTTTTAGACTACATAAAGGCCAATGTTTATTCTATTTAACATTTTCATTAGATGGCAAATGCAGATCATCATATACAGTCATATGAAAAAGTTTGGGAGCCCCTCTTAATTCTTTGGATTTTTGTTTATCATTTGCTGAGCTTTCAAAGTAGTAACTTCCTTTTAATATATGACATGCCTTATGGAAACAGTAGTATTTCAGCAGTGACATTAAGTTTATTGGATTAACAGAAAATATGCATCATAACAAAATTAGACAGGTGCATAAATTTGGGCACCCCAGCAGATATTACATCAATAATTAGTTGAGCCTCCTTTTGCAAATATAACCGCCTCTAGACGCCTCCTATAGTCTTTGAGTGTCTGGATGGAGGTATTTTTGACCATTCTTCCATACAAAATCTCTCCAGTTCAGTTAAATGTGATGGCTGCCGAGCATGGACTGCCTGCTTCAAATCATCCAATACATTTTCGATGATATTCAAGTCAGGTGACGGTGACGGCCATTCCAGAACATTGTACTTCTCCCTCTGCATGAATGCCTTTGTAGATTTCGAACTGTGTTTTGGGTCATTGTCTTGTTGGCATATCCAACCCCTGCGTAACTTCAACTTTGTGACTGATGCTTGAACATTATCCTGAAGAATTTGTTGATATTGGGTTGAATTCATCTGACCGTTGACTTTAACAAGGGCCCCAGTCCCTGAACTAGCCACACAGCCCCACAGCATGATGGAACCTCCACCAAATTCGACAGTAGGTAGCAGGTGTTTTTCTTGGAATGCGGTGTTCTTCTTCCACCATGAAAAGCGCTTTTTGTTATGACCAAATAACTCAATTTTTGTCTCATCAGTCCAAAGCACTTTGTTCCAAAATGAATCTGGCTTGTCTCAATGAGCATTTGCATACAACAAGTGACTCTGTTTGTGGTGTGAGTGCAGAAAGGGCTTCTTACTCATCACCCTGCCATCCAGATGTTCTTTGTGCAAATTGCACTGACTTGTAGAACGATGTACAGATACACCATCTGCAGCAAGATACAGGTGATCTGTGGGTTGTTTGTAACCATTCTCACAATCCTGCGCATATGCCGCTCCTGTATTTTTCTTGGCCTGCCAGACCTGGGTTTAACAGCAACTGTGCCTGTGGCCTTCCATTGCCTGATTACGTTACTTACAGTTGAAACTGACAGTTTAAACCTCTGAGATAGCTTTTTGTAGCCTTCCCCTAAACCATAATACTGAACAATCTTTTGTTTTCAGATCTTTTGAGAGTTGCTTTGAGGATCCCATGCTGTCACTCTTCAGAGGAGAGTCAAAGGGAAGCACAACTTGCAATTGACCACCTTAAATACCTTTTCTCATGATTGGACACACCTTTCCATGAAGTTCAAGGCTTAACAAGCTAATCCAACCAATTTGGTGTTGCAAGTAAACAGTATTAAGCAGTTACATGCATTCAAATCAGCAAAATTACAAGGGGACCCAACGTTTTGCACAGCCAGTTTTTCACATTTGATTTAATTTCATACAACTAACTACTGCTTCATTAAAAATCTTTGTTCGGAAAACACCCAATACGCAGATGTTCCTAGGAAATGGAAGATATACCACTGTTATCTTTTTTGTTGAATGTAGAGTAAATCATTATGCAGGGTGAGAGGGGTTCCCAAACTTTTTCATATGACTGTAACTATATAATTGATTTTTTTTTTTTACCATATTTCTTTTTTTCCTACTCTTAAAGTTTTCCTCTGTCTGTTGGCCTAGCTCTCTTTCTCATGAGTGGGGGTGGATTTGAACTTAGTTTTGTCAAATGTGACTTGCTTGTAGAGAATGTTACTTGCTTTTAAGAAATTCAATAAAATGTTAAAAATTATGGGATTTGAACCAACAACCTCAGAGTAGGAAGTCCAAAGCCCTAACCACTACGCCACACTGCCTGATGGAGGTTTTAAGGCAAGCAAATAGAATACAAGCTCATCTGGCTGATGTGTCATATTTGTAAAACTAGAGAGAATTGATAAAGGAAAATGAAGGGACCAAAACTGGAACTGAACTTGCTGTACCTAAAAAGCTGAGGCATGGGCACTGGAGCTGTCAGGCATCACCCTTTTGTGTCTCAGCATTCAGTGAGTTTGCATTCATTTGGAAATTTGAAACTGTTCTGGCAACTTATAACAAAGTCATGTCATTTTTCATCTCCTGTGATTTCTGGTTACGTAATTCAAACTCCTCAAGGCAACTGCGGTTGGTGGGGCTGACATCCCCTCTGACTAGAAGTGGCGTGATGTGTGCTTGTGTATGACAGGATGCCTTGGCATGAACTGGCATGCCACCCAGGACTGGTCCATGCCTTGTACTTGATGTAGCTGGCTGGCATCAGTTCTGAGTCCCCACCACTCTGTAACGGACAATGAGGGTTCAAAAAATGGATAGGTGAATGGATGGATTTGCTTAAAACTGCTGGCCATACCTATGTGACAACCACAATATAAAAATATAAATTCTACAACACATAAGCACAAATCTACACCAACAGGCAGGAATTTGAATGACAGATTTCTTTTCCTTCACAGCTGCTTTTTACACTGCAGAGTCTCAGGCAGCAAATCCAGTCAGTTGAAGGTAACAACGCTGAATGAAAGGCCAGTCAGTTGTAGGTCCCACTCACAGACCTCATTAAGATTTTCCAAATAACAGGTCTGTGGGATGTGTTCGATAAAACACAGAGAGAATATACAAAAGTCCACACAAACAGTTTCCCCTCTCATTGAGTTATAAGAAAGTAACTGTAACCATTGGGCTGCTGCTTCCTCTCGTTTCACATGCTGTGCTGACTTTTTAATAAAATAATAAAGGAGCATACACAAAAGCAGAAAAAAAATCAAAAGTTCACAAATTTAGTCAGAGACACTAAAGATGACATAAAATAATATCTCTCTGGAGGGTACAAGTAGACGTATCTGTGTTAATGGCTGGTCATTTTTAGTGACATGAAGAGACTATAATAAATGCTTCTTCATTCTACTCACATGCATATTTAGCATAAAAAAAATAACCACGGTCTGAACTGAAAAGGCCACAAAGAATACAAAGATGTTTAAAGATGACATCATCCTGACCTGCTCCTTGACTGCAAAGTTGACGATGGTGGTTTTGGTGGATATTTCAGGTGTGTAGTGAGGGTTTGACAGCTTGGTGGTGATGTAGAAACGGAACTCAGGACTGTACTCCACCTCCTTATCTCCCAGCCGGATCAGCAAACGGCCACCTACACCCAAAGAAGACAGAGATCTGCTCTGAAACTGACAAGTAAGAATGAAACTGCTGCCTGTACAAACCTGGATAGCTAAAGACGACAGTTTTACAGCTGCATCAGCACTTGGGCTGCAAAATGAAAACTGTTTAAATACAATTTAGGGCTGCTGTACAACACGACTTGCATTTTCTTGCATGCTTTTTTGGTTGCTCTTCTGGGACACATTTATTGAAAACAAACAAACACAGAAAGAAAATAATAGACGTTGTGGCATTCAAACCAAGAAGGATGGAGTGTGGAAACATACTGACCGATTTTGGTGACAGACTTGTTGAGGACTGGGGCCAGGGATGGATCCAACTCCTCCTGCACGTTCTGTAAGAGGACAGGCGAGCCAAACTGAATTGCATTCTCCAGTGTGCGCATAAAATCGGGCATTTGCAGATCGATAATCTTCAACCCCTAAAAACAGAAATTTAAAAGTGCAATTTAGCACATTACACCAACTCTTCCAAACTTTAATGTACAAAATAATAATAATATTAGAGTGCCTGTTATTGTAAACATTTAAACACTTAATAGGAACATCACTAATTTTACTAGGCAAAGTGGCCTAGTTTGCTCAGGGTCACCATGTGATGAAGAATGGCTACCTAATCCTATAATGCTGCCACAAAAAGCCAAGTGAACTAAGAGGAATGTTTTATTAGATACTCTGCTTAGAGCTTTACTCAGTCAGTCAGTCAGTCATCGGCCAACCCGCTATATCCTAACACAGGGTCACAGTGGTCTGCTGGAGCCAATCCCTGCCAACACTGTGCACAAGGCAGGTACAAGTCCCCGGGCAGGGCAACAGCCCACCACAGGGCACACACACACCAAGCACACACTAGTGACAATTTAGGATCACCAATGCACCTAAACTACATGTATTTGGACTTTGGGAGGAAACCCACGCAGACACAGGGAGAACATGCAAACTCCACGCAGGGAGGACCCGGGAAGTGAACCCAGGACTTAGAGCTTTAATGGATTGATAGTTCCTACAAATACCATCACTGAGGTTTGGTCTTACAGAAAACATTGGCTTTGCCAGCTGTACTGACTAAAAGATGGCTTACGGCCATTGGCAGAAATACAGCAGGCTCATGGGAAAAAATGATGACTGGCCCACCTTAGAATTTTCCATGTTCTTGATCCATTTTTGAGCTTGTCCTTGAGGGTCAATCATCAGAGGCCATCTGCAGTGTAAAAAGATGTCAAACTGTGAGTGCCAAAAATGAATAAGAACTGATTTGGTGGTAAAAATGTGTGCAGTGTAGTAGTGAGATCTCTCCCACAGTGATGGCATGACCAGCCAGTTGTACTACCACTAAATTTAGGGTTCATTCCCATCTGGCCTTGAATCCACATGCCTCCGATCTCGATGAAAAAAGGGTAAAAAAATGGAGGGATGCATAATCTGGTCCCTGTGTAACAAAATCAGTTGCTTCTAAATTACCATAAATGGGCCACTGGACTCGTTCTTTTGACAGGTGAACGTAAAAACAGCCTGTGAACAGGTGTTGTTATTGGTATAATGGCGGCTGCTATGGTCAGCACGGCTACAGGGATTCTGACACTTAATCCTCCGTCTAGGTTCAGTATTTGAGTTCATGTTAGTCTTTATAATGTTTCGGGGAAGAAAGAGCTTAATATGAAATATGTCATTTGCAAGCATTGTTATATGAAAATCTACTACTTGTGCAACACTAAACACATAAACGGTTCATCTCACAAGCTCACACAATAAACCGACATGTGTATTCTGTACCATAGTTTACTGCTCTTAGCCTTAAGATGACTTAAAAAAGAATAAAGTGCCATGAATTGACTCTTCACATAAGGTGGGTGTAGCAGAAGGCCAGGGAGGGTAGCCAACGCTGTGGAAGGACCGGGGGAGAGAGCGTGGTCAGGGCATTATCTCCCCTTGGGTTGCTGTGGCACCAAGGATTCCCGCAGGGCACGCTGTAAGTTGGAGTTACCTGCAGCTCTGTTGGGTTCCATGGGGGCCGCCAGAGGGAGCTGCAGAGCCCTTCTTGGGGTTTCCATCACACCAGGTAGTGCTTCTAGATAATGCTGATGAGCCACCTGCAGCACACCCAGGTTCAGCTTAAAAGGAGCCACCTGCCTTTGTTCTGGGAGCCAGAGTTGGGAGGAAGGGAGACGAAGCCTGATGGGAGGAGTGGAGGCAGAAGGAGAGAGGAAGAGAAAGAAAGAAAGTGCTGTGTGCTCTGTTTATTGGACTGTACTGTGTTGGACAGGTGAGAAACTAAA
Organism: Polypterus bichir lapradei; assembly: GCA_026402145.1. Classification (NCBI taxonomy): domain Eukaryota; kingdom Metazoa; phylum Chordata; class Cladistia; order Polypteriformes; family Polypteridae; genus Polypterus; species Polypterus bichir. Next base: position 135,317,757 of record JANRMT010062791.1, read on the forward strand.
GAAAAGAGGTTCCCACATGTGTTGTTCTGAAACGTGTGCCTGATGTCTGTCTGTGTCAGGTTTGGGTGACTGGTGTGCCCCCTGAAGGCCACAGTTGGATGGATTGGCACTTTTTACTTTCATATAAATAAGAGAATTATTAACGTTAACATATCACAGAAGTGATCTGCAGTACATGATATATTACAAATAAAACTACACACAACATCATGACATTGACGCAAGTATCGGATCACACTGTATAATTTTTCCCCAGGATATTCACATCTTAGTAGGAATTTTCTTTTAGCTGGAAGAAAAAAATCTTAAAAACATTTTAGAACAAGATTTGCTTTTCTTCTTCCCAATAAATAATATTAAAATGAAAGAGGAGTACAGCAAGTTCAAGCTTGACTTGAGATGTTTCACTCCCGCACCTCTGATAAGAAGGGGTTGAGATTTTAGTTTGTTGGATTCTTTGTGAAAACAACAACACAACTGGATTGTCTCTTTCATGCATCCCCATCACCACTGGACTGATCTTCTGTTCCAATGTGGTCATGTAGCCCATGTGAGTTATAGTGCTTCCCCTCACCCCCAAGGTGCCATTAGGGATGCAAACTATAATCACATTTAATAATCAATCATCAAATCCTGCTGATCAGTTAGTTAATAACAGTTAAAAACAGACGCCCTTAATAACATAGACAATTTTGTAAGGATATATTTCCCAGAAAACACTAAATTTATGAATTACTAGGTGTCCCTCGAAGCTCTGCCCATGTAGTAGCGAAACAGAACAACTTTTAAAAATCAATTAAAACAAATGCAATTCTGGCCAAGCAGAACACTTCAATGTTAAACTCTGGCACTGTATCTGATCATGTTGAGCTCTGATGGGAGAGCGTCTCCCATGTGGGGAGAAAAGCTCATGGCCGTGATATCTCTGCCAATCAGCAGCTACCCTCTAAAACACACATAGCTCTGATCTCTCTCTCAATAAAGCCAAATGTTACTCCTTAACAATCTGTAGACGATCCATGTCTGTTGAACAAACAAGTATCGCTAGCTAAGCGGAGGCAAGGTACATTCCAACACGTGGTGAGAGGTACAGCGACTCGAACAGAGGCTGGCGCATGAGTGAGGACAGCTAATCCCAGCGTCTCTCTTGGATTCGCACAAATAAACCGGTACCGCAAGTGAACTATGATACTTAGCATGATGGGAGAAGTCGCAGAATCAACTGGAATATACAAGCAAATTATAGGAAAAAAAATGATCTAAATCCGTTAAGTAGTTCTCTCATGGAAAGCAGACAGACAGACAAGAATTTGTTGAAACATTAGCAGAACAGTGGCTTTACATTACTGATTTAGAAAGTGGAAAATATTGAAATAAACTGTCAGGCTGTCAGATAAAAGCAGCTGCTCTTAAAGAACGACAGCACCTTGATAGACATGGCGGCAGTCCAGTCAACTCGTATGGAGCTGAACGCATGGCTATTAGCAGTTGATAAGTCAGGACTTCCAGGGAAGTTTAAGGCATGGATTTATGAGCATGAAATATTCCCAAGACTTCTCTGGCCACTGCTGATATAGGAAGTTCCAATGTACATTGTGGAGGGCTTTGAGCAAAATATCAGTCAGTTCCTTCATAGGTGGCTGGCCCTACCAAGGTGCCTAAGCAGCATTCCCCTTTATGGGCATACCAACAAGCTGCAGCTTTCTTTCAACTGGCCTGATAGAGGAATTTAAGGTCACCAGACCAAGAGAGGTGCTACTTTATAGAGACTCAACTAACAGAAGAGTCTCCTCTGCAGGTGTCATAGTTAGAACTGGGAGGAAGTGGCAGACACACGAGGCAGATGGAGAAGCAGAAGTGAGGCCAAAGTGAGGCTGAGACCTGGTATGCTGGTAGGTTCGATGGCAGCCAGATGAGCTGGGTTTGGAAGTTATACAATACCACACTATGATAAATCTTGGGAGACACAGAGATGTCAGCTGAACCAGGTAGAGACCCATGCAAGGGTAAAAGATGAATACTGTAACAGGACAGTGACTATACCTAAGCACAGACCATATAACTGCTTGTAAGATCACATGGGTAGAACTTTGGGAGTTAGAACCAGCTAGACTCAGGTTTCTGATCCAGTCAGTATGGATTTTCTTCCATGGCCATCTAACCCGCAGTGCTAGGGTGTAGCTGATACCCCAGCATACCCACTGTGCTTGGCAAGAGTTTCCTTGGAGCAAACCTGGTGCAGATCAAAGTGCCTTGACAGGGAGGAGGTATAGATGGTGCCATGACCAGGTGCTGAAGGCAGCAGTTGACACCATCTGCACCAGAATTCACAGTAAACATCAGCTCCCAATAAGGCACACCACCAACTTTGTTAAGGCAGGAGAATAACCTCAGGTGGAGCTCAGGGCCTCAACTGGGCAGCTAGGCTCAGTGTGTGACTGGCAGCTGAAGGCTGACCTAAGGAAGCAGATAAGGTTTCCAGACAATGGCACTTAGGCTGGATTTGGTCTGACTGTTCTAAATAAATAATTATGATGGAACTCACTCTCCCCTGGGAGGACTGGATAGAGGAGGCACATGACCATAAGAAGGCCAGATATCTTGAACTGAAAGAGAAATATAGGAGACACGGATGGAAGGCCCACTGTAAGCCTACTGAGGTTGCCCAGTGAGGCCCTCTGCAGGGGTTTTCAAGGGCAGGCTCTACATTGGGCACTTAATCCTGTTGGTATTGGAGGATTACAGGAAAGAAGAGCCACCAAGAATATCATTGAAGCTGCAGATAAATAACCAAGGAGGTTGTGAATCAAGAGGGGTGATCATCCCTGGTTGGGGGTGTGTGATCATTTGACTTGAAACCCCTATGATTCTGGGTTCATCACTGATGATGTGTCCAAGCTGCACTATCTGGTGTATTAAGAAAAATAATGATAATAAAAGAGTGACCAGAAATGACCTCAAGACACTGGTGTGGGTAACATATGGCCACTAGAGGTCTGTAGGCCAGTTAAACATGGTGAGATGATCCCGGAGTTCTGTTTCACCAAACATTAAAGACACAACAGGCACAAATCATGTCTTTCAGAAGTCTGAGTCTCGATCTTTGAATGATGCAGAGAAGAAGTAAATTTAAACCACTGATAAAGACGACGTTTCACATTCACTGATAACGTGTGCAGCTGTCTGAGCTGGTGTAGTGAAAATGCAATTGAACTGAGACTGCACTAAGCCACAGAGGTTACTGATGCAGCCTAAAAACTCCAAGTTATAAATATTGGCTCAGGCAGTGAGATTTCTCCTGTAGTCTGCATGGTTTTCTTTAGGTACTCTGGTTTCCACCACTTGTCAAAGACATACAAGGTTAGTCGACCGGCGTCTCTAAAACTGGGCGGATGTGGGTGAATGTCGGTGTGTACATAAGTGGGCTCTCAACCTGACTGGTCGATGGAGCTCAGCTGGCCACTGGATGAGTAGGATTGGTGCTGTGATTCCCATTGGTTCCAACAGACATCAGAACCTGCTGCTAACTTCAGGACTTTTAAGATGAAGTCTTCAATAATCAGCATTTACAGGAACCGGTTAACTGTGGGCATTGTGTTTGTGGTGTTTAGTCATTTAAAAGTGTAAACAAGTGAGATCAGAGTGGAGATTCACAGGAAAGCAGCTCACTGGTGCGGTTTAGCTTTTTGAAGGAGCTTCACATTAAGGTGTGAGTGGCAGCGTGCATTTACAGATACACAGCATATGAAACTAGGACTTGCCAAAGTAGGTCATGATTAACTTTAGGGTATTTATTTATTTTTATACTGTCATTTCCTTTCACAATGCACACATTTTAATGAATTTAAATAATTCCATCTGATGTCTGATCAGCTGAAGGTGGCATTGCTGCTGCCCTTCAACCAGATACAATATTCCTGCATCACTTACGAGTTTGTTGACATGACAAGTGGGATGATTCTGCACATATGTCATAACAAATTAGCGTATTTGAGAACCTTTGAGAACATCTTGACATTATCTGTCAACAAGACAGACAATGACATTTTTCAGTAAGCATGGTGCTTATATCTGCAACAGTTACATGGCAAAGAATAGAAGAAAAAACACCCACTTTTAGTTTGATATTTTTTAAGTCAAAGTTACTTCTTACATATTAATTCACCATATGAAACTGCATTCTAAAGTGAAGTATATTTTATACTTTTTAAAACAACAATTTTGCTCTTGTGTTTTATAATGGTGCTAATGGCCACTGGCATGACAATGTAAAAAATCACCCTTAAAACTTACCAAATATGTGGATTCAGTTTGAGAAAATGTGACTGCAGTGTTTCTGAACTGTGCTTATGACAACTCACAAAAAATACTTTTTATTTCAGAGGTATTTTCTTGAGGTTAACATACATTTCTTGTCTGTTTGCAGCAAGTACCATGGATGGAGTTATGACAGCTCCCCTCTGGCACCCAAACCTTCACCAAGCTCTGCTTATTACCCTACTTTTGCTTCAGCGGGTTATGTTCTGCCATGGCTTGAAACAACAGACAGTGTAAGCACAAATCAGAATATTATTTTTTCCTAAACTGTGCCCATTTTTTGCCTGTTATATTCTGTGTTGTTATTTTGCGAAGCTTACGGAGAAAGATCCAAACCAAGTGGCAGAATGGTGATGAACACAACATTGTGACAGAGCTGTAGCCCTTTCCCGGTCAGGAGGCCAATATGCGGGAAGGAACGGAGAAGGAGATGTGCAAAGAAACTGTCTCCCCCGGGGCGCTAGACAGCAGCCCCCCTGGGTTGCTCTGCCTCCATGGATCCTCACAGGGCATGCTGGGAGTTGGAGTCCGCTGCAGCCCTGTTGGGTTCTGTGGGGGCCGTTAGGGGGAGCTGCAGTTTCCACCACACCTGGGAGTATTCCAGATAATGCTGATGAGCCCCCTGAGGTGCTCCCAGGTGCAGCATAAAGGGGGCCGCCTCACTTCACTCAGAGAGCCAGAATTGGGAGGAATGGAGGCGGAAAGGAAAGGAAGCAGAAAGAGAAGAGAAACGGAGAAGTGCTGGGTGCTTATTTCTTTTGCTTAGTGTTTTGTACCGTGCTGTATAAGGTGAGGAACAAAAGGAAAGCGCTAGCCCACAGAAATAAAGCCTGTGTTCTGCTGGGACTTGTGCCTCTGTCTGTAGTGTTGGGTGTTTGGGGAGCTGTGCGCCCCTTGCTGTCCACAACATACATATACATTTACACATAACAATAAATCTAAACTGAACTTATTACACTGCATTGTATTTTTAATAATAGCCTTAGTTTTTTAAAAGGGAGAACATGCAACCTCCATGCAGACCTTGGTGCTGTGAGGCAGGAGTGATGCTCTGTGGTGAAAGATTTGTACTAAACTTTAACCTGATTAAAACTAAATGTGTGCCTACAACTCCTATTCAGTTCTTGTCACTTGACTGTACTTAAGCACACGCGTGCATTATTATTCCAGCAGGCAAACCTTTGCAAAATAACGAAATAAGCTTCTGTATAGCAAAAGAACGTAGGTGACTGTGTGACATTTTTTAGTTATTTTTGTCTGGTCGTCTAGAGAAGAGAGACAGCCACTCATACCCGGGCATCGACATTCAATGTCAGTAACGGTGTTTGGAGAGGACTTTCCGAGGTGAATCCACAGCCCTGAGGCTGAAAGAGAGGAAGATGAGAGGTGAAATCTAACATGCAGCCAGCGTCCTGTTAAAATGGCTACACTGTTTTGGTTTTTATCCTTCTTAAAATGACATTGATATGCCATTTTAGAATATGTGTGCAATCTCATGACGTAGATCGATACTCAATAACATTTTTGGATTACAAAAGTGGATGTATAAGGTCTATTTATTATTTTTTTCCTCTTTGGACCCACAGCAACTAGTTTTTTTTTTTAATTTGTAAAATATACTTCTCTTTAAAGGTGGCATATTAATATACCTGCGGTGGGCTGGCGCCCTGCCCGGAGTTTGTTTCCTGCCTTGCGCCCTGTGTTGGCTGGGATTGGCTCCAGCAGACCCCCATGACCCTGTGTTTGGATATAGCAAGTTGTATAATGGATGGATGGATGGATATTAATATACAGTATACCATGATCACGAAGAAATAAACTTTGACTTGAAAAATACCAGTTATCTTTTAACTGAAAATAATTAAAACCAAAAAAATATCCTGCCTTAATTATTTGTAACATAAACAAACTCTTTGTGCCTTACCAGATTGCACAGTAATGTGCCAGGGGTCCTTTTCTACAAGACTTAGCATGAGGGGCCACTTACATGAACAGTGCCATCACTTATAAGAAGGCAGCCTAGTTGGCCCCAGAAAGTGTCATTGTGCTGGAAACTATCCCAGCTAGCATAGGATGCAAGGCAGGGACAAACCCTGGATAGGGCGCCAGTCCATCGCAGGGTGAACACACACACACACCAGCTGCACTCTAAAGCTGTCTTAACATATGGGCATAATGGGCACTGGCCGGGGGCACCAGGAGCATAGCAGCCCATGATGTTTCTGATGCCTATGTACATTTCTGTTCTGCTATCAAAACAGGGGCCCCAGTGCACTACTTTGCCCAGGGGCCTATGATGCTGGTAAGGTGGCCCTGCCAATATAGTATTTCTGGTCCACCACTTTGGACTGTGGGAGAAAACCAGAGTGCCCGGAGGAAGCCCATGGATACACACGGAGAACATGCAAACTACACACAGGGAGGACCTGGGATGTGAACCCTTGTCTCCTTGCTGCGAGGCATCAGCGCTACCACTGCGCCACCATGCCACTCATACTGCAAAAGTATATTAGGCACATTATGCTGTATGTTATGTTAAATTACACATGGAAATTGACAATGGCAATTAAGCCATATGTAATACAGGGTGGGGCATAAAGTTCTCCCACATTTTGAGGGAGAACTGTGCGGGCTGTAGTGTGGTTAGAGAGGTGGGGTAGGTCTCATTTGGTTGGTTAGGCTCTACCGTTTTCAGTACCCATCATGAGTTGGACTGGTGAACATCGGAACTTTGTTGTTCAAGCGAATTATGAGAACAACCGTTCTGTGATAGCAATGCAGAAAGTGCTTGGTCGAAATGCATCTGTAGCAGATTGGAAAACGATTTTGCTATGGATTTCTAACCTTTGGGCAACTGGGTCGACACTGAAAAGAAAATCACCTGGCAGGCCTAGGACCGTTAGAACACCAGAAAATGTGGAAGCAGTAAGAGCATCCATTCAGCAATTGCCAAGGCGTTTCACTTGGAATCCACAGTGGCATCCACAGTGTGGAAATTCTTAAACAGGTTCCTGCTGCAGCTGTTCTTCTGAGTAGCGATGAAGATCACTTCCATATCAGTGGAGCTGTAAACAAGCAAAAGTTTTGCTACTGGGCTGAACAGAATCCTCATGAACTCCACGAATGACCGCTCCATTCGCCTTGTTGTAACTGTTTGGTGTGCAGTTGCCCACTTTGGTGTGATTGGCCCATACTTTTTTGAGGAAGGTGGTGCAACAGTAACTGTGACCTCCAACTGGTACGTTGAAATGTTGGAGATCTTTCTGTGCTCCAAACTGGACGATGTGAATACAGAACATGTGTGGTTTCAACTAGACAGCTCATATAGCACAACGTTCGCTTGGAGTGTTGCGGGAAATGTTCCTTGGGCATTTGATCTCCTTAAGGGGAGATGTGTGGTGGCTGGCAGGTCACCAGATTTACACCCATGTGACTTTTTTCTTTGGTGATACCTAAACTCAAAGGTTTTTAAACATCGTCATCTCTTGAGGATTTGCTGGAAAGGATCAGACAGGAAATCAACACCATTCTGCCTGAGGTAACCCGGAGAATGAAGGAGAACTTCTGGGAACGTCTTCAGTAATGTATTGCCAATGACGGCCGCCATTTGTCTGATATGATTTTTCAAACCCATTAAAACAATACTGTTTTTTATGTACTTTTCAGAAATATATACTTTTTTTCAGATAGCTTTGTTCATTTTTTATACCCTTTCAAATTGTGGGAGGTCTTTATGCCCCACCCTTTATTAGATACAAAAGAAGGGGAAAAACCTGAGTTACACTGTAGAAGAGAAAATGTTACAGGCTATTAAGCAAAAACATACATTTGTAATTCTGAGCTCTGGGACACTAGGACTGACTCCTGGGCTGGTAACCCCTGCGTGGAGTCCGCACATCGTGCCCCAAAGATGAGTGGGTCAGGCTAACTGGTAATGATGAGTGTGTGAATGAGTAACCCCTGCTGACAAACTGGCACCCTGTTCAGGGCTGGATCCTGCCTTGTGCCAGTGCTGTCAGGATGGGCTCCTGCTTCTTGCTGTTCTGAATTGGGTTAGCAGGCAGTGAATATGCAAGAGGCTTAAATCGACATCTTTAAAAGTGAATGGAAGCTCTTGTTATGTTTGCAATTCAGATGATGGCTTTAATTATCTAAAGCAGCTTTGAAACTATGGGCAAAGATATAATTCTACCAAATTGAGAAGGAAGTCTTTAATTCAGCGCACTATCCTCTTTATTTTATTTTTACTTCAGCGTGAGTAAAGTCATTGGTTTTGCATGTTTCTCACTACAGATCTAAGCACAGAGTTTTGTTTGACAAATGCAGTGTTACAATACAGGAAACTTCGATTGTGGTGATGAGCTTTACAGAGAAGGCCATTAACACACTGTAACATGTGGTAATGTGCGATGTAGCTATGAATCCTGCCTTGAAATGTTTCATTCCTGCTGTTTCCGTTAATGCCTACATATTTTATTCAAAGTTCTCTGACTTCAGGATAAGGACTGGCTCGAGGGGATGAGCCCTGCTCTCCCACTTGCCAAGATGCCGCTACTTGGCACATGACTGGACTATGGTTGAGCGCTGGGCCATTCCCACAAATCACTCTAGCTGTGATTAAAGAATTAAGTACATTAATACTTCTTAAATATGCGGCTTTATGTAGAATCGCTAGACTGCCAAAAAATTCTAGACCAGAGCTCCTTCAAAAACCACTCAAAAAGCATGGGACTTAGAAAAATGGCTGAACGAAAGGCAAAGTGTAGCCTACAGGAAAGGCACAGGAGGCATCAAATTTGCAATAACTTTACAGCCTCCTGATTGCTTGATACTGACATACTTTCATAACTTAGAGTTTAAGCTACATATTACTTTATGCTAATTATGATCATTTAAAAAGCCCCAAAAAATAAGGAAAAAGGTCCTTCAAAATACTCCAAAAACAGCAAGCCCACCTCCTTGTGATGTAGAGGCTGAGAATACTAGAAGATGCAGGTCAAAAGGATGAGGAACTCTTGATGCCCCCAAGCATCTTCTGCTTTTTTCTGGGTGAAGACCATACTAGTAGGGTGTTGTACCGTGTTAGCCATTATGGATGCAAAGACACGTCAAGCAAAATGACACCTTTTATTGGCTAACTAAAAAGATCACAATATGCAAGCTCTCGAGGCAACTCAGGCCCCTTCTTCATGCAACTTCTAATCAGGGAACTTGGGTGAAGACCAGAAACCAACCATAGAAAGCTACACCCCAGTAGGAAGCCCAGGACACAAGGTCTACCCAGTGAGGTCAGTGTGGTCAATGGATAGCTCAGTCGCTTCTGATCACATAAACTGAAGAAGGCCTTTAAAGAAGACAGCCAGAAGTCCATCTTCCAGCATTTGAGAGAGTCAAAGAAGAAATTTATATAAAAAGGCTGCTAGGACTCTGAGTGAGACAAACATCTCCAGTACAAAGATTGTACTGAAATGAAAAACCCCTTTAAGAAAAATTTACTGTAGTCCTTCGTATATAATGAGCTAGTAGTGCCACCTCGGTCACCAGAGCACCCTGTGGCAGTCATGCAGTCAAAATAATATTAGTGAAATGCACTTTGGTTTCCCGCCTGGGCCAAGATCAATGATGTAATCTTTCTTGTCAGGTAAAAAGAGGGAAAAGCTTCAGGTGAAAGGGAAAAAGTTGGCTTGTACATTTGTAAACCTGGAGAAGGTGACTGATAAGGTGCCATTAGAGGTGATGAGGTGGGCATTGAGAACGACAGAAGGTAACACTTTGAGCAATGAACCTCCCAAAAGGGAACCTGAAACATATCTGATAACACAGTCTACTATATGACATTAATCCAAAAGATATTTGGCCAGTGAGAGACGAATCCACATACAGTAACTACCTACTGAACCTGGCAGAGACGAGCCTCCACTCAGGAATGTAACAAAACGGCTCATTTAGAAGAGATTGGTTACACTACCTGTTGCCCCGAGTAACAATGACCCCATTCTCAGTGGAGAAGGCATCAGATGGCAATCCTTGGATGTTCCATTCTCGGACCACTGTTGGCTTGGACAGGAAGTTGGCAAAGTTAAAGTTTGGTGAGGTGGGCACAGTGAGTGCTCGTATCTGAATGAAAGACAAGAACATTCATTACACTTAGGGTGACGGAGACTTAGAAGAGCAAACCAGAAAATAAGTTAGGAGTTTCTCTTTACATTACATACTTTAGGGTTGTGTAAAAAAAGTTAAGTACGCAATCTTTCAGTTCTCTGGTTTAACCTATCAGAATAAAAATAAGAACCATCCAGTTCACACCAAGTCCCAAAAACGACAAACACATAACAGATTTTACTTTATCACTCTCCACGCAACAAAAAAATCAGCCAGCATGAACAAAAATGTGGCATGAAGAACAACAGTTAGAAGGGATAACTTGAAGTAATTAGTTAGAGATTACTAGTCCCTTAGATTATGGAGCAGAAATTGTGGTCCACTCTTCTTTACAGCACTGCTTCAGTTCAAGATACTAAGGACACTTCTTTACGCAAATCTCTCTTAAGGTCCGGTCACAACATCTCAATAGGGCTGATGTCTTTACATTAACTTGGCCATTACAAAACCTTGATTGTGTTTCTTTTATTTGACAGATATTCAGCTTTAGATTGCCGGTGTACTCATTATCCTGCCACATGTCCAATGTGCAGTGTAGCTTTAGTGACAAGACAGATGGCCTCACATTTTCTCTCTGGAATGTCGAGATATGAAGAGGAAACTCCAACACTGTGAGGTGTTGCTGCAAAACAACCTTAAATTGTTTCCCCTGAAGTAATATGCTTGACGGCTGGTGTGAGGGTCTTTTTGGTGTTTTGTGTATATTATGACCAAACAACTCCTTCATCTCGGCTGTCCAGATGACATTGCTCACTAAGTCTTAAGGTTTGTTCGGCTGTTGCCATGTTCTTTTTGGAGTGAAGGGACTTCAATGAGAGTTCCTGTATACACAGTCAGCATTTCTAAGTCATGTACGGTAACGTTTCCTAAAATGACTGAAGCTTATATATCTCTGGGTGTAGTTGTTGAATTCTATGTAATTTCTCAGAGCATCACAATGTAACTAAGACACATAAAGTGTGGAAAATGGAGCTGTATATGTGGGTTTATATATGTGTATATATATTGCATATATAGTATTTTAATGATCTAATCCCTTTCCCTATTATTGTCTGAGAGTACTTGTACTCATTTCGGACACAACAAAAGAAATTTCAGTCACTTATGAAGGAGACCCTTTAATTTGGTCATGGTAGGCCATCGTAGAAAGGCTGAAGCGACTTTAAAATCCAGCTCAGGAAAGAAAGGAAAAGAATAGGAGGAGAGCGACTGAGCAGCCATCCTAAGAGATTTAATAATAATAATAATAATATATTTTATTTATATAGCCCCTTTTCCATGCTCAAGGCACTTACAGAATATAAGAAAGAACGGCAGGGTATACCGTATACAGCATTGTACAAACCAGATAAATAAATAAAGAAGATTACGACAGTGAATTCAGAGAAAAAAAAAGCCTAACAGATAACATAATTGATGGTCTAGCTGTTAGACTCTAGCACGCACACATACAGGTTACATGAGCATCATGACAGAGAGGTAAACTGAGAGAAGGGGAATATAGTGAGGTAGAGCTAAAAGCCTTCCTGAACAGATGAGTTTTGAGTTGTTTTTTAAAAGAACTCATGGAGTCAGCTGACCTGATTAATTTCGGTAGGTCATCCCAGAGTCTGGGCGCTATACAGCTGAAGGCCCTGTCACCCATGGAGTGTAGATTAGTGTGGGGCACAACAAGATTGCCAGAATCGGAGGACCTTAGTGGGCAGACAGGCACATAGTAATGGAGAAGGTCACTGATGTAGTTTGGCGTGAGGTTATTTAAGGCTTTGTAGGTTATTAGTAGGATTTTATATTCGATTCTGTAAGACACAGGGAGCCAGTGAAGGCGGAGCAGGATGGGTGTGATGTGCTCGCTGTTGCTGGCTCGAGTAAGGACTCTTGCAGACGAGTTTTGAATAAGCTGGAGCTGTGATATAAGATTAGAAGGGGTACCTGCCAGCAGCAAGTTACAATAATCTATGCGGGATGTGATAAAAGCATGGACAAGTTTCTCAGTGTTAGAAAAGGAGAGGAAGGAGTGAACATGTGATATGTTACGGAGGTGAAAGTAAGAAAGTTTCTTAATGTGAGTTATGTGGGCGGAATAAGAAAGGAAGGAATCAAAAATGACACCAAGATTTAATGGCCACAACTGGGACCTGCTGAAAGGAAAGGAAAAGTGGAAGGCAAGAGAAAAATTCCAGAAGAATAAAAGACTAAGAAGGTCGTAATTGGAAGACACATTCTGACATCTGACTGGTGGGGGAGAGCTTTGAGGGGCACTGTGCATCATGGAGGAGAGCTCTATCCCTTCTATTTGAATGTCCATGAAGAACATCCATAAGAAGAACTTTTTATGGAGAAAGAGTTTGATTTGGGAATGTGGGCCGGCTGGAACTCACAAGATTCAGAATGTTTTGGGACTGGACAAGTTATAAATGAACTTAAAGTCTATTTTGTGTATTGAGTGAGATTTTGCTTTGTATGTTATAAATGTGGTGTATGTTTGTAGGTAGGTTTGTCAATATGGTCGATATAATTGACCGGGCGTAACCTTATGAGTGGTGTGTTTAATAAGGGAAAACTGGGACCAAGTACAGTAGGAAGGGCTTTTGAAATAATAACTGCTTTGACTGTGTATATAATTAGGTCACTGAAGTGAGTCATGACAAGTAAAGACAGGAAAAAAGTGGTTACAACTTGATCTGATCTTTAAATGAATTTCTGTTAGGATGCCCACTCCAGGAAAGACTGGCTACAGTCCTGAATATTCTCCATTTTTAAATGATCTCCCCTCACAGTAGACTTAACATTGCAGAACTCTTTGCTTACAAATGAGCAGAAATAACTTCTTCTCTGTGATCACTGTAAATGTTTTTTGCACTTGGCACAATGTTACCACAACCCTGAATGTGCCAGAAGGAACTGCCACAGCTTCTGCTTCTATATTGAGGTGGTCGTCAGTTAATGAAGTGCCTCCTGACTTTTGTTACCCTCGCTTCGCTCGCCAACCCCCAGGCGGGCACTACGTGCTAGCCACTTCACGGCTCTGCCGCTCGCGTATGGGTAAGTGAATGCACAATTTAAACTGACTGCTATTTTCATGGGAATTGTTACATATGCATAATACAGTAGACCTAATTATTTTACATTACAGCGAGTAATTAACCATAGTAAAAAATAGTTAAACATAATAAATTGAAAGAAAATTATGTTTCATGTTGTGTTATACGTTTTCGTTCTGTTTGGCTTTGAAATTAACATGCAAATACTTTTTAAACTTACACTTTTACTATAAAACTTCAGTAAAAACAATATTTGGAATAAATTTTTCGTCAATATTGCACTGAATTTTGATCCCATGTTTGGAGTTACATCGTGACAACGCAACGTATAACTGCCCGTGAGTGAATATCATTTCTTTCTCTCTAATATATAAACCAACTTTTTAGAATGTTTGTCCCTGTGATTGTTAATTGTCATAGCAAAAGCTATTCTAACAGGAAACTGTAAATGTTTTAATATGAATGGCATATCAAGATCTCCTTTGGTGTCTAATGTTATCCGCGGAAGATTTACTACATTACCTTTCTTGTTGCCTGTTAAAATTTTACATGTCAGAATTGTTTGACCAATTCTGAATACAACTAATCTTGCCCTATTGCATAGCTCATCACTCATACATAAATTACACAATAACATTACGATACATCCTTCTTTCAACAGTAATTCGGCCGGTGGAAGTCCGGACGGTGTTAACGGTTGTAGATATTCTATGGGATATTGTAAGTTGATGTTGTCATCTTCCGCACCATCACCACCAACTGTTTCAGCATAGTCTATTGATACACATTTAACCAATTTGCCGTGTAACCGATTGACAATTTTCGCTTTAATTCGTTTGACTTCATTATTTCTCGGTGCTAGGATTGCCCGTGTACTCATTTCTTCTGTTGATAACCCTTCAGGATGAAATTCTTCAATAAGATTTGGACATAACAGGTCTTCTTTTATTGGGAACTTAAAGTGAGGAAAATGTAAAAATGTATAAGAGCTGAGAATGAAAGGTGAGAGGCCGTGGGCGTGGGCCATTAACCAGAAATGGTTGACAGGAGGGCGGGACTTGAAAAAATCTCTTGGCAATAGTCTCGTCTCATCTCAAGATTTTCTTTTATAATAGAAAAATATTTACCTTTTCACACAGACATTCTGCATGTTTTGCTTATGTTATGCGGAATGAATAATGGCAAATTAAATAGATCACCAACTACATTTATCCATCCATCCATCCATCCATTATCCAACCCGCTATATCCTAACTATAGGGTCACGGGGGTCTGCTGGAGTCAATCCCAGCCAACACAGGGCGCAAGGCAGGAAACAAACCCCGGGCAGGGCGCCAGCCCACCGCAGAACTAAATTTAGATTGATCTAATTTTAGGACTTGGTGAGGACAACAGGACTATTAGTGATGGCCAGGTATTTAAAACCATGGAATGGAAAGAGAGTGTACTTACTTTGCACAAGACTGTATTGCTATTAAAAAAAACACTTGAATGCAAATCAAATTAATGTAATTTCCAACAACTGTAAATTAGATTTAAAAAAATGAATAACATTGTTTCTGCAGTGCTGTGTGAATTTCTGAACTGTTGAGGCTACACAGAGAACTCATCTGGGTCTTCACAGCTCTCAAAGGCTGCAGTGTTACATTTTGTCTCTGAAAGACTATTAGGCTAAAGAGAAATCTGACCTGGTCCACTCACCTGTTTCATCCAAATGTTAACAACTATCTCTTCTCTATAATTGGACAGGAAAGGCCCCATGTAGGAGAGAAAGGCGGCTGCCATTAAACAGTCTCCAACCAAGTACCCCATGCTTTCTTCCAAATCCTAAAAACAAAATTTATAAAACATTCATGTTACCAGCAGGGAAGCTTAACATATTCACACTATCATTATCATATATTATTAATTATTAGGAACCTTTAAAACTTAATTAATTACACAAAATTCTCTTTCTATATATACTGTATATTACACATATTGCAAGATTCCCACAATTCCAAATTAAGTAACCAGAGAAGAAAGTGAATAGATAGATAATTGGATAGTGTGTGGTGTTCTCTGCTTTCTCTGCTAGAACTGTAAATGTGTACAGTGTCTTGTACAAAAATTGTTTGCACATTGAAACTCCCTATACAAAAACACATTGAAATGAATTAAAATTCCTTTGGTGTAAAAATGGTGGCATAGTGACGCAGTAATTAGGGTTGCTGCCTCACAGTTCCAGTGTTTTGGGTCCGAATATCATCTGTGCTAGTTTTCCTTCAGGTGCTCATTCTGGTGTTCCTCCCACATCTTAAAGACTTGCACATTAAACTTGTGATGGTACCCAGATATAGGGGTGTGTGAGTAAATGTGCTCCAAAAAGGGCTGGCACTGCCTGCAGTGATGGGCTTTGCCTTGTGCCCCATGCCGCCAGTTTAAGTACCAGTTGTCCAAACCCCACAGCCCTTGAAATAGAGAAGCAAGTTAGAAAATGGATGGATTTCTAAAATCAATGGACAAAACATATTGCTATCCTGTATGACATCTCAGAGAAGGAGTACAGTTTTTTGCTTATGCAGTGTGTGATAGTTGGGCTATAGGTGCTTGAATATTAATATAATCAAGATAGAAGCTATCTGCAGAGGTCAGATCCAAGCCCTGCAGACACATCTGAGAAAGTCTCATCTGTCCACTGACACTTAACAGGATGATCGATGAATGATGCATGTAAAAGAACAGATGTCCTGTCCCCTTCCAGTTAGTGGGATGCCAACTCCTAAATGATGACTGTAACTCCTACTCTACAGAATTCTCTGTCTCTCTCTATCGAGATCTGTCCATGAGGTGCCACTGATCACAGTGCTCAAACCTTGCTTGAAAATCCACCTCTCTTTTCATGAATTTTGGATTTGCTATTTGTCAGTTTAACCAACAGTAAATCTTTTGTTCCTACAGTATTGGCACTGACATTATTAGGCTGTCTATATTTTCTTACTGTCAGTTGATTCATATTGACAATCAGTTCATTGTTTTATATTCTGAATTGACAGCTAGATACAAAGAGAATAAACATTCATAAACTCGGCACAGTTAGAAGAGAAATATGAAAGATAATCAAATCTGTAGATGTGATACTATGTGCAACATTTACAGAGTTCGTAAGCAGAGAATACGTGTAGGCATTGAAAGAAATGAATGAAGTAATCCTTGAAGGTACCTGAAGATAGAATTTACCTGAAGTAGACAAGCTTAGAATAGACCAGAAAGTTTTTTGTTTGTTTTATAAATTACTTTAAGAAAAATTAATTACAAATAAGTTAAACATTCAATGCTATATATTTTTGAATTATAATCCATAACCCCCCACCTACACATCTAGAGAACAGAAGATTTAATATGAAGTACCTGCTGAAGGATACTGAGTCATACTGAGTTAGTAGAGGAGCGCTATACTTAGTTAAATAAGGGCATCACCAATAAATGTCTGACAAATTCTAAACAGGGCTTGGCCAGTTCCTGGTAAAGTTAAATATTATTCATCAAAAATTTGAGTAGGACACCCTTCTGTCACTGAGTGATGGTAAGTGGGATAGGATTCTTCTAGTAGAGTAAGACAAGGTGGCATGCCAGCAGTGTAGTGTAGTGTAAGTTATGACCATTAAGCAGTGATGTCCCATCAAGAGTTACCCCAAACCACATTTTGATAAATATTCAAATATTTGCCCCCCAAAATGTTTAAACTAGGACCATTTCTAAAACACGCATCTCAGAGAGCAGGTGACCCAGTAAATTTTGGAGTAGAAATTAAATAATATAAATGAAAAACAACAACATCTGTCCACCAGCTAGTTGTAGAACCACAGCCAGATTTTAGGAAAGGAGTCAGAGACAAGGCAGACGCAGTCAGAGTCCTGGAGACCTCCGCCAACAGGCCGCCTCCCCCCTATTGGCCATTCTACAGCGGAGTCAGTGCTGGACTGACTACCATGTGAGTCCGGTGCTCCTTTAGTGTGCACAGAATGAAATGTCTGGACATAATAGAGGTTTATTGATATTGGGTGTGGAGGAAAGAAATAAAAGGTCAGTTTTTCTCTGTAAGAATTGTGGACTTGCATGAAAGCTTTGGGTTTGTGTCTTGATATACGACAGACAAGGCTCTTGGTCAGGTAAGCAGACATACAGCCTAATAGTACAAAATAAAACCATTACTTGGGAAAAAAACAAAGTGATTTCATTTGTAATCTCAATCATAAAGATTTCTGCTTTAGAGTTTGGACAGTACTTCATTTTCAGCTTTGCGCCAGGACCTGCTTTATCCTGCCTTTTGTATCCTTAGTGATCTATTTTATATTGTTGATTTGTTTTTAAAACAGTTCTTGGCAATTCAGAACTGTATTACAATGTTAATAACAGTTAATTTAAATACACTATTGCAGTTTGCATTCCCTTCTTACCCACCCATAAACAGATGCTTAAAAAGGATTTATTTTTAATATGAATCATTAGATACTTTCAGATTTCATGACTGATCATTCCATCAGTTTTTGGCAGAAACTCATTTTAGTTTGTCAGTGTCAATGACTAAAATGAGTGAAAACAGCTGAACTCACCGATTAAATTTCTTTTGGCTTATTTTGTCACTGGGTATCTGCTCTTCTTACTCATATGTACAGAGCTTTTCTCACTGTATTACTTATCATTATGACATGATTAGTTGTTGAAGTATACATTTTTGTAAGCATTTGTCTGCAGTTCTTAGTGTATCTACCTCTCAGCTAGACTATCATATTAAAGGAGAGCCTCCTAAAGTACAAACACAGGTTGTGAATGCCCATTGTTAAATTGGCCAGGGCAAGTGTGTTTGTGTGTGAATGTGATCACCCTGCTTTGGACTGGCACTCTGTCCAGAGTGTGTTCCTGCGTTGTGCCCAGTGCTTGCTGGGATAGGCTACAGCTCCCAGTGACCCGGCTGTGGATAAAACGTTTTTAAGATAGATGCTTTTAAGTTGACTCCTAAATATAGGCAAACAAAATAAAATCATTAAATAAGAAAGTGTTAGATAGATAGATAGATTGACTATCTATCTATGATATAGTGCCTTTCATATATATCCCTGTCTATCTATCGATCTATCTGTCTATCTATCTATCATATAGTTATATTTCTTTCATATCTATCTATCTATCTATCTATCTATCTATCTATCTATCTATCTATCTATCTATCATATAGTGCCTTTCATGTATATCTATCTATCTATCTATCATATAGTGCCTTTAATGTATATCTATCTATCTATCTATCTATCATATAGTGCCTTTCATGTATATCTATCTATCTATCTATCATATAGTGCCTTTCATGTATATCTATCTATCTATCTATCTATCTATCATATAGTGCCTTTAATGTATATCTATCTATCTATCTACCTATCTGTCTATCTATCCATCATATAGTGCCTTTCATATCTATCTGTCTATCTATCAAAAGTACTTCAGATCACCCTCGTTTACCTTGACGGTACTCTCCCAACGTATCTTCTCGCCTGCCAGCCCAGTGACTAGTTTATCAGCCCGATCTAGCTTGATCTCCATTTCTTCCGACTTTTTGCGAAGCTCTTCCTTTTGGGTGGATTTCTCGTCATATTGCTTCTTAAGCAGTTCCAGTTTTTCTCCAACCTGAAAGACAGAGCCACGGTAAACAGACATGCAGTAAAACGTCAGTTGCTACTATAGAAATGTAACAGTCCTCAGAGTTTTATTAAACTTATAAACATGGAATACGTTTTGAACCTACAGTGCATCCAGAAAGTATTCACAGCGCATCACTTTTTCCACATTTTGTTATGTTACAGCCTTATTCCAAAATGGATTAAATTCATTTTTTTCCTCAGAATTCTACACACAACACCCCATAATGACAACGTAAAAAAAAGTTTACTTGAGGTTTTTGCAAATTTATTAAGAATAAAAAAATTGAGAAAGCACATGTACATAAGTATTCACAGCCTTTGCCATGAAGCTCAAAATTGAGCTCTGGTGCATCCTGTTTCCCCTGATCATCCTTGAGATGTTTCTGCAGCTTCATTGGAGCCCACCTGTGGTAAATTCAGTTGATTGGACATGATTTGGAAAGGCACACACCTGTCTATATAAGGTCCCACAGTTGACAGTTCATGTCAGAGCACAAACCAAGCATGAAGTCAAAGGAATTGTCTGTAGACCTCCGAGACAGGATTGTCTCGAGGCACAAATCTGGGGAAGGTTACAGAAAAATTTTTGCTGCTTTGAAGGTCCCAATGAGCACAGTGGCCTCCATCATCCGTAAGTGGAAGAAGTTCGAAACCACCAGGACTCTTCCTAGAGCTGGCTGGCCATCTAAACTGAGCGATGTGATTTCTCAGTTTTTTTATTTTTAATAAATTTGCAAAAACCTCAGGGAAACTTTTTTCACGTTGTCATTATGGGGTGTTGTGTGTAGAATTCTGAGGAAAAAAATGAATTTAATCCATTTTTGAATAAGGCTGTAACATAACAAAATGTGGAAAAAGTGATGCACTGTGAATACTTTCCAGATCCACTGTATTTATGTTGCTACTTTTTAAAAAAGCTTTACACTGTAGAAAACGGATGGGTGGAGGTGGTCTTAAGTAATGGACAAATGACTAAAGACAGTAGAATAATTTTCAGAAGTCTCTAGCTTTGCTGAGTAGCGGATAATCCGTAAACTAAAAGCTATTGAAAGACTAAAGGTCTTCACAGACAGCTCATTTCAATGAATGCTACTTATCGATGTAAAACGTTATATTACTCATTTTCTAGTGTCATCTACACATGTGCTAGGCATGAAAGTTATCTGCCTTTACTCCAATTTGGCCATGTTGCTTTATTTCACACTGGAAGATAATGCCAAAATCTTTCCAAACTGACTCACTTGATTGCAAGGCAGTAATTAAAAGAGTAGAATGTGGCCATTCAGCAGCACTGTCTGGTTCTGATTCACCAACTGACAGTTTGAAGAGAAAGTTAAATCTTTCACTCTGTCTGTGTTGTTCTTTAAAGAGGCAACAAAATCTTGGAAGGTGTCAAAAGCTTGTATGAAAAAATGAGGTAGCCTTGGGTAATGTACAGCTGTACCATTGAATTCAGGGATTAGGAGCCATATGAACTGGAGTTGCAGAAGGCTGTAGTCTTGTGAATAGAAATCATTTTGTGTTTTGTGCTATAAACAAGAAAAATAATTGTGTCTATCCCAGCAGGTAGGTGGAATTTGCTGTTGCCTCCATTACGCTGCCACCTAATGTTGGGCTGGAGTTTTAGGTGCTTTGAATATTTGCACGATGATGTGGGCAACGCTCCAGACAGATAATGCACGATGAAAGAGAGAACACCGTTTCTCACACAAACAGAATTCAGCTATAAAACAGCTTTGAAAGTGACAGCCACTAGGTAACAGTTTTATATTCTTTTATGCAATGATATACACTGAAAGAAAAAAGGTGAAAAAATAAACTTATGCACATTAACAAATAGGAATATTCAAAAGAACTATAATTGTCACTTTGACAAAAATATTGGTGTAGTGCTAGAAAGCTGGAACTTGATATTTTACGTGGGCTGGAAAATGCTCAGGAGATGATTGTGGAACATAATTAACATTGCCAGGATAAAAATCAAAAAACTCTCACCTATGGACAATGTCAAGGGAGAACAGCTAGAAACCTAAAAAAAACATTTGAAATAAATCACACGCCAAAGTCGTTTATAATGAATTCACAATCTCTGACGCCACATAGCACGTGTTACACAGGTGATGTCATGTGGTGTGACGTCTGGAAACCAAGACTCAGCAACGATATATAATGTTGTTGGAACAGAACCACAAAATGGCGGCAGCCTCAAAAAAAACAACATGATATGGGATGAGGATCAGTGCCTCCAAGTCTGAGGTCATGGATCTCTCTCGGAAAAGAGTGGATTTCTCTCTCCAGGTTAGAGGAGACCAACTGGCCATAGAGGTGGATATCAAGTATCTCGGGATCTTGTTCATAAATGATGGAAAAAAGAAACGTGAGACTGAGAAGCAGATTGGCAACATAGCAGCTGCTCTGCGGGCGCTGTACCAGTCCGAGGTGGTGAAGCGGGAGATGATTATGAAACTCCAGGCTTATTGGTCATTCTACATCGCTGTCCTTACCTGTGAGCTGTGGTGATGACTGAAAGAATGAAACTGTGAGTTTAAGTGGTAGTAATAAAGGTTTCTTTACAGAGTGGCAGGGCTGGCACTCCTTGACAGAGTGAGAAGTTCAGTGATTTGGGCGAGCCGCTGAGTATAATGGCTGACCCTCCAGATCGAAAGGAGATAGTTGAGGAGCTCTGGGCATGTCTTAAAGATGCCTGCACTGGTAGGCACCCACTGGAGCTGCTCTGGGTACGTCCCACGGGGTGTAGATCCTGCGGCAGACCCAGGACATGGTGGAGGATCATATTTCTTGAGAATGCCTGGGAATTCCCCAGAAAAAGCTGGGATCAGTGGAGTCTGCTTGGGCTGATGCCTTCAGGACCACCACCAGGAAAAGTGGTTTCAGAAAATGAAATGAAATGAGATGACATGAGGCATTAACAAAGTCAGTCGAGTGAAAAGCTGTAATTCCAATTATAAAATATATATGTATATTATAAATTAAATATGAACAAACACAGTTTTTACAAATAAAGGCAAAGAAATAGCTGCTTGTTTAAGAATTAGTAAATAGAGGATGACAGAAAGTAACTTGATGCAATGGGGAGGATACACCTTGTAATGGCCAGTCAACAAGTAAGACAGACTCTCCAGCAAAGTGTGTAATGTGTGGAGTCGTGGTGTGCTGACACGAGGCCAGAAGGCGCCCTCTTGGTGTGAGCACATCAAATGACGCATGTGAACGAAGGAATGTGGAAATAGAGGGGGCCATAACTGGAATTTCTAGTTGGACGATGAGTCAGTGCAAAGGCCCATATGTGTTATCATTTGCATTTTTCTTTAATTTCTGAGGTGTTTCCTGAAAATACTTGGCATATAGTTAGGGGTTTCTTAACCCATGGATTCTGAATTTGACATTTATTTGCATTCAGAAAATACTGTGAAAAAGTTGCGTTAGTTTACATTTTCCTTACATGACGGCATTTGTTATAGCAGGTGCCTCTGTTTTAAGGAGAGGATGTCACTGAATTGCAAGGGAAAAGACGCAGAAGTGAGCAGCTGTGACATCACAGGATCATGAGTTTAAAGGTCCTAAGAAACACTTTCTACACATTCAAGTATTTTGTGAAAGTTTTCTTGGTTCACAATTCTAGTGCAACAACTTTAGATTGTGATTTAAGGTTCCATCTTTGATTTTGACAATCGAGGCGTTACTGGTATGTTAAGACTCTTGCTTGTCTCTCATTTCATGTTTTATCTCCTGATCCTTTTCTAAAACCATTGATGCCTTTCTCGTACAGCACTGTACAATATGTGGCTTCCTATTGCTGAACAGATTCAGTTCAAAACTCTAGTCTTGACCTACAGTTCTCTGAATTGCTCTGCTCCTCAGTATTTCCAGTCTTTTGTCTCTCCATATGTCCCCTAAAGAAGTCTCCATTCTGCCTCTGGGTGTCTGCTGACTGTCCCTCCTCTTGACAAATGTGCCAAAACTGGACAATGTTTTACTATTCTTGATCCAAAGCTGTGGAATGATCGCCCTTTACTGTTCAAACTGCACCCATACATACAAATTTAGGCACCTTTTAAAAATGCAACTTTTCATTAAATGTGGTGGAACTGCTTAGTGTCTCTTCTACAGGATATCTGCTGTTGTACTGACAAAAAGAGTTGAGGATGCTGATGTTTGCCTTAGTCAGGGTGTTGGTATAATTATGGAGAAGTACAGCTCCCTCTTGCTCATTTCTTTATCTTGTTCTCTGTTGCTTTTGATGCTTGCAACTTCTAATGTATAACAAAAATCCAATATATAACAAAGTGCAACATGCTTTGTCAGACACCTTGGATAAAGGCATCTTTTAAATAAAATTAATCTTAATGGACAGGGCATTCAGGGTGCAGATATTTTTCCATTCCACAGACTTCAAAGGTGTATCTATTCTCAAATTAACATTAAAAAATGTTAATCTTTTTAGACCTTTGTACCACTTTAAATGGGATCAGGACTGGCATCACTGTCACTGACTTAAATAAAAGGAGTTCCAAAATGAACTCAAGAACAATCTTTGCTGACCTCTTTCAGTTTTGCTTGTGATTCAGCTAGAGCCGCCTGCTTCTCTGCCAGCTGTGCCTTTGCTGACTCCAGCCTTAACTGTTTAGGCTCCACCACCCGGTAGATACGTCCATAGACCTGTAAAACAAAAAATGAGATGATATCACATTTACCAATGCTATGGATTATATGAACAAAAGAGCTGCTTAATTCCAGGATTTAAGACACTTATAACAAAAGAGATGGCCTTAGAACATACACTGGTACCATTAGCGTTATAAGTAATAATATGTTGAGATAAATAGGCGTAAATATCAAAGTATACACTGTGTGTGATGGCATGGTGGCACATAGTCCTGGATTTAATTCCCAGCCTGGTCTCACTTTGTATGGAATTTGCACAATATAAACATGGGCTTTCTCCTGCTACCCCAGTTTTATCGTACACCCCCAAAACACATACAACTGTTAACTCATCTGGTATGAATAAGAGTGTGCCCTGTAATGGACTGGCACCATACCCAAGGCGGACTCCTTCCCTGAACTCAATTTTTAGGATAGGCTTCAACATCTCTGAGATATGTTTCAAGGACGACTGCACCCAAAAACATTTTGATTAAATGTTATTTACCCCATGTTCTTTATAGTAATGGTCTAGAAAAATTTTTAGTCTCGCATTTTGACGCAGAACGCGAGAAAAACGTTTTTCGTATAATGGAACGTAACTGTCACCACTGAAGGACAACAGCAAACAACATGAAAAAAGAAAAAAAATTCTTGTGTTGCTTAGTCCATATGTCTGTATCCAGTTGAATGCTCAAAATATTCAAAAAGTAGTTACATGCTTTAAATAAATTCAATAACAGTTAAAAAAATCCAAAAAGTATACATTTTTGCTAAAATATTAATTTGCTAAAGTATTAGTAACATTTACTTCCAGAAAAAGTAGTATTTCAAGACAGTACAACACCTTCTCACAATTCTTGCTTTTCATTTGATGACATGACTTTTGACCAATGAATGAGGGGGAGAGGCGGGGAGGTGGTCATTTGCGTGTGTGCGCATGTACCTTCCTTGTTCACAAGAGTGTTTTCTGGAAGTGGTTTCTTTAAAATATTTTAGTAGAAATACATATTCGGCACGCTGTGAGCAAACGATTGGATGACTTTGCAGGTGGATTATATGACACGAGTAACGTGAGAATTTTTTCATGAACGTCACATTGAAGGTTACCAAGAACACAGCTGCTTTCAAAATTTTTAAATGAGAGAAGTATGGAACAATCATGACTCTACCTAGAGCTGGCCACCATCACTGCAATACTCCACCAGTCTTGGTGTTATGACAGAGTAGATAGACAGAAGCCTATCTTCAGCAAAAGACACATGGAAGTCTGCTCGGAGCAAAAATGGCGTCTAAATGATTCTCCGACTGTGAGAAACAAGGTTCTTTGCTCTCATGAAACCAAAATTAGCACCCTGTCGGGAGGACACCAAGCACCACTCATCACCTGTGCTATATCATAAAAATGGTGAAGCAAGGTGATGGCAGAATCATGCTGTGGGGTTGCTTTTCAGCTGAAGGGACTGGGATTCTAGACAGGGCTGAGAGAAAGCAAAATGGAGCGAAGTGCAAAGATATCGTAAATGAAGACCTTCTTCAGAGCACTCTGGATCTCACCTTCCAACAGGACAATGACCCTAAGCACAAAGCAAAGACAACACCAGGGTAGCTTATGAACAAGTTTGTGAATGTCCTTGAGTTGCTCAGCCAGAGTCTGGACTTGAACCCAATTGAGCGTCTCTGGAGAGACCTGAAAATAGCTGTTCACTGACCGTTTCCATCCAACCTTATAGAGCATGAGAGGATCTGCAGAGAAGAATGGCAGAAAATCCCCAAATTCAGCTGTGTGAAGCTTGTCGTGTCCTATCCAAGAAGATTCCAGGCTGAAATTGCTGCCAAAGAAGCTTCAACTAAGTGCTGAGTAAAGGGTCTGAATTCTTATGTTTAATGGGACATTTCAGGTTTTTTTAAATAAATTTACAAAAATTTTAAAAGTGTGTTTTTACTTTCTCGTATATGAAGTATAGATAAAGTATTGGAATCGTCCAAAGATTCAATGTCGAGATTTTGATGAATCTCGACGTTTTAGACCTCTCTGTGTCTGAAAGTACCATTTTTGGAATAATGCCTGTGTGTTTGTGTGTGTGTAAACATGATAACTTAAGTACACTTTCACTTAGGTCAACCACATTTTGTATACAAGTATTAGTACAAAACATAGATTTCTATCAACTTTTGGGCTATTTCCGCTAACCGGAAGTGGTACTTTACCTTTTATTCATGCAGCTGCAGAGTGTGATTTATTTAACTTTACTTTTATAATTGTTCTATATATTATTAATTTGATTTGATTTGTTGCTGATGGTTCTTTAATGTATACAATATAAAAATATAATCATTGTCTTGCAATTTGATCCTCAAATATCCATCCCCATATCTGAGAATACGAGAAAGTCTAGGGGAGACCACTTGCAATTTTTTCTTTTTCATTCTAAGGTATTAAGTGTTGTTTGATGAAGGGAGAAAAATTAACTGAAACGATTTTAGCACAAAGCTACAACATAGAAAAATGTGAGAAAAGTGTAGAGGTCTGAATACTTTTGGAATCCATTGTACCAGCAGTATATGTTGAGAAAGAAAGTAAGATACTCCCAAAGTACTTGGGACAATACTGTTTATTAACATGCAAATAACACTGAAAATCACGGATTCTCCTGTACATCTACAACCCACAGCACAAAATCTGAAAAGTTACTAAATGTTGGCAAGTGACTGATTTTTACTGAAATGGTTTCAATCAAATGCGCTCTTTATTGGGGTTCAGCTCTCAGCCAGATTTTGTTATGTCTACTGTCTTTACTGTGAGCCAGTAATGATGAAACTCTATCTCTTAGAGGCTAGACCAAATCATGTGAACAGTAAAGGACTTGACATTTCAACACAACTTGATATCCACATGTGGGATATATGGGTATAAACTAATGAAAATAATGAACCATATTCAATAATCAAGAATGACCCCTACTACAATGATCTTGTCCAGCATGGCTTCAATGAATTTGGCTCTGCTGTTATTATTATTGTAATGTACGTCTCCTTTTAAATGCCATGATTATTAATGTTAGTTGGTTTAACTGATTCCATCCAGTTCTAAGCAGCATGGATTAATTTCTCTTAGTATTCTTCAACTCCTATTTCCACAGTCTTTGACCATTTTCAGCCGTGAATCGTGTAACACGTCATCTGCCATCTCCTTCACTTAGGTCTTCTTCAGGCCCACTCTTTGCTCTGTGCTCTCCACCTACAGTGCACATCTTCAGCCAGTGATTCCCCAGCTTTCATCCCACATGTCCAAATCCCACATCATTTATCACCTCCACACTAATCCTTGTCTTCCTGTCTTTCAGTGAAATGCCACACACAGATGCAATTCACCTCTTAACTCAATGTAAATTTGCTTTATGCTCTACTTGTATCAACCATCAGCGTTACACTACACTACGTCTCATACAACCCTAATAATTATTATCTTTTGATGTCAGAGAATTCCTTCCATGCCAAATTGATATGCCCATCAATTCTGTATCCTCCACCATTGTTTGCATGTGATGCAAGTAGAACTGCCCTACATTCTCCTTCTGGACCAACATCTCCTTTGATACTTACTATATTTTTAATTAAGCAAGGGTCACATTTGCTGCCTGATGACCCCTTCTTATGCTACTCCAAGATCGTGAACTAGCTAGTGTGTTGAACAGACCTCCTACCTACACTTTCAACATTCCCATGGCTTCTGTTTTCTGTCCTTTTGAGATGGACAGGACTGAGACTGTCTTCTATTGGACCCTGCTTCCTATGATAGTGCAGTCTGTTAAGGAAGTTTAATAAGAGAAAACCTACACTTTATCCAATGTCTTCAAATCAGAAATCTAGAAAAGGTAACACAGTTTGCTAGTGATCACAGATACACACGGAATAGGCAGTGCAGACATGGGTGGATTCCTTCCAGGAAGCAAAATGATAGTCATTATCATGGAAAAAGCTATGCAGGCAAAGTTTACTTGAGTGGGCTCAAATTCTGAGGGAGAAGTGAAGACAACCCTAGATATGATCCTACACAACCCTGAGAAGTCAAGCAAAATGGCACCTTTTATTGGCTAACTGAACAAATTACAATATGCAAGCTTTCGAAGCAACTCAGGCCTCTTCATCAGGCAAGATGTAATCAAGCACAAGACACTAGCTCTATGAAGCAACAGTGCCTGAATTGCCTCGAAAGCTTGCATATTGTAATCTTTTTAGTCAAACAATAAAAGGTGTAATTTTACTTGACTTCTCATTACATCCATAATGGCTAACACGGTACAACACCCTAGTACATAATACCCTGCTTCAAGAAGAAATGCAGTTTTATTAAGGACCACAACGGACACACACACCAATCTGTTTTACTTCTGACGAGTGGTATGCTGGAATAAAAATCTGCACTCACAGACAAAGAAGGCATCTTTGTTCAGATGGAAATACTCTTGGTGCTCATCCCAGGTTCAAATCCTGTGCTTTATCACATTCTGTGTGAAGAATCCTTGCCATGTTTAAGTGTGTTTTTCACAAATCCCAAAGACATGAAGATTAGGTGGACTATGAAATCTATGCTGGCCTCATGTAGGTATGGGTGCAAGTGTGAGTATATGAGTGGACCCTCTGATGCCACGTCACCTAGTTAGTCCATTACTGCCAGGATAGTTCAAGTTTCTTGTGACTTTAAACCTGGATATGGTGTGATATCATCGCAGGGCCCATTCACCAAATGACAGCTAAGAATCATCAATTATTTTATCAAACACATCTTTGGGAAAGTGGAATTAAAATTGGAGCAGCACTAAACAAACTTTTTGCAGAAAAAGGGAGAATGTGCAAAGTTCATGTGGACAATACCTGGGTGTGAGCCTAAGGGCTCGTTTATACTTCACGCTCAGAACGTTTACGCGCCCGCATCATGGCTGCCACGCGTTCCCAGCGTTCATTTGATGGGTCCTCTGAGCAGGTCCTCAGAAATAACGCGACATGTGCGCAAGATACAGAACCAGCAAAAAGTAGAGGGGCACAATGTGCTAAAAGTTGGAATGTGACGTCAGAGTCTCTGTTTACTATCTACATGTGACAGAAAGCCGCTTTGCGAATCCTACGACATCGGTGTGCGCGCTTCGATGTTTGATGAATGGTTCGATGTGGTGAAGCAAAATGCCGACATACAAATACATTCGTGGTGCTTTTATATTCAAGCGTCGCACATTCCCGATCGTAATGACGCAATACATTTTAAAAGTCTCACATACCGTCTTCTGTGCCGTCTTTTTTTCTACGACTTCCTCCGTTTCCTGGCAGCAACTGCAAACAGCAATAGATCGCCATACTGAGCACATTACATGTATGATATTCCAGCTCTCTGCACATTTAGAATCCTTAGATTTACACTTGATATCGCTTTCATGAAGAAATGCATTAAAGTATGTATGTTACATTTTACAGACAAATCGGTAATTTTGTTTAAATAATGAATACTGTCAATAATTACACACATGGGGGTGACACGATGGCGGAGCGTTAGCGCTGCTGTCTTGCAGGGAGTCACGTCACTGATATTCCCTGCCTGGAGTTTACATGTTTTCCTGCTGAGTTTCCTCAGTGTGTTCTGGTTTCCTTCCAAAGATATGCAGATTTGGTGACACTAAAAAGACGCTAGTGTATGTGAGTGCTTGTATTCACCTTGCGATGAGCTGATGCCTCGTCCAGGGATTGTTTCAGCCTCGTGCCCAATGTTAGCTGGAATGGACACATCCCTGGATTGATGGAATTAATCATTAAATATCCTTTTCAGAGATATTGCGGTAAGGTGTCATCGGAATTTAATGGGTGTTCCAGGCAATTTACAACACAGTGAAGCCGAAGCTGTTCTCACCGTGATATCTTGCACTGCCACCTGGTGGATTCCTCCAGATTTACGTAAAGTACGCACGCAAGTATAAACAGTACAACGCTTGTGTAGCAGGAGCGTCTGCTGCAGCATGCGTCGCGTTGCGTGAAGTATAACTCCGGACTAAAACCCAGAATGCTGGATCCAACAGAAATGAACGTTATACAAACATTATACAAACGTGCAGTTATATACCACTTTGCATAGGGTAAAGTGTAAAAAAATATGGTCAGACCAGCAATTATTGAATGAATCAGAAAACTGAGCAGTTCATAAGGAGCATGAAAGGATGTTGTCATGTTGGATGTATGTAATAATAAAGCTTGATAAGATCAGGAATGAGAGAATCAGATGTATAGTGACAGGTTTTGGAAATCTCAAAGAAAGATTGGTGGTAAGGGAGAAACGGGTATCACGGTTAGGAAGAATACAACAAATGAGAATGGAGGAGGCTGGTCAAATGTAGTGACCCAAGCTTTAGAAGAAGAAATCCAGATTCAACTAAACTAAAGAGGCATGGAAGTGGTTACCTTCACAACTGCCAACACTATTATTGGGCTCTCTTGGTAAAAAGATTGATGGATGGATTAAATAAACTAATATTACAGAAGAGCCAGATGAACAGACAGATGGAGTCTTTGATTTACACTGAATTCACAGAAGCAGATAAGATGCAAATTAGAATATGTTCAACAAAATGCACTGGGAAAGCAATGGAGGGACTGAAAGACAGCAGGAAAAATACGTGATCATGGTGAACAGTCAACCAAGACGAGAAAAAAGAGTAAGCTGTATATACTTCATGAGACGGAATTGCACAAAGGACGATAAAAGCATATGATCTGTTCAAACAAATCCATCATAATAGGTATGTGCATCTTGAATGATACAGAGAACAGCCCAAAGTGCACTAACTTACAGAAAAATGAGAATCTGATGAGAACATTTTAAACACAAAATATTGTGACGTGTATTCATTTAAACAGTTTCATATCTGCATTGTGCACTTCCTTCTTCGTGAGACTATCAGTGTATTTCTGCAGGCAGCTAATCAGATGATCAGAAGCAAAATTTGACATCTACTGTAAGTAAATACCTTACTTGTATTACAAGCCCAATTCCAAAAAAGTCTGGATGCTGTGTAAAAACAGAATGCAATGATTTGCAAATCTCATATACTCATATTTTATTCACAATTGAACATAGAAAACATACGTATCACATATTTCATGAAAAATGTTAGCTCATTTTGAATCTGATAGCGCAACATGTCTCAATGAAGTTGGCAACAAAAGGCTGGAAAAGTAAGTGGTACTAAAAACAAACAGCTGGAGGAACATTTTGCAACTAATTAGGATATTTGGCAGTAACATGAATGAGTATGAAGAGCATCATAGAGTTCCTCAGAAGGAAAGATGGGCAGACGTTCACAAATCTGCAAAAAAACTGTGTCTACAAATTGTGGAACAATTTCAGAATAATGTTCCTCAACGTAAGATTGTGAAGACTTTGAATTTCTCATCATCTGCAGTACATAATATCATCAGAAGATTCTGCGAATCTGGAGACATCTCAGTGCACAAGGAACAAGGCCAGACATCAATAGTGGATGCCTGTGCTCTTCAGGCCCTCAGGTGGCACTGCACTAAAAACAGGTATGATTCTGTCATGGAAATCACTACATGGGCTCAGGAATCACGGTCTGTGAACACAGTTGGCTGTGCCATCCACAAATGGAGGTTAAATCTCTATTATACAAAGAAGAAGCCATATGTGAACATGATCCAGAAATGCCGACTGCTTCTCAGGGCCAAAGCTCATTTAAAATGGACTGAGGCAAACTGGAAAACTATTCTGTAGTTAGAAGAAACAAAATTAGAAATTCTTTTGACTAAAGAGGAGAGGGACCATCCTGCTTGTTATCAGCGCTATGGAATTGGCAGCTTGCACATCTGGCAAAGCACCACCAATGCTGAAAGGCATATACAGGTTTTAGAGCAACATGTGCTCTCATCCAGATGACATCTTTTTCAGGGAAGGCCTTTCAGCAAGACAATGTTAAACCACATACTGCATCTATTACAACAGCATGGCTCCATAGTAGAAAAGTCCCAGTACTGAACTGGTCTGCCTGCTGCCCACACCTTTCACCAGACAAGAATGGGACAACATTCCTCTCCCAAAAGTCTGCTTGATTCTCTGACGTTTATGGACTTTCACGAAGAGAAGAGGGGACGCTACACACTGCTAAAAATAGCCCTGTTCTAATTTTTTTAGACGTGTTGCTGCCATCAAATTCAAAATGACCTTATTCTTTTCTTAAAATGGTACATTTTCTCAGTTTAAACATATGATATGTTTTCTGTGTTCTATTGTGAGTAAAATAAGTATGTTTTACTTTTTTATTGAGATTTTTGGGTTGTTGCAACAAACAGTCATTTAGTGCTGTATTGTTCTTGAGATATTTACTGAGGTTTCAATTTCATTTTAAATTAGATGGCTTCTTTATAAAAAGTTCCCAGGAATGAGCCCACTCCCAAAGGCCAGGGTCTTCCCACCACTGTCTGCTAGACACAAGTCACTTGCCTTCTTAGCAGATGAGTGATCTGGTCCAAACGTAGTACCATAATCTTAAAAGCAAGATAATTCAGCCTTTGTACAACCAAAGTATCCCCGCCAGGGTGATTTAAATAAAATAAGAGTTAGATTCAGGCAAAAGGGTTCATCTCCGGGTGAGAGCTGCTGCCAGCTATGATGAAAACCTCCAGCCACAGTGGTCCTCCAAGACGGCCTTTACTCAGCTGTTAAAAAACTGTGAACTGCAGGCACATCTGGCACAGCTACTTCTTACGGTTTAGAGCCTCTGTTGACACTTTTTATACATGATCTGCTGCAAAATGCTATGGCTGAAATAAAATCTATATTTCAAATCATTGCTATTTCACCAAACAAGTAAGCATGAAGAATGCAACACTGCCATGAAATACATTCAATGGATGATGAGAATTGCAGCCTGCTTGCTCTTCCTGCTCTAAAAGGAGGAGAGTTAAATTGGAATTTTGATGTTCATGTCATTGGCAGTGCATTGCAAAGAGGTCAAAAGAGTGACAGAAAGCTTAATTGGACTTGAAGCGGAAACAGTTGGAGCTGACTTGTACATTTTCTTGTCAGCCTTATTAAAGGTTTGGTGGCATGGTGGGGCAGTGGTTAGCACTGTTGTTCTGTGTTTGAATGAAGGTGGATAAGGTTTGCACTTGTCAGGTACTATGGGGATGTTAAATGGTCCTGGAATGAGTGCGAGTGCTGGTGTGAGGGTAGGAAGGGGTGTGTTTGTGCGAGGAGACCCCGTGATGAACTGGCGCACTGTTTGCACCCAATGCTCCCAGAGTGGGCTTCATCCGTTCTGAACTGGAATGCAAGAATTCAGAGAATATTAGATGATGAAATCTACGAAACTGAGGGTTTTGCACTTTCTGAAGTGTTAATTAAATGTTTGAAATTGATTTTCTTATGATGCTCTATTCTCCTCCCTCATCCCAAA
The DNA here is from genome assembly GCA_026402145.1 of Polypterus bichir lapradei. Lineage (NCBI taxonomy): Eukaryota > Metazoa > Chordata > Cladistia > Polypteriformes > Polypteridae > Polypterus > Polypterus bichir. Next base: position 135,351,084 of record JANRMT010062791.1, read on the forward strand.
TGGCTAAAGTTAAATTGCCAGCTTTAGTTTTGTCTCCCAAGACTGTGAGTGTGTTAGTGAGCTCTATGGTGGACTGGCATCCAGTCCAGTGGTTGGTTCAGCTGCCTACCATTCTAAATCAGGGCGACTATCAAGATGGATGGATTACAGCACGTTACTGGAAGGTTACTTTTGTGTCTACTGGCAGTTGATTCCTCGTGTGGACTCAGTGTTGTCCCTCAACATTTCCTCTTAATTTGTTTTCTTTTAATACCATTTTATTTTATGGATATTTCCAATACAATTTATTTAGTGAATAATCTTTCTGGACACTTAAAGTGCTGTGTGATGTTGTGTGCTGTTCAAGTAGCTGTTTAAATTTTAAAATGCAACAATTACTGTTTAATGTAAATTACAATTATTAATTTATCCCTAGTTTACACTGCTACTTTCTCCTTAGAGAAAACTAACACCATTCAAATCATTAAAAGCTGTTATTCCATTTGTAAAGAGAGACAATGATTTGTTAAATTGAAATATTGCAGCACTTTGAGGACCTATTCCTGCCAAGCATTTTACTTTTCAACTAGCGCCGTTCATAACATTTTCACTTTACGGGTGTTCCTGCCTTGTGCTTGATGATGCCAGGACAGGCTCCACTCCGCAGGACCCTGAACTGTGAACATGGATGGGTGTGTGGATGGAGGACTGGCACTGACATTCTCACTTGGTGTCTTGTTACTAAATGTGCACAAATAGCGTGCCAATGCTTAATGACATTAGTTGTCTGCTGCCTGCCAAGAGAAATATTCTTTAAGTGGTGGCCCATTTTTCTCAGTCTAATCCTTTTTTCTTGACGTACAAGATGGAATTTTTTATTTTATTTTCTGTAGTATTCTACCACTTTATATGCAAAGCATCCTTTCATCTTGTAGTGTAATCTGCATTTATTATAAAATTGTTTGCTGCATTTTTGACTATAAATAAAATAAAAAAAACTTTCATTATTTTTAGAAGAAAAAGATGGCAGTAAGATTCTTCAAATGGCAAGAGAAAAAAAATGATATAATATTCCTTATTCACTTACCTCCATGGCACGAACCCACATACAAAGAGACTTGGCAGCAAGGGAGACACGTCCAATGATATCAGGCTGAAAGTCAGGCTGGGTGCAGTACTGGCCAATCTTCTTCAACACCCTGTCTGAAATGTTATTCCTGTCAAAGTTGACGAGCTGTTTAATGAAGTTTGGCTCACCTACAAAAAAGGGACATGCTTTGGCTTAGAATCGGCTTTGTTACATATCCAAAAAATATTATGCTGCTCTTAGTAAATGTGCTTTGCTTCAGCCGCGCCTTAAAACTTGTACCATTTTCAAGTCTGCTGAATATACAATAGTTTAAGATTGTCCAGGTTGGGGCCTATTATGGCAGGACTGGGTGCAAAGCAGTACCAGAGCCAAGACAGGGCACCAGTTCATCACAGAGCCTATGCTTTCACAATACACCAGGAGTCTTAGTCACCAATCAATGTAACATGTGCTGTATATACGGCATATGGGAAGGAAATCGTGGTACCCAGTAGAAAATGCAAAATCCACACAGACAGAGACCAGGTACAAGTATCAATACCCTGGCTCTGAGTTTATGAGGCTGCAACGCTAACAACTAAGACTCCGCGGCACCAAAGTCAGTTATAGCTTTACTTGTCTTTCTGTCTGACTCCTACTGTACTGTACAAATGTACTCCATCCATTTGTCTACTCTCATATCCAGACCATTTGAGTCTAGATAGATAGATAGATAGATAGATAGATAGATAGATAGATAGAAAAATGAAAGGCACTATATTATAGATAGATAGATAGATAGATAGATAGATAGATAGATAGATAGATAGATAGATAGATAGTCTGTGTGATTCCTGGATGTCCTGCGAGATTCCAAAGATCGGCATGTTGAGATGACTGGGTTCTCCATTTACACTCCTGGCATGCGTGACTTTCCATGTGTATGCAGTGCAGTAGTTGGACACTTCATTCAGGACTGGGTCCTGTCTTGGATGATGGCATCGTAGTACTTTATGCTGCTGCTGCTACTTCAGAGAGCTGGCTTATATTCCCAGGCCAATCAATATGTGACTTGTGCACTTTTTTCATGCTGATGTGTCCTTTCTTCTACCCCATAAAGGTGTGCATATCACGTCAGTGGTCAAATCTAAACTGACAGTGTGCGTGAATGTGGCCTATGATGGATTATCATCTCATACAGAGCAAGTTCCTTCCTTGCATCCAACACTTCTGAGATTGGTTTCAAATTTATAAATAACTGGAGGAAATACCAGGCATTGTTGAAAGACTGACTTTCATGTCATTACTGACTGAAATTCTAGTGTCCCATCTGTCATCTATAATACATTTAAACCAATTTCTTAAAATCAACCTCTGCTCAAACTACTTATTCCTTTATACAAGGTTGGTAAGTAAAGATGTACAGCACCTCCGTATCAATCAGATACTATGTATGTAATACTGTATGTAGCAGCATACTACTGATTAGCGTGCATTATTTATGTTGCATCTTGCCTCAACGTATATATTCATGTAGGGAGAGCTCCATACGAGTGAGTACATTGTATATGTGTGTGCTCTGAAGTGAACATCAGCGCGGAAAAAATCATGAAGCCATCTTGGCCGCTGCCGGCAAGGACCATAGCTAACAACATTCAGTCAGTAGTCAGTAGTAATCACAGCACAACAATACATTCAGAAAGAAGAGATAGATTTTACAAATATAGCAACTCCAGTAATTATCAGGCTGCAATTAGCACTTCATTGTTAATGATACAATTAATCATTTGCACACATTTCCACATTATTTTCTTCTTTCATTTATTTCACGTGATGCATACAGTACAGTGAATTAGGGCTGCTTGCTTTGCAATTTCATTTTATTTTCACATACTGTATGGTGAATTAAGTCGTTTTTGTTTCATTTTTATCATTTTTTGTACTGTACTTAGGTGATAGTGGTTGGTTTTAATTTGTTGTTTTGCATAAAAGGTTATGAAATTTTCATTCATTCATTTAGAGGTCAATGCATGGGAAATTGGTGGAAAATGCAAAGTGTTTACTCATAACGTAGTTCATCAGGAAATACTTGGTTAACCTGTTGGCTTTGGTTACATTCGGTTGAAACTGCTGGCTTAGATAAATTTTCTGCCAGTGCCACCCAAACAGAAGTTCTATAGAAAAGCACGCTAGGGAAGGTCCAAGCCACCAGCCCTTACCATTTTTTTGGCATTAGCTGACACTTTTGCACTATATGACTCTAGAATCGACATCCATTAGGTGGGCTGCGGGCTTAGCTAGCATAAAAATATCTGCAAACAGTTGTGCCGTGTTTCTGTACGTTTAGAGGACCTTTGAGTGGAGTTGTTATAAAAAAGAATGATTGTGTGTTTATTTTGAACCATACGATATTATTACTTTACTAAGAAATAGTGAACCCATACTGTGTATTGGCATGCAACATCATAAATGAATATTTTACATCCTTGGATTTTTCCAGTTAAGCAAATGGTGAGGCTCAGGGACGCACTCAGTCGCCTCAGTAGGAGTTGCAATCCACATAAAAAAGTCATTTTGTACAATCAAGTTGTAGGTGCACAAGGCAGCATCGGAGGAGAGCCATGTGAGAGTTGAGTTATTGCTTCATTGACTAGGCAGGTGAGGCCACCATTGTCATACTGAGCAAGTCACTTAACCTGGCACTAATCCCACCGCAGAAATGTGGAAACAGTTGTACTGTAGCCTTTGCAGCCTTAGTAATTGGCAAACAGCTGTGGATAAAAGATGCAAGATTAATAAATAAATCTATGCAAACAAAGGCTTCAGTGACTGGCATACCAAAAGGAACACATTTTATTTATTATAGTGAACAGCTTTCTGAATTGTTTCCATCTTTCTGAAACCACAGCACAGGTAGGTGAAGGGACGTGGTGAGTATGACACATTTACTCTGTGATGGGATCTCAGCCAACAACCTTTTGCTTGACTCTTTTACATCTTAGTCAGTAGGTTACACTCCCTAGTCGGAGGAATAAACAAATCAAACAATCAATAAGTCTTATTCTACTAAGCCAGTGAAAAAGTTTGAAAAACAATTCTAAAAAATTACTGTTTTGAAGGCTTGTGATTCCAAAAGGCCTTGTACAGTTTCAGGACTCCACTACGAGTTTCCTTTTAAAGGTCAGTGACGGTTCCTTCTAATGAAAAACGCTAAAAGTACGTGTTACGAAATAAGTTAAGGCACAATTAGGTAAAAGCTCAAAAAACAAGAATTGGGTGAATGCTCAAAAAAAACAATTCAGGGAGAAAATAAATCTTCTTACCTAGCTGTCTCTTGGCTTCAGCCCATGTGGGATCAACGCCTATCAAGATCATCACAGCTTGCATGACTTTTTCCACCAAGACAGGCGGCCGGCCATATGATTTGATTTCTGTCATGTCCTTTTTGTTAAGTGACTCTAAAGCCTAATTAAATGACATCAAAAAAGAGAAAACGTTATAAGAACTTAATAAGAGTAGAAAAACTTGGGATGAGAATAATGCAATGGTGGTCATCAAAACGGACTCAGATAGTTCTTCAGAAACAGAAGGGAGTTTTGATTTCATTGACCAAATGAGCTACATTTAATCACTCAGCTTAGCATCTAAGTTTCTCTATGTGACAAATGTTTAAAAGAATTGGTCAAGATACATACTTTTAACCAGTTTTGTTTTTAAGAACCAATGTCAAAGCAATCACTAACATTGGCCTTATTTATTCCCTTCCTAATTTGAAATATTTTCAATATTTTCTAGCATGTCTGCTCTTCATCTCTTTCTGAATAGGCAGAAAGGCTTGAAATCATGAGGGCTCCTAGCTCTCTGTCCAAGAACAAGTCAGATATCTTACTTATGGACATTCTCCAGCATTGCATTGCATGGTTTTATTCAAACATGGAGCTCAAAACTGCTCACTAGGGCCTCTCAGTCGAGATTTACATGCTAGCCCCTCTCAAAAGGAACTATGGGGTCATATAAACTCATCACATCTGAACACTGCCTGGTTATCAACAGTGATCTGTCAAATAGGTCTCTCGTGTCTGCGCTAAGAGTGTAATTTCCCAATATCTACTGGATGGAAACACTCATAGATTGTTGTTTTTCTTTTTTTATATCTTAAGTTAAAACCACCTTTGATATTATCCTACATCAACAACTTCTACCACGTCAACTAGAATGGCCAGTGACAAGTCTACCTCTGACCATCTGTGTGGACTGTCCATAACTGAAGACCATGGAAGGAGGGAACTGAGGAAGCTATTCACAGAAAAAGCTGTGGGACCAGATGGAGTCAGTCCTCCAGTTCTTAAGGCCTGTGCTGAAAAACTTTGTGGTGTCCTCTGTCACCCGTTCAGTCTGCCCCTAAGGCTTCAGAAAGTGCCACTGCTGTGGGAAACATCTTGCATTGTGCCTGTTTCAAAGAAGACAGGCGCCTCTTCACCTGATGACTACAGACCAGTGGCCCTTACGTCTCACATCATAAAGACCTTTGAGAGACTGGTCCTGGACTAAATGAGTCATCTTGTGGTAGACCACCTGGACCCACTGCAGTTTGCCTTTTACACAAAGACTGGAGTTGAGGATGCAATTATCTATCTGCTTCACAAGACTAAGTCTCATCTGGACAAAGCTGGCAGCACTGTTAGGGTTATGTTTTTTGATTTATTTAGCACCTTCAATAACATCCAGCCGTCCCTTTTAAGGGGGTAAACTCTGAGATATGCAGGTGGATGGGCCTATGGTGTCCAGGATGATGGACAATCTGTCAGGTAGACCACAGTTTGTGAGACTCAAGGACTGTGCTTCAGTTAAGGATGAAAGCAACACTGGAGCACCATAAGGAACAGTCCTGTCACCTTTTCTCTTCACTGTGTACACCTCAGACTTCAAATAAAACAGAAAGTCATGTCACTTGTAGAAATACTCGGATAATTCTGAAATTACAGGATGCATTGGTTAGGGGAAAGAGACAGAGTATAGGAGTCAGGTGAAAAGGGAACTGGCTATTGACTTTTGCACCAAAGACCCTCTATGCCTTGTCAGTATTCAAGGAGTCGATTTAGAGATGGCCCACTCCTACAAGCACTTGGGGGTCCACATTAATGACAAGTTGGATTAGTCTCTGAACAAAGAGAAACTATAAAAGAAAGGGATGAGCAGGCTCTTCTTTCTTGGCTGTCACAGTCCCAGTGAGGCATTATACAGACATATTGCTGTTGGTATAGTGGAGCCCTCGTGGCATTTCTTGACACACTTCTGCTGATTAATTCTTTGGCTGAAAGTCCTCAGATTTGGTGTGTCTGAGAGAGCATGTGCAGCATTGTTCATACTGGCCATCAGTTTTGTTTTAACTCTATCCTTTGCCATGACCTCCAGGGGGTCCAGAGTACTTCCTATAACTGAGCATTCCTCTTTTAATTAGCTTGTTGATTCGATGGGCCTCTCTTGAAGCGATGTTACCAGCCCTAATATGGCAAGAAATGTAGGGATGTTTGGTCTAGAGGACCAAAAATTGGGGGAACCCCCAAAAAGCTTGACAACTTGTATAACTACACATCAGGGCGAGTTGAACAGTACAGACACTCCTCACCTACCTGTTTGATGACCATACATTTTACACCTGGTTCCTCCCTGTGTGGATAGCGCTTTGAGTATTGAGAAAAGCACTATATAAATGTAATGAATTATTATTATTATTAACCAGCTCTCCAACTAGTCGGTAGCATCTCATTCTGCATAGCCCTTTCTTAGTCTCAGTCTTGTTCTCACAGTCAGTCAGTATTCACTACACTAGCACTTGCAAACTCCAAGACTACACATTTTGCCTATACATTTGTACTTTACTGTGCAGCCTATAGTACTAGATGTTGTTGAAAAGGAAGAACATGGACCTCACCTGGAGGAAGTGTCAAGAAACAAAGCAAGGCTATTGATCTTGAGAAGAAAAAGAAGATCATAAATGACTATAAAGCTGGTAAGAAAGTTAAACCGATAGCACGTGACTTGGAGCTGGTGCATTCGACGATCTTGAAGGATAATGATAGAGTGAAAGAGGCAGTGAAAGCATCAATAGGATTTAAAGGCATAGTAACTAGGCAGTGAAAAGGCCTCATTCATGAAATAACAGATATCAGTAAACGGTGGCTTATCGTTTATCAACCAATTCACTTATGGACCTAGTCATAGGAATGGAACTCAGCTGTTAATTGAGGAGTGTCTATATATCATTTATGGGGATTTTCCTGTACTAGTGGGTCAGGAGCCACTGGAGAAAATAAACCTGAAGTAATTCTTATGAATACCATTGTCTGTATATCAAAAAGGAAGAGGAAAGAAGAGACATATTGGAGAGCAGGTAGAAAAAAGGACAAAATGTCCAGGAGTATTAGAATGAATTATGCATGATGAGCGATTACTTTAAAGCAGGTTTAATGTGTCGTACCTGTGTGTGTCTTTTTTTCATAGCGATGACAAGTTAGCTCCCTTGAAAACTCAAACATTTTAGGTCAACATATCTGAAATGAACTTTGGCATTTTATCTTAAGAGTTGAACTTAAGCCAAAGATTTTTATATCTGTTAAAAAACTAATGATTTTGACCAAGGAAAGGAAAAGGACAAGGAAGGTAGAAATCTCTCTTGAGGATAAGATGGACTGTTCCCCCAACTCTGGATTATAGGGAATTCAACAGGAAATATCTAACCTTCATGGCTTCCTCCAGTGCTGGCATTGCCTCGTCCAGATCCTTCTGAGCATTGTCTGCCATGGCTTTACATTTGACTTCTTCAACGCTGATCTTTTCACCGTGGGCTGTCACAGTCTAGGAACATTTAAAACATACAAAAGTCACAAAATATCTCCAGTTTGGTTTTCCAGTTCTGAAAATGAAGCAGTATTTATGGGGTTGGCTTGCATCTCCTATTGACAAACTGTTAGGGTTATTTTTGTTCCCCTTTGAAAGTAAGAACAGTTAGCAGCCCATTTATTTATAATCCAGCACAGTGGGTTTACATTCTCTGCTCAGTCAATGTCTGTTTGGGGTATGTGTGGGATTTCCATACATACTAAGGTTTTATTTCCACACCCTAAATGCATGAATATTAGGCTAAATGGAAACTCCAAGTTGGACCAGTAAGAGTAAAAGTGGGTGAGTTTGATTAAGAACATTTGAAAGCTTTAATGAACTTGCAATGAATTTCAACACAGTGGCAGTAAACTTGTTAAATCTTTACCTCTACTGCTCTCTACTTGTTATGTTCCATAAAAGGAACTATTCTGTTTTCCCATTGATGAATTCAAATTAAAAACCAGAGTGCTTAGCCCTGTTGTATACTACTTCAGTGAACTGAGTTAAATTCTTAGTTCACTTATTGTCTGCGTGTTTGCCAAATTTCCCGCAACATCCCAGACATAGACATGCTAAGATGATGACTGGCACGTGCAGGTTTACATGTGTACGCTGTGCAATAGATTGGACACTCTATTCAGAACCAACTCCTCTCTTGGATGGTGGCATCGTAGTACTTAATGCTGCTGCTACTCCAGAGGACTAGGAAGCTGCCTTATATTCCCAGGCCAGTCAATGTGTTGTTTTTCATGCTGATGTGTGCTTTCTTTCATATCATATAGCTTTGCATGTCAGGTTAATTGTCAAATCTAAACTAACATTGTGAGTTTGGCCTGTGATGGTCCATCATCTCATACAGAATAAGTTCATGTCTTGCATTCAACACTGCATTGGCTTCAACTCTACAAATGATTAGCAGAAGTTCCCAGCATTCCTCTGGTAAATCTGTATAATCGATTAAGGCAAGAAAGCAAATATTTATGTATTTTGCAAATGTTGACCCTTTTGTCATTGCTAACTGAAATGACAATGTCGCATCTGCCATCTACACTGCCTTCCTATCATTTTCTCTGCTCTCATGAGTCAAGAATTTGTTCTTTTAGTGAATGATTGGATTCCATAATTGCTGTATTCTATGCTAATAAAAGTTATTAACACCATCTTCAGTTATTCTTTATCTACCATATTTGGAACAGCGACTCTGCATGCGCAAAAAAATTACATTTCATTTTGTTTCATCTTGGTTTATCTCTAATGGTAATGATATGCAGGTGTACAAAAACATTTACTTTTTTTAAAATGTAAGGATTTGCTTTGATATAAAGTGTAATATCACCAACTCATTTCACAGTTACTATCATGTGTACACAGTGCAATTTAATTCCTATCTACATGTTTGATCAGAATGCCTTTGTCCTTGTCTGGATCTCACTCGGTTAATTATGTATAATATTCATCCATCCATTTTCAAAACCCGTTTATAATATAATATCACAAAATAATGTTTAGTGGGGAGTGCACACAGTTTCAAGATATTGCCACTAAACCTTTTTTCGCATGAGTTTTCAGAACTGTGAGACTCACTAAAAAGGGTGTTTCAAGGCTTTAAACGTTTTTGGGGGAAGACTGTTTGTTAAGGGTTTGGAAACACCATTCATCTCTTTTGGACTTGTACATTTCTGAGAAAAGCATCTAGATGAGAATAAATGGGAGGAAAAACCGTCTACTGGAAATTCATCATGGCTAAACACAACCAACAATGACACAGAATGACATACTGATTTGTAATCCAGCTAGGCAATTAAAATGCTATACAAATTATATGAGAAGTAAAGGCAGAGCCTATGCTCACTATTATATTTTTGTTTAAAATTGCAGACATTAATCTTCAATTTTGCCTTTCCTTCACAGTGCCTCAGCATTTTTACCTCCTAAAACAGAGACTTTTGAAAACTCTCCACAGCCGAATATGTCTGAAAATCCCAGCTCAGAATTGCAGTGTGGATGAATGAAAACAAGCTTTGAAAATGCACTCTGATTGGATTGTTCTTAATTTGTGGCCCTTCCCTGATTGGATGCTGCCAAATTCAGTACATTTTCTCCGCCATTTTGCTCGCCTTACACTTGTGTGTTACTCTTAATAATAATTTTACCTCATTGTCATTCCAAACAAAACAATCTGTGTTTTGTTTTTGTTTGTTCATATCTGCTTTTACTGTTCTCTCTGTGTAAACCAAGCTACAAATGATGTGGAAGACACTTCCTCTTCCTTTTCTCAATGATGTGTGCATGCCCAGTGTAGGTCAATGTCTGTGTCATTTCAGTGTGCGTGGAGATCCTTTTATGGATGGAAATAATTTAAAAACTCACTTTTTAAATTAAAACTTCATAGCGTGGACTCAGATGAGATCCTGCTTTGGCTGGTACAAAACTAGGTGCACAATGGTGACAGTGTCCTCCAATCAGCCCTGGTGTTCTCCGGCTACCCGATGAGAATTGTAGTCCCCGTGGCAATACAGGCTTTGGGTTAAAACACCCCCACAACCCCCCAATTACGCCATACAACCTCAACGTCAACACCCAGGCTGACAGGGAGAAGAGATCACATCACCTTCTGCTGCTCATCTGCTTCTCGTCTCTGCTGCACTATGACCACCAGGAACTCTTCGCATTGCTTCTGAAACTCTGCCACTTTCCTTTTGGCTTCCTCCAGTTCCAGAGACATGGCGGCCACTTTAACTTGTGTTTCGTCAATCTTGAAGAGGCCGTTCCTCAGCTTGTTCACCTGGTCTCCAAGTTCCTTTCGTTTCTCAGCCAACAACCTGTGAGTGAATTACAAATGACTCCAGATACTGTAAAGCTCTATGATTTTAAAAATTACCATTTATACTCAAAAATACATCATAATCTATTTTATCATGTCAATTGTTGCAGCCATTAATAATCAAAACATTAAATACGAAAAAGGTTAATTACAAAGATTAAGCTACCCCAGAGAGTAAACCCGTGGGGGAATGATTAGTACTTCACATTGTGGTATAGTGATTCGTACTGCTTCCCAAAACAGGCCCAACTTAACTTTCACCTTAATGGTGAATCACGTGCTCAAGGATACCAATGGAAATTAAGGGGACGTGCATTTAAGAAGCACTTCTTTATTCAAAAAGTTGTGGGAAACTGGAACAAACTACCAAGCCAAGCCATGAAATTAAACAAATGGCTTTGATGGACTGAAAGGTCTCATCTTGATTCTTAAAATTCTTCCGTTTTTATCTAGGAGACTGGGTTGGGTTAGGCTGTAGTTAGGATATAGCGGGTTGGATAATGGATGGAACTCTCAAAAACTATTCTAGTGTAAGGCTTTTTAAAATTCAAACCCTTGCAGTATGGCTTCGTTAACAATGAGACTCATTTTGTCACGTCACACTCACAAGCCCCACAAACATGAGGCTAACTGGCCTAGGGAGCACCTATGAAAACACAGTAACCAACACATTTGTGAAGAATCAAGATTGCCCTTTTGACTTTCAGCAGTATTCAGTGAGTAAAGAAGTTTCTAGTTCAATGGAAAACAGCACTCGGCATTCTTGGCACACATGTTTACAGAAAGAAAAGAAATAATTAAAATGACTCAACGCGTAATCTTTTCTACATAAGTATTTCCAGGGCTGCGGTTACTCTGCATAAAGCAATGTAACTATTAATGTGGCGTCTGCTGACATTTATCTTTCAAGGTTTTCATTTGAATGATTCAATGCATCAGTTTTATTTTAATTTTAAAGAAACCTTAACTCTGGTGCTGACAGAGGTGACTAAAATGTTCCTAGTCTTTATGTGGGTGCCATTTCCTTATATCAAATGATAATAAAAGGTAAGCCAAAGGACTGAGGAAAAACAGAAGAAGAGTTTCAATAGAAGTAGACACTGAATGCCCAAATCCTATAAAAATGATCCCCATAAAACATACAAAATTACTGTGTTTGATAACTGTAGGCCATATGCCACTTTATATATTACTTAGATCAAAGAGGTGTAAAATAACACAAATAATGATACTTTCTAATTCTTCGGGCCTGATAAACACAGGCAAGTTTTCTGTCTCACTCTAAACTCTGGAACACTGAGCTGCTTACCAGCAGAGACCCCTCTAAAACCAGTGTTGCCTCTCTAATGTCCAGTTCTTTTTATTAATCTGAATATAATATCACTGATGAGTAATCATTAGTCATAAGTCATCTCTCAACTCTTCCTTTCTTCTCTTCTTGCAAAGTGTAGGGTAAGAGTCACATTAATCTGAATGACAACTATCTCTATGCTGCAATGGAACAACACAGGCTGACATATTTTTCGCATCAAGCTGTTACACCAGCAGCTCCGAGGTAAATGAGAACTAGGGATTTCTGGACAATCATGCAGTTCTAATAAGGTTGCCGCAATGTTTCATCTTCTTGACCCTATCATTGATTTGCATTATTTACAGGCAAACCAAAGCAGTAAACTGCTAGGGATCATGGGTCTTAATGTGGGAAACTGCTAGGCTGACTTTTCAGGGATATCGATTTGGTCACGCATGGCTAATAGCAGGTAGTTTAACTATAAGTTTCTGAAATGGCCCCCTTGTCTGAAAGAGGTAATTGACCACACAAACCAGCACTTTTTTGTTGTTAAAGACATCTGTTCCCAAATACTATAAAGAAGATACCAAAGAGAGAAGATGAACTTAATACTTAATATTAATAAAGCAAAATACAAAAAATTAGCTGAACAGTGCAATGGTTATATTCAAAATGATGTAAATAAACAATAAACAGGCAGTCATGTACTGTAGCTCAGTGTACTTAGCAAAAAATTCTGTTTTATTGCATTTTCAATAAGAGAATTAGAGGTAAATAGAAGATATCCATCCCATAATGGTGTATGTCAAAGGAGGTTCTGCTCAAGCTTTATAATACACTGGTGAGGCCTCATCTGCAGTACTGTGTGCAGTTTTAGTCTCCAAGCTTCAAAAAAGACAGAAGAGAACTGGAAAAAGCTCAGAAAAGAGCAACTATGCTGAGGTCAAGGGCTACAGGGGATGAATTATAAAGAAAGATTAAAAGAGCCGAGCCTTTTCAGTTTAAGCAGAAGAAGATTCAGAGGTGACATGACTGAAGTGTTTAAAATTATGAAGGGAATTAGTCCAGTGGATCGAGACTGTTATTTTAAAATGAGTTCATCAAGAACACGGGGACACAGTTGGAAACTTGTTAAGGGTAAATTTTGCACAAGCATTAGGCAGTTTTTTTTACACAGAGAACCATAGACACTTGGAGTGAGTTACTAAGTAGTGTGGTAGACAGTAAGACTTTAGGGACTTTCAAAACCTGACTTGATGTTTTTCTGGAAACATTAAGTGAATAGGACAGGAGAGCTTTGTTGGGCTGAATGGCCTGTTCTCATCTAGATTGTTCTACTGTCCAGAGGTGTTCGAATCTAACCATGACAGGGACCACTCAAAAGAACAAGAGATGTCTCAGGGATATCAAACTTCTGCTGAAGAATGCAACCACAAAGTGAAACAGCCTACGCATTTTGGGACCCACTAGCCCCTATTCAGAGTGATTCTTTCTTTCAGAGACAAGGAAGTGGATAATAAGAATTTTTTTGTCAATGAACTGTGTGAACACATCAAATACAATACAAATACTGTACAGGACTAGCCAAAGTCCAGACAAGATGTGAGCTGACCGACAACATCAGTATACTTTTGAAGGGACAGTCGGTCCTGAAACACGTAGGCTGTTTCACTTTGTGGTTGCATTCTTCACCAGCTTCAAAAAAGTTTGAAATCCCTGAGACGTCTCTTGTTCTTTCAAGTGGACATCCCCTGCGTGCTCAGAATCAAAGATCTATGGACATTCACCATTATGAGATGGACTTCTTCGATCCAACTGTAATTCTCTCCCTGGAAATACAACAACTTGGAACTTGATAATTAAGTACATTGAACTACATGACTGCCTGTTTACTACTGGTTTACATAATTGTTAATAACTGTTACACTGTTCACTGATTTTTTTTGTATTTTCTATTTATATTAAGTATTAAATTTATCTTCTCTCTTTGATATCTTCTTGAAGAAGGTATTTAACAATATGTGCTATGATTACTGGATTATAAAGGGATGGAGCAAAGATGTTATACTTACAATATCAAAGTGCAGCTAAGGCATGGGCATGTGAAGCTAAGAGTTGCATTTCTGCTGTTTGCGGGGTGATGTTGCCTTTTTGGCCTCATAAAACTGGTTTTCAGCCAAATGAGATGTGGTTGCGATCCAAATAACGAGAACCACCAAATCTGAGGTCATGGAGTGTTGGTTACAGGTAAAGAATACATAACCACCCAAAGTGCAGGCATTTAAATGCCTGAAGGTCTTGTTTGTGTATGATGGTAGACATAGCAGGGTTAGTTTTGTGGTCTTTGTATAAGATGATGATGAAGTGCAAGTTAAGTCAATTTATATCCCCATCATCAGTTGGTCTGAGTAGTTACCAAAATAAAGGGGCTGCAGGCACAAATGGCTAAAATTAGGTTCAGGCACAGATTGGTTAGGCTGGGAAGAAGAACCCAGCAATGCAGGAGGACCTGAGAGTAAAACTGCTCTTCAACTGAATCAAAAGAATCATGTTGAGGTGGTTTAGGCATGGAGTTAGGATGATCACTGTGGACCTCCCATAGAGGTGTATACCAGGTGCAGTCCACTAGAAAAAGACAGACGGGTAAACAGCAAGATATGCTGGATGGATCAAATCTTTCAAATGACCTAGAAGCATCTGGGAATTTCCCAGGAAGAAATGGGAGATATTGTTGAGGATAGAGTGGTCAAGTCTTTCCATATCAGCATGTGGTCACCATGAGCCTTAAGCCTCATCAGGAAAAAAAGACTGAAAAGTGAAGTGAGTAAAAAGAATAAGCGTGGCAGTAGTCATTTTTTGTGTTTGGCACTGAACATGATGCTACTGGACCACCAGTGACGCTCCTCTAGGACTGTCCCACACCTAAGATGAAGTATATTGATGAAGTATATTGCAGTATGATTTTATGCTTACAAGACATTTAGGAGCATTTGTTTTTTCCATAACTGTAAATGCTTAACTCTCTTTTGTTGTTTTCCAATTATTTCGCTCTTTTTCTTTGTAGTTAATGCCCTCCATTGTATCCTAACAGTGACAATTAAAAACAAGCAGAGCACTCGGGCAAACAACACTGAATGATGACAGGCTGCAACTACTTCAGCGTCAGACTCACTAATTAGTAAATAAGGGATTAAAAACCAGAATGCTTGGAAAAGCAGAATGAAAATCAGGATGGAAATATTGTTAAAAATTTAAAAAATACATTATTGCCTTATAACTTCTTAATAATTTTAATAAAAATAGCAAAATTTAGTTTTTTAATTTCATCACTGACCCCAAAACACAGAAATTGGGAAATAACAGCTTGCTTAATTAGGATAGGAGTCCAATTAAAAAAACTGAAGTTGGTTGAAACAAAAACCTGCAGCCACAGGGGGACCCCAGGACTGAGTTTAGGACATACTAGTGTGGGGTCATGGAGCATTCACGCTTGTACAGGTAGCAATGGCCCTTGGCTGGATGTCAGACCATACCATTAAGTCAAGCTTTTTGTAGGCAATCACACTAAAAACAGAACTTTGGACAGTGAGACCACATAGTGGATAAAGAACAGCAGGCATTACAGTGAAAGTTCAAACCAGCATCTCAGAGCTACAAGATTGTAATGCTGCCTGCAAAGAGCCAAGCTGTATCTATCAGGGCATATAATCTGCACCTTCGAGCAGGATATGCTAATCTACATCCATCACTGATTCCTTGATGCGGAGAAGCTTCATTGTCAGCTTGGCTGTTTCACTTCTGTGATTGTTAACCTTGTTATAATGGCACCAAGTTCCTTCAAATCATGAGTAGTGTTTGGGTATAATTTTAACTCTCAATTGGTCAGGCTGGGGTGCAATACTGCCCCGTTCAGGGCAGATTCTTGGCTTGTTTTGGTAAGACACAAGCAACCTGTATTCCACCATCACCTGATCAAAGCACCGTGCACTCCCTACATTGATAAATTGAAGGCCAGATGTCCACATGACCATAATCATCTAATTCTTCCACATGAAGCCTGAAAACCATGAGGACTGATTGAGATCATTTATGTTAGGTAGAATGCCTAGTGGGGGTCTGGACGGTCTCATGGCCTTGGAACCCCTGCAGATTTTGTTTTTTTCTGTCCTCCCTGGCCATTACTTTATTGTTTGTTAATTAGCATTGCCTAATTTTATTTTTATATTTTTTTCTTCTTTCTTTCTTCATCTTGTAAAGCACTTTGAGTTATATCATTTGTATGAAAATGTGCTATACAAATAAATGTTGTTGTTGTAACTAAACTGACAAATATATGCCAACAAATGCTTAATGTCACAATGACATTATACATTATAACTCAACATGATTTAAAAAAATATATAAATATAAACATGTTTCTTATTTTTGATTTTTCAGGCCACATATGCTCGTCCTATTTAATGAAGCGAGTAGGACCTCCACAATGCAATCACCCTCACATCCTTGTGCTAGCATGAGACACATAGTGTATCCCACTGCTTGAATCATGTAAGAGACAACACAGAGAAAAGAAATAGAAGAAAAAATTTAAAATGCTTAAGCAACACTACAAGGTTCTTGCCTGTTGTTAACAGCTTCCAGTCACATAAACACATATTTGGTATTTTTGGTTGCAGAGACAGCCTGAGGCTCTTAGCTCACAGCAGTTGAAATGAAATGCAAACACAAGATCAGGATAATGGACTATAAGTGCAATAGGAAAAAAGAATCGGGGTGCAGAAGGATGTTTTTAATTCAGAGATACCCACAACCAAAAAATGAAAAATAACACAATTGCAATACTCACTTCTTGTATCCTGACACTAGTTCCAGGTAGTTTGTAGGGGTGACATAATTCTGTCTTCTTATTTCCATCTTCATCTTCTCTGAGTATTCAACAACTGATTGATGAATGGTGACAAATACTTGAGGTACTCTGTTATTGACCTAAGGAAATAAAAAAGATGAATAAGGGATTTTAATAACTACTAGCTGTGCCCCCGCGGCTCCGCCCACGTATTAGTGAAACAGGACAGTGAGGAGGGCTCCGCCCGGCTCCCACTCCTGCCGTCACTCTTCACCCTCCCCTCGGTCCACAGCCAATGTCTCGGATTAGCGCGAATATACTGCTCCTGCAAGTGAACTATGATTCTTAGTGCGATGAGAGAAGTCGCAAAATGAACCGGAATGTTCAAGCAAATCATCGAAAAAAACCCGATCTAAATCCATTAAGTAGTTCTCTTGTTCGCTAGCTAAGCGGAGGTAAGGAACGCCCCAAGGCTGGGGTGTGAGTGAGGAGGGCCTTGTCCCCCTTCCCCTCGGCGAACTGCGAGTCTCTCAGATTTGCACAAATAAACTGGTGCCACAACCGAACTATAATACTTAGCGCAATGAGAGAATTCGCAAAATCAACTCGAATCAAACCCGATCTAAATCCGTTAAGTAGTTCTCTTGTGAAAACGGACAGTCATACAAACAGACAGGCAGATGTTGGATTCTATATATATATATATATATATATATATATATATATAGATGATATGCAATATTAAGAAAATTAGGTCATTTTTATCTGATCTTACTTTATGTAGACCTAGTAACAACATGTGCTTCACAGAACAAATCGAAATGATAAAATGACTCAACATTTAACAAACTACATATTTAAAGAACATACAGGTGACCTGAACTCTAAAAACTCAAAGAATCCAAAACAATACTAAACAAATTATCCAAAATTTTCAAGGCAACCAGAACTCAAAGTCAGCACTCAGGTTATGATTTGACATGCTTTGGCAAGAAATGAAAACTGTGAGGGATGTTCTGTAGGTCATCACACCAGGATCAGTTATGGAACAAGAAAAAAGGACACAGCAGGAACAGGACATGATTGGGTGTTCTTATCATCTGCAAAGTAGGATTCCATGCTAATTCTATCAAAAGAACTCACTTCATGTGTCTATATTTTTTGAGGACTTTTTAACTCTGCACTGCATTCTGAACAATTGATAGGAAAAACAAGATGAATACAGTATTTTGGAGGGTATCTCTGCTCACTTGACAGTTTAACACCCCCATTCCTTGAATGCATTTAGTAGAAAGCTCTGCAGAGACAATCATCTCTTACCCCTTCCTCTGTTCCTAAGGACACCCCCTCCAAGTATTTCTCTGCCACTTCAAGAAGAGCATCTTTAGGCCATTCAGAGAACCAGTCAATGCTGGTGCAGTTCACCAAAGCTGGATACTGTCGAATTCGATTTCTTTAATATGAAAGAGAAATAGGGAATATTATGAAATAGAAGCAAATAAAGAATCTGTGAATGAATGAGTATCTAACTGTAATATTCACATTTCACATTATACATCATATGCCCAGGTTTAAGGACAAGCAACACATTTTGAATAGACAGGCCTATTGATCTATGAAGATGGAACCTGCTTCTTAGAATCCCTACACATGATGAAGTGAACTCAAGGCTCTGTGACACAACCAGGACCAGACAGACCAGTTGTGTTTTCCTTATGATATCTGAACATCACCAGAAATGTATGGCATTGTAGCCTTTTGCAACCAGAACTGAAGAATAACTATTTGATAATTGTGATTTGTTAACACACATACAGTTGATGTAAAGAAAGTTTTTTCAGGCAGGCTTAAGTGATTAGGGCAGATCACACTGTTCACGGACAGTCAAAAGAATGTGCTGTGTTTGAATTTTAGAAGAGCACAGTCCATATATAACATATTCAAACATCTCAGTTGGTAGTTACCCATACCTGGCAAATTTCACAAATAGTTTATTGAATGTGTGGGTGTTTATATTGGTCAGGGACTTTCTAGAAGTCAGAAGCCATTTGTACTTCTTCACAACCAGAAGTACAATCATCAACATTGCCCACTGAAGAATAGGACTATGATTGTATTGTTCTAATGGCTTCTCTTCGGCCTGGATTGCATGTATAAGCAATTATACTACAGTGTATATTGGGAGTGCATTTAAAGCAAGTTTTATATATATTGCCATATGCATGCGCTTAGCAGACAGCTTATGGACTTGGATGATGCAAGTTACGCGCTGAACCAGGGGTTGGCGCTGTGTGCTAATGCCTTCTCTCTTCGTCCTCCAGCAGAACAGAAGATTGATGGCCACTCCATCTCTGATGTCACTTCCATGTTCTACCATCTGGGACCCACCCCTTCCTACCTGGAACCCAAATGTGCAGCAGTTTGGCCATCTTTAAATCACTTCTACTTTGGACTTCCATCTAAAAAGACGTCAAGACTTTATTTGTAAAAATATTGCCCTTTCTTTTTTTTTGCATCTTCATTATATGGGGTCACCTTTTGTATCATATTTCTCTCGTCTGATTATTTTTGCCGTGGTTATTGAAGGGGTATATAAACAGGTTCAAGTATGTCTTGCATTTCTATGGAAGAACACAATCCCATGGAATAAGCACCCTCTGCTGGAGATACCTGTTATATTGTTCCCCTTTAAACACTTATTCCTAGACTTTGACGCATCTGTTACAGTATATAGCATATATCACAAAGAAACTGGGATTATCTTAATGTGTCCATGTACTGTACATGCAGAGTACTTATTACTTCTTTAATATTAGTCCTGGAGTATAGAGAAGACAGTCACCTTATGAGAAGTCCATTGGACTCTTCACTATGCACATATGGACAGTGTACAGAGGTGATTATGAAGGCCAATAGGATGTTAGGCTATAGAGCCTAATGTGTGAAGTACAGCTCAAGTAAAGTTATATGTAAAGCTAAGTAACACACTGGGGATTCACCTGGAGTACTGTGCGTAGTTTTGGTCTCCAATCTACAAAAAAAATACATTACAGCACTAAATAAAGGCCAGGCTGATTCTAGGACTGCACAGTATGAGCTATGAAGACCAATTCGATATACTGAATCTTGAGAGGTGACGTGACTAAAGTGTTTAAAATTATGAAGGGAATTAGTATGATGGAGGCCAATAATTACTTTAAAATGAATTCATCAACAAGCGCACAGAGAAAAACTTGTTAAGAATAAATTTCTTACAAAATTGAAAAGGTTTTCTTCACACAGAGAATCACAGACACATGGAATAAGTTACCAAGTAGTGCAGTAATAGATATCAGGGCTTTGGAAACATTTAAAACGTAATTTGATATTATCTTGGAGAAAGTAGAGAAATAGGACTAGAAAGCTTTTTTGGAATGAATAACCTGTTCCCATCAGAATAGTTAAAAAAGGACCTAAACTGCTTTGCAGGACTCTAAATTGAAGAGTACAGAACAATGTCAGGGTATGGAAAGAACAGGCAGGTGCATACATGATGTAGATCAGCCCTGGCAGGCAGACTGATTTGTTTCTTACAGTTGACTCTAAACAAAGCAGTACGAAATAGATACAGCACGGAAATGGACATAAATACATTAGATACAATTCATCACAGCTTCATGGTCCTGAGCTTAAATCTTCAGTTCAGAGCACACTCGGTGTGGAGCCTACAAGCTCTCCCCATGTCTGTGTAGGATGTGTTTCAGTAACGCAGGGTTTGCTCTGGTATCCTAAAGGTGTGTCACTTATTTTGATTGTAGGCTCAGTATGAGAGTGTGTGCCCTGTGTTTGGTTGGCATGCAGATGACAACTGGTCCCCTCCTTTTGTAAGTTGTTACCTGACATAGACACCGACATACAGGGTGATTCAAAAAGATTCACCCGATTTCAAAGTGCCATATTTTTACAACCATGAGGCACCTAGGAACCAATCATATACCAATTGAAAGAGGGGGCCATAGAGTTTCTGACTGTCACCAGAAGATGGCTCCCTTCAGTCTGCGAGGAGATAGTGACCCCTGAACAGTAAGCATTTCTCAACAACAAGCTCCCTCATCACTGGATTGGTCGTAAAGGAGCCTACGATTTGGCACTCCACTTCTGGCCCCCAAGATCACCAGATCTCACGCCATGTGACTTTTTTTTGTGTTGGTATGTTAAGGATTCATTGGGTGTAACAAGGATGGATAAGATTAGAAATAAGTACATTAGAGGGTCAGCTCAAGTTGGACAGTTGGGAGACAATGTCAGAGAGGTGAAATTGCGTTGGTTTGGACATGTGCAGAGGAGAGGTGCTGGGAATATTGGGAGAAGGATGCTAAGGATAGAACTGCCAGGCAAGAGGAAAAGAGGAAGGCCTAAGCAAAGGTTTATGGATGTGGTGAGAAAGGACATGCAGGAGATGGGTGTGACAGAGCAAGATGTAGAGGACAGGAAGATATGGAAAAAGATGATCCTAACGGGAGCAGCCGAAAGAAGAAGAAAGAAAAGAAGAAGATGTTAAGGATTCTGGATGATCTCCGAAGGTCCATTGAAAGAGCTGTGAGTACAGTGACACCCGACATGCTCAATTGAGTATAGGATGAATTTGACTATCGTGTTGATGTTGTCTGTACAGCTGGAGGAGGCCAAATTGAGCACTTGTAAAATTACATAATCCTAAATCCTTAAACTGGCTCTCAGTTAAGTTTAGGGCAGATTTCAAAATCCTCCTTTTAACATATAAAGCATTAAATGGCCAAGGTCCGACTTACTTGTCTGAACTTATCATGATTTACAAACCAGAGCGCACATTATGATCTCAAGATGCCGGTCTGCTTATGATTCCAAGGATTTATAAAGTAACAGTGGGAGGTCGAGCTTTTAGTTACAGGGTCCCTAAACTGTGGAATGGTCTGCCTGCTACTATAAGAGATGCCCCTTTGGTCTCAGCCTTTAAATCCCGGCTGAAGACTCACTACTTCAGTTTAGCATATCCTGACTAGAGCTGCTGATTAACTGTACAGACTGCATCTCTGTTGTTAGTCATTAGCACTAAAACATAAGTAACATGATAGTTATAATTGAATACTAACCCTCACCTATTCTGTTTCTCTTCTCGGTACTCAAATGTGGCACTTGGTGCCACGGCCCACCTGCCTATGGTAAAGTAATCCCTGATGGAGGATCGCAGGAATCATGGGAAATAGGGGTCCTTTCATCGGATTGGCTGGCCCAGCACTGTTTTTAGCCATGGAATGGCCAAATGGGGGAGGCAGCATGATGGATGAGGTCTCCAGGACTCTAAAAATATCCAAATCTTATTATATGATATCATCTACTGTTAAATTCTGCTCCGTACTTCTAAAATTTTTATTTTTATGCTGTATTGAGGATTTGTTCTGTTCTGTGTATTGTATTGTATTGACCCCCTTCTTTTGACACCCACTGCACGCCCAGCCTACCTGGAAAGGGGTCTCTCTTTGAACTGCCTTTCCCAAGGTTTCTTCCAAGGTTTTTTGGGAGTTTTTTCTTGTCTTCTTAGAGAGTCAAGGCTGGGGGGCTGTCAAGAGGCAGGGCCTGTTAAAGCCCATTGCGGCACTTTCTGTGTGATTTTGGGCTATACAAAAATAAACTGTATTGTATTGTATTGTATAATAAACTTTATGCTCACCTAAACCATTTACAATTTACTGCATTGTTCTGTAATGATTTATAATAAATCATTTTGAAATCGGATGAATATTTTTGTATCACCCTGTACTACCAACCCTGAACTGGAGGGTTTACAAGTTCACTACGGGTCTATATAGGGTTTTCTCTTTCTAATCTGCTCGGTTGGTTCCTGGCATACGTGAGGTAAGAAGCAACCTTGGACCTTATGGTCAATTCTGGGCTCCAAACCCAATTCCCCTTTGTTTCAGGGGTTGGCGCTGTGTTGTAATGCCCCTTCTCTTCTTCCCTCTTCAGACCAGATGATTGACAGGTGTAACACCTCTGACATCACTTCCAGTGTCTGTCTGCCTGCACCCACCTCTGCCTGCCAGAAAAACTTAAAACCGGAAAATCCACCTTCTTGAAACAGTTCACTTTGGAACTCAGGTCTGAGAAGACGTTTTCGCAATTATTGTTTGTTTACTGTTGCATTGCTGCATTCAGGTTATACAGGGTCACCAGGGTGATGCCCCCAAATCTTTATCGTGGTCTGTCTGCTCTTTCATAATTGTTCACAATAAATGCATATTGGATACAGCACAGGCTCTCATATTGAGACTGTGGGAACTGAATTCATAACCCTGTGGTGCATTTCCCTCTATGCCAGGCTGTCTGCCAACTATCAAAGAGGCTTTGCTGCCAAGCTGCTCTGCTGGTCAGTATTATATTATTCTTGGATTTTTGCAAATCAGTTTGTCATTATGCTGGTCAAACTACTTTGAATGTCACAAGCACTGTAAGTGATGACTGAGAGAGCAGATTATTAGACTCTTACAGAGGCCATATTCTAAGAGATGTCTCCCACATGCAGTAAAACTGCCAGTTAAATACATAGCCAAGGGTGGCAGAAGGCCCTTTCATGTACCTTGATCAAACAGGTCGAGTTGAAAGTAACTAGAAATCATCATGTTATGAGTAATGAAGTAAATAAGCTTTTCCTACAACTCCATGGCTAACGCTGTTTGGCTGGGCAAAACTTCCCACCATTACACTAGGGGCAAACTGTGCATTTATGACTGTCAGCTGGGCAACTAGCAGGTTAGCTCATGAGCCTGTCAAAGGCCATTCTCTTCAGTGGCTCCACATCACTGGTACATTGTGCCTCATTCGAAATATGCAGAGTGTTGCCAAGGTGACCGAGCTGGCTACATCAATGACATGCAAATGCATTCCATCTTCACTCTCAGAGGCACAACACAGTGGTTAGCTTTGCTTTCTGCTGTAGGGAATATGTGCGCAGTAAACCAGTGAGTCACCTTTCCCTGAATCACACCGAGACCTTACAAGCTCATCAGCCAAGTTTTTATCTGATCAAAGCAGTTTGCATGGCTTCATCAGCCTGAGCTACACAAGCAAAGAATGGTATAGAGAAAAGCCTGCTTTTGAGCAAGGTCTTCAAATGTCCTGTTGTATAACCAGCTGTGAACAGCTTGTTCAAGCGAATCTGGCTCTGTGTTTCATAGAGAATGCTTGTAGAAGTAATGCAACCTCACTGGTCAAACCCTTGAGTTGTTTCTGACAAAGCCAAAGAAATCTTGCAATGCTGTCAAAGAACTGCAAAGCCTTGAGCAGTATAAAGATGGTGCAACAGCAATCATGGGTAGCATGGACAAAGAGAGAGGAGAGGAGAGAGAGGTTAGGAGCACACGCTGATACAGCGCATTGCCGCACCCACCATATAACAAATCAACTCAGGATCCCAGATTAGGACTCAAGTGCAGCCATGCAATGGGTGACACCTCAGCACCACACTAGTTCAGATAGAATGGAACAGTGTGAGGTTTTTTAAGATGCCTGGAGTGCCAATTCTATCTATCTATCTATCTATCTACTTGAACAGCCACCTTATCTTGGTGGAGGGGTTAGCGTGTCCCAATGATCCTAGGAGCTCTGTTGTCCAGGGCTTTATGCCCATGGTAGGGCCACCCAAGGCAAACTGGTCCTAGGTGAGGGATGAGACAAAGAGCGGTTCAACAAACCTCCTATAAAGAACAAAAAATTTGGACGGCATTTTCCCTGGCCTGGACATGGGTCACCGGGGTCCCCCTCTGGAGCCAGACCTGGAGGTGTAGCTCGATGGCGAGCACCTGGTGGCCAGGTCTGCACTCATGGGGCTTGGCCGGGCACAGCCTGAAGAGGCAACATGCGTCCCCCTTCCCATGTGCTCACCACCTATGGGAGGGGCCAAGGAGGTAGGTAGGGTGCAGTGTGAGTTGGGTGGTGGCCGAAGGCAGGGACCTTGGTGGTCCGATCCTCGGCTACAGAAGCTGGCTCTTCAGGTGGGGGGACGGGTCCTAACTGTTGTTTGTGCGTATGCCCCGAACAGCAGTTTGGAGTACCCAACCTTTTTGGAGTCCCTGGAGGGGGTGCTAGAGGGCATACCTTCTGGGGACTCTCTTGTACTGCTGGGAGACTTCAATGCTCACGTGGGCAATGACAGTGAGACCTGGAAGGGCGTGACTGGGAGGAATGGCCCCCTCGATCTGAACCCGAGCGGTGTTTTGTTATTGGACTTCTGTGCTCGTCACGGATTGTCCATAATGAACATCATGTTCAAGCATAGGGGTGTTCATATGTGCACTTGGCACCAGGACACCCTTGGTCTCAGTTTGATTATCGACTTTGTGGTCGTGTCGTCAGACTTGTGGCCACATGTCTTAGACACCCGGGTGAAGAGAGGGGCGGAGCTGTTAACTGATCACCACCTGGTGGTGAGTAGGCTTCGATGGTGGGGGAGGATGCCGGTCAGGCCTGGTAGGCCCAAACGTGTTGTGAGGGTCTGCTGGGAACGTCTGGCAGAGTGCCCTGTCAGAAGTAACTTCAACTCCCACCTCCGGCAGAACTTCGAACATGTCCCGAGGGAGGTAGGGGACATTGAGTCCGAATGGGCCATGTTCCGTGCCTCTATTGTTGAGGCGGCTGACCGGAGCTGTGGCCGTAAAGTGGTTGGTGCCTGCCATGGCGGCAATCCCCGAACCTGTTGGTGGACACTGGCAGTGAGGGATGCTGTCAAGCTGAAGAAGGAGTCCTACAGGACCCTTTTGTCCTGAGGGACTCTGAAGGCAGCTAATAGGTACCGAAAGGCCAAGCGGAATGTGGCTTTGGTGGCTGCTGAGGCAAAAACTCGGGCATGGGAGGAGTTTGGGGAGGCCATGGAGAACGACTTTCGGATGGCTTTGAGGAGATTCTGGTCCACCATCCAGCGTCCAGAGGGGGAAGCAGTGCAGTGTCAACACTGTATATGATGGGGTGGTGCACTGCTGACCTCGACTCGGGACGTTGTGGGTCGGTGGGGGGAGTACTTCGAAGACCTCCTCAATCCCACTAACATGCCTTCCAGTGAGGAAGCAGAGCCTGGGGACTCGGAGGTGGGCTCCCACATCTCTGGGACTGAGGTCATCGAGGTGGTCAAAAAACTCCTTGGTGGCAGGGCCCTGGGGGTGGATGAGATATGCCCGTAGTTCCCCAAGGCTCTGGATGTTGTAGGACCGTCTTGGTTGACACGCCTCTGCAACATCGCATGGACATTGGGGACAGTGTCTCTGGATTGGCAGACCGGGGTGGTGGTCCCCATCTTTAAGAAGGGGGACCGGAGGGTGTATTCCAACTACAGAGGGATCACATTCCTCAGCCTCCCTGGAATAGTCTATTCAGAGGTCCTGGAGAGGAGGGTCCGTCAGATAGTTGAACTTCAGATTCAGAAGGAACAGTGTGGTTTTCGTCCTGGTCGCGGAACAGTGGACCAGCTCTACACCCTTAGCAGGGTCCTGGAGGGTGCATGGGAGTTTGCCCAACCAGTCTACATGTGTTTTGTGGACTTGGAAAAGGCGTTTGACCGTGTCCCTCGGGGAATCCTGTGGGAGGTACTCCGAGAGTATGGGGTACCAGACCCCCTGATAAGGGCCGTTCAGTCCCTGTACATCAGTGTCAGAGCTTGGTCCGCATTGCCGGCAGTAAGTCGAACCCATTTCCAGTGAGAGTTGGACTCCGCCAGGGCTGTCCTTTGTCAACAATTCTGTTCATCTTTTATGGACAGAATTTCTAGGCACAGCCAGGGCGTTGAGGGGGTCCGGTTTGGTGGACTCAGGATTGGGTCACTGCGTTTTGCAGATGATGTTGTCCTGCTTGCTTCATCAGGCCATGATCTTCAGCTCTCTCTGGATCGGTTCGCAGCTGAGTGTGAAGTGGCTGGGATGGGAATCAGTACCTCCAAATCCAAGACCATGGTCCTCAGCCAGAAAAGGGTGGAGTGCCCTCTCAGGGTTGGGAGCGAGATCCTGCCCCAAGTGGAGGAGTTCAAGTATCTCGGGGTCTTGTTCACGGAAGAATGAGGAGGAGGGAAGAATGGAGCGTGAGATCGACAGGTGGGTCGGTGCGGCGTCCGCAGTGATGCGGGCTCTGCATCGGTCTGTTGTGGTGAAAAAAGAGCTTAGCCGTAAGGCAAAGCTCTCGATTTACCAGTCGATCTACGTTCCTACCCTTACCTATGGTGATGAGCTGTGTGTAGTAACAGAAAGAACGAGATTGTGAATACAAGCGGCTGAAATGAGTTTCCTCCGCAGGGTGTCTGGGCTTTCCCTTAAAGATAGGGTGAGAAGCTCAGTCATCTGGGAGGGGCTCTGAGTAGAGCCGCTACTCCTCCGCATCGACCCAGGACACGCTAGAGGGACTATGTTCCCCGGCTGGCCTGGGAATACCTTGGGATTCCCTTGGAAGGGCTAGAAGAAGTGGCCGGGGAGAGGGAAGTCTGGGCATCTCTGCTCAAGCTGCTGCCCCTGTGACCTGATCTCGGATAAGCAGAAGAGGATGGATGGATATCTATCTACACATGAAATACATTACCAAGTAGTCTGGTAGATAGCAGAACCTCAAAACTTGACTTGATGTGATTTTGGAGGAGTTAGTTAAATAGGACTGGCAAGCTGTGCTGGGCTGAATGACCTGCTCTCGTCTGAATTTTTCAAATGTTCTAATATAACTATACAGTGGGCTTGGGGGCAACTGGTGTGCTTGAAAATACACCTTACTGTATGATCAAAATACTACACAGAAAGAGGATTAAAAGGTATTGGATTACATAGCATCTAAGCATTAAAAGATAACAGTTAATGGAGGTTAATCTTACAGTATGGTGTGCAACACACTTGTGAGGCCACATCTGGAATACTGTATGAAGCTTCTGTTTCCATATTAAAAAACAGATGTAACAGAATTCAAGAATTCTACAGAATAGCATTTGAACTAAACAGAACAATGTCGGAAGGAGGTGAATCTGTTTATTCTATGCTAATAAAGACTAAGAGAATACATGAGACATTTTCTACATTTATAAAGGGAAAAAGAAAGGTGGATATTGCTGTATAGATGAAAAGTGGTTATGAGGATACTTCACTTAAATTGTAAAGGAAGTTTTTGTACAGAACAAAATATAAAGGCACTGAACACGTTACCTAACAATATGCTGAAAAGTACCACTCAAGGACAAACAAATCACTACTCAGTTGTGTTTTGAAAGCACTTGATTTAATGAGAATCCACAAGTCACGTTGAACTGAACTGTTGACATTATTGTTTGTTATGATTCATGAAAAACTTTAAAGTGCAAGGTGGAGACCAATAAACAGGAACATGAAATAAACCATAAGAAAGATCTAGGGCCTGTTTGCCACCACTGAGAAAGTAAAAAGGTGCAGTAAGACAAAATAAGAGCAATACAATAAAACCATAGGTGCTCCACAGCTTTATTTTTACCTGGTTTAATGTAGATAGTAAAAAGGTGGTGGTCTTTTCATTAATAGAAAATATAGCTCAGTAATACACAAGGACATACATCATTAAGAATGTCACGTTGGAGAACCTGCAGGTTGTGCCTTACCTGAAGGGATCTCCTACGGGGCTCATGCACAGGACAATGTGAAGGTTATTCTTCACTCTCTCAACTAGGTAGCTGAAAATGTTGTCAGGGGTCTCTGGAATATTATCGGCTTTGGCTGCATCTGAGAGAGCAGTCTGAATCTACAAAACACAATACGAAATGAGCACAATTAATGACAATACTTGTGCATTATCATACAGTTATCTGTCAGGACTGCAGGCTACCGTACCTCCTCAAACTCGTCAGCCTTATAAAGGTTAGGCACCTCGCCCGAACTCAGTATATTGTTGATGTCTTCCAGAAACGTCTCATCGACGATCTCAGTATCCGTAAAGAGGAATACAGTAGGGCGATTGTCCACACCAGCTTGACGGTAAAGTTTTTTAATATCTGGAAGAACATATTCAAGCAGAAAATTTACATACAACCAGTGTAAAAAATTCAACAGAGCTAAAGCAATTTAACACCCTACAAGAATGACATTTGTTCCTTCACTTCAATCCATGCCATGGTTATTTGATGACACCACATGCATAGAACAGTGGAAACTAAAAGACAAGGAGTTGTGCAAAGAGACCTGGAGGACATTTATTAGCAAAATAAAGCCCTGCTTAGGCATA
Source organism: Polypterus bichir lapradei (assembly GCA_026402145.1). NCBI lineage: Eukaryota > Metazoa > Chordata > Cladistia > Polypteriformes > Polypteridae > Polypterus > Polypterus bichir. The sequence continues at coordinate 135,380,203 of JANRMT010062791.1, forward strand.
TTAAATGATACTGGTGACATGATAAATCCCCAGGAACACTAAACAATGGGTGCTCTCATAGCATCTTCAAAAAGGAATTTATGGTCATTGTGTGCTGAAATCATGACCATTAGTTATTATTTTTAAAGAATTTTTTATAGTGTGAGGTTACACAAGATAAATGATATTTTACACTTCTAAAATTATGTCATTACTCCAGCATTGGTCATGATTATAATGTAGAATTTAATCAAACAGTGAATTTACGCTCACAATTACAATAAAACATTCCATGATTAAACACAACAGTAAACCATAATCATTATTGAATATGATTAGGTCTAAATTAAACAAAATATGAAACTGAAATGTGTTACATCAAATATATTTCAGAAAAACTGGAGAAATTAAGTATTATTATTTTGGAATCGTGGGATTATTTTTGACAGTAACCTCTTTTTTGAGAAACAGATTAATCCTGTGCTATTTAAAGCTTCATCTTTTGACCAAAGTTAAGCCTTTTTTGTATCTTCTGGGGATCTTGAGAAAGTTACTCATGGTTTTATCGTTTCTCAGCTTGACTACTGCAGCTCGTTGCATTCTGGGATCAGTAAATCCTTGATACACAGGCTGCTGTTGGTTCAGAATGCTGCTGCTCATTTTTTGGTTGGGGCAAGAAAGTTTCTTTGTATCCCCAATTTTGGCTTCTTTACATTGGTTGCCAGTAAGTTTTAGAATTGATTTTAATATTTTGCTGCTGGTATTCAAATCATTGCATGGGTATACTCCCATCTGCCTATCTGAATTGTGTGTTTTACACCAGCCATCCAGAGATCTGAGGTCTACTGGTCAGTTGTCTCTTGTGGTCCCCCGTACAAGCTAAGGATGACAGGGCTTTTGCAGTCTTTGCACCGCATTTGTGGAATTCTTTACCTTACTACATTAAGGATTCACCTTCAGTTGATCTGCTTAAAATTAGACTTATTTATATTCTTTAGCTTTAAAGGATTGTCAGTAATACCGGTAATCCTACCCACCTAGTCAGCTGATTGTGTCACTCTACTGTTGTACTATTATGTATTTTATTTGTATTTTTCTGCTTAATTGTAAGTTCTGTCTTTTGCTCATTGAATGGTCTACAGTATGTAAAGCACTTTGGTTACAGCATTGCTGATGTCATCATAAATGTGCACTGTAAATAAATTGACATTAACATTACGTTCACTACAATGGACTTGCTCCTCACCCAGGCTGTGCCTGATGTTACCAGAAAAGAGTTTGATCCTTATGATCCTGAACTGAATAAGAGGACACAGAAAACGGATAGGTGGATGGACGGTCTGTTGATTTGTTTCATGTCTTTTGTTTGGCCAGGATGGAGGACATCTCTATATACCTGTATATATATAAAATCCAATGTCTATCTATCTGTATGTCTGTCTGCTTTTCAGGAGAGAACTACTTAACGGATTTAAATCAGGTTTTTTTCTATAATTTGCTTGAACATTCTGGTTGATTTTGCAACTTCTCTCATCACGCTATGTATTATAGTCGGGTTGCGGCACTGATTTATGTGCACAAATCCGAGAGAGAGGCAGTGGGCCTCAGGAATAGGGAGCCATGTGGGGCCCTGCTCACTCACGCACCAGCCTCCGTTCCAGTCGCTCTTCCTCTGGCCACGTTTTGAAGCATACCTTGCCTCCGCTTAGCTAGCAATACCTGTTTGCTCAGCGGACATTATCATCTAGAGACTGTTAAAGAGTAACATTTGTTTTTGACAGAGAGATTATAGCAAGTGTGTTTTAGAGGGTATCTGCTCATTGGCAGAGATATCACAGCCACATGCTTTTCTTCCCATGTGTGGGACGCTCTCCCATCAGAGCTGAACACGATCAGATACAGTGGCAACGTTTGACGTGGGAGCGTACCTACCGTCCGCTTGGCATAAGTTACCTTGCCAACTTTTTACATTTTTGGCAAAGAGATCACAACTACATTCTCGTCCCTGATAGCAAAACCAAAAATAATGCATATCAAGAGGCCCTCGGATACTCAAGCTATCAATATAAATTCTTCTCAATACAAATGATTACATTTTTAAAAAATTTGTTTTTGATTTTTAAAGTTTGTCCTGTTTCACTACTACACGGGCGGAGCTGAGGGAGATAGCTAGTAGTACATAAGAATGTAAAACGTTTGACAAGTGAGAGGTGACCATTCACTCCATCAGGCTCAGAGTTGTCCCAATATCCTCATCCAGACAGTTTTGAAAGGTTGTCCACTTACATTTCATGATTCAGTAGTTTGTTACAAAATCCCATGATTCTTTGTGAAGAAGTGCTTCTGATTTCAATCTTAAATATACTTCCCCTGGATTTCAACTGGTGTCGTCGATTTTGCTATATAACTGAAAGAATTGTGCTGGATCAACTTAATCAAAGCCTTTGAGCATTATGAAGACGTAGATTAGGCCTCCATACATTATTTTCTGCTCAAGAGGATTTATTCGCTCTCGCAGTAGGGCATGTACTTTAGTTCCGGTATGCACATGGTTACTCTCTTGTGTGACAATATTACTGTGTATTTTTGAAGCATGGTGACCATGAGCAGCCTCACTAGTGCACTATACATTGTGAGCATAACATGTCTTGATTTATATTGAAACAGTTTTTATAATATAACCTAACATTTTGTCTACGCACTTCTTAGATGATGCCTCACGAGAACCTTGAAATCCTTTTTACAGTTTGTTTCTTTGTACGTCATCATCACCCGCCTTTATTTATAATTAGTGTTCCTATTGCCTGAATGTAGCACAATGTTAATGGATACTTCTCCTTAGGCACTATGGTGGTATTGTAGCCAGAGTTAGCACTGCTGCCTTTCAAGTCCAGGGATACTGGACTGGTGCCTGCTTTAAGACTGACAGGCACCAAACTCTGTGGGTTTGGAAAAAGGATTGAAGGTTATATGCTTATTGTGCTGTTGCAGGGTTTTAAAGAAGCCTTTCAAAGGAAAATAAAAGAAGCTAAGCTCATGTCACACATTCTTCCATCACTGAATAACACAGTAACCTTTTAATCTTTTCTTTCATCGTCTTTAATTGCTGTCTTTTACACTTACCTGCTGATTCACTCTTTTCCTCTCCCCTGGCTCTGCCTCACCCCACAGTACCTGTTTCATTTTTTCAGGCACATATTACATCCAACCTTTTATATTTGTTAGAATAGAAATACTTTTTACCTATTTTTCTTTTGCAAATACTCCCTGATACAGCCCTTCAAAAGCGTCATTGTTATTATTTTCTATTTGGCTGATGTCTTTCTTCAAGATAACTTGCATTGGCTTATACACTACATATGGCGCCTTTGAACTGATAAAATTGTTTTCTGTAAAGAAGCACTCAGAATGAGGAGTCTCTTCATTGACAGAGGATACCCTTTTCATGTTGTGGACAGGGCCCTCAATCAAGTCAGGAGAAGACATCATAACATCGACTCTAAGAGGAACCCCATCATGAAACCCACATCCCGCTGGTTCTCTCATTCTACCCAAACACTCTCTCTCTCTCCCACAGGTCTTTAAATAAAATGTCACCATTTTTCAGACCGGTCCTTGCACAGGAGTCTTTCTTTTTAACCCTCCCTTGATTTGTCACTCATTGCATGGTGGTACTAGGGTCCTAATTTGGGACCCTGAGGAGGTTTGTCATGTGGTGGGTGCAGCAACGTGCTGTATCAGTGAATCCTCCCAACCTCTCTATCTCTCTCTTTCCCCCTTGACTTCCTTCCGTTGACCACCTCACCTACACACACCTCCCATCCACAGCTCAGTTCACAGAGGAGAGTCACATTCCTCACCAGGCACTTTGAGCTGCAATAGGAGCCGCTGTGTCACTCCCAAAAAGTCACCAACAATATCCTTGTAACTGGTCCCTAGGTAAATTCAAAATGGGACTCTGGCCAGTGTAAGAATGTTTTTTATTGCATTTCTTGTAGGAAGTGTCCAGCCATCTGCACAGATGAAACAGGGAGACGGCTAGCAGACTATTTCAAGGAGCACATTTAAGATCTCACAAAGCCTACTGCACAACACTTCACATCCCTTGATCCTAGCCACACTGATTTCTCTGTTTTTGTCCTTTTACAGGGCTTTAAAGACACTTGGGCTAATTCTGTATTTAGTCATTTGTAAAGTCTATATTTACATTTTACCCAAGAACCTGTCACAGCTCTCCATTCCTGCACTCAGAGTAGTGTGCTATATAAAAATAAACTGAAGTTCACAAAGGCAGAAACCAGGCATGAATTTAAACCCAGTCTCTATAGCTCAAACTCTGTGATAACCACTGAGACACCACATCACACTCAGATAAATGTCAAGCGTGACGGGTGGCCTTGGCCATTACCTGGCCGGGACGCCAGATGGATGGAAGGACCGGTGGAGAAAGCATCTGCGAGGCACTACAATGAAAGACCTGATCACATCTGTTGATCATAACCATACTGATCTCTGTTTGTGTTCCTTCAGAGGGATTCAAAGACAATTGTTAAAGAAAAACAAAAGTAGCTAAAGTCATTCTCACACATATCTGCAGGTCCTAATGACTGACTAACTTTTTAATCCCTCCCTTCATCTTGTCTAATGGCAGCTTTTTCTCATCTACTTTCACGTTTTCACCTTGCAACTGCCCTGACTTTGCTCCCTCTTAAGTATGTTACCTGCTCTTTCGTTTTTATTTGCACACCTGATGAAGGCCATATAGCCTTCTTTCCTTTTCAGCATGAAAATAACCTTTAACCTTTTTTCCGTTGTGTATTTCTATACTACAATTGGCTGGTTAAGTGACTAGTTTAGTGTCACAGTGATAAATCAGGGTTTGTTCCCTGGCTTATTTTCAGTTTCTTTTTTTTTTTGCATTGCTTAGGATTTTTGTGGACCTTTTTGCTCTCAGCTTTGATTCAGCCTCTGGATTTTGAATTTGACTTGTTTAAATTGGATTGTCTTTTTGGCCATATCCACCTTGCCTCATTTTTCATCATGTTTTGCCATTTTTGTGCTTCTTTTGTTTGCAGAAATACATTATTTATAAACATATGTTTTTTTTTTGTTGTTCTAGAAGCTAGAGTTTGCCATTTTATGTGATTTTGGGACATTTAAAAGAAATTTTGAACTTTTAAAGCCAGTGTCCTCTTTTGGCCCTATGAAGGCCTGAAAGCCTGCCTCTTGAATTTGGGGTCAGGTTTCTTGGGGTGAGGCCTAATTCTGAGGCCAACCTGTGAGGTCCTTGTGAGATTTTCATCTATTTTGAGGCCCGTTACCCGTTTTCACGATATTGTGTTGCTTCTTCACAACAGAGACTGATTTAAAGCCAAAAGCTACATTCACTAAACCACATGGTATCTTTAAGGAATATTAGAACACGAGCATCCTACAGTAGATAGGACCTGAACATACAATCAGTAACTTGGGAATTCAGCCCTGGACCACGACCATAAACATAAAATGAATAATATGAACGGACTTGTTAGAAGGACATGGTGGTATACTGGTTAGCACTGCTGCCCCTCTCTTCCTGTATGTTGGTTTAACATCCTGGGATGGGAACCATCTGTTTAGAATTTATACGTTCTCCTCGTGGTGGTTTGTATTTTTCTCTAGATAATCCAGTTTCTACCACATCTGAAAGACATCCTGTTAAGATGATTGAAAGCAGTGAATTGGCTAGTATGACTATGGGTGTGTGCCCATCAGGGATGGCATACTTCCCAGGGTTGATTCTTGAGTTACTACAAATACTGCTGGGATAGATTCCAACTCAGCTTCACCTATTTTCAATGAAATACTGACAGATAATTAATGGATGGACTGCAAGTACTGGCATTATATTTCTTTATTTGTCACTGGCCTTTATTTACACTTACAGCGTGCTAATCACCTCATCACCCAAGTGGCACAAGATCACATAACTAATTTAGGAAACGCTGGACAGGCTGAAAGTGGATTTCATCAATAATGCACAAGCAAGATTGTGAATTCCATTTTGTAAAGGCAGTGTATGTTTGTGTAGTAACAACATAACAAATCATTCTTAAACCTAATTAATCCAATTTGTAGTTGTGGAGCCTAGCCTGGCAGCACAGGACACAAAGCAGAAACAGGGAGTGCCACTCCATCCAAGTGCCCAGCCACACCCTCACCCACAGGGGACAACTTGGAAATCATCAATTAACCAAATATGTATCTTAAGGGACCTGAGAGAAGAATGGGAGTGCTAGAGAGCACTCCATGTAGATATGGGATGAACACTAAAACCTTACATAGATGATGATGGGATGTGGGATTTGAACCCAGGACACTTGATGTATGAGACAGCAGAGTTAATGTGTGGAGTGTGCAGCATATATAATCAATAATCATTACAACCCTGGAATCAATGCTTCAAATGGTCATGCAGACACAAGAGTTTTTGTTATACAGGTATTTGCTTTAAAAGCCTTTACTTGGAATAAGGGACAGCACATGAGCTGTAAAACAAGGCCCCTTTGAAATGTAAATGTCTTAAAACATTCTAGAAAATAGGAGTACCTCTGAAGATCAGCCCCAAAATTTATCACAGTGTCTTTGGCTTCTTGGACTATTTTTTTGATTAAAGAAGGAAAGATAGGCAAGCAGGTGAACTGTATTATTTATTGGACTGCCTTGATGGGTTAACATCTGAATGCTGCCTTTTTGGAAATTATCACGAGATTTCGTCTTGGAACCTTTTATATTTTTTTATCAAGTCGGCTAGACACACCCGGAGAGACAAAATCTGAGCTGCAGACAAGAAACCCACGCCTTCCCTGGTGTGTCTTATTTGATAATGTTGATGTGGTGCCTTCGCTCTTGCTTGTTTCAAGAAGTTAAACCACATTAAAATGCTGTGTTCTCTGTCATGTTTGACTGTGGGGTCCATCACTACCTGTCTGTACAAGAATGCATTAAAAAAACACACATTTTCAGGGAGAGTGTACCTCTTGCAAAATAAATGGTGACCTAGAAGTTGTATAGCTAGACTAGTTGTAAACTCATTCTCGTTTATGATTATGCGATTGCTTGAAAGTTCTTGATACCAAATATAGACTGCTGCCTCTGGTTGTACATTTGAGATGATGTTCAGAGCTGCACTTACCCTCTCTGAACTCCTGCTTGCGGTAATGCTTGGTGACCTCAATCTGAAAGACTTTGTAGTCGCAGATGTAGGAAGACAGACGGGAGAGGCTTTGCCTGCCTGAGCCACCGATGCCAATTAGAAGCATGTTTCCACGCAGCTGGCCGATCACCCGGACAATGCGAGTAACTGCAATGAACAGCACATGTCACATAAAACTCGAGAGATGGAGTAATGCTTGGAGGAGCAGCTCGCACACATTGCATGTGCAATATCAGCCTCAGGCTAAATATTCAACTCTTGCTCCTATTAGCTACTTTATGTTCCAAATACATTTACCTGTAGTGAGATACACACCATAGTTAGCATTGAATGGATAACTGAAACAGTATATATTACAAAAAAGTGTTAGGTCTTAAAAATACTTCATTTTGCAGCAATGTAATTAAAGTGAAAAAAAAATTAAAACAAAAGACAATTTCATTATTTTGTTCTAGCAACAGTATGCATGACTTGCAAATTACTTTTCACACTACATTTTCCAGCAACAGAAAAATAATTGTTTTGCTTAATATTCAGCCTCATTAAGTCATTGAAAATAAAGCATGCGTCATTATCATCAAATTATTTCATAGTTAATAATGGGGCTTTGCCAGAGGTTCGCTGGTAGAGGATTGATATGACACAGCAGGGGCCACAGTCAGAGGACCGAGCAGTATGGCTTGAGCTGGAGGGATCTGGAATATATGGAAAGATGTCAGTGCCTGGATGCAGCTCACAGGATCCATTAAATGCATAATTAGTAAAACAGAATTAGAAATGGGGGCAATTGTAAGAAATTACATGCACAAAATTAAAAACAAATGAATGAGACTCGTAGGAAAACTTGGGATGGTGGAGGAGCATGTGTGAGTGGGTGAAAAGAGATGCTAAATCTGCACTCTAAACAAATTCAAAAATCCAGTCTCATAACCATGAAAATGTGTCATGTTAGCCACAGAGAACATTAAGGAAAATGATATTGACTAAAAAAAAGCATCTTGTGTGTTAAGAATATGACGGCTTGACACATGTGCAGAAACACTGAAGGAGATGCCAAAAGGGAAAATCAAATTCATGTAGCTGGGGTTCAGGTTCTTAAGAAAAGGAGTCAGTGTACAGGAGCACCATCTGCTGGACATCACTAGAACTGCAGGTAACTACTGGGACACTACAGTATAATAAATGTTCAAAAGCAACATAATAACTGCGTCCAAAAAAAGGGCAAAGCAGATCAAATAAAGCAACTCAAATCAACTCTGTGTTATCTGTTGATGTGATTTTCTTAATTGTGAAGCACTTTGTCCATCCTGCTTGAAAGATGTTGTAAAAATTGATTATTATTATTATTATTAATTAAATACCAAAGGAGATCAAATTAAATAATATAATTATTCAAATTAGTCTGCCACTTGAGCATAATTTACTTAACAATATCAAATTCAGTTATTTGGAAAATTCAGTAAATAAAAAGAATCATATTAATTACTTCATTCAAATATATCAAAGTATTAAAACATAAAATAACTCTTACTGTGCTCAATGGCATCCCTGAACAATACCATGTTCATGGGGACGACGCCAGGCGTCAGGTTATAATCTTCCAGTTGCCTCTCCATAAACAGCTTCAAGGCTTTGAAATCAGTTAAATCCTCATATACCTTTGGCTCACGAATAAAATCCCCTGGAAGAAGGGAAAAAGGTACTGGGATTCAGCTTTAAAACAGAAACGTACAGGCTTCTTCCTATTGCTTCCTTGTTTTGTAAAGACAGTTTATCTATCTATCAATTTTTTTTAATAGATTTATCCTCCCACCGCCTCTTTCTTCCAATGACAGTCCCCCCTACCATCTCTACTACATGAACAACTCCTACCACACCAACAGGAATGGCCAGTAACAAGTCCACCTCTGACCATCGGTGTGGACTGTCCATAACTGCAGACCAAGTAAGGAGACAACTGAGGAAGCTACACCCAGGAAAAGCTGTGGGGCCAGGTGGAGTTAATGCTTAACGCCTGTGCTGACCAACTTTGTGGTGTCCTCTGTCACCTGTCAAGTCTGCTCCTAAGGCATCAGAAAGTGCCACTGCTGTGGAAAACATCCTGCATTGCTCCAGTTCTAAAGAAGGTAGGCACTTCTTCACCTGATGAGTACAGACCAGTGGCACTTACATCTCACATCATGAAGACCTTTGAGAGACTGGTCCTGGACTACGAGTGGGTCCTCTTGTAGTAGACCACCTGGACTCACTGCAGTTTGGTAATAGGACAAAGATTGGAGTGGAGGATGCAATTATCTGTCGGCTCCACAAGGCTTATTCTCACCTGGACAAAACTGGTAGCACTGTGGGGATTGTGATTTTTGATTTCTCCAGAGCCTTCAGTACCATCCAGCCATCCCTGTTAAAGAGTAAACTCAGAAATATGCATGTGGATGAGCTTATGGTGTCCTGGATGATGGACTATCTGTCAGGTAGACCACAATTTGTAAGACTCATGATCTGTGTCTCTGATACCGATGTGAGCAACACTGGAGCACCACAAGGAACAGTCCTGTCACCTTTTCTCTACACTCTGTACACCTCAGACTATAAATATACTGTAATATCAGACCATGTCATTTGCAGATATTCTCAGATGATTCTGTAGTTATCGGGTATTGTTGATAAAGGGGATGAGACAGAATCAGGTGGAAAAGTTTGTTTCTTTGTGCAAAAAGAACTGTCTGCATCTTTAACATCGGCAAAACCAAAGAACTGATTATTGCCTTTTGCTGCACCTAAGAGCCTTTATGTCCAGTCACCATTCAATGAGTGGAAATGGAGATAGTCTACTCCTACAAGTACTGGTCTCGGAACACAGAGCAACTATAGAAGAAAGGACAGAGCAGGCTCTTTATCCTTAGGAGATTGTGTTCCTTTAATGTGAAAAGTTGCATCCTTCACATCTTCTATAAGTACTGTATGTGGTATGCTGGGCTGATAACATCACTTTAACAGAGGCCCACCAAATCAACAAGTTAATTAAATGGGCAAGCTCAGTCATGGGACATACTCTGGACCACCTGGAGGTCGTAGCAAAGGACAGAATTATGAACAATGCTGCACATCTTCTCTTTGACACACTAACACTGAGGAATTTCAGCCAATGAATTATTCAGCAGAAGTGGGTCAAGAAACGCTACCAATATCCTTTATGTATCTGCATAATGCCTCATTAGGACTGTGGCTGCCAAGTCAGAACTTTTCTTTCTTTTGACTTTTCTTGCTTTATAGTCATTCTGGGCAGTGTTCAGACCAAAGTATTTGTGTATATTTATTTATTTACCTATTTACTTGCTTATCTATGTATTTATGTATGTATTTATTTAAAGAGCCTCTGTAAAAAGCCAAATTTACCCCTGAGGACAAAATAAAGCTTGTTTGTTTGTTCGTTCGTTCGTTCCCACACAAACAGGCAGAGTGGCATTGCAGCATCGGTGCCTCACAGAACTCAATCCACGGATGTGAATTTTCCCTTATCATTTGCCTGTGTGGGGTCTGAACAATGTTCCTTTATATGGTTTCGCCACCATGTAACAAAGTTTTATGCTAAAACAATGCTCCCTCCAAAAATTATATTTTTTATATGTCACTATAACCCCATGAACTTGTAGTGGTGGCCAAAAAAAAAAATAATTTCATGTTTTCACCCAGAATGGAGACAAAGAAGTTAATAGAAAGTAAGTGACTAGTGCTATACAAGGGCAAACAGTGTGAAAAACATCTATGAAAAAAAAGAAAAAAATCTCACGTTATTCATGTCACATATCAGTTATCCAGCTTTATGCTCAAAATGTGTAAAATGCATGCTTTTCTGATAAAATATTGTTATGCAGTGATCCCTCGCTATATTGCTATATTGCTATATTGCGCTTCGACTTTCGCAGCTTCACTCCATCGCGGATTTTAAATGTAAGCATATCTAAATATATATCATGGATTTTTCGCTGGTTCGCGGATTTCTGCGAACAATGGGTCTTTTAATTTATGGTACATGCTTCCTCAGTTGGTTTGCCCAGTTGATTTCATACAAGGGACGCTACTGGCGGATGGCTGAGAAGCTACCCAATCAGAGCACGTATTACGTATTAAATAAAACTCCTCAATGGTATACAATATGCTTCCCGTGTGGTGCTTCGCATACTTAAAAGCCCGAACAGCACGTATTGATTTTTGATTGTTTGTTTTTTTCTCTCTGTCTCTCTGACATTCTCTGCTCCTGATGGACGGGGTGTGAGCAGAGGGGCTGTTTGCACAGTGGCTGTTTGCCTAGAGGATACGGACGCTCCTCTAAAAAATGCTGAAAGACTACCTTCACATTGCTCCCTTCCTTGCAGCTGCTTTGTCTGGCGGTGCTTCGCATACTTAAAAGCCCAAACAGACCTATTGATTTTTGATTGTTTGCTTTTCTCTCCCTCTGACATTCTCTGCTCCTGATGCGCACTCCTTTGAAGAGGAAGATATGTTTGCATTCTTTTAATTGTGAGATGGAACTGTCAACTCTGTCTTGTCTTGGAGCACAGTTTAAACTTTTGAAAAAGAGACAAATGTTTGTTTGCAGTGTTTTAAAGTCCCTGTCACTACAACCTCCTGTGTTTCTGTGCAAATCTGTGACCCAAGTGTGTCAATATAAAAATAACAATATAAACGTATGGTTTTTACTTCGCAGATTTTCACCTTTCGCGGGGGGTTCTGGAACGCAACTCCCGCGATCAAGGAGGGATCACTGTATTGTTACTTCTAGAAATCATCAACACAGGTAACCTAAACCCTCATGGGAATGATTTTTTGAACTGAAGATCAGACTCAACCAACAAATGAGAGAGAGATGAAGGTCTTCAGCTCAAAAAGCCCTTCCCATGAGGCTTTAGGTTACCAGTTATGCCATTTAACAATATTATAGCAAAAAAGCATGTGTTTTGCATGTTTTGAGCATATGACTGGATAACAGATATGTGGATTACGTGACACAATTAAAATATATATTTTTAGGACGTTTTTCACATTGCTAATGCTTTCTCTTATTTTGTAAAATTCTTTCTCTCCATCCTGAATGAAAAGATGAGGTTAAACTTTTTTCTTGCCCATCATTATAAAGTACAATGCCGTAAGTAATATATAAAAAATATACAATATATATAAAATATATAATTTTTGAGTGGAGTATTCTTTTAATTGGTGATAACCGTTGGCCCCTGTATGGTTGTGTGCTTGGTTCAGAGATGGTCTGGCACCTTATCTAAGGTTAGTTCTTTCCTCACGCTTGATGTGTCTAGGATACGTCCCAGTTTCCTATGACCATGAATTGGATTAAGCAGGTTAAGAATTTTTGTTTTAAGATTTTGGACAGCATGATGCCATTGTGGACATGGCTGCTGCCTTCGAGATCAAGATCCTTTGGGTGTGAATACCACCCAGTCAATGTGATTGTGGCTGTTCTGAACTGGCTCTGTGTAGTTGTGTAGATTATTGGGTTTTGTAATGGACTGACTCCAAAGTTCTTGGCTTATCCTTGATGTTAGATAGACTCCATTTTCTTTGTGACCCTGAACTGAGCTAAGCAGGTTTTAGAATGTTCTGTAATGTATTAGTTAAAAAGTAGTTTGTTAGGACTCCATTGACATCATTTTGGTCCACACAACCCAATGATAAAAAATATCCAGTATTCTGCCATGAGATTCTGATCCAATGACAAAATATTAATAGACCCTTAGTGTTGGTTATGCACATTAATTTAAAAAAGGTCTGCAGTTCTTGCTTATTGTGACAACACCCACATGTACAAACCAGTCTCTTACCAAATGTGGGCGGCTGCTTGTTTGGACAAATGCTGTGGTATGTCAGGTTGAAAAGTGACCCCAGCTTCTCACTCAGCATCCCAATGAAAGTTTCCATATCACTCTGATCCACCAGCCGGTCTGAGAACACTCTACAAGAGGGAACAGATCATTTTACAACTGGGTACTCCAAACATTTAAATATAATATTGTAAATTTAGATTCTTATGAAATCAATTATATCTTATGACACTAGAAGAATTTCCTTGTACTACATACACATATCTTGACTTGACTTGAAGTATTTTGGTGTTTCTACCTCCCTCATAATCACACAATGCTGCTGCTTGATTTGAGGCTGGCCATGAATATGCTACAATTAGAAATTCAAAATACAGCAGTAAAAAGTGAAATATTTTTTCAGACTTGTTAAAGCCAACAAAAGAGTAGTAGCCAGTTTTTGCTTCTTTTTCAATTTTGCTGAAGAGATAGAACACATTGTTATGGAAAGTTAGGCAATTTGTATTGTGAGTTACAGAAATTGGCCGGCATTTTGAAGGTGTATCCAGCACAAAACAGGAGATGACCAAAGTGGCTATGAAAATTAAGCATATCGCTTAATGAATGCCTCTCCGGCCATTAGAGCTATTTAAGGTGTCCACAGTAGCAGAACCTATGATTGAACTTTGAGCAAGTGGTCCTTTCACTCTTTCAATAGGAAGCCAAGCAAAATGACATCTTTTATTAGCTAGCTCAAAAATTTGCAATATGCAAGCTTTTGAGGCAGCTCAGTTCCCTTCTTTAGGTAAGAAGTAAACATGATAACATCTTGTCTGAAGTTGCCTTGAAACCTTGCATATTGTAATCTTTTTAGTTAGCCAATAAAAGGTGTCATTTTGCTTGCCTTCTCATTACATCCATAATGGCTAACACGGTACAACCCCCTAGTACCCTTTCAAAAGTAAATATGATTCTACAGAAGATTGCAGAGAGGAGCTCAGCAAGGCAGAGGCAGGTGGGTTACAGGAGGAGAGAGGAGATGGCACAGCTCTTTCCTAATGGCCACTTTAATTTTTTTGTGGAGTGTTTTGTGACAGCTGCATTCATTATAAAAGGCCCTAGATAAAACGAAGGACGACTTCACAAAGACTGAAATTACAGTAAAAGGACACAACAGGTTCCTACAGAGCCAGGCCAGAGATTCCTTTGCGGCAGTTTATTACCATATTACTTGTGAAATGTCACTTCAGTAGGCACCTGTCATTTTCTTGTCAACCTCTCTGCAGCACTCATAGAATTAAATATTACTTCAGTACACCACATGGATTTAGGAGTATAAAAAAGTTGTGCAGTGCAATATTATGTGTTTAAGCAACACAGGACTTTTTGACTTGTGGTAGTGGTTGAGTGACGTAACATCTTTTTATTTTTTACAAGGTAAAGTAATATATGTAAGTTTGTCTAAATGTGCCTATGTGGAGAATTCCATTTTACATTGTGAACTGCCTTCTTCAAAAATACAGAAGGCACAGGACTTGGCAAATAAAGAGCAAATGTATAAATAACATGGTTATAAAGCACACAATGAAAAATATTTATAATGAAGAGAAATAATTTAATGTTTAAAGCAAAACCTGTGTAAAACACTTAACACTATCTGAAGCAATTACCACCAAGAACATTTCACACTGAAATACAAAAGATACTCAGTAATAATTAGAGCCTGGCTCAGGACTGGAAAATAATATGGTGCCCGTACTCCCCTATTCAATATGCTTCTTCGCAGGGCGACAGGCTTCTCTCATTCTTGTGCAGGTAAGATTGTGCTTAAGATCTGCTGAATGACGAGCCAGTACACCAACTATAAATCAATACTCTCTATAAAAACAGTACACACATACAAAGAGAAATAATAAGAGAAAAAAAGGATAGAGAGTGGGTTCAGAAAAGGGATTTCCGGGTGCAGAGGGTACTAGAAAAAAACAATATTAATTCTTCCAGGAAGAGGCAGGGAATGCCCCAAGTGATTTTTCTATAGTACTAAAATTAAGAGAACGGCAATAAGAGATAACATATGATTTAATAGGAGTCCCCAGGTTCATGTAATTACAGGGATGACCCAAGAAGTGGTCTCTTGCTAAGGTTTAAAACTTCCTGCTGGCCAAACTATGAGATGAGATGAGATTGGAGATGGAAGATGAGATAAGGAAAGGACTGGACTGGAGAAAGCTCAGAGGATTATGGGAAGAGAGAGAGAGACAGAAAATGTTTGGTGTGTTTGGTTTGAAATGAATGTGAAAAGTGAACCAGTCACTCCTAACAAGTAACAGGAGAAGGTAGTGGGTTTGTAGATTTTTCTTTATTCTGTGCTTAAGTTACTTTTTTTATACATTTCATCCCTTGTGTACATAATTTTCAATAAAGACAGCTTTTTTATAATGTAGGCCTCCTTAGCTCTTATTCTGGATTCCTTGACAAGTCTAGAGTGTCCCTTAGATAGATAGATAGATAGATAGATAGATAGATAGATAGATAGATAGATATTATCACAAAGAAAGGTAAAAATGATCCAGCCATACTATGAAAAACAGTGGTAACAATACCACCATACCTGAAGCATTCATGTATCCACAACCGTATGATGCTCTGCTTGGTATCATGAAAGTCCTTGTGAACACGTAGCAGTCCCTGGAAGACCTGAATTGACAAACAAAAGTCATGATTTGACTAGTAAATGAAGATGTTAAACATTAGACCAGCCCTCCTTCAGATTAAACACTAATAACTGAAATGGAACTGAAGATGGTTTAGGTGCAGTCACCCATAATTATTACACATTCCTATTGTTTATCAGTCTGTAGCGGTCAGAACAACCTATTTAATCCATTTAGATTCCCATACAGCTCCCGAGAGGTCCACAGGAGTAGGATTTAGAGCAATAGTACCAAGATATCTTACTTTAGAAATGTCTCGCAGGTTGAACAGGTAGTGAATCTTAGCCGGTGTAGGTAGAAACTTCTGCACAACGTTGTTGTAGATCTCTATGGTGGCCTGGGTGATCACCTTGCCAATAGGCTTTACTTCTTCTGCAAAATCTTGCAGTCTCTGATTGATCATGGTACCATAGATACGACTAATTTGAGACTCCTGTCAGTTAAAACAAAAATGTGTGAAATACTTTTGAAATTGTATAGCAACTTCTCTATATTAAGTTATGTTCTTATTTTTTGCTTTCACTTGTTTAAATAAAACTAAATAAATACAAATACTAAATGCAGCTACTATATATACATTGTGGATAGCCTCTTGCGTTTATTTAATCATTTTTACTTTACCCCAATTCAAAGCATTTTAATAGAATATAAACCATATTGAAAAGGTTTTTTAGAAAAAGCCTTTTAATCTGTAGTAATAGCAAGCACGACATATTTCAAAGTAATGACAAATGTCACCAAAGAAATGGGCCTCATTTTCGAAAATGATCATGGACATGAGTGCCAATCCAATGTTGTTCCAAAGTAAATAAATAAATAAATACACTTCTTAGTCATATTTAATAATCCAGAATTGAATGGGAATATATGGCAAGTCATAGGATAACACAGCATGAAATTTAAGACATAATGAAACATATCTGACCATGACAGGTGTACTGACTTTCTGAGCACCTCCACAAGAATAATAATGGAGGAAACTTTTAAAATCATCCCCAATAACCTACAGGCTTATAGATTTACTGCTTTTAAAAGGGAACAGCCATCTAAACAGAAGAGAGAGAAATAAACTTTAGTGATGACCGGTGACTAACAAGTATCACAGCCAGTTCCATGTGTGAGTGGGCAATGTGAAGGTCTTGGCATCCTGTATGAGGTTGGTGCTGACCTTGTGGCCAGTCCTTCTGGGACAGGCACCAACTCCTCAGGCCTATCTGAATAAAAGAGTTAGAAAATGGATGCGTACTTTAGCCTAGTAATGCCATTGAACTGCAATGAACTGATTCTATATACTATTCTTATCTAACTGTGAAGCAGGACCCAGTTGGGATTGAAACTGTGGGGCATTTTATAAGCGCTATGCCCCATAATTATATAGGACATGCTGAAATGGTTAAGAGTAAGGGTGCCCATATGAAAACAGAATTAGAGACAGTATGTTTTCCAGGAAAGCTGGAGAGCATTCATCCTAGCACTTTGTAGAGTAGTCCGATCCTCTGTCAAATTAAGGGGTACCATCCCAGAGCCCTGAGGCTTGGAAAAAAATTAAAGACAGTAGGGGAACTGCACCCAACCAACAGAGGAGCTCCTGAATATAGCAGGCGGCAGCAGTGGGGCACTCAATATAATGTAAGGCTAATTCTGAGGCACATGGCAATCTCGGATTAAGGACTGTATGAATGTCTGAAGAGTTCCAAACGTCAGTCCTGTTCGTAGAAGGAGTTATTACCTTGAACGTGTTTCCTGGTTGGAACTTAAAAGCTAATTTCAGCTGCACCTCCAGTGAATTTGGAAATGGAAGTAATGTCAGAAGCAAGAGTTCAACTGGCATTATAAGAAGTACTATTTAGGTACGCATGCAGGCCATGTTTTGTTCATTTTACTAAGAGAGCCTGTACCCTTCTCATAATTAATATATTTAATTATAAAATATTATGACATATGTAATAATGAAATATTACGAGATATCTCAGTTTTAGACATGTTTCTTCTTGTTTGGCTTTACACTGCCCTCATGTTTCATACAAGTCACAGATAGTCATTAGACGACAGAATTTGTGTTGGCGGCAACTTGCCATTAAACCAAATAAAATAATGACGTTAGAGTGCAGACATCAATTAATCTTTATTTCATATGGCACCTTGGCTAGAATATGCTTGTCTATTAGATGATGTTTTAGCTTTCAGAAAAAAATTAACTACAGCTGACCCAGAAAAAACTTGTGAAACATAAAATCAAAAAAAAAAATGAAAAAAGATAATTAAAATAGATTTAAAAACCCTTTTCTTTAAAAAACTGGAAAGATTTTAACTGAAGATTTTGTTTTAATTAAAAAGTAAATACCATAATGTAAGATTAAATAAATAATTAAAAGAGAAAAAATGTATTCGGAATCCAGAAAATATTTCAACTGAAGGGTAACCTGACATTTTCCAATTAACGCAATGCTATTGTGGCTCATCATGGGTGTCAGCTCATCCTGGCACACTGGGTTGTGCCATCAAATCATTCAGCTTGATTATATTTTAAACTGTGTGCACGATCAATCTGAAAACATTGCCCACTGTTTTTAATACTATGTACCCTTAAGCATTTTGTCCAAGATTTACCTAAAGTGTCGACAATATCAGGATGCAAGCGCTTTGTTATGCTCTTTGAATTATGGCCTCTCTGCCTACAATTTGAAATTAGAGACACCCATTCAGTCATTTAATAATTGAACCTAATCCAGTTTTTCAGAGGTGGAAGCCTGTAGTGGCAACACTGGAGTGCAATGTAGGAGGCAACACACACATTTCTTCACTTACAAATCTTTTCACATTTCTAGTGTCTTGGCTGAAAGGTGAAACAGCAACCCTACACCCCATTACCTACATTAATCTGCAATCCCTGGGGTTGACAAGTGAAACCATTCTCTTTTCTACACATTGTCACACACGTCTGCATGGGAGGCAGCTAAAGGGCCTGAATGAGAGTAATTCCATGCCAGACAAGGGGGTGGCGGAGTGTAATAACTCTTTCTCTCACTTCTCTACAGACCAGTTACGGGAAATCCTGCCTGGCCAAGACGACATCACTTCCGGTTCTGGTCCCACTGACATCATTTCCTCCCTTCTCCTTTAAAGCCGCCATCTTTGTGCTATCAAGTTAGTTCTGTTTTGGACTCAAATCTTTAAACATCATTTATGTCCATTTTGCAGCCAGGAACAATATACGGGTAGCTGCTCCAAACCTTTTTGTGACTCCTTTCTTTGTTTTTTCTTGACAACATATAAACATGTATTCAATTTGTTACGAAACTCTCAACAGTTATTTTTAATCTTAAAAAATGCTTAACATGCACTCCTCATGTCAATGCCACATGTCAATCTTGTGGTCTAATTCATCCCAGACCCTTTGTCACATTTCACTGTTGATGGGTACACACAGCAATGTGTATAACTTTCAAACAAAAAATCTGGATAAAATGAAGGAAAGCTACAGTTTGGTGCATATTACATATGATAGTTATTAAGTAATGCATTTTTGAATGTGTTTAGATCTTTTAAAGTCATCCTGTACATTTCAGTCTGTATAGCTTGCTTAGTGACAACGTCTTTCTAATTTCAGATGTTATAATATACGATTGTATAGCAATGTGTTCAGTAAAACCTAATTGTATATGTTTTCTTAAAATTCTCAAAACTCATAAAAGCAGGTGGCCTAATTATATCGTGGGAACACTACATGCCAGAAAGGTACCAGTCCTGGAGAGATGACCAGTCAATGTCAGTACAGAAAGGTCACCTGATGGATATTTAATGAGAGAGCTTGCAGAGACACAGAAAATGCTGTCCTTCCTGTTATCACCCATTGTACGGCTGCGCTCGGGATCTGGGATTCTGAGGTAGTTACAGCATTTGGTGGTTGTGACAATGTGCTGTATCAGTGTACGCTCCCAACCTCTCATCTACTATACCCCTTGCAAATGCATTCTTACATTTGGGAAAGTCATATTGATGAGATTGAATCGGCTCTGCAGTCGTCCTGATATTTCAGTCCTTCCACCACCAGGGGGGCCCATGGCAGCCAGGAGAAACATATCCTATAAAAGAGAACACTCATCAGACGCAATGATTTAGAGGATCCAAAAAATAACACATCTCCAAAAGAGGTCTAGGACTGCAGCCCTAAACTGGATTAAATAAGTAAGAGAACTGAAGGATGCTTAATCCACCGTGTGGCCTGTGCTCACCTTGACATTTTTAACAGTTTGCTTTTGCCGGTCATACCAGAAACCATAATCTATCCAGAGTCGGATGAGCTCCAGAGGAGGCTGGGAGCCAAAGGTGTCTTTGCAAGGCATGTTGAGATCATCCATAAATGTGATTAGCTTCTTTCCTCCAATAGGGACATAATTCCCTTTAGTTCTCTTCTCAATGCGGCTCTCGATAATTTCTTGAACATTATTTGATGTTGTCTACAAATAAAAGGGTAAATTTATATTTAAACATAAACAAATTTATACATTTATGCATTTTATATAATTTTTATATGGAAAGGTTCAGAAGAATGTTGAGTTTAGGGACAGGAAGCTAAATCCTTTAATTTAATGGCCTGTTATTTTTTTGCCCAATTGATTTTAATTTCAATGATCTAATTATTTATTGGCAGCAGCAGTGGCATTAAGGCCCTGTTATGTATAGAGGAATATTTCAGATGAAATAAAGTAAATAAATATGCAAATAAATAAATGTATTGTGAAATGTAACTATAAATAAATAAAAGCACAAAAAGATGAATGAGCATAAATAGTTAAATATTTAATGAAATTTTTTTGTTTATTTCTTTACGTATTTATTTAATTTTTTCAAAGTTGACAGGGTGGGCTCTACCGAGTGCGGTGTTGCGAAGGAGACACCTTTGACTATTATTACTGTGAGATATGAGAGTTGTGTGTGAAGGCAGTTGATCCCTACATCCCTCTAACTACTGTTTGTAAGAAAGTGTTTCCTTTGGAACTAAACCTTGTCTATAAAGCGAAAGTGCACTGTTTTCCATCCCATATGTCACAGGAGAGAAGATGAGAAGAGAGGAGAAGTGATGAAAGCCTGTTATGAGGTGTCGTTTTCAGTAGACTGTGATCAAGGGAAGGTTGCACAACAGCATGGGAGTGTAAAGTAAGAAGCAGAATATATTTTTAGCATGACCAGAGATAGAATGAACAACAAACATGTAGACTAATAAATTATGGATTGATGAGCAGACATGTAGGTCACAGTAAGAGTTTGAATCCAAGCACAAAGCCAGTGGACAGAGAGCAGCAGAAGAGTACTGTGGATGTAGAGAAGGACACAACATAGCACTCATGGAGGAGCACACTGAATAAATTAGATTCGAATTTCTATCAAAAACCCAGTCCAATTTAGTGAGAACAAGAGACTAAACAAAGCTTTGACGTGGTGAAGGACATTAAGGGGTCCATGGTGTGTGTTTTAAGAATAAAAGGTTCAGGTTTGATATGTGAGGGTGCTGCAAAGCTGTGCGGCTCCAGGGTATAGATGGCGCACATTCATGTGCAGACACAATTAGTTCAGCCGGTTTTCTCATTAGCACTCTGTGGGTCGTTATAAAAGCACCTGTACCCCGAGGTCATAAAAGGGGCCTGTGAAAGAACAAGGAGAGAAGGAAATAGAGAGACAGAAAGGACAGAGGTTAAATAAAGATGAAAAAGAGAACATCAAGATCCAGGAAGAGCCAGTGAAGCAGACAGTGTCACTACAGGGGTAGGGTCTCCACTGCTGAGCATCCAGGGAAAAGGAGTGGCCAGTTCCTCCAAGAGGTCCCATGGATGCAGAGGGATAGTGGTGGGAGAAGGAAGCAGGGCCTGCACAGTCCCAATGGATGCAGAGGCATGGCGGAGGAGACAAAAGCCACTGAAGGTTGACTGCTCTACTGCTGAGCAGACCTTGAGGGTGGGCAGTGGAGCTGTAGCTAGAGAAGGACACACTGATTCTGTCTCATGATTCTTTTACAGACTGACTTTGTTTTAAACCTTGATTTTAATCTATTTGTGGATGGATTATTTATTGCTGGATTTTGACATACACTTGAGCACGGCTTTTATCATGGATTATTTATTGATTTTCTAAATATGTTACCTTCCTAAGATAACCAGCCTCAGTTATACTGCTGTTGGATAATCAGATGTATCACAAGTCCTAATTATTATTATTTTTTTTTTAAACCAGGGGCTAACATTATTATTGTAGTTCACTGGAGCAGATGAATCTTGAACATGCTACATACAATTGCTCATGAACAAAACATCCCTGCTATAGATCGAGTCCTACTTTTCCTATTGACTGAGTTTGGCTTTGGTTGATGATCAATGCAAAATACAGTTTTATAAGAGGCTGGACTACTTTGAATTGAAATGGGTTATTAGAAGTAATAATGAGAACTTTGATTATTTACGCTCACCTAGCTTGTGCCTTATGCTTGCTGGGATAGGTTCCAGCTTCCCTGCAACACTATTATTATTATTTATTATTTGTTAACTATTTTCATTTGCTTAGATCGTTCACTTAAGAATTTCTTTTTGTATTATTTGTCAGTTGTATGTTCAAGCTTCATTATAGTTTTATTTTTTCATCAGTGCCATAGCCATAGCCAGACAATAAAGCTGTAACACCGAATCGTGTGTTATTTTTAACTTATTATAAAAAGCAATGACATCTACAGGCTGCACATTTAGGCAGCTCATGCAATGAATTAAATGTTTGAAATGCTTGTATTCTATACTAAAATGCATATATGGCATACTGAAATGCACCCATTTCTCACTTCCATGAGCTACAAGGCCAGGAATTTCATTGAGCAATTTTGAGAATGGAATTATATGTAAAAAGGCAATGGAATATAAATCTATGTTTAAATAAACCTATCTGTAATATAACGGTGCACAGGTTTTACTGTGTTATGTGGGGAATAATATGGGTCATGATACTTTCAGAACATCATTGCACCACAGTGCGAGTTGGAATAATACTCGTGTAGATGTTTATATGGCAAAAAAAAAAATCACAACCTTTTTTTTTAGTTGTTACAAGTCAGTAAATATTTGTAGTTTATGAGTCCAAATATCAACATACATTGTATGAACTGCTGTGATCTGAGCAAGAAAACCCTGTCAAAGTGAATGAAGTTTGCTGATTAATTATTAACACAACAGATCATGTGTACGTCTCAGTACACCATGTATGTATTTCAATAAACTGTGTGAACAATTCAGTATATTGTGTATGAGACAACATCTCACTATATAATGTATGTGTTGCAATATACAGTGTAGGTGTGTCAGTACATAGTATATTCATTTCAGTACATAGTGTAAATGTTTGGGTATTTGGTGCATAGTGGGAAAAGAAGAAGAAGAAGAAGAAGAAGAAGAAGAAGAAGAAGAAGAAGAAGAAGAAGGAGGAGGAGGAGGAGGAGGAGGAGGAGGAGGAGGAGGAGGAGGAG
>JANRMT010062791.1:135403420-135457974 GCA_026402145.1 Polypterus bichir lapradei
AGGAGGAGGAGGAGGAGGAGGAGGAGGAGGAGGAGGAGGAGGAGGAGAATGAATTAAGTTGTAAACAGCACCTTATAGAAAAGATATATAAGTTTGTGAACTACTTGTACAGTCAATGTAGGTGCTAGCATTTTTGGTACCCTAGGTGAAGGTGTAAATAGTACGTGTTTATGGTGGAGTTTTGATGGTGATGTTCTCAGGGTGCAAGACTTGGGGGTGTGTGGTTTAGGGTATAAAAAAATCAAAGGGGGTGGGCATGGGTCACCCTTGTTGTTATGCCTGTGGACAGAACTCGCTATGTTGCTTATTCGGTTGACCGGCCCTGTGTTTTGTATTTAACCCCCCTCTCTTCTAAACTGCACTACAGCCATCAGTTGCAGCTTACTGTTTTGGCGCGAGGAATCCCAGCCCCTCCTGTATTTTTCTCTCCCTCCCTGGCAGCTGGACTCAATATTGATATATAGCGCACCTCAAGTGTGTAACCACATGTTAATTCAGCTTTGGTTGAGCTTCCTTCTTCCACTTCAGAGCTCACACCATATATCATCCTGTTTGCTTTCTCTTGTCACAACACTTTCATTTTTTTCACTTATCCATCCATGCTATTGCCAAGAGGAGCAGTACATATACACTACACTGTATATAGTTTGAGAAAGCACTGCACTTTATTGTTTGGACACTGTTTTGTTGGAATAAAAACACAATGGACATTTTACATCTACTGTAGTTGTTATGTATCCTCAAAAAAATGTAGTATTATTATAATAATAATAATAATTATTATTCACTCTACTCCATCTCAGCTCATGAATATTGATGACCTGGGTTCAAGGAGGAAATACCAGCTGCAGTCAACCCAAGCATAACAGTTGAGTGAAACAGGGAAGGCACAGATCTTGAGATGAAACAAGTACTAGGATGGGGCTGATGAATAAATATGTCGATACGAGCATCTGAAGAATAAAATAATTTTGTCAAACCTGCTGAGATGTGAGAAACAAGAATGATTCCTTGGAGCAACGGGCAAGGCTTAAACAAACCTTGGATAGACCCCTGGTCTATCTCAGGGTCCACTCATTAATATACCTACAAGGCCATTTACAGTCTTTAGGATGTGGAAAGTAAACTGGGGTACTGCGAGAAAAACCCATACAGACAACTGAGAAATATGCAAAATCCAGATTGTAATGGGAGGGCACCGAGGTTCAAACTTAGGATGCTGGTCAATGAGGCAGCAGCTCTAAGTGTTGTGTCACCCACACCATGCCAACCACATGTGACAAATAATTAAATGTAAATGTAAGCTGTAGTACATTTCACAGAAAGGCCAAGTTTCCACTTGGCAGGTGTGTGGGACTTGATGGATAACAGCTAAGAATGTTGTGACAGAGATTAAATTTGTACATAACTAACAGGAATAAGAGACATTTTTATGACAGATTATTACATACAAAGTAATCACAAGGCTAGCATACTGACTTTGTTCTCCACATACAGGAGGTGCTAATGATGGCAAATCCTGGGTCTTCTCCAAAGTAAAGGGAACAATTAAGACAAGAGGTGCGTGACTATTTGACATGACAAAATAATTACAAAGAGAGACAAGTCGGTTGTGAGCCGTGAGATGTAAAGACACTTGGCATTCATCTTGGAGAAAGGATTATTTTCAAACATTTTGTACTTGAATCAAAGATGACTGCCCTATGGATGTGAGATTTATATTTTTTTAATTTGTGACATGCAGTGGTTTGGTGGCAGAAAAGGGTGAAAATGTTAAAGCAGTTTTACAAAAACTGAAATCAAAGATATTAAATGCACTAACACATTTCAAAGTGCTAATGAGGCTCTATGTGAGGACTGTGTTGTATTATTTTTCTATTGAATTTTTATTAACAGATACAATTTATTCTTTATTTAACACAAATCACATACCCAGGGCAAAAAAAATCAGTACACAGAGAACACAAGTGATGGTTTCGAGAATGTTATGGTGTGTTATTTTACCAGGCAGACAGTGCAAAGTTAACTTCTCCTTCTTCTTCTTTTGGCTGCTCCCATTAGGAGTTGCCACAGCGGATCATCTCCGCATATTTATTTGGCAAAATTTTACATCGGATGCCCTTCCTGACGTAACCCTCCCCATTTATCCGGGCTTAGGACAAGCACGAAGAAACACACTGGTTTTTGCATCCCTTGTGGCTGGGTTAACAGCCACCTGAAAACATAAAGGTAGAATATGTGAAATTCAGAAACATAATGTTCTGAAACCTAATTAATCCAAATCAGAGTGATGGGCCAGAGTTCATCCCAGTATCTCTGGGTGCCAGACGGAGGCCACTTGTGGATGAGATGGCAGTGAAGTGCAAGGCCCACTCAGACACGTCTACACTCACACTAGGCCAGTCGAGGGTCACCCGTTAACTTAACATTCAAGGTTTCAGTTAGCCATGTTTACACAAGAAAATAGGCAATTTGCCTTTTCCATCGTATCCCATAACAAACAAAAATGAAAATAAAACACGATAAAAGACGAGACAGGTTAAAACTCACCCAGAAATTCTAAAATGCTTACATCATTTGAAAAACAGATTCTTTGTTAACTACTCCTAGACATTTGATGGTTTGTTTTTACCAAAAATGGTTGCATGACTATTGGAATTTTATATTATCTCTGATATTCCTTATTAAAAAGATGCATTGCACTGGAAGAAAGGAATTTATGGAGCAATTTGTGTGGGCTCTTTAAAGTAATTGTCCTCTCTGATTATTTGAAGTTAAGTTCTGTGTGTAATGGGTGTCTGTCATCAGATGAGATGATTTCCAAATTTTTTCACACCGCCCTCTGACACACACTTACCAAATCAGTGATGTCAGCCCCAATAACTAACTAACTGCATGTTTGGTAATTTGCTGAAGCTTTTATAAAGTTTGGTTTGTAGTTCCACTAAACCAGGCAATGAAGCTAAAAATGATGACAGCCCTCGTCCACTTTAAACAGTCTGAGCTTACGGAGGAGAAAGACATAAGCAACTGATTGTATTTATGTTTTTGGGAGTGTAAAGGGAAAATTAAAGTACCACAAGAAAACAAAAACACATACATACAGGAAGGACATGCAAACCACTCAAGCAGAAACTTGGATTCATACCCGGAATGCTAGATCCATGAATCAGCAATGCTAGGCGCTATATTGACTGCCTGAACTGGATGACATACACTATATTGCCAAAAGTATTGGGATGCCTGCCTTTACACACACACAAACTTTAATGACATCCCATTCTTAATACATAGGCTTCAATATGGAGCTGGCCCACCCTTTGCAGCTACAACAGCTTCAACTATTCTGGGAAGGCTTTCCACAAGGTTTAGGAGTGTGTTTATGGAAATATTTGACTATTCTTCCAGGAGAGCATTTGTGAGGTCAGACACTGATGTTGGATGAGAAGGCCTGGCTCGCTCATAGTCTCCGCTCTAATTCATCCCAAAGGTGTTCTGTCAGGTTGAGGTCAGGGCTCTGTGCAGGACAGTCAAGTTCCTCCACACCAAACTTGCTCATCAATTTCTTTATAGACCTCGCTTTCTGCACTGGTGTGCAGTCATGTTTGAACAGGAAGGGGTCATCCCCAAACTGTTCCCACAAAGTTGGGAGCATGAAATTGTCCAAAATTGCTTTTATGCTGAAGCATTAAGAGTTCCTTTCACTGGAACTAATGGGCCAAGCCCAACCCATGAAAAACAACCCCACACCATAATCCTGTGTCCTGTGTCCGTCTGTGTCAGGTTTGGGGAGCTGGTGTGCCACCTGCATCCCACGCCAGGTAGAGGAAACAGTAAAAAAAAGTGACTTGGAGCTGCAGTTTATGCAAAAGACTAGTATGCCATGTCAAAGGAAAGTGTACAGTGCCATTCAATCCTATAGAGGCCATTCATCTATGAGGGTATAATGGAGAAACAGTTGGAGACCTAGGCTGAATAGTGGCCTTGAAAGGATATCTGGGCACTACCAGTAAGGAGAGGTAAAAGAAATCAAAAGGAAATATGAGAGACTAAGAAAATAAATGGAGAAAGAGGCGATAAAAGAGGGCAATATGCGTGTGAAGAGCATCCAAGGTGAGAACAAGATACACAATTACTGACTAAACATTACTGTTTACCTACTGTATATGATTACTAATATGGTCTTTACAGAAAAAAAGGCACATGGCATTTCTTTGTAAAAAATATTTTTTTTGTATTCATTTATAAATTTGTATAACATCAGTGCACTAACTAAAAACAAAGTGATTATTTATATTAATATTGTGATGTAGATGCAGCCCCGCCACGCTACATGTCCTGCTTCAACAGCGCCTTCACGGCCCCATCACACAATAGAGCATTCATTGGCCATAGAAAACTCATCACCCGTGTCAACGAGTTTGTTCACAGCTCTCCGTACAGAGCGTCCCTCGGCCACGGATACTGGGAGGTTGGGTTTGGTTTTAATTTGGCCAATGACCTGGCTCACTTTCTCTTTGTCCCGTCTCCTCCAGGACGATCCAATCCCAATCACGGATCCGCAGCCATGGGACCAACCTGAGTAGGAGGATTATCAGTGTCTGGTCTGAAGGAGGGAGCCGAGGCGGAATGACTAATGAAGTCACTGCTTGCTTGCGGTGTTTGTGTGTTATAGAGTGGCAGCTCCCGATTCAATAAATATGCTTGCTGTTCCTTTTTGAAGTTGTTAATAAAGCTGATTGTTCTGAAGATTAAGACTCAGCCGCAAGTCTTTGGGGTGTAAGACTGTAACTCACGTGTTACAATATATTAAATCAGCTAATTTCCCTTTGTGGCAATGAAACTGAAGTTTCAATAGAATAAGAGTGCAGCGACAGCGCATGAAAAAGTCAACCTTTCAACATTTAATTTATATTGTTTACCCCCCAAATAAGTGAGTTAACAGACTCCGTGTTTAGTTCTGCAGTGTTCAATCAAAATGGGAGTAGGGCACTGTTGTGATGTGAGATTTTGCATATAACTTGATAAATATTTTGTATGTCTTTATTTGTAATTTAGGGAAAGCAATGTAATTTAGTGTTACTTTAGTGAGAAGCATTCATGTTTACCCCCCACCAACCCCCCCCTTTACGAGTGAGTCTCTTTGTAATTTTATGACAGAGATGGGGGGGATGTGCCTTAAACCAGTTTGGTGAGTGTTTCTCTGCTAAAGTCTTTTAACCCCCACAACAAAGCCAGGTTGCCTAACTGGCAAACTTTAGCTCAGCAAATGGTTTTGGGGGGATGGCAGGTGTTAAGATGTTCTATTCCCCCATTGGTCTGAGGTATGGCTGTTTGGAATTGGCTTGTCTCAGAGGCCTTTAAGTATCATGATGTCCTATTGGCTGTAGGGGTTGGACAGAACATTTATAAATTTACTTGCTTAACCTCACACTATCTCTCTCTTAATAACCTCTGATGATGAAGACGTATCTCTCTTGCTAACATCTGATGAAGGAAAGGACAACACAATGAAGAGCACAGCTCAGCAGCCATATTGAACAGGCATGCGGCGAGCTGACTACAAATGATACCTTAACTAGAGACATTTTAAGTAACTACAAGTCTGTGTGCCACCTGAAACTACACATTACCATTTATCAGGTTGTATGGTTGCCAATATTAAAATGAACTTTGCATATTGTTATTATTTATGAAGATTATCAATAATACATTATTTATGTGTAACTTAACTTCTGCTTGTTTTTTTACTATACCTAATTGCCTGAGAATAAAGATATAGAAGGGAAGGTGGGTAAAAGTTATGTACAATAATACCTTATAAACAGTGGTAAGTCTGGGAGATTAGGCATTCTGACAAAGGCTACTTATTAATAAAACAAAGGGGAAAGTAGAACAATATATTATTCTACCAAGATAAAACAGGCATCCACAATGTAAAGAATGCCAAGACGTGCTTTCAAAGTAATGTTTCTCACCTGAGCAGACATGTTGACAGACAGTACAGACCATTTGGTGGCATCCAAAGACTGAAGGACATTCTGGGCGACTGATGTCTTTCCTGTTCCAACTGGACCAACCAAAAGTACTGGACACTGGTTTGACACTAAGGCACTAACCAGGAAGTTGTAACGCACCGTGTCCACAGTGGGCACTATTATCTTATAGAACGGAGCACTAGGAATGTAAAACAGAAAAAAAATTAATAAACCAAAAATGAAAGGAAATAAAATTTAATCTGAATGTGCAGTAAAGAATATTAACATTTTAAAATTAGGCAATAAGAAGAACAAATGGATAAAACAAAAAATCTAGACATTGATTAAGAAATACAAATGCAAGAAACAAGAAAAAAATACTTTATATAAGCATTTGGAGAATAAAGAAGTGAATTGTGATGGAGGACCCAGTGTGGACTTCAACTGCTAGGGATCCCAGGAGAGAAACTAAGACATAAGAAGACCTGGTGGTAAGTGCACTGGCAATGGTAACACAAGGCCACCTGGGGGAGGCAATATGCCAAGTGTAATGGGACATACATTAATAGTCCTCCTTGCCAACCGGGCCTGTCTTGATTAAGAGAAGCCTTGGGTTCAGAGGTGCATAGACATATGGATTAACTGAGGTCTAAAAGCCCAAGAGGTGGAAAGAGAGCTGGTATGAGTTTGCTTGGCAGGAGGAAGAGAGGCCAAAAATGACAGAAAAGAGGAGGAGGAGGAGAAACAGGAGATACCTCAAGGTAGCCAAGTGGGCCACAGACCCTACCCAACAGATAGGCTATTAATTCCTGGTTAGTTGTTTAGTCCTATTGTTTATGTACTGGTTCAAAGACCCCTTTGCTCTTCTGTGTTATTATATTTTTCTTGCAACAAAACCTTATTTTTATCTTTTTTGCCTCCTTGGCTTTATTTTGGTTTGTGATATTTCACAATTGCTGTCTTATCTCGATAGGATATGCTGTATGATTAGGCATGCAAAAAACTCCATAGACCAGAATGCCATATAAACCTGGAGAAGAGCAAGCAAAAATACAGCCAATGTAAAAATTAAAAGTGGACATCAGCGTCACGATTCAGCGTTAAGTTGCTTTTGCCTTGGGTATACCAAACACGTTAAAATGAAAGATGGGAGTGACTCTCGAATGACCTACTTTTGGTTGTATCGCCAGCCTTTTGGAAGTTTGTCTTCAAATGAGCTCCATGTTTTGTTTTTGGCATCAACATAATATTCATAGACAGTGTCCTAGAAGTAAATGCAAAAGTTTAATTAGGGAAAAGTACTTGTTAAATTTACATGTATTTATTTATGTGAAACCTTTGTGTAAAGCACCCTATAAATCTCTAGGGTGCAATTATTGTATTATTTGTACCTTTTAATGACTACCATCTTTATCTAGGTCAGGGGTCCTCAGACTTGGCCCTTTGGACCCACTGTGGCTGCAGGTTTTTGTTCCCACCAGCTTCTGTTTTTTAATTGAACTCCTGAGCTACAGTAATTAAGTGAACTGTTATTTCCCTCGATTCTGTGTTTTGGGAGCAAT
The DNA here is from genome assembly GCA_026402145.1 of Polypterus bichir lapradei. Classification (NCBI taxonomy): domain Eukaryota; kingdom Metazoa; phylum Chordata; class Cladistia; order Polypteriformes; family Polypteridae; genus Polypterus; species Polypterus bichir. The sequence continues at coordinate 135,410,961 of JANRMT010062791.1, forward strand.
ACAGAAATTAGAAAACTAACTAAACTAACTAACTAACTAAAAATAGGATGTACTAAGCAGTTATATTGGAATAATGTATTTGTTTTTCTTTTTAACAATATTTTCCTCTTGATTTTCATTCTACTTTTCTAGGTATTCTAATTGTTTAATTCATCCATCACTAATCGGTGGGTCTGACGCTAACATAGTTGCAACCTTTCATGATTTAATGTTGTTTCCCTGGGTGTTTTCTCTGCTTGTTTTTAATTGTCATTATTAAAATACAATGAAGGGAGCAAACTGCAAAGAGAAACGGCAAAATATAATGAAATCAGCAAAAGAGAGTTAAACATTTAAATCTATAGCAAAAGCAGAAATATTTCTAAATCTTCTCTCTATATATAAAATCCAATGTCTGTCTGTCTCTCTGTCTGCTTACCACAAGAAAACTACTCAACGGATTTAAATTGGGTTTTTTTTGTATAATTTGCTTGAACATTCCAGTTGATTTTGTGTCTTCTGTCATTGCACTAAGTATCATAGTTCACTTGCCGGAGCGATTTATTTGCGCTAATCTCAGACAGAAGCAGCGGGCTGAGGGGAGGGGAAAGCGTGGCGTCAGGAGTGTGGAGCCGGGCCAGGCCCTCCTCATTCACACGCCAGCCTCCATTCGAGTTGGTCTTCCTCTTGTGACATGTTGGAGGGTACCTTGCCTCAGCTTAGCTAGCGATACCTGTTTGTTTGTTGATTTTCAAAGTTTGTCCTATTTCACTACTATGCAGGCAGAGCATAGCCGGCTAGTGGTCCATAGAAAAGAGGCCATTGGGCAACAGCAATTGTATGCGTTTTAAGGTGGGCCCCCAGTTCTCTTTAATTCACACGTTACCATAACGTGATTTTATTATGGTCAAAGCAAACAAGACTAAAATTTAAGCCATGAAAGAGATACACAATTGTCACATGACTTCAGTCTATAGTTTGTTCCCAGTCTTCACCCAGCACAGCCAGGACCATCTGCTGCTGTCTGTCACTCTAAACCAGATAAAAAATTGAGAAAATGAATTGAAGCATCTCTTAAAATTGGTATATACAGCAAACTTACCAGTCTATTTTAGGGCTATAACCACATAATACATAAATACTCTGAAAATAAACTATTTTAATCCATTTATCCAGTTTCTGAACCCACTTAATCCAACTTTAGTTTTGCTGCTGCAGGATCGCAATCCTGCCAATATTAAGTGCAGGACAGTAATAACTGCTAGATTTGGTGCTAGTCACAAGGCTCATTCTGGAGAAACCTGGAGTGAGTTAACCTGGCGTGAATGTTTTTGGTATGTGGGATAAACACTGGTGGTACTAGAACAATGTATGAACAACTCCTGGAAGGCGTGCCTGTCATTGGCATGATACTGTCTCTCACACACACGCTCACAAATCTCACATACAAGGCAAGTTTAGAATCAACCTGGCACATGTGTCTTTGATGTTTGGAAGGACAAAAACTAAAAAATATGCAGTATATCACACAGATATAGGAAGAACAGGCACACTCCACAATGGCAATGAGCAGGCCAGGATTCAAAGTCAGCCACCAGGAGAGTTGGGACTACGGCGATAAACATTACAGTGCTGACATTTACAAAGTCCTTATCTTTCAGTCTTATTAAGACATACTAGCCAGTAACAGCTAACGTTGGGAAAATATGTACATTTCTTCCAAGTCCAATAAACCACAATTGTGCTTTTACAGATTGATTTTGTTTATTATTATATGATCATGTTGCAGCTTATAACAATGCCATGACCATCAGAATGCTGTTAGGGAAAAGAAAGTTTTTGAACAATTACCTTTTGCAATAAAAACAACATGAAATATCAGTATAAATACATTTGTCACAGAGTTTACCATGGTTACTTATTTCATTATATATTTATGCATTTCTTTGTTTATTTATTTCAGTGACACCACATGCAACATGAAATGACCCTGAAATGAGAACTGTCACTTTTACTAGTCAAGGCCAAGGGTTCCAGCACATGGCATTTTTTCAAATGGTGAGTCGTCTGCAGAGTAGATGTGTGAGCTTTGCTTGATTTGGGAATCCTGCAGCTCATGAACATAAAAGTTGTGACTGTGTGCATCGGGTACGAGTGCAAAAAAAAAAATAGCTGCCCAGAATTACTGTGCAAAGCAATGACTTTAATTCAATAAACTTGGAATTCATCATTAGAAGTTTGCATCAGAAGTGTTTGTTGTAAATGTGGCACTTGATGACCAGAGGTTTACTTCCATTCTACTGATGATTCACCAATCAAATAAAAATCGGAGTGGTCTCCCCTAGACTTTCTCATATACTCAGATATGGGGATGGTTATTTGAGGAGTAAACCGCAAGACAATGATTATATTTTTATATTATGTACATTAAAGAACCATCAACAACAAATCAAATTAATAAGATATTAAACAATTATTATAAAAGTAAACTTGAATAAATCGGTAAAGTACCACTTCCAATTAGCAGAAATACCCCAAAAGTTGATAGAAATCTACATTTTATACCTAATAGTTGTATGTAAAATTTGGTTGACCTAAGTGAAAGCGTCCTCGGGTTATTGTGTTTACATACACACACACACACACACACACACACACACACACACAGAAATGCGCAAGCACACACAGACAGACAGACACAATTCCAAAAATTGTATTTTCAGACTCAGGAAGGTCTAAAACGTTGAGGTTCATTAAAATCTCGAAATGTAATTTTTGGATGATTAGAATACTTTCCCTATACTTTGTATACGAGAAAGTCAGGGAGGTCTAAAACGACATTCATCAAAATCTTGATATTGAATTTTTGAGCGATTACAGTACTTTCCCTATATTTTGTATATGAAATAGTAAAAAACAGCACTTGCTGGAGCCCACTCTCTCAACTTTAATGACTGAAAGTGACAACTTTCATTTAGTGGCTTATTTCATATGTGTAACTGAAATAAATAAATGAAGAAATCTACTATATAATAAAACACAACTGTCTGTGTGTGAGTGAATTCATGTGTGCGTGTGTATCCAGTCCCTCCACACAATCTGATTGAGCAATCTGATTGGTCAGTTTGGCTTTGGAGACCTGATCGACAGAGAAAGTGCCAGGTAAGAGAGGTTGAGACACACAAAGAGGAGTAAAGGCATCAAAGGCATGCTTAGAGTTGCCTTCACAGATGAGAAGTATTCACTAGAATATGAATGATGTTTTCATAGCAGGTAATGGGAGCCCACCTACTACTGGCGGTAGTCAAAAATCAGACAGGAGGTGAGCAGGGCTCCTTGAAATGATAGGATCTGAGAAACGGGTTTTACAGGAACCCACTCAGATATTTCCATCTCTTGAGTGGGTTCCTGTAAAAAAGATATCAAACATTACGTATTTTAAAATTTGTTCTATTTCCTGTCTTCGACAGGTAACGTGACTAGTAATTAAATGATTACATAAAGAAATAAGCAAGAATAACACAATTCATTAGGCATTTAATTATACTTCCATTTCATGCTGGTTTTATTTACTTATTGTCACATTTCACTGATTATCATTTATTTGCAATTTTATTTATTTAATTTTGTGTTAAACATTCCTCCGTACACTGTGGCCTAGTGGTCAACTTAGTAGAGTGGGAAGCAAAAGATCGCCACTTGTGAGGCTGGCGTTTTACGTGTTTTATCTGGCTCACCTTGTTGGGAAAAGTTCCTTCCATCTCTCTCAGGAAACCATCCATCTTTTTCCTGCTGTCCTCATCAACGGCAGCACATACTGACCAGATCATACAGAAGATAAACCACAGCTCAATCATGCGGCCGTAGTTTTCAGAGTCATTTGGGTTCACCTGAATAGAAAGAATGCATTTAGTAGTTAAAAAGAGATTGGGCGAGCAATGTTTTTATTAGGATCCTTCACTGGACCCACCAGATTTGAATGGACTTTGCTGATGGCCACATCCACAACACATATTCTGCCCTTGATCATACATTTATTTGTTGGTCTTTTAATTACCAAGCGATAACATGACAGGAGATGTGTGAATGTAAAGCAGTGAATTCCTGATAGCCATACCTTAGTCATTTGAGCATTTTGTTATGGGTGGAAGCTCTACTATTGTTCTTTTCCTAAAACTTATTTTGAAACGCAGTCTGTTTTCTGTGTTCAGCCTCTGCCATTCCAATTTTATTGCCAGAACTGAGTACCTGACCCTGAGCTGGTTTATTAAATATGAACCTGCCCTTCAGAATAAACCTGCTTGCCTTCTTTATATTGATTTTTTGGCTCCTGACCCTGCTTATTTTGAGCCGTGCTTCTGCTATTATTGCTAATACAAATCTACTTCAGAATCCATGTTCAATATATATTATCAGCAACTCGCAGTACCGATGGCATTTCTGAGCGCTTTGGGCCGTAATTTTCAAGTCAGTGGGCCATCCACGTGAACAGTGAAAAGGTAAGGTGGCGGCGTGATGGCTAAGACATGGCATTTCTAACTTTAACAGCATGGTTATTAAAAGATGATATAGATTCACTCAGCATACTCCCCAGATCAAACAAAAAAAAAATTAATTTACAAAAGTGACCGAATGCATTTATGAAGTGAAGCTAATACACTGCACGTATGGGTCTAATCCATATTCCACATGTCTCTACAGATAAATAAATGAGCAGAAAGCTGAATGTGAGACTTGTTCTTTACTGAATTATTTTGACCTTTTTGCTTCTTTAATACAATTATTTTTTTATGCAGCACTAGAAATGCACAGAGAAGAAAAGAGATGTATGCTATTAACAATCACTTTGCCCTGGGCACAGTGAAAAGGATTGGCTTTTTTTCTGTATTCTGCCGATTTTCTGTATTATTGAGTATTTGTCACAGGTAGTATTACCAGACATTCCAATAAGCCAACTATTATATAAAAGACATCTTTTTTCTTTAATTTATTAATGAAAACTAAAATAGATCTGACGATTCTTGTAAAAAGTAATTACCCCTTTTTTTTCTTTAGATACTGATTACGCCATCTTTAGCTGCAATTATTGCAACTGATCAGCTTCTCAAACTGCAGTGAAAGAATTAAGTCCCACTACATTTTACAGAACTGCTTCGGCTTCTGCAACATCTCAATTGAGTTTAGGTCTGAAATTTGTATATTCTTCTCTGAACAAATACATTTTCTCTTTTCTAACCATTCTGATGTTCAGCAGCCATTCATGGGCTGATGAATATTCAGCCATTCTCTACAAGATCCCTCTGGCTGATGGCAGAATTCACAGCTTCTTTAATGTTGGGTTTTCTACAGTAAATAATAACTCTACTGTTACCATGCTTCACCACTGCAGTCGGCTTAGGGTTATAATTTCTCTGGACAGACTGGTGTTCATGTCGGCCAAAATGTTTTACTTTTGACTCATCTGTCTGTACAACTTTGGCTCAACATTCTTGATCACCCTCATGCAATTTAGCAAAAAAAATGTAGGTTGACATCTTGTGCTGTTATCTATGTGACTTCAAGGGCAGTTCTACAATTAGCCACTGCAATGAGTTTAGGAGTATGGCCATTTATGGAATGACTGACTACCCTTTTCACACCAATGGACATCAACAGCTTTATTCTTAAGGCTTTTGAAAATTTATTTTGATTATGACATGATATGATCTGACAACCAGTAAACTGAAATCTTCGCACTTATGGGATAAACCAAAACTTTCTGGGTTAAGATTAGGCCTAGATGGCCCCTTCTATGCCCGACTTTTCACCTAAGGCAACACTCCACATTTTTTTGGTTTGGCAAAGTTCTGTAGAGGGGCAATAACTTTTTTTACTCCAGAACACTGAATGTGTAATCACTTTGCATGCCAATGAGAGAAAATAAAAACTAAACTTCTCTCAGACACCTCTACATATACAACTATACCCCATGAAAGGATCTGACCAAATTCTAAATGGGGCAAATGCTTTTTCAGATCAAAGTGTAGAACTGTATTTAGCAGAGGGTATCTTCTTTTTAAATGTTTGAGGGCATCTGCTTATCCAAGATAATGGTGGGGGCAAAAATGAAACAGGTGTGAAGAAGATCTACCCAGAAACACAACAACATAATAAAAGCACGATGAGGCTAATAATGGGTCACTTTAACAACTGAAGCCAAATGACAGTTGCATGTCTATACATAGAATTTACCTTGATTCAAATACAGACAAAGTGGTGCCATCATAATGCATATAAAGCCAAAGTGAAAAGAAACTTGTACTTCATTTAAAAATATAAAAAAAAAAATTAATTAAATTCTTACCCCATTTTCTGGTATGGCCAAAGTTTCATATAGTTTGCAGAGGGAGATGAGACCATTAAACTCGGCAATCTTGACTAACTCTTTGCAATTAGCCTTTTTAAACAGTAAAACCTTCTCAATAAACTTGTCAAAAAGGTGCTGGAGGTATTCCACTTCAGCCTGGGACACAAAGAGAAGAAGCACAGTATTAGACCTGCGTTGGCTACATGTTGAGGGCTTTTGGGCCATATTTGTTACACTTGCACAAATTCACCTTAACAGTCAAGAATGAATTTCTCCCCAGGACAACAAATTATGCATCCTGTAAAGCTACGTTATTCAGAAAATAACTAAGGCTGAATCTGTCACCTGAAAGTAACACATCACCTTATAATCCTTAAATTACATATTTTTTTGACCATCATCTATCCATTTTTTTAAAACTTCTTTTAAGGTCATGCACAAGGAAGAAATAAACACTGGATAAGATGTCTAATCTCTGTAGGGCACAGTTACACCTGCTACTAGAAAAAGCCAGTTTAGAGCAGCCAATAAACAAAACCATTTTAGAAACATGGGAGTAAATCAGAGAAAACTCAAATGTAATAACTCAGCTGCAAACCAAACCCAGTTAGTGCAGGAATGCTACCCTTTAAACATCTATAGGGACAACACGGCTCTTTATTGGCATTCTAATCTTGGGTTATCAGCACCTCACAGAACTAAAGAGGAACTATGGCATAACCCTAACTCTAACCCGTCTACCACTGAGTCTGACTACATAATCATGAGTGGAGATGAGAGACCTAGGAGTTCTGCACAGGATTATGACAATGACTACAACAGAGAGCTGTCTTCTACGAAACACATCTTCACCTCCACTGTAAACCTGGAATGATAAAACATGGACACTCGAAATTTAAATTTAGCATATTATGCATTGTTAAAATGGGGGCTATAACGCTGTTTTTTTATTCCATCTGTCCCCCAGCTGCAGTCCTCTACAGCTCTGATCTGTTGATGAGCCAATCCAATTGCGCACGTGATGACGTTTAGCTGCCTTTCTATTACACGTTAGTCATGGTATGTGACTTACCCAGTCATTTGTGTCTTTCCCAGCACCCCCATTCGAAGAAACACCATGCACATCATTCTTATAAAACATTCTTACACTATGGTTAAGATTAGAGTTATGGGAGGGTTACCTTCCTCAGTATTAAAGATGACTTATTGCAGACATATTGTCTAGTGCTGCCGGCCACGGCCATGTCATTCTCAAAGTTTTTGTAGTGCAAATAATGTAAAGTTATTATCATTATTTCCTATATGGCTGATAACTTTATCCAAGGAGACTTACAACATTGAGAACACAATAGTTACATTTCTTTTGTTTATCCAATTGGAACACCAGCAGGTGAAATGACTTGCTCAGGGTCCACAGTGTCAGTAGCCATATATGAACCCACAACATCACAGTTCAAAGTCTAAAGCCTTAACCACTAAATTACATGATATAAATGTGCAATCTGACTGGATATTCATTGGGGCATCTGAATCACAGAGCTCCAGAGCTCTGCAACTAGACCCTTCTCCCAGTCCCTCCTACTTACCTTTGCACGCTTCTCGATCCAGGACTGAACATAGGGCTTCCACCCCAAATCTGAATAATCTGTGTAGACCATCCCACAACGGGACACTGTTGCTGGAGAGGCTACGGCCAGGTCTTCTACCTCAAAAAGGAGAGAAACCTGGAACACACATGAGCAGTTCATCATTAGGTGTCTACCCACAATGAGCTCAAGTAACAAGAGATACATACAGCAGACTTTTCTGAACTCCAATATTCCAAACAAAGTACAACGGGGCATTCAAATCAAGTCTGCAAAATGTCCATGGAGCACTGATGTCTTATAGGTCATCTTTTACAGCTGTTATCACCCATGATATCAAAGGTAAAGAGAAATCTATGAAAGCATCAACAACTGATCATACTGAGAGAAAAAAAATACTTAAAAATATTGAAAAAAAGCTGCATCAGACTGTGACACTCTTTCAAGTTCATTCTGTTCAATCCATGACTACCTTTTCTGGGTACAGCAAAATACCCAAAAATTGAGTAAAGTAAGAAGTCATTTACAAATTATTTTTATTCTCAGAGATCATTACATAAATTCAAATAGATACATTGTAAATTAAGGAATGAATGTAAATTAAGGAATTGTCTTTATGTCAGAAGTCATGGACCAATCAAAGCATTAAGCACAATTCAGAAAAAGACCCCTGTAAAGTCCATTGCAGGGACCATTCATGCACATACCCATACTCATATTCATACTGGGATCAATACAGAGTAGCCAGTTAACCTAATGTCGTTAGGGATGTGAGAAGAAAATCAGAGCACCTGGAGGAAAACCCATGCGGGTACAGGGAGAACGTAAAAAGTCCACAGAGAAAACATTCAGGAGGAGGATCTGAAAGAACACTGGATACATAAAACAACAGATCTACCCAGAGTCATCATTGATTAAATGTTGAAAGGCTAATTGTCCTCTCAGAAACATCTATAATAGTCCACGTTCATCTGTCTACTATATAATAAAACACTAAAGTCCGTGTGTTCCATCCCTCTGAACAATCTGATTGGTCAGTTTAACTTTGGTGTGATTGGTTAGTTTTGGCATGGGAGGCATGCTGAGTGAGTCACCTTCAAAGTATAAAAGCGGACAGAATGTGACAACACCACCTCAAAAATAATGACCGAGTCTGAGAAGCAGGCTTTATGAGAACGCACTTGAAAGAAGGAGCGCAAGTGAAGAAATGTTCACACACATGTGAATACCGAGGAAAGAAGCTGAAAGTGAATGTATGGCAAGAGATAGCAAATATTTTTAAATTATTCTACAGTATTACCTGTCTTCTACAGGTAATGTGGCAAGTAAAAGACTAAATATCTGGATATCTGTGTGTCCACTGCGGTGGGCAGGCACCCTGCCCAGGGTTTGCTTCCTGCCTTGCGCCCTGTGTTGGCTTGGATTGGCTCTGGCAGACCCCCGTGATCCTATAGTTAGGATATAGCGGGTTGGATAATGGATGGATATCTGTGTGTCCAATCACAAGAACAGAGTAAGCAGACACCTAACCAGATTACAATATACTGAAAAATAAATGAATACAAAACAATTTCTGTCAAAGTATGCCATTCCACTCATATTGTTTTCCTATTGTTATAATTATTCTTGTTGTTTATTTTTTCAGTTTTATACATGTTTCAGTGATAATTTCATTTGTCTCTGTCTCATTTATAACTCTGCTTAAGCTGTCAATTTCGATTAAGTACAATGGTTCTTTTTATGTACAATGTATGTTTCTATATACAATGGTTCTTTCTATGCTAAGTTTGTTTGTCCTTTATCATAAATATACATAGAATGGAATTACATACTTTAATAAAAAGTGCTTTGTGTTCATTTTATTTAATTTTCAGTATATAGTAATCTGGTTAGGTGTCTGTTTACTGTATTTTTGTGGTTTACTTATACTAAGCAGGTTAGTGTATTTCTATTGTGGTTCTATGATATTTTTGTTCTGTGTGGGTCCGTTCAGTTGCGGTGTCTCTGTCATTCCAACAAATGGTGCATCACAAACATTAGCTCTGCTTTTACTAATCCCATACTAAATGGCACAGAACACAAATGCATGCATTGGATTTTTCATTCCATTTAATTCCTGCAAATGTTTGTGATGCACCATCGGTTAGAATGACAAATGTAATGCATTTTATTACTATATGCGTTACAAAAGTTCATTCCAATAGATGGTGCTCTGGAAACGTTAACACTGTGGTCTACATTTATTATTTAGATTTCAGTAGACGGGTAGCACAGCTAATGCATAATAAAAAAACAAATACAAATACTGTATTGGTCAGCTTGAGATTGTGGTAGTCACAGTAGTTAAATTGCTTTTCTTGTCACATCAATATTAAAGTATACATTTTAAACCCTGAAGGTCAATGAGAGGCACAGTTGCTATGAACAAATACTGTATCATTGATTAAACTTCACATAACAAGTACAGTACCTGCTCAGGCATGGAGATCCTTTCTCCGTTAATAAGGGTCAGCACCTTATTGTCATCCATCACCGAATTCATGCTCTCAATCCACAGTGTGTCCACCGGACCATCAAACACAATCCACTTCTCATCAGGTTTTTCATCTGAGGTGGTAAACATTATATAGATAAGCATGTTAAAGGCTCAAATAGAAGGCGGGGGTGTATTGTGACATCTTAAAGGTAGTATGATATGTAGCTTAACATAAAAATTCTTAAACTAAAAGAAATTCAACTTGGGGTCACCAGGGACTGAAGTACGTCAGCAGCATTTGGAATTTAAACAGATATCAGTTCATCACAGAGCCCACTCACACACACACAAGCACACAGAGCCAATTTAGGACTGGCAGTTTATCGAACACCTGCTCCTCTTTGACTTACATATAGAAGGAACACCCCAGTATCCAGAGAAAAAAACATACAGATGTGAGAGAACATGCAAACTCCACACATGCAATGAAATTCTGATTGAAAAGATCCACACATACATTACTGAACCCATTGTATCCAGTTACCCTTCTGAGGGACTACCTACAGTGCATCCGGAAAGTATTCACAGCACATCACTTTTTCCACATTTTGTTATGTTACAGCCTTATTCCAAAATGGATTAAATTCATTTTTTTCCTCAGAATTCTGTACACAATACCCCATAATGACAATGTGAAAAAAGTTTACTTCAGATTTTTGCAAATGTATTAAAAATAAAAAAACTGAGAAAGCACATGTACATAAGAATTCACAGCCTTTGCCATGAAGCTCAAAATTGAGCTCAGGTGCATCCTGTTTCTCCTGATCATCCTTGAGATGTTTCTGCAGCTTAATTGGAGTCCACCTGTGGTAAATTCAGTTGATTGGACATGATTTGGACAGGCACACACCTGTCTATATAAGGTCCCACAGTTGAGAGTTCATGTCAGAGCACAAACCAAGCATGAAGTCAAAGGAGTTGTCTGTAGACCTCCAAGACAGAATTGTCTCGAGGCACAAATCTGGGGAAGGTTACAGAAAAATTTCTGCGGCTTTGAAGGTCCCAATGAGCACAGTGGCCTCCATCATCCATAAGTGGAAGAAGTTCAAAACCACCAGGACTCTTCCTAGAGCTGGCCGGTCATCTAAACTGAGCGATCGGGGGAGAAGGGCCTTAGTCAGGGAGGTGACCAAAAACCCGATGGTCACTCTGTCAGAGCTACAGAGGTCCTCTGTGGAGAGAGGAGAACCTTCCAGAAGGACAACCATCTCTGCAGCAATCCACCAATCAGGCCTGTATGGTAGAGTGGCCAGACGGAAGCCACTCTTTAGTAAAAGGCACATGGCAGCCCGCCTGGAGTTTGCCAAAAGGCACCTGAAGGACTCTCAGACTATGAGAAACAAAATTCTCTGGTCTGATGAGACAAAGATTGAACTCTTTGGTGTGAATGGCAGGCGTCATGTTTGGCGGAAACCAGGCACCGCTCATCACCAGGCCAATACCATCCCTACAGTGAAGCATGGTGGTGGCAGCATCATGCTGTGGGGATGATTTTCAGCGGCAGGAACTGGGAGACTAGTCAGGATAAAGGGAAAGATGACTGCAGCAATGTAGAGAGACATCCTGGATGAAAACCTGCTCCAGAGCGCTCTTGACCTCAGACTGGGGTGACGGTTCATCTTTCAGCAAGACAACGACCCTAAGCACACAGCCAAGATATCAAAGGAGTGGCTTCAGGACAACTCTGTGAATGTCCTTGAGTGGCCCAGCCAGAGCCCAGAGTTGAATCCGATTGAACATCTCTGGAGAGATCTTAAAATGGCTGTGCACCGACGCGTCCCATCCAACCTGATGGAGCTTGAGAGGTGCTGCAAAGAGGAATGGGCAAAACTGGCCAAGGATAGGTGTGCCAAGCTTGTGGCATCGTATTCAAAAAGACTTGAGGCTGTAATTGCTACCAAAGGTATTGAGCAAAGGCTGTGAATACTTATGTATATGTGATTTCTCAGTTTTTTTTATTTTTAATAAATTTGCAAAAAATTCAAGTAAACTTTTTTCATGTTGTCATTATGGGGTGTTGTGTGTAGAATTTTGAGGAAAAAAATAATTTAATCCATTTTGGAATAAGGCTGTAACATAACAAAATGTGGAAAAAGTGATACGCTGTGAATACTTTCCAGATGCACTGTAGGCATCTTTGGGTGAAAGACTGGAACCAGTGCTGCACAGGGTGTCAGCCCATTGCCATTGCCACTGTCATTTATTCCTACAGGGCACAAATGAATCTAACATACACATCTCTGGAATGGAAGTTGAATATCTGAATAGCCAAAGAAACAAATTCAGGTATGAAAATAGATAGGAAGCACTAATTTAAATGACCAAGTAGAAAGCAGACAGCTGGCATTACTTGTTACCTAAAGACACATAGCTAGCAGATTTGCTGGTTTATTTTACTTATGTTTATTGTAACTCTGCTTAAGATGTCAATTTCGATTATGCACAATGATTCTTTCTATGTACAATGTATGTTTCTATGCTAAGTTTGTTTGTCCTTTATTATAAATATAAATAGAGTGGAATTACATACTTTAAAAAAAAAAGTGTTTTGTATTCATTTATTTATTTTTCATTATATGAGAATCTGGTTAGGGGTCTGCTTACTCAGTTCTTGGGGTTTAAGCAGGTTAGTTTATTTCTATTGTGGTTCTAGTGTGTTTTTGTTCTGTGTGTCCGTTCAGTTGCAATTGCTCTGTCAATCCAACAAATGGCACATCATAAACATCAGCTCTGCTTTTACTAATCCCATTCTAAATGGCACAGAACACAAACACATGCATTGGATTTTTCATTACAAAAGATGGTACATCACAAACATTTGTAATAATACATTTTATTGCTGCAAATGTTTGTGAAGCACCATCGGTTAGAATGACAAATGCAATGCATTTTATTACTAAATGTGTTACAAAAGTACATTCCAATAGATGGTGCACTGGAAACATTAACACTGTAGTCTACATTTATTATTTAGATTTCAGTAGACGGGTAGCACAGCTAATGCATAATAAAAAAAAAATACAAATATTGGTTGGCTTGAGATTGTGGTAGTCACAGTAGTTAAACTGCTTTTCTTGAGCCATTTGTGTCTTGTAGAATGTCTGATGTCTCATAATGCTTAATTCTAATTAGGGCATGACTCCAAACTGGCCTGGTATGAGGGAGTGTAGGTATGTATATGATCTGTCAACTGGGTTATGAAGCAGCTTCCCATGACCATCAGTGGGCTAAGCAGGATGGAAAAGATGGACATGTAATATCCAGAAAAAAAAGGCAAGCAGAAAGCAATTCTACATATAGAGTGTGTTTGCATTGTGTGCTAAAGAAGCCATGAAACAATGAAAGCATACACCCTTGAAAAGCAATCTTTCTTGAGTAAGCGTTGATGATGAGCTTAACCCATCAATCATAATAAACCAGAGATGATGTGGATGTTGGCTGACAGCCACACCGATGCCTGAGCAAACAGTTTCATCAAAAACAACAATGTTAAAAGAGAGAAATTGACTGACAACTCTGAGGGAATAACTACGTTAGCCTTCAAAGGTTATTACTGAACTGGAGCTGTATATAATCATTAAGTCGTTCAATAAAATAAAAAAACTCACATAGACAAAGAAATAACTTGTGAGCTCCCACTTCAGATAAGGAGAATTTATATAGCAGTTGATGTCTAACAGGGCCCTTTATTTAAAAAAAAAAAAGAAGAAGAAGCAAAACCCAGGGGGACTGCTGCCCTTTTTGGCAGAATGCCTATTCTTTAAATAAGACACAATTTGTCATAAAATTTGTCATATCGAGTACGTACCTGCACAAGCAACTCTCATCAGACTGGAGAGCACGCCGTCTGTCCACTCATTTGTTGCTAGGTTATATTCGCCATAGAGCTCTCCAAGGGTTATGGCTTTAGGGTTCAAGGGAAAGTCCTGGCATTTAGATTACAGAGACATGGAAGAAAATGAAGATTTTTCTTAAGGTTAAAATAAAGCATGGCAGTTTTTAAAGAAAAAAATTGAGGGTGTACATATTAACAAATGAATGCATAAAACCTTGTCAAGACTGTCATTCATCACAAGTGCCTGAGAATTGGAAACGCTATACTGTATAAGAGAAAAGTTGGCTTTGTGATTAACTTGACGATCCTTCTACGGCTCTTTAACTCCTTTGAGAAAAATAACTTGCTGGAAAAAAAACCACAGTGTGTATAAAAAGGATCTCCTACTTGGAAGTTTTCACATTTTAATGTTAAACAACTTTGAATCACAGTGGATTTAATTTGGCTTTTCTGATACTGAACAACCAAAAAAAGAATCTTTAATGTCAAGGTGAGAACAGATCTGTGGAAAGTGATCTAAATTTAATTACAGACATAAAACACAAAAAAATTGATGGCATAAGTGTTCAGTCCCTTCAAGTCAGTATTCACTAGATGCACATTTGGCCACCATGAGAGGCTTGAGTCTGTGTGTTTAGGTCTCTATCAGCTTTACAGATAATTGACACTGACAATGTGGAAGAATAATTAGACTCAGGGGTCACATAGTTATTTACGATAAAGTGTTTTGATTTACTTTCCATATTAAAATTTAGCATCCAAAAGGGTTAATAGAAGTCAGAGACCTGTTCGGGTATATCAGGAAACCAGATGAAGGTCAAGTGAACAACAAAAACAAGCATGTAGCAGGAGCAGGTTGGTGTAAAACACCAAATGTACGATTAAGAGATCAGCAGATGTCCTGTAAACAATAAAACTGGACAGCTGTCACATATATGGAGATTTCAAGGGTAATGTCTAAACCAAGAGAAGAACAAGGATATATCAGAAAAAGGCTTTCATTTAGGCTGGTTGTGCTCTATGCTAAACACCTCAGGTCTTTAAGCCAATCAGAGTATGAAATGTACTCATTGATTGACACTGTATGCAAATTCAATAGTTTATAAAATGAACCTCTTCCCTTTGATTCTGTGACCATTCTCATCATACGGATAACAATCTGCTGTAAACAATGCTCCTTCTTCAGCTTTCTGCTGCAGGTGAAATAAGCTTTTCTCCTGCCCGATTAGGCCTTGTTCACACGGGCGTTAAAATTGAGCGTTTTTTTTGCGTTCGTAGCGTCCGGTGAGCGCGGATCAAGCGCCGAGTGTTTTCTACACGTAGGAGTTAATGAGAGTGTTCACACGGGCTTTGGTGACGTGTGTTTGTCCGGCTGCGCGTTTATACGGCATCAAAAAAACGTTGCATGCAGCTTTTTCTTGGCGTTCAAAACCCAACGAACGCAAGGAAACCGCTTCTAGTTCGTTTTCTGCGCGTTTATTTTACGCTTCGGAGGACCGGAGATATATATACACACACACACACGCACAACATATATATTTTCATATTGCTTATTTTATTTTATTGTCTCATGTAATTTGTAAACCATGAACCTATTAATTTATGTTCTAATATAATATTTGATAACGATTATGTGGGGGGGCAATCCATGGCGGTGGGGGGCATTTCAGTGCATAACACCGGTGTAAGCGCACACTCGACTGTTTCCTTACCTCAAAGTGACAAGTAGTCTCTCTTCGGGGCTAACACCAAGTCGCATATTGGTTGATCGGCGTGCAATGTGGCATTGCACCAGCTGTAGCAGACAATCAAAAGTGGAAACCGACCTCCGACAGTAATTAAAAAACTTGCTCGGAAATTTTCGCATTTCTTCATAAAGCACAAAAAAACTTCCTTTAACCCGACGTTGTGCAGTCAGAGGATGAACCCAGTAGCGGCGGCGATTTTTTCTCTCCCTACGTCGCCGTATTACGAGTATTTTTAAAACAAGAAGATTAATATCTAACATAGCAAAATGGTCCATATTGAAAGGAAGCACCTCAAATAAAACGACAAGGGCTTTCATATCCAGTTCCCGACACTGCCTCCACAGGTTAACACACAAACTACAATTTGGGCTGCAGGCTGGCGTTAGACAGAGACAAACGAACGCCGGTGTAGAAGTCAATCGATCGCCACCACAAAATGCAACATAAACGTCTAGGACGTTCAGAGCAAGTTCGTTTATCCAAAAACTTAACGCCCGTGTGAACAAGGCCTTACTGACTCAAAGCTTCTGTGAGATTGGTCCTCTTTGAGGAAATGTTTCTTTCTTTAATTAAGATCTTGATTCCTACCACACCATTTCTACCTGTTCCAAACTACTCAGACTCTCTCCGTTTATATGGAGGATGTGAGTAAACAGCCTCTTTTCCAAATCCAGCCTCAGCTGGATTGAGATCTGGACTCTGACTCAGCCACTTCAGGACATCAGCATTGTTGTTTTAAAGTCAGTCCTGCGTAGCTTTGGTTTTTTGCTTGGTGGTGTTGTGTTGAAGTAAAACAAATGTTCTCCCAAGATGCAGGTTTTTTGCAGACTGTCTCAGGTTTTCTTCCAGGATTTTCCTGTATTTTGCTGCATTCACTCTCTATAGCTTTCCAGGGTCTGCTGCAGAAAAGCATACCCACAACCTGATGTTGCCATTACCATGCTTCACGGTAGGGATGGTGTGCTTGCTTATGCCAAACATTCTGTTTATATCAATGGACAAAAAGCTCTATTTCTGTCTCATCAGATTATCGAACATTCTTCCAGTTAAATTCAGAGTCTTCAGTGTGTCTTCTAGCAACTTTAGCTGAGATGTCATGTGAACTATTGTTAACAGTGGCTTTCTCTTTGCACAAGTATACGAATAACAGTTGTCTGCACTGTCTCTCCAATCTCAGCCACTATAACTTGTGATTCCTTCAGAGTTCTCATAGGTCTATTTGTGGACTCCTTCACTCCTCTGCTTTTTGCATGATCACTGCCTGTCTTGGAAGATTTACTGCTGATTTAACTGGATTCCAAAGAATATTCAGTGACTTTTCTTGTCTCTATCTCATGGCTTTTCATGGAGTTGCCTGGAGTTTTCTTTTGTCTGCATTGTGTAGGTTAGGCCACCATACTGACTCACCACAAGTTGGTCCTTCCAGGGTTATTGCCAGAGAGGAAAGACATGCATTCCAGCCAGGATAAGCAGATAATCTCTTGTGACGCATTAGATAGCTTAATGGAACGACCACTGGAATGAAGACATAACCGACCAGAATGCCCTATAATCTTCGCTCCAGCTCGGATCAGTCTAAAATGGATGGACTGGCTCAATGTAAATTCTGGGAACCCGCAAATTTAAGGTGGCAATGTTCCTCAAGGCTGATCTCAATTTGGACACCCACAAGGTTCCATGGCAATTGGAGAATAGAAGTGCAACCTTGTTGGGGGTCCATGGGTACCACCAGAAGGTACGGTCAGGGGAAGGCAATACTGATTTCCATGTAACATGGAAGTGCTCCTGACTGGCAACATGGTGACACTGAAAGCAGTCCTGGGTTTTGCTTGAAAAGAAGCCCACCATGTCACATCGGGGAGACATTGGGCGACACTCTTGGAGGGAGGAAGGATGAAGAATTTAACTGAATTATGGATTACTTATTGATTTTTGTAAGGGTGCGTAGGATAAATAAATTTCTTCTATTTGACCACAGAATTATGTTGGGCATTATTGTGTCTGCCGTTTGGGGCTCAGTGGCGCCCCCTCGTGGTTACTCCAGATAAGATGCATTTCGACTACAATCAACTGATGTTTCAGACAAGAACTAATGAGGGGACTTCTAAAACCAATTAGCTGCACCAGTGTGTGTGTGTGATATTAATATCATATGAATGAAGGTGAATACTTATGCAATCATTTATTTTGTGGTTTTGTAATTAATTTAGACCATTTTGTAAGGATTTGTATTTACTTTCACATTAAAGATGCTTTTTCTGTTAATCATGTCAAAAAATAAAAATTTCCAAGGGGAGAATACTTTTTAAAGGTACTGTATCTACAGGAGCTAATATAACATGGAAGAAACAGATATAATTTATGTCTTAAAAAAATTTGCCAGCAAAAGGGTTTGAATTATCTCGTATTTGTCTTTCTGTAAAAACTGCACAAACACTTTTTCAAATCTTAAAGAAGCCACAGCCTCTTAAGAGCTGAATTTGAAACAATACTTTAAACTAAAAGGCAGTCTTCAGAAGCACAGAAACATAACAAAATATTATCCACTTAGACTAATACTGGGTCATGGATATGTGGAGCCTCTCTTGACTGTATTACGCTTAAAGAATAAAAACAGTCCTGCACTGCCCCATCCTAATGCCCATTCATGTGCTTGGAGTACCTGTAAATTTATTCCAACATGGACACATTTGGAATGTGGGAGAAAAAAATGGAGTACCTGTAAAAAAATCCCTCACAAAAATGGAGAGGACATGTAAACTCCACACAGACAACATCTGCAGGTAGGATTCAAACACCCAGGATGCCTGAATTGTGACGCAGCAGTGCTAACAACTTTGTCACCCAGGCAAAGAAGTAAGAAACTCAAACAGAAAAGAGTTGCAGTTAGTAGGCTTGCAGCTTCTGATGAAAAGCTTAGCTGGAACAGAAACCAGGGGTCGTAGTAGTTTCGGTTGTCATCTTTAGCTCCAAATGAAAATCAGCACTGCAGCTACAGCTCTGCCATTGTTAATGTATGTTTCTTTAAATGTGGGATAACTATAATGTGGGGTTCTTTTGTGCCACACATTTTAAAGTATTGTCTTGGGTAAATTGAGTTTATTAAGGTTTTCAATTTGGAGTTAAGCATTCTTTTTCTCTGTCTAAAACTGGCAAAATGTTCCTGTTTAAGACCTATGTGATACTTTTATTGACCTCCATAGAAACAAGCAGAATAATTTCAAGGTGATTTTTGACCATTCTTTGGACAACGCTCAATATAATGAAGAGTCGTCTCGGAGGTGCCCAGAGACATCCTTTAGTGCAAGCAATTTTTGTTTCAGAATAGAAAATAAATGCTCCTACAATAACCTCTCAACACAGTGCAGCTTCTTAAAATAATTACACACTAATCATTTTTGATCTTGAAACTGACTTTTGCTCTGGGTAATGCATTCATCAGAGGCTTTTCAGATTTGGCTTGATGAACTAAGAAGAATCATCTCTTTCTAAGGTATCAAGAGAAGCAGGGAGTCAAAAGAGGGCTTGATAATTGAGAAGCGGGCTAGAAAATGAGTCAGAGTAATCTGTGAGTGGGGTTTTTAAAGAGGACACCCACACATTTAGAAGTTGCTTACCAGTTCTGTTAAGTTCCAGAATCTTTGCTGCAGCTCAGTGCAGACCACTTACCCTGACAGCATTGTATCCAGGTTCTCCTTTGTGCTGCAGTGTGCTGAGGGCCGCCTTTAGTATCTTCCATGTAACCGACTTGCCACTGCCTGTCTTGCCCACAATCATGGTGGAGTGTCGAGAGTTCTTGGTTTCATACAGCTGGATTACTTTAGTAAGTGTGAAACGGGTGATTTGAAGCCCAACAGACCGCAGCTCAGATTCAATGGTCTCTCTTAACTGTAATAAATGTATAAAAGTGAAACTTAGCCAAATTTAATAGAACTCCAGGTCTTTTCATTTATGATAGGCACAGACATGTAATAAAGACCATAATGCACAATAATAGAAAAAAAGAGTCAGTTATGATCCTTCCATTTTCCAGCTTAAAAACAACTGCCAGGGCGCAGTGAGTGTGTCCATCAGAATGACAAGGGCCACAGTTCCACCTGAGAAATGCCCACCCATCCATCAGTTTTCTGCAATGGTTTATTCCATTACAGAGCTGAAGGATGGGGAGTCTATTGCAGGGCACAGTCGCTCTTACTAAGTCATCGATCAACATAACACCCATGTCATTGAGCTAGTAAAGGAAACCAGAGTAAACCAGAGAAAATCCTGATAAATGTGAAATTGACTGATTATTCAGCAGCCTGCACAACATAACTGAAAAGGGAAGTTAGAGAAGGAAGGCACTTACCTTCCCATAGTCAATTGTAGGCGTTTCCACACCAGGGAAGAGATCTTGGATGATGGCATTGAATAAAGGCAGATCCACTGAAGTCAGCTTGGCAATGTTCATGTCCTTCATTGACATCAGAAGAATCTGACAATGACAGAAAGCTCAGCATTTAGAAACCATTGTAGATCAATCACACCCTGTAGTTAGCTATCGAAGGTGAAACATCTTCAAGAGAAGGAGTAAATTGAGCACAGCAAAACGTAAGCATTTGAAACTGAATCTGAAAACAGAGAAATGGCTACTTTTCATAATTGAGGATTTTATTACGTTTATACTTCAGGGCAAAGGCTCCTTTTATCGAAATACAATAAACTGATTATTGTGCTGCTCCAAAAGAGGGTAAATAAGTCGCTGGCATACTAATAACCGTACTTGTGAACTGTAATGTGTCTTTGCAAACAAAACACCACACCTAGGAGGTTTTTTTTTTTGTATACTTAATATTACCCAGTTTAGCATAGCACATCCTGTAGTATTGTAATGGGCTGGAATTTTTGTTCAAAGTTTGAGCCTTTGATGGGCATACTCTTTTTAGACACCCTGACACATGATTTGGCTATTTCTGTCTTAATGTACACTACTATTCAGATGTTTGGAATCACCTAGAAATGTTCATGTTTTGCTCAATTTCATACTTCCCTAATAAATTCTGGAATATATCAAGAAGAATTTTACACTCTGTGATTATGGGGATGGCCTGTAAAGGTGACTTATTCAGCACTCTTCATCTATACACAGTGTACCACACTTACACAAATCGATCTTTATACAAACCTCTTCGTCAGAGACGTCAGGCCTGACACGTCGCTTCTTGCCAGCATAACGTAACAAAGAGGTGAGAGCTCGGAGTCCAAAATCATAATGATCCTGCTTAGAGAGCTGCTGCACAGCCAGAGAATACAGGGTGAACACCTTCTTTGCCAAGATCTAAAGACAGAAAGAGCATCATGTGTGAGAAAGGCAACTTTGAGAAAATGTACCCATCTTTCAATGTCACTAACACAAATCTAAATAAGACTAGGAATGGTCAGTGCTTGGAAGTAGTCAATGACACATTATTTTAGGTATTTGGTATTTGGCACACTATATTAATCCCTGAGGAGAAATTGTCTTCTTGCATGACTTTATCTCTAATTACCTTTCTTTTAGAAAATCCCAGTACAAGTTGTGCCATATAAGACACCCTACCAGGTACAATATAGTGGCTTTCAGCTTCTTGTTTACTACATTACTTAAATTATGTATATTAATTATTATTTTCCTGAGGTTAACAGTTTTCAAGTTCAGACTTTCTAGCATGTGTTAAATTCAAGCCTCGCGTTAAATAAACAACCAGTAATCCACATAACTTTGATGGCTTTCTACCTTGCAGTTATTGAAGCCTTCTCCAAAGAGAATGATCTCTGCAATCAGTGTGGAATCTGGAACAACCATGGAGATGGGCCTGAACATGGATTTAAGGTTATCTGGAAGCTCAGTACGGCCAGCATATCCTGTGAGGCAATAAAAAGATGGAGGTAAAGACCAAAATGTCTTTAGTGTTAGAAAATAACCATTTGATAAATAAAACCGTACATCACATACAGTAGGATATTGGAACATTATAACACTCTAGACGAGAACAGGCCATTCAGCCCAACAAAGCTCGCCAGTCATATCCACTTATTTCCTTCAAGAAAACATCAAGTTGAGTTTTGAAAGTCCCTAACGTCTTACTGTCTACCACACTACTTGGTAGCTTATTCCAAGTGTCTATCGTTCTTTGTGTAAAGAAAAACTTTCTAATGTTTGTTACCCTTAACAAGTTTCCAACTGTATCCCCGTGTTCTTGATGAACTCATTTTAAAATACAAGTCTTGATCCACTGGACTAATTCCCTTCATAATTTTAAACACTCCAATCATGTTACCTCGTAATCTTCTTTTGTTTAAACTGTAAAGGCTCAGCTCTTTTAATCTTTCTTTATAACTCATCCCCTTTAGCCCTGGAATCAGCCTAGTCGCTCTTCTCTGGACCTTTTCTAGCGCTGCTATGTCCTTTTTGTAGCCTAATGACCAAACCTGAACACAGTACCCCAGATAAGGCCTCACCAGTGCTTTATAAAGGTTGAGCATAACCTCCTTGGACTTGGACACACATCGTGCTATATAACCTAATATTCTGCTTGCCTTCCTAATGGCTACTGAATACTGTCGGGAAGTCGATAACTTAGAGTCCACTATGACTCCTAAATCCTTCTCATAAGGTGTACATTTGTTTTTCTGACCGCCCATTGTGTATTCAAGCCTAACATTTTTACTTCCTATGTGTAATACTTTACATTTACTGACATTAAATTTCATCTGCCACAAATCTGCCCAAGCCTGTATGCTATCCACATCCTTCTGTAATGATATAAAGGATTCCAAATTATCTACAGAGAAAAATAAATGAGAACATAAGGAGCTTTACAAACCAGAAGAGGCTATTAGACTCCTGTCCTACACTGACCTCTAGTCTAGGTTGTCACCAAGCCTTTTAGAAATCAATATTTAAAAGTACAATATAATGATAGTTTTGGAAAAAGAGAAAAAGTAACAAGTGGGTACAGCAATCAGCATCTCTAAAAAAGACCATTGTAACACAATATTATTATTATTCTTTGTAGTTAACACTGAATATGTGACATCCTTTCTGTCTTTGAAATGAAGATGTAAATTATATCTAAGTCTACTCCTGAGAAAGCTGCTAAGGTGCCTATTTATTCTCTGCTAGTAATGCTTGCATTATTACTTCTGAAATTAATCATTATGACTACTACCACATTTCGCGGATTGCTGTTTACAGATCCTCTCCAAAACATGCAGAGATAGAAGAAGCATTTAAGATTAAATTCAACTGGGGATTTGTGCAGAAGGAACTGAGACCAACCAAACAAAAAAACTACGACATACTCAGAAATCCGCAGACTCTAGTTTATCTGTTCTCCCAATGGCTGTATGCACTTTTGGATACATAGGACAGACATGTTCGTTAGTTTAATTGGTGACTTAACTTGTCTCAATATAAGGATGGCAAGTGTATGAGTGAATGTGGCCTGCTATTGTCTGGCACTTCATCTGTGGTTGATTTGTACCTTAAATTGCTGTTGCCATGCTGGCCTTCAGCTCCTGCCACCCTGAACTGGATTAAGTACTCTGGCCTTTAATTCACAGAATTCAAATAATGTTGGTTTTTACATAATGACAGAATGTTAGCTAGCATAGAATACTAGAGAATTATTGTGCTTTTCACTGGCCTATAAAGCGTATAAGCTAATGGCTCATTGATGATTATTGCTAACCAAAGCAATTGTTTAGCTTCTCTATTCCTAATAGTTTTTATTATTTGTAATCCGTTAGTTTTATGTGACTTCAATGTTCTCTGTGCCAGTTACCATTTTAGTGACATCTTTATTTATGAGAACTTCAGACAAATTAGCACTACGTTTTTATTTAACAATATACTTTAATTCTCCATGACACCCTCAGCTCGGTTTACTTCCACCATTCCTTTACAAAACGAATACTGCAACATCACATTATTAGCATCATTCTCTAAGCACCTTTGGTATCTGTGTATTCTATGTGTTAAGCCATTTTCTGATCTATGTTCATTAATCTGTACTTACAAACATTTCTACGGTGATAAATATTCAAGTTTTACTATTATTTCCTTGTTAAATTAAAAACAGTTTTGTCATTTATTCTATAATAATAATAATTTATATCCAAAAATTATACACACCGCCTAGAGGATATGATGGATGTGACAGAAAAAGAAAGTGGAAAATAAGGCTACATTCACATTACCAGGGTAAAGTGCTCAAATCCAATCTTCTCCCTTAATGTCACACAAATCCGTTGTTTTCAGGACTGTATGGACACAGAAATCCGATTTGAGTCACTTTCATTCAGTATGTGGTACCAGACAGGGTACATATCCGATCCGATTCATGGCTTTACGAAGTGAATGAGACCTGTCAGATTGGAATTCATGTGGCTTTTTACCTCTTCACATGGCCTAAGCACTGCTGTCATCAGCCAGCACCGACAGGGGGGCAAAACAGCAATGAGAGCTACAGCAGTGCCCACTGTCATGGTTCTACCTTTGCTGGCTCCTTTCTTGTATCCACACATCTCTTGGTGCAGCAGTGCCAGCAATTGGTGCACAAACAGCAAAAGATCACCATCTGGCTATTTTTTCACCTTCTGGACATAATGAGGTCAAGCTGACAAGCTGTCTGCTATCCTCCAGAGCAAAATGCAATGCACTAGCTACTAGAGAGTCCATTTTGTTGATTTTAACATTGTGAGTCCTCTATCAAATATGACTTTTTTTTGTTGTTTGTGACACATATAACTCATTCACAAATGTATCAATGTGTGCATGCGTGCCGTTTTGGAGGACAGGTGCATTCACATTACAGTTACTTTAAATACAAGTCACTTGTACTTATGAATGTGAACCGTCACAATAGGCAAATCCAATCTGAGCTGAGCAATGAGGCTTGTAATGTGAACGTAACCTAAGAAATAGGTCACGTGTGGAAATAAGTGAAACACAAAGTTCTTGTGCTCAAACAACAAGGTAAGTATGGCAAATAGAGGTAATTAAAGATCACTATGGCTCGATCAACGTGAAGACGTCAATCAAAATGACCCTAAAAATCTACCAAAAATGCAGGATGTCCCCAATAACCTGAAAAGAACGCAGATGACCTCCAAACCGATCTTGTTGCCACTTATGACTGTCCCTAAACCTCAAAAATACAATATCAGCTGAATAAACATGGTGTTCATCATAAAAAAGCCAGAAGAAATCCTATGCTCTCAAAAAAGAACACTGCTCATAACCACAAAAACTTAAATCTAACATTAAAATTCAGTTATCTGTTATGAGACGAGAGAAAAAGTCTCATTCAGAAAGACTTGTTAGGTAATTGGACCTGGAAATGAAGCTGTCAGAGATAAATAAAGATACAGTATAAAGATGATAAATTAAGCAAAAATCAGTCACTGTCACTGTCAAAGTTCTTGACTAACAATGAATATCATTTTCAGATACAACATGGCTATGACCCTGAAACAAATTCCAAAATAATGCCGAAATGAAAGAAAAATGTAAGTGTATATAATATGAATTTTGAATAATTAATAATAAACAAAAATCATTTAATAACAAAAAGTGTTCAGACTGTATCAGACCGCATGGAGGGTATGCAGTTTAGCTTCACTGTTGAGAAGTTGGAATTCACAGTAATAGGAACGTATTTTGGATGTAACATCAGACTCTGTTCATAAATTGAAGTTTAGTCGAAAATAAATCCCCCCATATGACAAAAACCCTAATATCAGGAAATGTTCAAAGGATTGGATTTAGGCTTAAGAAAGTTTGAGCTCTAAATTGGGCAAGTCAATGACAACTTCTCACCTTAAATGAAATGTTACAGGAAGACATATTGTAGGCCTCTCATGCAAAACCACAGACAAGTCTAAAACAGCTGTGAAAGAATGCATGGATAAACATCCTCAAGGCAGATGTGAGGGTCTCATTAATAACTATAGGAAACAACTGGATCTTGTCATTGTTGTAAAAAACTTTAAACTAAAGGGCTCACTCACTGTTAAAAAATTAGTCATTAAATAAATACTGAAACAATAAATATACACATGAATGTGTGTGGGTGGCACGGTGGCGCAGTGGGTAGCGCTGCTGGAGTTTGCATGTTCTCCCCGTGTCTGCGTGGGTTTCCTCCTCCCACAGTCCAAAGACATGCAGGTTAGGTGCATTGGCGATTCTAAATTGTCCCTAGTGCGTGCTTGTGCCCTGCAGTGGACTGGCGCCCTGCCCGGGGTTTATTTCCTGCCTTGCCCCCTGTGTTGGCTGGGATTGACTCCAGCAGACCCCCCATGACCCTGGAGTTTGGATATAACAGGTTGGATAATGGATGGATGGTGTGTCTAGTATGTGTGTATTTCTGATTAAATATCAAAGTCAGAAGGTTCTGCTAATAATATTTGTCTAAAAAATGCTTTCAAAGAGCAAAATATTAATCCAATACATAAAGCTGAAAGTGTGTTTGTCTGGTATTTAAATTTACATCGTTGAATCGCTCTCTGCCAAATTCTTCACACACCCCCCATTTGTACAAAAGACCATAGGCTACCTTTCATGCTGAACTCTTTCCCCTTCAGGAACTTTATTTAGTGGCTGTATCCATACTTACTTAGAGAAGTAACCATTGGAAGAATTTTCGAGACTTTGCACGAGTACACAAAGCTGCTCGTCATGGTGGGTTTGGACAGTAAATTTTTTGTTTGAAGTTAAAATTATTCCCCTTTGGAAAATTACTCAGAGACCACGCCTGAGGTTTATTCCACCTTGGGCAGTACCAGGTGCCCCCGTTATTAGAATATATAGTTTTTTTCCTTAATGTTATTCCAAATTTATTCAAAATTTGCCGCCATAAACATATTTTATTCTATTGACTATTGTACTGTAACACTAATTGTTCACAACTTGTTTAATAACCTTTGTACTCTACTCTTTAAAAGAATATTGATGGAGGACAATATGATTAAAACTGTAGAGTTGGGTTATTGTGGTCTAAATTAAACCATACCTGGGTTCATTGTGATGAAGATGCCGCATGACCAAACTAAATTAATCTCTCGACCCTCAAAGACAAAACGCTGAAGGTTAGCTGAGAGAGCTGATAAGATGGATAGGATCTGTTGTGCCACCACAGACAGCACCTCAATGTTGATGCGGTTGAATTCATCAAAGCAGCCCCAAGCACCCGTCTATTTAAAAAAAAAAAAAAAAAAAAAAAACTGTTAAGAAGAAAAAGAAATTGATTTTGTCCATCAAATTATCCAAATTTCATTTCATAACATTGGTTTAATTAAATGAATTTTAACTTTTTCATTTCATTCTGCTAAATTTGACTGGAAATGTTATTATAGGAAGCTCTTAGATGTGCCACAAAACAACCCTAACACACTAAGGTTCATTAGTCACATGAAACTCTATGGTTGTTGTTTCATTTAAATGAATAATGCTTGTTTCGATACTAACCTGAATTGATGTTGGCCAAGGATAAAATAAAATGCACAACATGCAAAGAGGTCACCAAGGTGGCAGTTGAACAAAGAACACACCTTTATCATTTGATTAACTTCAATCCCCTATTACTGTCCTTGTATAATGCCATGTATGATGCCATGCGTAAAATTCACACTGAAACATGGTGTATAGACAAAACTGGAAATGTACGTACACACAAAAAATCCAGAAGCATAAAACTGTACGTATACCAAGTTCCATGTATCCCCTGAATGAATCCCAATGAACGTAAAATTTCGTGCACAAGCCTACAGTCCCACCCTGACTCCTCCCAGAATGTATCATATTTGCATATGCAAATCAATATAAATATCCCCTTTTGTTCAGTGTTAAGAATTTCAGTGGGTACGAAGTGGAGGCAAGGAAAAATATATTATTTGTTGGCTTAAGCAGTGGTGTAAGCAACAAAAGAAAGTTGATCGGGTCATATAGAATGGCAGAGACATTCAAAAGTTCAAGTTCAGAAAGTCACACAGTGCCTGAAATAAAAAAAGTGGTCAGATATCAAAGTTGATGTGACTTTGACATTAAGCCCTGTGCCAAGGGCACAAATCCACACGGTGATGGTGAAGGTGCTGCTCTGCCCAGCACGTCTTCGGTAGCTGGTTGCTCACACACTTCCACCTCAGAAACTGCCTGGTGACGCTGTTATGGGGTCATAAAATGCAATAGTGGATGCTGTAAGACAGGGGTCCTCAATCACAGTCCTGGAGGGCCACAATGGCTGCAGGTTTTTGTTCCAACCCAATTGCTTAATATGAAGCACTTATTGCTCAAATAACACTCCTGCTTCAATTTAATTTAGTATCGCTCGTTAAGATTTTGAACCCTTACTGCTTATTTTAGACTTAAACAGCTGTATTCTTGGTTTTTAATTGCTCCTAATTAGCAATAACATGCAAATGACATGCAGCATTTCTCCGTTTAGCTTGTTACCATTTACACCTGTGTGTATTTATCATGCACTATTGGGTTTAATTAAATACTTGGAAGGACAGCGAAGAGAAAAAAGTGAAGGATTGAGAATCACTCATCCATTTTAGCCTTCAGAACATTTGGATGATATCCTTAGATAGGGGAAGAAAATGTAGGATATGGGAATTACCTGACATAGCAGAGTTAAAGCACTAACAACCCATGAAATTAAATTATTGCCAAGAATTGCTTTATACTGTAATTAAGCAACTGGGTTAGAACAAAAACCTGAAGCCACTGCGGCCCTCCAGGACTGTGATTGAGGACCCCTGCTGTAAGAGGTGTGGCCAATGAACTAAGGAATATAAGGGCTGTACTATGTGATATTGACCACAAATTGAATTGGTTAAAAATAAATGCTGCATTTGATTAACTGTTTTTACATTCTGCTAATTATATTCAAATGAAATTGTAACACATTCTGTTTTGGCTGATCATTTGGTGGGTCAGGGTCAGGTTCATCATACTGCATCTCTACAGGTATGGGCAAGCAACGATTGTGTGCTACATTATGCAGCAAGCTACATGCTTGCACAATGCGACGCACATTCTCTGCACTATAGAACTGCACATTAATAGAATGTAAATGCTTTCTATTTACATAAGAAAATTCATTCCCTGAAGGTGCCTTTATAGCATAGCATTGGTGCCGAGTGCCACAATGGATAGATTCTCTGCTGTTCACATGGCTCCTTCAGGTGACTCGCTAGCCTTAAAAGGACTGCTTGCCTTTTGCCGCACTAGTTGGAAAAAGCACCTGCGACTGTGCAGAGCTGAAATTTTTATAGGTTTTTCAGCTGTAGATGATGTAAAGCCACCTCATTCCTTTGGTGATTCATCCCTGGCTGATGTAACTTGTCCAGTGCCTTGACCAGTTGACTGCTCTGATTACATTTGGAAAACCGGATGTTGCTGCGAATTGCACTTTGAAGTTTGCCAGTTCAACCACAGTGTAAGGAAATCTTATATACCTGAATGACAAGCAGGTAATACCTTCCTATACAGATGACTTGGTGCAACTCAGTGATGTCTGTGAAATACCTGATCATCAGCAAGTTCACGTTGAAAAGCTACTGTGGCTAAAAACCCGAGAATGGACAGACCTTCCAAAGAAGCAGGTACAGCACAATTCCTCAAAGTCTGCCTTTGTAAAGCTTGCGCCAGTTCAGCACAAAGCTCCAAGAGCATAGCTCTTGGAAATCAAAATCGACTTAGAAGTCAGTCATCATCATCTCTAAATATGCACTCTCTTCTAATTCTTCCATTTGCAATGTCTTCTAACAATGCTAAACTAGCAATGGTAGTTGGGATAGTTTGGCCATTCCATGCGCCATTACATTGTTACAGAATGACTGGAACTAAGTGAATTAAATTTGTAAATGATATGCAATTAATTTCGGTGTATTTGATAAATGCTGCATCATGGATACGAATATGAAAAAGAAGGGAAAAGACACAGAAACAGTAGCACTGCATTGACACCAGGTGCCACCAGTTTGCAAAACTGAGCAGAAAAGTGCGAACGCAAGGTGTTTGACTGCTGTGAAAATGTGTGTGGAGAAGAAGACACTAAATTTATAAAGTGCTTTTCAAGATACTCAAAGAGCATTACATACAAAGCTACTACCAATGTATGGATTATGCGACAGCTGCCATTTCTGTTCCAGTACACCCAGCACACATTAGTTATTAGGTGATGAAGAGATGAGAGAGATAATTAGCCAGTTAGAAGCTGTGGATGACTATGAAAGCAGAATGTCCGGGCTGGGAAGGGCAAATTAACCAGCGCATTGGCAAACTCCCTACTCTTTATGAAAGATGATAAGGGATCTTTTATGACGCCAGAGAGTTAGGATTTCTGGCTCACCTGAAAAAGACATCATTTTTACAGCACAGTGTCCCAGTCATTGCACTGGGGCATTGGGATCCACAATCCACTGAGCGTCCCCTGCCGGCCTCATCAACACCTCTTCCAGCAGCAACCCAAACCTTTCCTAGATGGTCTCTTAGTTTCAGGTGGATTACCTGATCCAAAGGGCATGTGGTATGGCTGCTGGCCAAAGGTGTATAGATACACACGTCTAGGCTGGGATTCAGATTTCTGTAGTTGTGAAGCTGCAGAGCTAACATTACAACTGTGTGAAGAGCATATGACTGACATATACCTAGTGAATTTAAATTAATTTAAATCACATTAAATTATTTGTATTGAGTAGGGTCACAGTATTTCTACCATGACTACATGTATTTATGTATAGAGGTCTATATTTTTATGTATTGGGTACCTTCTGACTCACCTACTATATGCCCCGAGAGTAATGTATAACAGATCAAAATGGACAGATGGACATCTTTACAGTAAAAAGATTTGGACGTAGATTTGGTTGAAAACATTGCTCTTCCAAACTGGATCCTAGCCATTATAGTGTAGTTCAGGCTCCTGCTTGTGACTGATTACCTGTGCCAGTCCTGAGTACATTCGGCCCATGGATTTGAAGTCGAGCCCCTCTGAGCAATTGACGACAATGACATACATTCCAAGAGCCTTTCCTAAGTCTTTCACCGTTTCTGTCTTCCCAGTGCCTGCTGGGCCTTTAGGAGACCCTCCACGGTGTAGGTGCAGCGCTGTGGTTAAAGTCATGTAGCACCTAAAGTAAGGGCAACAGGAAATCTTCATGTCAAATGTCAGGCACATATAGCAAGTCAAAAATGTACATATTAACAAATAGCTTTATTCAAAAACTTAGTAAAGTATCATAGATGTTAACATAGTTAAAGAAAAAAGCAGTTTTATTTTTGAAGTAATTGAGCAGTTTTTTCTTCCCTACCCAGAGTTAGTAGTGAAAGCTCTTAACAAATTTGAGAAGAGCTGACACCAACAATGCTGAATAATCCATCCATCCATTATCCAACCCGCTATATCCTAACTACAGGGTCACGGGAGTCTGCTGGAGTCAATCCCAGCCAACACAGGGCGCAAGGCAGGAAACAAACCCTGGGCAAGGCATTAGCCCACCGCAGGGCACACACACCACATACCAAGCACGCACTAGGGACAATTTAGGATTGCCAATGCACCTAACCTGCACATCTTTGGACTGTGGGAGGAAACCGGAATACCCGGAGGAAACCCATGCAGACACGGGGAGAACTTGCAAACTCCACGCAGGGAGGACCTGGGAAGCGAATGCTGAATAATTGCCTTCAGAAAATTGCATTTTCACATGAACACTTTATTTTGAATGCAGTTGTTTAAAAGATATTTTTCTTCTATTTAAGATAATTTATTTAACAAGTATGAGTTTGAGGGCATGCAAATTAACACACATCCTTAGTAAGTAAAATTATTAGAAGAACCTGTGCACCTGCTTATCCAAGCAGATATCTAATCAGCCAATAACATGGCAGCAGCGTGATACATACAGTCATACAGATACAGGTCAGAAGCTGCAGTTAATGTTCACATCAAACACCAGAATGTGGAAAAGTGTGATCTCAGTGATTTCAACAATACCAGACAGGCTGATGTGAGCATTTCTGTAACTGCTGACCTCCTGGGATTTTCACACACATAGTCTCTACAGCTTACTGAGAATGGTGCAAAAAATGAAAAACATCCAGTCAGTAGCAGCTCTTTGGATGGAAACGCCTTGTTGATGAGAGAGGTCAGAGGAGATTGGCTAGACTCATTCAAGCAGATAGAAAGGCTACGGTTACTCAGGTGACTAAGCTGTACAATTGTGGTGAAGAGAAAATAATCTTAAAATGCACAACATGCAGAACCTTGAAGTAGATAGGCTACAACAGTAGAAGAAAACGTTGGGTTCCACTCCTTCCAGCCAAGAACAGCAGGCTGAGACTGCAGTGGGCATAGACTCACCAAAACTGGAACGTTGCAGACAGGAAAAACAAAACCATTTCTGCTAAGGCACTTAGATGTTACGGTCAGAATTCGATTCCTAAAGCATGGATCCTTCCATGCCACCTGTCTTGCAGGTTGTAGTGATGGTGGAAAACTTTTTTTGGTACATTTTGGATCCATTAGTATCAATCAATCATAAATTCTCACAGTCTATTTGAATATTGCTGCTGACCACGTAAATCCCTTCATGGCCACAACGTATCCATCTTCTAATAGCTACTTCCCACATGGTAATGCACCATGTCACAAAGCAAAAGCACCACAAAGTGGTTTCATGAATGTGACAATGATTTTAGTGTTCTTCAGTGGCCTTCCCAGTCACCAGATCTGAATCCAATAGAACACCTTTGGCATGTGGTAGAATAGGAGAGTAACAGCATGAATGTGCAGCTGACACATATGAAATCACGTCAGTGTGGACCAGAATCTCAAAGAAATGGTTCCAAAATCTCATGTGATCCACGCAATGAAGAGCCAACACTGTTTTCAGCGCAAAAGGAGCCCCTATCCAGCATTAGTGTAGTGTTCCTAATAAATTGCTCAG
Source organism: Polypterus bichir lapradei (assembly GCA_026402145.1). Classification (NCBI taxonomy): domain Eukaryota; kingdom Metazoa; phylum Chordata; class Cladistia; order Polypteriformes; family Polypteridae; genus Polypterus; species Polypterus bichir. The sequence continues at coordinate 135,443,968 of JANRMT010062791.1, forward strand.
TGAGTGAACACTTTCCTTAACAGAAAAGTTGCTACACGATGATTTAAAAAAAATAATTTTTTCAATAGTAAGTTTTTATGAGATATTTCAAATTCTGTACGCCTCATTACAGTCTCCTTACTTTTCTGGTTCCCTAGAAAGTTTCCCTATTTTGCTGAGGATTCTGTCCCCCTTATTTTCTTTTCTTTTCTCACAAGTGGTTGGCATTTATGGCCATCTTGCACACTCTGCATCTGACGCTTATCTGACTGCTTTCAAACAACTCTATCCAGTCATCTATGCTTTGAAGAGGCAAAGCATTGTTGTCCTCATACCAAGAGCACACATGGGCGTGAATTTCAAATCCTTTTAACATCTTCTGCCCACTAAAATGTACAACACTTCATTGTTCTTTGGTGCAAACCAATAGATGCGGAGAAATATTCATTATTCTGTAGCAATCTCATACACTGTGAGCAAGATCTATAGTAGCAGGGTACGGAGCCACAAGAATAAGAACACTAGTGCTGCAAAATGTCAAAGAACTACCTGAAAAAACACTTGGAAAGATGAAAAGATGGAACCTTTTTGAAGAACCTTCATAAAACTCTTTAGAATTGGATAAGTGTTTATGCACAAATTCCCAAAGGGTATAAATAATAAACCAAGCTATCCATTATTCACAGGCCCTTGACTAACATTTGAACTCTGAACATTTGAAGTCTTTGAAAAGAAATAAATCTGTAACAATGAACTACCATCTATTTCTATATAATCTAGAGTACTAGGTACTAGTACTGTGTTAGCCATTATGGATGTGGTGAGAGGTTAAGCAAAATGACACCTTTTATTGGCTAACTAGAAAGATTACAATGTGCAAGCTGGGGCCTGAGTTGCCTCGAAAGCTTGCATATTGTCATCTTTCTAGTTAGGCACTGAAATGTGTCATTTTGCTTAACCTCTCACCATATATAATCTAGACAAAGCTAAACTGACACATGATGTGAAATCATCTGTAAAGTTCCAAACTGTTGCTGGCATCATGTACTTTAATTTTAATTGCTCATAAAAATGCATATATGTTTGAACAACTTCCAACATTTTAAACTTGGAAAACCTGCAGGCAGATTTAATAATATTCTCTAATAAGTATATTCCATACAAAATGACATTTTCCTAAGTCTAAACATTTTTTTTTTTTTTTTAATACTGAAGTTTATTTACTTGCAATTCAAAGCAGAACTTCATAGATTTTGATCTGTGCAGTATTTTTGAATGGAAACTTACAGCTTAAAGCATGGAAACTTACAAGTCAAATTGCACAAATAGCCTCAGTTACGCAAGGAATCACAACAGCAGTGTAGTCTGTTAAGTCTCCTTCATGTTATTCATGCATATTGACAACATCATTACCTTAAGCATTCAGTCCCTCAGCACTGACTGACTTTTGTTGCCCCTAAACAAATACATTCATCATCCATCCATCCATCCATCCATCCAGTATCCAACCCGCTATATCCTAACTACAGAGTCACGGGGGTCTGCTGGAGCCAATCCCAGCCAACACAGGGCGCAAGGCAGGAAACAAATACATTCATCATTGCAATCATAATTTTCAGTTTCCTTTTCCCAGTGAGGGATGCAGTGGCAACAAGCTGAGCTGGGCTGACCAGGCCTTTCCATTCAGCAACTTCCTTCAACACCTTCTAGAGAAACTCTGGACACCCCCCACATCATCTCTTTGGTGTGTCCTGGGTCTGTCCCTCAATTATGGGTTGCCCTAACGACATGCCATTCCATCTCAGCTGGCTTATCTTGATCTGGAAAAGAGTGATTCTCCTCCAAGCTCCTCATCCTGCAATGGAGAGGGAACCCAGCAATCCTGTGCAAAAGTCTCACTTAAGATGATTAAACTTGAATTTGCAATGTCACCACCCAAACCTCATGACCCATTGGAAAGGATGGAGATGTTGACTGACTGACTGGTGCTGTAAATTTAAATATTCATCCAATAACTCAGCCCCTTCAACATCTTCACCCAGTACAACTTCTATAAAAAAGCAATTGTGCAGATAATTGTTCGACCTCACGATTGCTTCTACCATCACTGGTGAACAAGACCCTAAGGTCTATGAACTTCTCTACCTGGTACCGCTCATTTCTAAATTAGTAAATTATTTCTGATTTAAACATATTATAGCTAATTCACAATAAAATACATCATTATAAAAAGAATGCTAGTCATTTTGTTGTAAATACTTCGGAAACTGACACATGATGCCAGAATAAATGATACAAAAGCAATGAAAGTGCTCAGATACCACAATTAAAAATGAATGAAGTGTTTTACCAAAAGGCGTCTATGTAGGCAAATCGTCCTAAACCATTATTATTACTATTATTAGTAGTAGTACCGTTACAATTAAATTTATTCATATAGTTCATATACAAACCAATAACTAACTTCTCAACAGCTTCACAATGTCAAATAGAAACAATGAACATTATTTTGCTGAGTATTTATTAGATTCCTACCTGTCAGTAAGTGGTGTAATGACTAAGCGTCCAGAGTTGCCCAGATACTCATACCCATACTGGAAATGAGTGTTAGTCTGTCTGATTACACAGTCGTCGACATCCTTTAACCGCAAAAAAAAGTTATAATTATTATCTGTCAGTAGTACTTTAATAGACCACAGTTCAGAAAATACTTTTAGGTTTTAAAAAGTAGCTGTTAACAAGGTACAATTAAACAATGAACTGTATATTAGAATTCCAAGATAATAAATTCTAAGTCAAAATAAAAATAAATTAAAGTATGACTGGGTTACACTCAGTGCAGTTGTAGATATAATTCAGGCTATTGGGGTACACTCATCCCTTTGTAGGAAACAGTATGGAACTCAGGATGGCCAACATGATGGCCACTCTGATGATTATACTTGAAAGACGACGACATGAAAACCCAGAACTGTTACACAGTTACCCTCCCACATTTTTTCTGATGTGTCATAAAATATTTTGCCAAATTACTGTTTTTTCTTTTCTATTAAACTTTGAGGATATTTACTTTGTTTTATTTGCGGAGGAAACTAGTTTGTGTTTTGTGATTAAAAAAATGAAATACAATATGAGCATTTTTTGTCATGTTTTTATTTGTATTTAAATAAACACATTAATTAATGAGACTGTGAGGGATCACAATTAACAGTAGATTGGTAGGGTTATAAAAAAATACCAGATTAAGAGTTTGTAGTTATATTCTTCTACTGTACTTCATTTACTATAGAGTCTATTTTAATTCTAGGCTTTTTGTTGGAGATTGTTTCATTCCACTTTGGTTGGCACAAAATTTCTTTTAATGATTCTCATAATGAAAGATACATGTGTATATATCTTCTCCTCCACTTATTTTCAAATGTGAGTTTCGATATTAGAACCAAAAATATTGTTACCTTGTCCCAGTAAAGTCGGAGCTGACTGAGCCACTCAAACGCAGTCACATCCATGCAGCCTGACTTGACCAATTTATCAAGGACATCCCTGGCATGAACTTCCACTGTCACTAGCGCCACGATTTTCAGACGCATAATTTTTGCAAGGTTTCCCCGAATTGCTTCTGAGTACTTGTTAAGCATTGACACCTGAACAGCAAAATAAAAAACAAACAAAAAATTAACCAAGAGCTACACTGTTAGTTAGACAGACAGACAGACAGACAGACAGACAGACAGACAGATAGATAGATAGATAGATAGATAGATAGATAGATAGATAGATAGATAGATAGATAGATAGAGAGAGAGATAGAGATAGGCACTATATTGGACAGATGGCTATGAAAGATGCTACATTGACACAGATAGATAGATAGATAGATAGATAGATAGATAGATAGATAGATAGATAGATAGATAGATAGATAGATAGATAGATAGACAATATATTGGACAGATAGCTATGAAAGATGCTATATTGGATAGATGGATAGATAGATAGATAGATAGATAGATAGATAGATAGAGAGAGAGAGAGAGAGATAGGCACTATATTGGACAGATGGCTATGAAAGATGCTACATTGACACAGATAGATAGATAGATAGATAGATAGATAGATAGATAGATAGATAGATAGATAGATAGATAGATAGATAGATAGATAAACTCAAAATATAAGTAATGGTGATTTCATTGCTAAAAATGCCAATACAAGTCTAGAGACACAATTGTTCAGCTGCAAAGTTTTCATCAGATATACACACATATGTGTCTCCACTCTAACTTACTTCATAAAGTATTTCTTCAATGGTGACTATTCACTATGTATCTTTATTATATTCAGCCCAACAAAGTATATATTGACAGATATTTTTAAAACTGCAGTACTGACAGTTAAAACGATTTGTTCAAAAAGCCTGAGGAAAGATTTGACCTTGTGGTTTCAAGTGAAGCTCCTGAGCTTCAATAAAACTTAGCTGCTTTAGGGGGAAAAAAGCATCTCCAGCCAAAGCTCTTTAGACTTGCATGAAAAAATAGCATTGAAATTTGTAATCACAAAATTTACCATAACATTACCATTACAGAGTTATTAAAATTTCCTTTAAAAATTCAAAGGGAAATGTAAAACACATGTACCTTAAAATGTTAATATACATTTCACTGTATTTTTCAAAGTGATGCAATATTCAGGGGCATTATTGTAATGAGTGGCAATAATAGAGTAAGCAAATGAGATGTCTTGTATTAATGAGAATCTAAATTTAGTGTTGCAAGCATTAAACTTAATGTGCCGAAGGGACTGGGGAAAAAGGTAGAGTAAATAATGAGAATAGCTGATTTAAAGGGCACCTATTCTTCTAAGCATGTTTGATATTAGATGTCCTTGTTATCTGGATGGATAGGGGAGAAGGGTGGCAGACTTGATTTTCATAAGATGTACTGGCATTGTGTGTCTGACTAACATGCATCTCATTATTTGTATTATAATCTATAAATACAATGGACATTTAAAAAGTATTTGGTAGTCTGTTACACATTTGTTTAAATAATGAACAAACAAATATTCAAAATCATTTGATTAACATGTTTAACAAGTACAAATGTAAAAGGTCAACTTTTCAACAGAAGATATAAATGACTGCAAAACACATTTTAGATTTTGTGACGAGATGCTTTATTTCGCTTAGACAAGAAGACTGCATTGAGTAGAATGAAGTGTTTCAGAAGCAAACAGCAACTTGTACATGTTATATAATTTTACCAATGTCTGTTATGGCTTTCTGTGTCTGTATTACTAGTAGTAGTATTGTGACATGTCTGATTGCATCCTCACTACATATCTCATTATACAGCATATAACATCAAGCACTATGGATGGCATGCCATTATATCACAGGGCACTCTCTGGTACACACCCACGCTTTCTCATGCCAGGCCAATTAAGAATAACCATAATCTAAAATAATACATAAGCGGACAACTAGACACAACATATTTTTAGGGTTTTACAACATGCACCTTCACTGTGTTCTACAGTTAGTAGTATGAAACGAGTTATGCTTGCAGGAAATAGGCTAGCTAATTTTAAGTCATACCATTCAGGCGGTGTGCAGTTTTGTTCTGAATGGAGACCATTTTAAGATCAAACTGCGGAATGGACACAATGTAAGTAGTGCAGTAGATTGTGCAGAGTAATAATTTCATTAGCTAACTGATAATGGCTTCTGTGTTTTTCCCATTGCTTTATGACCTGCTAATTTCTTTATAATATTCTATGATCTGCTAGACTACAGAAAGATAGCATCAAAATTAGACTTGCAGTGAAAACCTTTCAAAAAAAGTCAAAATCCAATGTGACAAAAATACTTAATTAGTCCATTATGAGGGCAGATATTCAGAGAGTGTTTTCCTTTGACATTATAGACAATGACAGTTGATATGATCTTTCACATGTAATGAGTTACCAGGCAGACAACAAACTGTTTTGCAGGAAAGTCTACTTGGTCATCTCCACTCCACAGGAGGCAAGTCAGTGATGCTGTTGATTGTACAGTATCTTGTGTGTGTGTGTGTGTGTGTGTGTGTGCTATGACTGTGATGGAATAAATATGAAGTTGTACAGAATTTGAAATGATTCTCATTACTTACCCCGAACATAAACATTTACCCTCAAGTTGTGCCCTGGACTGTAATGATTTCGAGACTAGATATCACAGAGTTGTCTGTGTTAATCAGTGTGAATTTCTCTTCAGAGTCACTCATTGGTATTAGATATATATAAACAAAAGACCTGTGTGTGTGTGTGTGTGTGTGTGTGTGTGTGTGTGGGGCAGTCCGCTCTGCTCAAGCTCAGCCATAGCCACTAGATGGCGCACACATGCACTTTTAAATTTTTTCGGCACTTGCATGCACCTCACTTCTCATTACGAAAGAGCTGTGTGCAGCAAACAACAACGCTGTGTTAATGACACAGATGAAGAGATGCAATATCGAAACGAAGCAATTGCCACAGCTCAAAAACATGCAAGTGAAACACCTCAGCAATGGAGGGCAAGTCTTGTAGTTTTCACTAAAAACATTGTCCATCTGGAGGTATTTTCTCAAGACAATAATAATAGGACTTGTATGGCTAAGATATGGTATTTCCAGTGCCTTCTTACAAAAGCCAGTTGGGCAGCAAGCACAGGTGGGTCCACATCCTCTGCCCCAGGTAATTCTTATTAGTTATCTGACTCCTCTCCAAGTTCATGAATACAGTAAAACTGCTAGGGTGTCTTCGGGTTGTTTTCTTTTTTTTTTGAAGACTACACACAGCTAGTCATGTATAAATCCGAAATGTGTAAAACTTCCTTGAGATATAAAGTATGTTTTTGCTTTAGATCAGTGGTGAACAATGTCAGTCCTGGAGGCTGCAGTGGCTTCAGATTTTGTTCCAACCCAATTGCTTAATGAGAAGTCAATTATTGCTGATGAAACACAATCTACAATATAAGAGTTAAAGCACTGACAAGCTATGAAATTAAAATAAGATCTGTTATTGGCAAGAACTGTCTTCTGATTAAACAACTAAGTTGAAACAAAAATGTGCAGCCACTGCGGCCCTCCAGAACTGCTCACCCCTGCTTTAGATGTAGACCACCCAGTGCATATTATTTGAAATGTAACAAACAGGTAGGTAGATAAATACAGGTTGTTTGTTAATAAAAACCTTCTTTTTTTCATGTTACAGAGTTCGGGACAAACAGGTATAAAGTTGACAATTCCATGTGATTTTAATAGTGAAATAAATGGTAGCCACAAGGCAAAGTATCACATGTAACAAAACCTATTGACCTGACAATACAAACCACAAAAGAGATAAAAGAACTGTTACACAATGCATTTTGGATTGGAATGACTTTATAAACGTATTTTACCCACACTTGAAACTTGCTAACAACAATGAAAATGTGCCCTGAGCATGAATTTTAATGCATTGGCAAATACATGTTACTAGGCGACTTACTGAAAGATCCAGAGTACATCATTCAAATTCTGTTCTGGGCACGCGCTGGGTGGATTTGGAAAATTCTCTCACAACCTTCATTAAGTTAACTGGTAAAGATAAACTGAGAGGTTTTAAGTGTTTGCCCTGTGAATGACAGGCAACTTACATACTGTACAGTGGGTTACTTCCATGTACTGCATGATGCAGACAGGATAATCTTTGGCACCAAATGGAAAAAACAGATTCAAAAATAGATAAAGAACGGATGTATCATATTAGTGTATGTCATCAATCTGTCCATTTTGTGACCCCTCTTACCCAATGTGGGGTTTTGAGAAGACAGAGCCTACCCCAGTTACAGAAAGTGCAAGGCAAGAAATATACCTGGGCTGGGTGCAAGCTATTAAATATTTTATTATATTTAATTATTTTTTAAATTGTAATAAGTAAAGTTAACTATGTGGAGGACCAGATTATCTTTAGCTGCTGATTGTTTCCTAAAGAGGAGATCACTTGCCATGCCAGTTGCTTAACTGCAATATCTGTTCTCTCTTGTCTTATATCAATGTCTTATATTACTTCAGTTACTCTACCTTATGAAAAATGGTTAAAAAATGACCCCCGGCTTTGACACTTCTCACTGATGCTGTTGTCAACTAGCACTTTTTAAATCAATCATTCAGTATAGGCTTGAGAGCTGCAATCAGTCAAGCCATTTTTGACTGACTACTTATTATTATCGCCCTTACCCTGTCTTCTCTCTCTTGTTTGGTGGGTAGTATAATTGGATTTTTCTTTAATATGGTTGTGCACTGTTCTAAACTCATGCTCTTCTGGGTGTCTTTTAAGGAGTGTTCAGACCCTACAGTATGATTTTTGACCTAAAAGGCTTTATTAAAAATGTCACTATTTTGAACATTCTCTTTAGACACCATTTTGTATGGGCAATGAGTACTTCTACTTTGTGGATTTCATGTCATTAGATAGATAGATAGATAGATAGATCCCTGAAAACTCTTTATTGAAGCTTTTCTTTTTAATTTTCTGGCTTAAAAAGATCTCCTTCTTTTTAACTTTTGACTTTGATTTTGGTTTTGCCCTTTATATTCCAAGGAAAGATAGGATTGCCTATGAACTTTGTGCATCTCTGACTACATTTTCTCTTCCTGTGGTTGTCCTTCTGTGTAGCTCAGGCAGTACAGTGGGGTGGTGGTGGTGGTGGGGGGTGATATTTGATTATGACTATTGGATGGAGCTCTCAATATACAAAGGTGTAAGGCTTATTTATTTACGAGATGCGCACTTCACTAATACCTCTGTAAAGGCAGGTTATCATGGCAGTTATCACAGCATTTAAGCTACATTCTCTGGGTTTAAAATAAGTTTATGAATTATGTAACTTCTGTGATATCATTAAATCTTGACATCGTCTTAGAATGATTACCTTAGAGCAGGGATGTCAAACTCCAGTCCTGGAAGGCCGCAATGGCTGCAGGTTTTCATTCTAACCCTTCTCTTAATGAGTGACCTGTTTTTGCTGCTAATTAACTTCTTTTGAATTTATTTTATTTGACTTGCTCTTGAAGATTCAGACCAAATAATTGTTTCTTTTTCCTTAATTAGTAGCCAAACAATAATAAGATACAAAATGAACTGAAACTGAGACCATCATACAATATCTAAAAATGCAAAGGGTGAAGGTCTCAGGAATGCTGATCTGCTCAGGTCCCCTAAACATTTTAACAGCGGTCTTAGAAAAGTAAAAAAAAAAATCAACCGTTTTGAAAATGTCTGCTATTACACAATGAGAGCAGCAACAAGCCATGGAATTAAAGAACGGGTTTAATTAGCAACAACACTCTGTGCCTAATTAAGCAACTGGTTGGAGTTTGAGGCCCTGACTTAGTTGCTCTTCTGTTGACTCCCTCACTTCACATTTCATTTCATTTCTGTTTAAGGAAACAAATGCAGCAATTCAAACGAATGATAAAGACATTCTGGGAACAAGTCAATTAAAATTAATTCAATAGAAGTTAAATAGCAGCAAAAATAGGTCACTAATTAAGAAAAGGGTTAGAATGAAAACCTGCAGCCAGGGCCGGATTTAGATGAAAAGAGGCCCTAGGCTATTCCACTTATGAGGCCCTTTCACCTCCCATTTTTAAGTTTGTTCAAATTGCTAACAATTTGAATGTAGGCCCCTCTTGATCTTGAGGCCCTAGGCTGAAGCCTAGTTAGCCTATAGGAAAATCCGGCCCTGCCTGCAGCCACTGCGGCCCTTCAGGACTGGAGTTTGACATCCCTACCTTAGAGCATTAGCAACCCACACACAAAGAGTAGACTTACCTGCTTTTTCCTCAGGCTCTTTAGGGCTCCTTTGTCTGCTCTCTCTTTGGTGGTGATCAAAGACTTGGTGACATCAGTTGTCCATTGGATTTGACTAGAGGTGATTAGCATCTATCAAAGAATAAAGCAGAGTAACTTGAAAATGTATTTAATGCGAACGATCAATGGAATCAGCTTGGATGCAAATGATAAAGGTCCTTTTGCAACAACTGCTGCATACTGGAATATTTTTCAGCACTATGTGGAAGCTGCAGTTATAGTGTTGTTGTAAAGCAATCTGGAAGTTTGGCCATCTTAAGTCAGAGATTAAAATATTGTTTAAAACAGGACCAAATTGACTAGGACATGGCCTGAAATATCCACTTAGAAACAATTTCAGGCCCATTTGTTTTCCTGATTTTGCAGAAGCTGTGAATTTCCCATACATCTAGATCCAGAAAAATAAAATGGAGACTGAAGACATACATCTAGATGTTTCTTTTCCATCTGTTGCCTCAAGACTGGAGTTGAATTAATTCAGTTTACCTCACAGTGACGTGTAATCACCACATACAGTGTGCTGCACTCTGCCCTCACTAATTAACTGAAGGCTTTGCCACACACCTCATTTGTAGCTGGTGATTATTTCATTTTCTAGAATGTTTTTCTATTCATTTTTGGCTTTTATTACTCATAATTACAGACTTTTATCTTGGCTTCTTGCTCTTTAACTATTACAATGTAGATGTTGAAAATATACAGTACAGGCCAAAAGTTTGGACACACCTCCTCATTCAATGTGTTTTCTTTATTTTCATGACCATTTACAGCACTCCATCACTCTCCTTCTTGGTCAAATAGCCCTTACACAGCCTGGAGGTGTGTTTGGGGTCATTGTCCTGTTGAAAAATAAATGATCGTGCAACTAACCTGACTTCTGCACAACACAACTGCTGGTCCCAACCCCATTGATAAAGCAAGAAATTCCACTAAATAACCCTGATAAGGCTCACCTGTGAAGTGAAAACCATTTCAGGTGACTACCTGTTGAAGCTCATCGAGAGAATGCCAAGAGTGTGCAAAGCAGTAATCAGAGCAAAGGGTGGCTATTTTGAAGAAACTAGAATATAAAACATGTTTTCAGTTATTTCACCTTTTTTGTTAAGTACATAACTCCACATGTGTTCATTCATAGTTTTGATGGCTTCAGTCATGAAAATAAAGAAAACACATTGAATGAGGAGGTGTGTTCAAACTTTGTACTGTACTAAGCCCTTAAAGCATTTTCTTTTGAGGTCATTTTATGTATTTTTGAATTTCATATTAAATCGGTACAATTGAATACATCCTATTATTTACTTTACTTGCAATTTCATTGTCAAGATGCAACTCCTGTTTGCTAAAGGGCCCATCCTAGAAGTCACACCATATGACACTTGATAAGCAGACGCCAAGGGTGTGTCTTCTTCTGAGGTCCGACATTCATGGGAGTAATTGCATGTCATTTTGTGTGTTTCTGGTAGCAAAATAAGTAGCAAATACCCTTTTTATATCGAGTTTGGTTAGAATTCTGGTTTTGTTTTATTTTCAATATTATTTTGAATAATTAACATTTTGTGGTTGCTATTACTATTCTGGTTTAAGTTTGCTTTGGTATTTCGACCTACAAATCTTCTCCTGATTCGCTCTTGCCAGCTTCTTTTTGTAGGAGGGTAGTTTGGATTTAAAAATCAGATGGGCTTTTTCTGTGCTGCAGTCCAGCTGAACTTTACGCTCTTCCATATGACATTTAAAAGAAAAGAAGTACTTTGTGGCAGAACACCATTTTTAAACACTATATTTTCCTTTACCTACACAGCTTTTATTTCACTGCTAAATGGGGGTCTTCATGTTGCTGTGTTAATGCCCAAAAGGAAGGCATACATTCTCAAAACAGTGTAAACGTCTCTATCAGTTGGCTCACTGAGGTTGCCGTAGATGTATTCAGACTTTTCCCAATCTGTGGTGTCAACACAGTCCTGTGATGTTCCCTCCATTTTGGCAAACAGTTATAGCATCATAAATGGCTTTCTGCCCTTTGATCCTTCTGTTATATTTTTGTCAGGGTTTCTCCCGTGGTTTATGTTTAAATTTATTTTTTCTGTCTTCTTCATTAAATTTACAGTATTGGTCATTTTTGTTAATACTGTTATGCCCATTTATCATTATGTAGATAAATGTTTAAGGTCTAATTAGTTATGCCGTGGTAGCACTGCTGCCTCACAGTAAGGAGACCCCCGTTTGCATCTCCGGGTCCTCCCTGCTTAGAGTTTGCATGTCCTCCCCATGCCTGTGTGAGTTTCCTCTGGATGCTCTGGTTACATTCCACCAATGAAAGACATCCATGTTAGGTGGATGTTTGTGTGTGTTTGTTCTGCGATAGGCTGGCGCCCTGTTCGGGGATTGCCCCTGCCATATGTTTATTTTTGTTATTTGTAAATTATTTGCCATTTATTTATTATTTAGTTTCAATGTGTGTGACTGTGTTCTACTGATTTGTAGGTGTATCGTCAAGAGGTGGGACCACTCTTATCTCACCATTAGGGACCACAACCCACCAGCCTCCAAGAGCAGGCTGGCAAAATGAGTTCCTTGTGGTTCATTGAATGTGCGTCAAGGTATAGAGTTGTGCGAGCATTGATATTTCTTTCTTTTTTGATGGGTTTCTTACTTTTACTTCTGTTTATTGGACTGGGACTGTGACTTTGGGGACTGGTTAGCTCTGGATTGCCTTTAGGTAGCTCCTTTTTGCTCTGGTTTTCAGCCTTTGCTATTTGTTTTTGATGACAGAAATATTTTCATTTATAAAGATTGACTTTTCAAGCTGGAGATTTACTGTCCCTCACCTTGCAAGATAAATGTATTAATATTTTTTGATATTCATGATATACTTTGGAGCACTACTAAAATTTTGACAGTTCTGCATGTTTTGTACCTTGTGGACTGAAGCCACCTACAGTTGTGCTTGAAAGTTTGTGAACCCTTTAGACTTTTCTATATTTCTGCATAAATATGACCTAAAACATCATCAGATTTTCACTTAAGTACTAAAAGTAGATAAAGAGAAACCAGTTAAACAAATGAGACAAAAATATTATACTTGGTCATTGATTTATTAAGGAAAATGATCGAATATTACATATTTGTGAGTGGCAAAAGTATGTGAACCTTTGCTTTCAGTATCTGGTGTGACCCCCCTTGGCAGCAATAACTGCAACTAAACGTTTCCGGTAACTTTTGATTATTCCTGCACACTGGCTTGGAGGAATTTTAGCCTATTCCTCCGTACATAACAGCTTCAACTCTGTGATGTTGGTGGGTTTCCTCACATTAACTGCTAGCTTCAGGTCCTTCCACAACATTTCGATTGGATTAGGGTCAGGACTTTGACTTGGCCATTTCAAAACATTAACTTTATTCTTCTTTAACCATTTGTTGGTAGAATGACTTGTTTGCTTAGGGTCTTAGGGTCTTGCTGCATGACCCACCTTCTCTTGAGATTCAGTTCATGGACAGATGTCCTGACATTTTCCTTTAGAATTCTCTGATATAATTCAGAATTCATTGTTCCATCAATGAAGGCAAGCCGTCCTGGCCCAGATGCAGCAAAACAGGCCCAAACCATGATACTACCACCACCATGTTTCAGAGATGGGATAAGGTTCTTATGCTGGAAGGCAGTGTTTTCCTTTCTCCAAACATAACGCTTTTCATTTAAACCAAAAAGTTCTATTCAAACTGCAGAAGAGCAGCAATGTTTTTTTTGGAGAGCAGTGGCTTTCTCCTTGCACACCATTGTTGTTCAGTGTTCTCTTGATGATGGACTCATGAACATGAACATTAGCCAATGTGAGAGAGGCCTTCAGTTGCTTAGAAGTTACCCTGGGGTCCTTTGTGACATCGCCGACTATTACACGCCTTGCTCTTGGAGTGATCTTTGTTGGTTGACCACTCCTGGGGAGGGTAACAATGGTCTTGAATTTTGTCCATTTGTACACAATCTGTCTGACTGTGAATTGGTGGAGTCCAAACTCTTTAGAGATGGTTTTGTAACTTTTTGCAGCCTGATGAGTATCAACAACTCTTTTTCTGAGGTCTTCAGAAATCTCCTTTGTTTGTGCCATGATACAGATAGATAGATAGATAGATAGATAGATAGATAGATAGATAGATAGA
>JANRMT010062791.1:135457984-135481768 GCA_026402145.1 Polypterus bichir lapradei
AGATAGATAGATAGATAGATAGATAGATAGATAGATAGATAGATAGATAGATACACTTCCACAAACATGTGTTGTGAAGAGCAGACAGATCCCTGTTCTTTAAATAACACTGGGTGCCCACTCACACCTGATTGTCATCCCATTGATTGAAAACACCGGACTCGAATTTCACCTTCAAACTAACTGCTAATCCTAGAGGTTCACATACTTTTGCCACTCACAAATATGTAATATTCGATCATTTTCTTCAATAAATAAATAAACAAGTATAATATTTTTGTCTCATTTGTTTAACTGGTTTCTCTTTATCTACCTTTAGGACTTGAGTGAAAATCTGATGATGTTTTTGGTCATATTTATGCAGAAATATAGAAATTTCTAAAGGGTTCACAAACTTTCAAGCACAACTGTAGCTTCCTAGGGTCAGGCTCCCCTGGGGTGAAACCTGTTTTTGGGCAGGTCAAGTAGACTTCTCACTTGTTTTTGGGGAAATTTTTGAAGGCCCCATTTGGGTATCATGCATTATTATAATACTGTTCTCACAGTTAAGAGACAGTAGGTTACCTTTACTCATTCAATTCTTTGTGATGAAATGCAAGTCCACCCATCATATTAACAGGTAAGTAAAAGTTGCCATTAATTCTACAACAAGTAGTGAAAAGAGGATATACATGTTTAAAATAAGACAATGTCTCCATTTTAAATATATAATCAAGGTGAAGATGGCCACAACCAGTCTAAACAGCTACTTTAGGCAGCTTCAGTCTTGGCAGAAGGATAGTTGGCACACTCAAAAATGCTTTTGTAAAGTTTGTAAAGAGCAAAGAAGTTTGATGACAGTGCATATAATGAATCAAATGTTATGTTGCAGATACAGTATACAGCAATACAGTATATGATAGATAGCTAGATAGATAGATGTTAATGTTAATTGCTTATCTAAATAAAAAATGGAAGAAAAACCTAGCTTTTCAAGCATCATTTAAACATAATACCAGTACAAATCAATTATCAAAAAATGCCTGCTTTTCTATGCACTGTGGTAACAGACAGACATTTGCTTTAAAAATCATCATTTTATAGGAATGGTGATGCGGCACTGACCTGTCCTGGCCAATCCTTGACCCATTTGTCTCGTTTTCCAGTCATTTTCTTCAGAGCCTGGCAGCAGTTTTTAAGAGAGTCCTTTAGAGTCCAGCGCATGGTCCTCTCAACATCACAAAGCCAAGCCTTGATAACACAAACAGTTGACAGTTATTGGGAGAAATTACAAATCATTTCCAATTCTTACACCTTATTAGTGTCCTTCATTGTTTTAAAAACAACAAAAAAATATTAGACAGGAAAAGAGGCTTCATAAGCAATTATCCCATGCAGGACATGATTCAGGTAAGTGGCATAAGCTGGGCCACAAGCACTGATAATTTATTAAACTTTATTCCCAATATCATGTATGGTGTAAAAGAACCAACACTACTTGGGTTAGTGTCGTGTGTTGACCTGGCATGAAAAGCACTGAGATTGAGATTAAGTGCATAGTGAAGTGCAAATAATAAAATTTTGGTTGCTTTTATTTTTTAATTTTTCTTTCAGTTAACTGAACATCAATAACTGGAAGTAAACTACCGTTTATCATAATTTGTGCACACACTTATTATCAAATGTTTTTGGAACCCACAAAGTGTAGTTTTCTCACTTAAAGATTCAAGTGGCTTTCATAAAATGTACTCTGTTACAGTCAGTGCATTAAAAGTAAGATGTATTACCTTTAAGGAATGAGTAACCTGATGCAATACTTAAAAAACCTGCGTTACAGAAATGCGTTACTATTGAAGCTTATTCTTGACAAAACAACACAAAACAACATAAATGCTTAATTTTAGATAACTATTGCACTTGTTTCCAAAGATGTTGCTTACTGGGGTTGGTAACATCAGCCACACAGGTGTTCCGGCTGTCTAGTGACATGTCTAGTGACAGGTAGTGCAATCAAGTGAAAAGAATGGAACAAACAATGTATACCAAAGAAGAAAAAGTAATACAAAAGTAACACATTATATGTTATAATAAGTAACTATATAGCACATTTAGTTGCTTTTTGTTGTAAGTAAGGAATAATGTACTTTTAAAAGCTACGTTCCCGACACTGGTTACAATACACCCATCCACACCATGTTACTATTAGATTGGTGGTGTAGCATGTAAAGGCTTTATTAAAATTTCACACAAGTGAAAACTCAGTGCCCAGAGTACCCAGAAAACACCCAGTAAGATAATGTTTGATGCTCCCTCAGTGTCTTGAATAATGGACTACCAGAACAATAGCAGTTTGTAAGGTCAAAAAATGGCGGTGTGTAATACTTGAACATCTCAGGGAACAGTCCAGCCTCTTTTCCCATTTTCTCCCCACAGAACAGACTTCCAGCACAATACCAGCACATGCCATCTACAGAAATTTTCAGATGCCTCATCCATGGATAATAATGGAGATGAGTCTGAATACAGGAAGGCTATGGAGGACTTTGTCTTGTGGTGCAGGGACAACAATCTGCAACTCAACATCAGCAAGACAAATGAAAGGTGGTGGACTTCCGACATGTCAAGAAGCTTCTGAGACTAGCCACCATTCAGGGGGAAGACATTGAAATTATGCAGAGCTACAAGTACCTGGGGATTCACATAAACAACAAACTGGACTGGTCTGACAACACAGTCTACCAGTCCATAGTAGCCAGTGTGGTGTTCTATACTGTAGTCTCCTGGGGAAGCAACCTGAGCACAAAAAAGCACAATGCCTGAACAAACGTATCAAGAAAGCCTGCTCCAACACAGGGCAAACTCTGGACACACTGGAAGCTGTTGCAGAAAAGAGGATGATGGCAAAATTGGATGCCATCATGAAAAATCCCCTCCATCCGCTCCAGGAGGCACTCTTTTGGAGCTCTTTTAGCCACAGGCTCATTCCACCACGGTGTGCTAAGAAGCACCTCTGGGTTTTTTTTTTTTTTGCCCACTGCTATCAAGCAATTCAATGCTTCCTCCCGATGTACTTGTTAAATTTATTTTTATTTACCTAATATTTGATTGATTGATTGATTGGTTTGCTGTATTATTTACCCTGTGAGTCTGTATGTTTTATGTTTCTGCTGCTGTATGCATCTGAATATCCCCATGGGATTAATAAAGCTTTCTAATCTAATCTAACCTAATCTAATTTTGAGAATATGTAAACTATGTGCATAGATCCATGAAGCAGCACCACTGTGTCGACATATCTTTCCATCTTTAATTTTGCTAAACCCATTTATAATGTGTGTAGTCTATACAACATGAAGAAATAAAAATGAAGCATTTACACAAGATGTATGGTACTGCAAACAGGATTTATGTATGTGATAGGAAAGATCCTCACATCACTGATAATAGTAAACAATATCTGACAACAAATTGCATTTCCTTTGTTTTCACAAATATGTAAAAACGAAGAAAAAACACAATTTGTTCCTTTATCTAGTCACACATGTACTGATCCTACTCAATTGGATTGCAGGATTACAAGAAGCTGAAACCCCTCTCAGTGGCAATGGACATAGAGCAGGGAACAAAGCTGTGTGAAACAACAGAGAATCAGTGGCAACACTTGCTCACGTGACAGCATCCACTCTTATTAGTCACCATTTAATCTAATCCACTCATCACTGAGATGTGGAAAGAAAGGATGTAACCAGAGGAAGCCACAAAACACTTTGAGGAGAACATGCAATATCCCCTTAGACACCACTGGGTCCAGAGTGCTGTGAGGAAATAGCACTCTTGGTGTGGATTTGTATGGCAGTGTGCACCTTCTTCAAGGGTCAGTGTGGTTTTTCGCTGGATGCTCCAATTTCTTCTCATAACCTAAAGTAGCATGGATTAAAATGATCAAAGACACTAAACTGGCCCTTTGTGAGGGATTGTGGGTGGACATGAGTGATAGCTTGGTGTTCCATCAACGAATGGTTCTTGTCTTGCAACCAGAGCTGACTTTATCTTCCTAACTGACTTTAGAAAACAGAAGAATAGACACACATTATGACAATTATACCTTTTATCCCCCTGTTACAGGTGCCCTGTGATCCTTTCAATTATTTTTTTCTTACCAGTTTTTCTATTATATGCTACAGACATATTGCTTAGGTTCATTGGCGAGTCTACTACAAATTGCTGAAACTGAAACCAACAAATCTATCATCATTTACAAGAATTAGGCCACAGCAGAGAAGCCATGTTGTCACTCTGGAAAAGAGAGGCTGAAGTTTATACCAGCAAAAATGAGGCAACAGGTACAGTATTCATTGCACACTAATAGCTTTTACAAACACTTTAAAGCTCCTGCATTGATGTTTTCTCGATCAGTTACTAAATCTGGCTTAATTAAACACCTTTTGACTGACTTGTTAACCTGTACAGCACAGATGCTGCATTCACACTGTTTTAATAACTGCTTCAAGCTGTCTGAAAAGCCTGTTTAAGTTTTCTCCTCCTGTCACAAATACGCACCACTAACTGCGGTTTTAATACCTTATAATGAGGGCTTTGTGGAGCAGATCTACTGTACATGATAATCTTTATACACTGAACCTTTTATATAATAATAATAAGTGTTAAGAGATAAGCAAGTGTCCAAGTATTATTGTGAGTGCAAAACAGACCAGGAGATGATATACAAATATCTGACCAGGACAAGCAAGAGGGTTAAAACTGTGAGATCAGAATAACCAGGGAATCAAGAATCAAAGTAGCTGATGCGTATCAAAAATCAAAATCAAAAAAGGCAAAAACAAAAGCAAAAATCTAACGCTAGGGCTTACTAGGAAGGAAAGTATGCTGGGAATTAAAATGTATTTAGAAATGATAATATGCAGAAAATACGCAGAGGACAGCTGCACTGAGAAATGAATTAAAGGACTGCACAAAATTCCATTTGTTTTCTGAAACATTGCTTTTGCTGTTGCTTCACTTTCTCTGTAGTACCTTTTTTCTTTTCATAACTGTGTATTACTATATACTATATATATATATATATATATATATATATATATGCAGTACAGATACTGTATCACATATCTATGAGCTGCTTCTCGCAACTGAGAGGACCAACCACAAGTGCTGCCTGGTAGGTAACCACCTAATAATCAGATTGCGATTCAGACTTAAAAAAAAGAATGTAATACTTTGATCTTCACCCTGACAAATAAGCGAACAAGCCTGCGCGGCAAAGTGTCAGAGTCTTTACCTCAGGTGCTGACGTCTGAGGTTTGATCCCCATACACATGATGAGCCTAATAAGGGCGAAACATGTTGTATACTCTTTGAATTATTTGGCAGATACTGTATCATATAACTATAACTGTATATTATGATGTCATTTAAGAATTAATTTAAATTAGTTGCTTATACAGAAAGAAACAACCTTCTGAAAGTAAGAGGTTATAATTGCATGCCCCCAGAGTTTTAGGAATGTGATCACTGAGAAGAACAGAACCATCTGTGATGGGCAGAGACATGCTTACAGACATGAATACAGCTAAACTCGGGGTTGTGTCTGGGCTGTTTCACTGGGGAGTGTTACACACCTAAACTGGCCCAGGATATGTGTCAGGGGTTACAGAACCATAATGAGTCTGCATGATGTGCTCACTCTGCCATTTTTCATCCTGAGGAATGGTCTCTTTATCTCTTTACTGTTGCATCCATGGTGGAGGACAGGCCATTCCTCTCTCTCTCTCTCTCTCTCTCCATTCAATTGCGATTCCTAATATGACTAAGAGTTCCAAAGCAAGTAAGTTCTAAAACCACTCCCAAAAATCCCCACTATAGGGAGGGGATTTCCCATTAAACCCTAGCTAGATATAAGGGCAAATACTGACAAACATTTTCTTAAATAAAGAGTTTATTTCCAAAAAATGCTTTGTTACACTGTGAAGCTGAGAAGAGCACAAAAGACACAACAGAAGCGACCAGCAACACAGGGCAATCCAAGTGAACAAATTCTCAATACAGAATCCAAAGCATAGCCAAAAAACAGAGCACAGTTTTAAAAAAAAAAAAAATCACAAACACAGAAAAATCACAGCAACTCAGAACTGCAAGGCACTGTGGTAGACCCTCCAGATTGATAGGGCAGAGAGTTGTTCCTGGCGGTGATTGGTAGGTGGTGGCACCTCTTAGGGGATCACCCACAAAATGAATGGAACATAACAAAGGCAACCTACATACACAGAAAAATCAGAAATAAAGAATAATATAAATAATAAACAAGAATCTGAATCTCAACCAGTGGATGACTTTAGCTGAGACATAACATTGCAGTAGTAAAGACCAATGCAACATACTAAGACAGAGAGACACCTGGTAGCCTGTTATCAGCTGGTATTATTTAACCAACACTCATTGTATTCTGCTATTTAGGACCTATTATAAATAATACACAAATGAATGTGTGCCTTTTTCTCCTGTCTGTTATTGGGTCTAATTACCTGGACTGATAAATGTAAAAGAACTTGTAAACTACATAAATAGTAAGTCCTGTTAGTTTGGTAAGAGTGTTGCATTTGGGGCATTCTGTTACGGCCTATAAATTAACGACTACAAATATATATACAAATATATATTGTATATCCGTGGAGGCATAATAAAGACAGTCTCCATATTAATAGCATCACAAATTCAATGTGGGCCCTGTATCTGCCATTAGATAAAATGTGATATATGAATACACACTCTCACCCTGGTTATTTAAGAGTATGTTTGTGTTTTGACAGTCACCTGTGGACATAATTCCAAGGTCAGTCAGTCAGTCATTTTCCAACCTGCTATATCCTAACTACAGGGTCACAGGGGTCTGCTGGTGCCAATCCCAGCCAGCACAGGGTGCAAGGCAGGAACAAATCCTGGGCAGGGTGCCAGCCCACCACAGGACACACACACACACCCACACCAAGCACACACTAGGGACAATTCAGGACCGCCAATGCACCTAACCTGCGTGTCATTGGACTGTGGGAAGAAACAGGAACACCCAGAGGAAACCCATGCAGACACGGGGAGAACATGCAAACTCCACGCAGGGAGGACCCGGGAAGCAAACCCAGGTCTCCTTACTGTGAGGCAGCAGCGCTACCACTACGCCGACGTGCTTAATTCCAAGGTGTCTTATGTAAAATAAATTTCGTAAATCT
This sequence comes from Polypterus bichir lapradei, assembly GCA_026402145.1. Taxonomy (NCBI): domain Eukaryota; kingdom Metazoa; phylum Chordata; class Cladistia; order Polypteriformes; family Polypteridae; genus Polypterus; species Polypterus bichir. The sequence continues at coordinate 135,465,205 of JANRMT010062791.1, forward strand.
ACCCATGTAAAAAATACTAAAATTCAAAATTGTTGTATTAGCATTTCAAAGTCCCAGATTTCAGAGAGTGATCTGTAATAACACCTTAGCCTTGAACATCGATTAACAGCAGACAGCCTGTCTGCAGTGATGCACACGTCACCTGCATCATGGAGTGAAAGGACTGCGTTGACCACATGTGGCTGCCATAAGGCTGACATCAAAGTGAGTTTACAAGAGAGACTTGCACACTGAGTGGGATTGACTGGGCTAGAGCTGTGTAGAGTAATGAGGTTAAATGTTGAATGTAAGAGAATGAGACAGATGTGTGGAACTGAAGCAAAAACTGGCAAAGACGTTAAGATGTGGTGGTGGTAGTTTTAGGCCCATTTCTCAGGTACCTATGCATATCGATTTAGTAACACTGATGTGGCCTAGCAGGCTTGATTGTTACAATGATGAGTTAAGTAGTATCTGAATGATTTTAAAGACACTGTGCCCTGACAACTGTCAGCTTGAGGACCACTTGACCTACACTTGGGGACCACTAGTGGTATGCAGGCCACACTTTAAGAACCACTGCTCAAAGGAGTCTAAACCCACCTGCTTCATAGATTGCTTAATCTCTTTGATTCATTAGGCAGATTTCTCTCAATCTCTTCTTGATTCAATGTAATGTGCCTTAGATAAATAGTAAGTCTCTTTTGTCAGAAATAATTAGTAATAGATAAATCATCACGTGAGAGTAGAGGAACGAGTGAGTACATGGTGACGAGCCCTCTGTTGGGCTGTCGTCCTGCATTTCAACTGTTAATTCTTCTGTCTAGTCTGGGAGGTGTGTTGACTACTGAAGGTGGGGATAAGAAAACTGCTTTTTTGTAATCAAATTTTTATTAGCAAAATATGAACTTAAAACATATGGCCTGACTTGATAGTATATAGGAAACATGATTGAGGTGTTTAAAATTATAAAGGGAATTAGTATAGTGAATCGAGACGGGTACTTTAAAATGAGTTTATCAAGAACACAGTGACACAGTTTGAAACTTATTAAGGTTAAATTTCACACAAACATTAGGAAGTTTTCCTTTACACAGAGAACCACAGATACTTGGCATAAGCTACCAAGTAGTGTGTTAGACAGTGGGACTTTTGGGACTTTCAAAACTTGACTTGATATTATTTTAGAAGAATTTAGTGGATAGGACAAGTGAGCTTTGCTGGGATGAATGGTCTTATCTTGTCTAGGTTGTTCTAATGTTCTAAAAATGCAGTCATTACTCGGGGAGTTCCACAGGGCTCTGTTTTAGGGCAACTTCTTTTTCTTATATTCATCTTCCCAATAGGTAATATCTTTCAACACCATGGTATTATGACACACAGCTGTATTTATCCACTAAATCCACTTCTGTTTTCCCTCCAAGTACTCTTATGGCATACATCAAAGACAAAGTCATGGATGACTCACAAATTTCTTCAATTAAATAGCAATAAAACTGAGGTGCTCCTCCCTGGTTCTAAATCTACACTTGCTAAGGATAACCACTCTTCCATTTTAATTAACAACACTATCACAAACATCTCGTCCCAGATTAAGAGCCTGGGCATCATTCTAGACAATACCCTTTCTTTTCTTCCCATATAAATTATGTTACTCGGACTGTCTTCTTCCATCTCCAAAACATTTCTAGACTTCATCCTGTTCTTACACAACACAGTACTGAGGTATTGGTTAATGCCTGAGTCACCTCAGATATAGATTACTGCAATGCTATTCTATTTGGCATCCCTAAAAACTTATCCAAATTATACAAAATTCTGCTGCTAGGACAATTACCTGTTCTAAATCTGATGAACATATACATTACACCTGTTCTCTCCCAACTTCACTGACTCCCTGTTTACTACTGAATTCAATACAAAATATTGCTCTTAACATTTATAGCTCTCCACAATCTAGCTCCTCCATACCTTACTGATCTCCATTAGACTTACACTCCCTCTCGCTCCCTCAGATCCTCACCTGCAGCTTTACTTTCTGTACCACACATCAAACTCTATTCTATGAGAGCTCGAGCATTCTGTTATATCCATCATCTAGACTCATTAACACAGTTTAAAACTGCCCACAAAACATATCTTTTCAAACTGGCATACCAATTATGAGCTTTTTCACTGTTGCAGGAAGTTACCTTTGATGTTCGCTACTACTTTTGTACCTTTATTTCTATTTGATTTCATTGTCCCATTTGTTTTTATTTTTGCTACTGTTGTTTAATTCTTTGTAAGGTTACCTTGAGTGCTAAGAAAGGCGACTATTAAAAAAAATGTATTATTATTATCTATATATATAATTCACTAAGGGCACGCAAGACACTGAGGGCACACTAGACGGTGAGCGCAAGCAAGACAGAGCCCCGCCTGCCAACTCACACAGCCCTGCCCTCCAACTCTAAGACCATGAGATACGCTCAACAGAGCCCCGCCCGCCAACTCTAACTAAGGGCAAGCAAGACAGAGAGCGCAAGCAAGACAGACAGCCACGCCCGCCAAAGCCCGCCCGCCAACTCTAATTAAGAGCACGCAAGACAGAGAGCCTCACCCGTCCACTCACAGAGCCCCGCCCACCAACTCTAAGACCATGGGATACGCACGACCGAGCCCCGCCCGCCATCTGTAATCCTACATCCGCGTCCACTGTCGCTCTCGATCAAACAGCAATAATTAGCAAACAAACAAAGATAACTGGCAGAAACAGTGCAAAATTCACAATTGGTATGCCAGTTTGAAAAGATAAGTTTTGAGGGTAGTTTTAAAATGTGTTATTGAATCAAGCTGATGTATATGAGAAAGAAGAGAATTCCCGAGTTGAGGAGCACTATGAGAAGACGCTCGAGCTCCCATAGCACAGAGTTTGATGTGTGGTATAGAAAGTACAGCTGCAGATGAGAATCAGAGTGAATGAGACGAGTGTCAGTCTGTAGGTGATCAGTGAGGTTGTGGATAGCTTTAAATGTTAAGAGCGGTATTTAGTGTTGTATTCTGTAGTTAACAGGGAGCCAGTGAAGTTAAGAGAGAATAGGTGTAGTATGTTCAGTGGATTTAGAACAGCGTGTTATTATCCTGGCAGCAGAATTTTGAATAAATTGTAAGCGATGGATACGTTTTTGTGGGATGACAGATAGAATAGCATTACAGTAATCTATACGTGAGGTGACTCGGGCATTAACCAATACTTTAGTACTGTGTTGAGTAAGAACAGGACGAAGTCTAGAAATGTTTCGGAGATGGAAGAAGGAAGTCCGAGAAATGTTACTTATATGGGAGGAACTATTTAATAATTGCCATTATTAGTGATTAATGGATATAAATAATTGCATGTAAACGATTCGCCAAAATCAGTTGTATGTAAACGATGCTGTTTAATACGTTCATCAGAAAACCCTGTTCCACGTCTACCTGTATTAGTTTAAATGGCACTTTTACCACTCGCAATAGGGCGGACGCGCTGACTTATCATGTCGACTGGGCAACACAGTGAATGCGGCGTCTACCTATATATGTCTATGTTTTCCGTTGCCTGCTACAGGAAGATACTCTCTCGACCATTGGCATTGGTTTCGCTCCTTGCTATTTTCGTTATACTGCGATGGTGGTTTCTTAAGCCTTTGTTATACTGAATTCCTTTCTCACCGTTTTCCATTCCTATTCTTACACCGCCGTATGCTACAACGGGCTTCAGTTAGTTATTATTATAATTATTAAAAAGAAAGACTCATTGTGGACAACCAGATTAGTTCCAGGATTGGCCATCTTTGATTCAGCAAAGACATCACAAAACTTGTATGGGAATAACAGTTTTTGGTACACAACATGCAGACTGAACATGTTTTTTTAACTTGCTGACTGCAACTTGCGACTTGAAATGACAGAAAGCAGGGTATTTAAAATCAGCAACCCTGTCTTATTAATGAAATTTCACTGTTTTGTTAATTCACTAATAAGTTTTAGATGGAGTCATCTGATGCACTTGTCTTACTGATTTTGATTGTGGAAGGGATAGATAGGATTGCTGTATTGAGTACAAGGCAAAGGACCCCAAATGGGGTACCAGTCTACCTTAACACCAAATTTATCAGAAAAGGCCCAGAAATGGTCACCAGTCAGCTTAACCCACACATGTTTGGGATGTAGGAGGAAACTGGAGAAAATCTGAACTCAAGACTCAGGAGCTGTGAGGCATTAGTGCTGTCAATTGTAAAACTGCTATCAAGGATCTTCTTTTTACTCAAAATATAAATTTTGTGCCCGCTGTTGGCTATATTATTGATTAACTTGAAATGCTCTACATTTTTCTGTCTCATCCTACCTCACTTACCTGCTCCCACGTTCCCTAACTTGATCGTGCCTGATCAATCTAAATAAATAATTAATGTAGCACGCAGTCACACTTTTCTTTATGGCATTCCTTTTTCAGTTAAACAAAAAGAGAGCTCTTTTGATATTTATAATGTTAGCAGGCTAAATATGGTAATCTAGTCCAATTTTAAATTTACTGTCAGGCGTGTCATCTGATCCTATTTAGTTACTATCCAAGCAGAATATTTCTTCATTTTCCCTCCCTTCTGTCCATTCAAAATCAAATCAGTTTACTCAGCTGGAATTTATTTATGCTTCAGATTATATTTACTCTTTCCACTCTCAGTCTTTTGTTCCTCCTCCTAGTGCTGTTCCTTATATAGCCCCTGTGCTCATATTTATTTCTCTTTTAATTAACGTTTATTAGCGGTCAAATTTTATTGTTTCCATTTTCCAACTTCATTTCTACAGCATTTTTCTTTAGAAACTACACCCAGACTGGTAATGGCTTCCTCAGAAGCAATAAAAGAGCTAATAAAATATTAGTCTTTGCTATTAAACTGTAGCATTTACTGTAAATCAAGGTTACACTCAGGGTAATTGTGGAAAGACTTTTCAGCTATTATGTGCAATTCTAGTCACTGTGATGATAAAAGAAAGAAAAAATACAGCTGCAGTAGAGCCAGGGCAATAAAGAGCAAAACAATTTCCTTCCCAACTTAAAACCTCATTTGAAGAGGATATGCCTTGAGTCTAGAAAGAGGAAGAAGGAGTTCATATTACTGGAAAAGGGAGCAGTCTTTCTTTGAAAATGTGATCAAGTAGTAGTAGTAGTAGTAGTTTATTTATATAGCGCCCTTCACAGACAAAGCTCACAGAGCGCTGAACAGCAAATACAGAACAAATACAAACAGTTAAAACAAAACATAAACAAAACCAATAAAAACAATAAATACACAAACTGGAACTATTCAGCACTGATTAAAAGCTTGTTTAAAAAGAAATGTTTTTAGTTGTTTTTTAAAAGAATCAACAGACTCGACTTCACGCAGACCACAAGGCAGGCTATTCCATAGTCTTGGTGCCACAGACTAAAAGGCACAATCCCCACGGGTTTTTAGCCGAGTGCATGGGACAACGAGAATGCCCTGTTGCCCAGATCTTACAGTCCGGCAAGCTGTATGGCGCTGGAGCAGGCTGGTTAGGTACTCAGGGGCCTATCCATGCAAAGCTCTGAAAGTAAGTACCAAAACTTTAAAATGAATTCTATAAAACACTGGGAGCCAGTGCAGTGTGTACAGAATCGGGGTGATATTATCACTCCGGCTAGAGTGAGTTAGGAGCCTGGCAGCTGCATTTTGAACTAACTGAAGGCGTGAGACAGAGGACTTGCTCAAACCTGTAAAGAGAGCATTACAGTAATCAAGCCGTGAGGAGATAACAGAATGAACAAGCATCTCGAATTCTGATTTTGAAACAACATTTCTTAGTTTTGAGAGATTTTATAAATGAAAGAACCTCGAGCGGCTAACTGACCTTACATATTCATCAAGTGTCAGGGACTGGTCAAAAATAACCCCAAGGTTACGTAGACTCGACTTAATAACAGGAGAGACAGAAGATAATTTTAAACTGATCTCAGAATGAAGAACAGGAGGAGCAACAATTAGTAACTCAGTTTTTCCTGAATTCAACTGCAGGTAATTACTACTGAGCCAGTCATTAACCTAAGACAGAAAATCAACTAAAGTGACCAATGTATTAATTTGGTTAGGCTTAAATGAAAAATAAAGCTGTATATCATCTGCATATAGATGATACGAGATGTCCTTGAAAGAGTTAAGAATCTGTGATAGGGGAAGAATATATAAAGAGAAAAGTACATGTCCAAGAACCAAGCCCTGTGGCACTCCACATGTCAAAGAAGCAGAGTCAGATGAAAAGCCAGCCACACCGACTGAGAAACTCCTATTTGACAAATAAGAGGAGAACCAGTCCAAAGCAGAGCCAGAGACACCGAACAGCTCTAATCTATTAATTAAGATCCGATGGTCCACCATATCAAAAGCTGCGGTAAGATCTAAATGACAAATTTGTATTACAATCAGGAGACTTTAAACACTTAAACTGAAGCCCACATTTTAATACATAAATACATGACTCAACTATTCTTGTTTATTATGAACTTCTACCTAATTAAGTAAATCAATGCATTTTACTCTTCTACAAAGCAGATTGTAAAGGTAGAACCAGTGGACAGAGACATTAAAAAGCTTGCAAGAAGTTAAAACTCAGGTCAAGTCAGGTTGGGGAGCATGCACTGCTAACAGCACATTGTTGCACCCACCAAACAACTAAATAGCTTGGGATCCCAGTTGGCAATCCCCCAGGCAGACACACAGTCCAGTCCCCTCCCTCCAGAAATGATCATCTATCTGCCGCAGCCAGGTGTTACTTGGGCATCCACTTAGCCTGGTCCAGCCACTCAGGTTCTAAACAATGAGGATCCTGCAAGTCAGACCACCCTTGGGGAATCGCACTACGTGGCCATAGTTCTATAACTGATGCTCAATCACAATTCAGGTCCCCATGAGCAATCATTCGTTGGACACAAAGTCAAACCAACAGTACACAAAGATTCTCTGAAGAAACACAGTACCAAAGGAGTCCAGTCTTTGTCTCAGGCCACTGGATAGCGTCCATGTCTCACAACCATATAGCAAGATAGAAAGCACCAGGACTATAAACACTTGGACCGTTGTCCTTTTGCATAGATATCGGGAGTGCCACACACCCCTTTCCAGCGACCTCATGAACCCCCATACTCTCCCAATCCGTCTGCTGACTTCATAGGAAGAGTCACCAGATACATGAATGTCACTGCCAAAGTAAGTAAAATTCTCAACGTAGTCGACACTCTCTCCGCAGACAGACACACTGCTGATGGCTGTGCCCAAGAGTACATTAAAGGCCTGGATCTTGGTTTTTATCCAGGACACTCACAAGCCCAGTCACAGACTCCTCGCTCTCAGAGCCTCCATTGACTCCGCGAAGATCACAGCATCATCAGTAAAGTCAAGATCCGTGAATCTTTCGTTACCAACAGATGCCCCACAGCCGCTGGATCCCACGACCCAACAGAATACCTAGTCCATGCAAGCAATGAGAAGTAGAAACTGAGAAAACTATTATAAAACCAACCAAAATCAAAATATTAAATACTTTAAGCACAAAGTCAAAAAACAGAGGCAAGGGATCAAAGACCAAGAAATGAATAGCAAAATGCAGCGGTAAAATTTTTTTGAGTAATCCAAACAGTATGGGATGCTGCTTCTTAATTACATGTAGTTTTTATATCTTCAAACTAGTGATGTGCCTATAAAGCCACTACCATGACAACAAGAGCACAACATGGTAGTGCCTGTCACAAAACAAGATGGTGTTGCGGTAAAGTATAATTCATTTTAAACTCCCTTAAATATTAATCAAGGAGTGATTCTGACATTAACACTGTTGTCTCCATCTTTAACCATTCCCCAAAGAGAAACAAGTCTGCACAAAAATGTATTTAAGGAGATGTACATTTCTAAAATAAGATGAATCATTACACATTTCGTATGGGCACTCAAATTAGAGAGGCTGATGCTAATTATGAGTTTTTAAATCTTTGAATTGTAGAACTGAGGATTTGTTCTGTGTATTGTATTGTATTGTATTGTATTGACCCCCTTCTTTTTGACGCCCACTGCACGCTCAGCCTACCTGGAAAGGGGTCTCTCTTTGAACTTCCATTCCCAAGGCTTCTTCCATTTTTTCCCTATTGGGGTTTTTTTGGGAGTTTTTCCTTGTCTTTTTAGAGAGTCAAAGCTGGGGGGCTGTCAAGAGGCAGGGCCTGTTAAAGCCCATTGCGGCACTCCTTGTGTGATTTTGGGCTATACAAAAATAAATTGTATTGTATTGGAAGAAAATTGAACTTCCTGGAAAAAATGTACATGAACATGGGGAAAAACACACAAAGCTCACACAGAACATATCCAAGTTAGATATTCAACTTGGGCCAATTTATTTCTTTAGAGGGGCAATGTTTCATTATAATTAGATTGCTAAAAACAAAGTGCAGAAAAAGGCAGCCCTGATTCATTCTGAAGTCTTCACATTTGGGAGTGTGTGACACAGAGCGCTGTTGACAGCAAACAGTTCTAGAAAACTGTAAGAATAAACATGACAGCTATTTCTAAAAAGATTTGCCTCTGAAGTACCGTTTAATGTATTTGTCTAGGAATAGTAAACACATTTACCGGATGGTTATTTAATTTAAAGAGTGCTTATTTTCAAATTAAATGTAAACTGTCTTTGCAATGCGATTCTAAGTCTGTTCCATTTCAACTCTTAAGTGGTCTTTTTTCAGTTTTTGATATTGAAATGCAAGTCTGCTGTGAAAGCATTTGTTAACATGACTACATAATTTGCATGGATCTCATAATATGTAAATGAAGTGAAGTAAAAATTAAGCCAGCTTCAATGAATTTTACATGGTGCATATTACAAAGTACAGCAAAGAAAAATACATAATGGCCATTCAAACAAAGCTGAAATAAATGCAAGTCATTAGCAGTGTGCCTTACAGCTCCTGGGACCAAGTTTGACCCGAGATCCAGTCACTGTGTCTGGGTGATACTCGCCTTGCCCTGTGTTCAAGTGGGTTTAGTCCACACACTCTGGCGTTTTCCCATGACTGAATTCACTTAGTAGTGTGCACAAAGGCAATTCAATAGATGTTTCTGATATGAAATGGTGTGTGATGGGGAGCTGAGTTGAGTTGAGTATGATGGGGTCATGTCAGTTCAGGTTGGGGAGCATGCACTTGTACAGCGTGTTGACAAAACCCACCACATGACAAAACAGCTTTGGACCGTGGTTGGCAAGCCTCCCAGGCAGACACATGGTCCAATCCCACCCTTTGGAAATGACAATCTATCTTCCACAGCCAGGTGTTATATGGGTGCCCCCTTGGACTGGTCCAGGTGCTCCAGTCCGAGGATCCTGTGAGCCAGATTACCCTCTGGGAATTGCGCCACATGGCCATAGTGCCGTAACTGACGCTTCCTCACAATACAGGTAATGTGCCTCATTCAGAACTCCATCAATAAGCACTCATTCGACACAAAGACAAACCAGCGGTATCCAAGGATTCTCTGAAGAGACACAGTACCAAAGGAGTCCAGTCTTTGTCTCATGTCACTGGATAGCGCCCATAACTCGCAACCATATAGCAAGACAGGAAGAGTCTCCAGAAACATGAATGTCACTACCGAGGTAAGTAAGCCTCTCGATGTGGTCAACATTCTCTCCGCAAACAGACACACTGCTGATGGCTGTGACCAAGAGGTCATTAAACTCCTGGATCTTGGTTTTTATCCAGGACACTCGCAAGCCAGACTCGCTCAGTCTCTTGAGCGTCCCAATCAGAACCTCCATTGACTCCATGAAGATCACAGCATCGACAGCAAAGTCAAGATCAGTGACTCTCTCTTTACCAACAGATGCCCCACAGCCACTAGACCCCAGGACCCTGCCCAACACCTGTCCATGAAAGCACTGAACAGTGTAGGTGCAGGAATATGTGCATAGAGTGACATCCCCTCCAAGAGCTGCTCCTGATGTCAAAGCAAGCTGTTTAGATGTTTTTGGCACCTCACAAGCCATTAATGGAAAAAGTAGGTTCATAAGACGGATGGATGGATGGGTACTTTATATTAACTCTTCTACAAAAAATATTATTGTGGTAAATGTAGTATGCTGAAAATAACTGGTTGTCTTTTTAATATCTTTAATATTTGGCAATTTATAGAGACCTGTGGCTTAATGGATTATAATGGAAGATGGAAATGGCTTGGCATCCTGGCTGGGATGGATGGTGTTTCCTTATCAACCAGGGAAGCCAATATAATGGATAGACAGTGGGAAATTGCCTCTTGGGGCCATGTATTCCCACAGTAAGCTTGGTGGCAGCATCCCTATCTGAGTCCTTGTGTGTCGATGGAGGAAGCTTTCGGGAAGAGGCTCCCCATGTCATTTTGAGGTTGCGCCTGGTCCAGAATTGCTTCATAGCTATAGCACTGATGGGCCAGGAGTACTCTTAGATCTGGCTTGGAAAGAACCCCAATGCTTGAGCTGGGCGAGTTGCAGCCAGTTGTGTAGGATGACAGAGAGGAGGAGACAACTTTGTACTGTGCTATTGTGGTGTGCTTTGGAGTCTTTAAAAAGGTATTGTGCCCAGTAAAGGAGAATTTTTAGACTACAGCTTCAGCTTGGTACAGTTGTGTTCTGGGTTTGGGGTTCAGGACAGTTTACAGATTATTAGAAACATTCAGATGAGAACAAGGCTGTTCAGCACAACAAAGCCTCCCAATCCTCTTCACTTAATTTCCACAAAAAACCTGAAAGTTCCTAAAGTTCTATTCTCCACCACAGTACTTGGTAATTTATTCCACAAATCTATGTTTTTCTGTGTAAAGAAACATTTTCTACTGTTTATGCAAAATTTACCCTTAACAAGTTCCTAATTCTGTCCCCGTGTTCTTGATGAACTCATTTTAAAATAACAGTCTTGATCCACTGTACTAATTCCCTTCATAATAATAAACACTTCAGTCATGTCACCTCTTAATCTTCTTTTGCTTAAACTGTAAAGGCTCAGCTCTTTTAATCTTTCCTCAAAATTCAACCCCTGTAGCCCTGGAATCAGCCTAGTCGCTCTTCTCTGGACCTTTTCTAGTGCTGCTATGTCCTTTTTGTAGCCTGGAGGCCAAATCTGCACACAGGACTCCAGATGAGACCTCACCAGTGTGTTATAAAATGTAAGCATAACCTCCTTTGGATTGTACTCCACATATTGTACTGTATAACTTAATATTCTTTACATTCTATGACATACAAAGCAAACGCATGAACCAGAATAAAATTTAAAGCTCTGTCACCTTTTGCACTTGCAATTAGATTCCATCATCTTCCACTTGAAATTTACTAATTGAAAAATACAGAATTATTCTTCTGGTTTTAGGTTGGCATTAGTTCATTTTTGTCAACTGGTTTATTTTTTTATAATACAACGTGGAAGACACTCTTTTAAAGATGTAGCCTGGACAACCCATCAGATTCCAGAGACTGGAAGAGGTTAGTCAAAAATGATGACAACCTACATAAGAGATCTTGTATCTTGTTGTTAAAAAATAACATATAAAAGCAAATCCATTATTTGAGTAAGACATTGGCTCTAACCACGTATTATAAGATTTGTGTCTATCAGACTACATACCTCCACAGGACCCTCCAGTAATACAGGATGGACAAAGTCAATATACTCTCCGTCAGCAGAGAACATCCCAAATGCCTCAAATCTGTTTCCAATTCCAAGCTGGCAGGAAAGAGAAAAAAGAAAATCATATTTTATGCAGTAGTGTGTAACTGACAATGTAGATGAACTGGTATCCCGACCAGGACAGATGATGTTTCCTTACCCAGCCTGGACACTCTGATGATGGATGATCAGAGAAAATGGATGTGCATCCTGGCCAGAATTGCTGCTATTTCCTTCTCTGGCCAGGATTATGATTTAATGGAAGGACGGAGGGAGACTTACTCCCTGGACCATGGCTACCCCCAGTAGGCTGGTGGAAATATCACTTCCATCTGAACAACTGCAAAGCTGCATGGGAGCTGTAGCTCTAGAGAGCAGCCCTGTCCGTGTCTTTGGGTGCAGCTAAGGGAAGTTGCTAGAATAAGACTCCCTTTTTAGAGGTAGGTTCTGCCTTCCTAATGGCAAAGTTGTTGTACTAGCAGAACTTCTGGTTCCAGGTTGAAAAGGATCTGCTTCATCTCCCCCAGGTAAGTTGGATGCAGGAGAAGAGGAATAAGAGTTGGAGAAGAAAATGGATTGTGGAAGAAACGTTAAAGACCGTTTAATAGCATACCTCTCAATAAAAACAAGTAGTTTGAACCTGGGACTTGTGTTGTGTAGCTGTGGTGTGGGAGTCTGAGACACTCCCTAGTGGCTGCAACTGCTTCAGCTTACTTTTACAGAGCACCATTGAGATTATTATTGTATAAGTCCTATAGACCACCACAAAAACACTAAACATTTAGTGTTTATTTGACTGAACAGTACTGACAGACCTGTCAAGCTATTGAGACACCATGGTTTGAAAATGCTGAAATTCCTGATATAGACAGATAAAGAATAACAGTTCAGTCAAGGAAATGGCAGTGCCAACATAACTGTCAAAGGAGAGCAGCGATAGCACTTTCAGCCTTTGAGGTTAAAGGAACGTTCCTTGTACTTAATTAGATCTAATTTTCAAAGCAGTGGTATGTTGGTTAAAGGGGGCTGCTGCAGAAAGAATGGTGATATCACTGAACTTCCAAACAAAAGTATTGGGAGCACAGAGGCTAAAGGGGTGTTATCTAAGGCCCACTATAATTTCCTTAATCAATACAGACATTAAATGATACCTTTAATGTGTCTAGTCCATGTTCATTCTTAAGATTTATGTACATATTATTAATGTCATCTCCTTTCTTCTATTTTTATCTCTAACTATGCTCTACACTTAAAGCTTTGGGTATTTCACTTAAAAATTCTTTGCCAGTTCGCCCCATACATCTCTCTATTATAATAAAAAATCCTGGAGAGAACCAGTAGGGCAACGAGACAAGATCTTCACATTAGGATCACAGAAGACACTTAAAAGACCCGCAAGACTAAAGAGATTGGCCACAAAGCATCTCGCGGGGACCTTAAACCTGCGACTTTGTGCCAAGAGATTGACCCAGGACCGTCTTGCAATGACGTAGAACATGAGATTCTTGCAAGACACGCCCTACTTACAAATAAATAAGAGCAAGGGCATCTAGCAACACAATCAGTCATGTTTTGGCTTTGAGCACACACAGATCCAAGGCTCTCAGCACATATAAAGCGTATATGGACAATACGTTATAAATGAAACGTAGACGACTAAGCAAAGAAGAACGCAGCGCGGAGAAAAGAGACTCTAAAACATTGGACAGACAAAAAAGAATAATCTAGGTGCAAATTCAGAAAATAAGGAAAGTAATTATCAGCCTGGAACAAGTGGAACTGAAAAAAAAGCATGTCCAATCCGGACATTGGCACTATACACATGTAGAGCAGGTTAGAGATTATGAAAGCAGTGGAATTCGAAAAGCTCAAAAAAAAACGTTGGCATGATACACATGTGGAGAAAGTTAAACAATACGAAAGTAAGAAAATTAGAAAGTATAAAAAAAAGAAAGTAAAGATCACAGTAGCGCAAACAAAGGGAAATTATTACTCGAAAAAGGGAAAATAATCACTATGGACCAGGTGTCATTGATGGAAAAGCAGGACAAAGCGAGGTCAGAAATAAAAGACAGAGTAGAAAACAAAGTAAAATGTCATAAAGAAATTAAAAAACAAGGGGGCCAAACACATGCAGAGCAGGTTAGAGATAATGAAAACTGGAATTCAAAAGACTCAGAAAAAACTTAGGCGCGAAAAAATGACAGTGTCAAAACAAAGAAAGTAAAGATCGCATTAGCACAAAGAAAGGGAAATTATTACTTGGAGAAATAACGAAAAGGCGAATAGAGATCGAATATATGGACACAGGTGATATGTCAGCAGTATGTAAATATTGTAAGGTTTTGAAGTTTAAGTCAGAGAATTTCAAAAACGGAGTTTACCTCACATGCATTTATTGGTTACTTTGCAAAAAAAATTAACTGTTAATGATGCAGAACATTTTGTCTGTGCTGAAATTCCAAACAGAGAAACCTGTCCTGAATTATGGTACATTCATTAAACACGTCTCACAGAGCTCATTTAAAAGATTCAGCACGTTGGGACTCGAAAGATTCCAAATATTGTTTTTACAGAAGTTCTGAAATAAAAGTGAAACTAATGAAATAGCAACAACTCAAAGAAAAAAAAATCTTAAAAAGTGTGAATCCAGAAAAACAAAACTGGGGGTTGGCGAGCGAAGCGAGCAGGGGGCAAAGCCCCATAGTACTCTTATTTTCTTGCTTTCCATGCAGAAATCCCATGTCTTTTTTTTGTCTTCTCCTACATATTTCTATATGGTCAAATGAACCATCATCAGGAGAACCACCATTGTGCTGGAATGTTGTTCTCAAAAATATTAAAATTCTAACCATCAGTATACACACCTTCAGCTAGTACACAGACTCTGTGTCAATTATTATCATTAAAAGTCCCCAGTACTTTTCTCCAAATGTTTTCTTTCTGTCTCCCAGTATTTTCTTTCTTCTCCTCTATTTCCTCTATTGCTCTTATTTTACCCTCATTAATGGTAGCTCATGTTCCTCTCTCCTGTTGTATTTATACTCTTGGGTGTAACATCTCTCAACCTGTCTTACCACCAAATTAGAATTTTCTCTGTGGGCACCATTGCTGCTAAATTGATACTGGCATCAACATGGTAAACCTCTGAACATGTTAACGTCCACTCATAATTCAATCCTTCTTGAGCAATTTGCCTCATGTACAGCATAAATAAGGCCACCTCCTGATCTTTGGACTTCTGGGAAGATACAGCAAAGAAACTCGAGGCTTTCATACCTTGCCAGCTATTCAATCTATGACCATTGATTGGAAGAAGTGGAACTGATCTGAGATATTTAGTTATTTATCTATTTATGAATGTATGTATGTATATGCTGTATGTATGTATGTATTTATTCCTCATGTAGGTGTGGGTATGTGTCACTATAGATTTATGTAAGTGCATGCATGTTTAGGTATGTACGTATGTACAGATACAAAGTTGTAGCCAAAATACTGCCACTGTTGCATTTTTTTCATATAATGCACCAGTTCTTCCACAAAATGTCTGAAATTACAAAATGACTGGTCTTAACATATGCATTGCATTTAGTTGCATTGCAAGAACACAAAAACCCTGGGTAAAAAAGTCAAATCAGATCTTATTTCACACAGAACTTCAAAAAGGGGTTTTCATAAATTGTGAGAAGCAATTGGATTTTAACCGGGCGATCCTACTGTGAGGTGTATTCCAAATCACCTGTGACAAGTGAAAAGTCAAATATTCAACCAGCTAAAATAAAGAAAAGGTGATTGGATGTTTTGTGTGCTTGTGTGTATAAACACTCAGCGTGGAGAAAACACAGAAAAGTAAAGAATTATCTGAGGAGGTGAGAAAAAAAAAAACTGTAGAAGAGCATAAACAATTGAACAGCCACAAGCCCATCTTCAGAGACCTTCATATTTCTGTGTCCACTGTACCAATACTATCAAGAAGTTTAAGGTCCAGAGGACTGTAAAGAACCTCCCTGGATGTGGACAAAAGTGAAAAAATGATGAAAGATTGCAGTGAAGAATTTCACAAATAGTGTAGAAAGAACTCGGCAAATCCACGGCAAATTTGATCCAAGTTGACCTTCAGACACAAGGTACAACAGTGCCTACTCTACTCATCTATCTCAACCCACTGAATTAAAGCTGAAAGTCTGCACTTCAACTGCATCTGAGTTGTTTCATTTAAAATTCATTGTGGTAATGCACAGAACCAAAATTAGAAAAAAGTTGTCTCTGTCCAAATATTTATGGACCTAACTGTATATACTAGCTGTGTGATCTTCAGGACAAAAAAACAAACCAAAGACTCCCCAACAATTTTACTATATTTGTGAACTTAGAGAGGTGTAAACTAACTCTTAAGAATTACTCAGGGCAGAGGATGTTGCTTGCTGCCCCACTTGCTTTCATAAGTGGACACTAGCAATACCTTATCTTAGCCGTATCGCTGCTATTAATCTTTGTCTTGTGAAAATACATCCAGGCAGACAATATCTTTAGTGAAAACTTCAAGCCTTGACCTCTGTTGCTGAGGTGTTTCACTTGCACATTGTTGAGCCGCAGCGATTGCTTCATTTCAGTGTTGTGTATCTTCAACTGTGTCATTAGCACAACATCACTGATGCGTGGCAGCGTTTGCTGCACACATCTTTCGCAATGAGAAGTGAGGTGCGTGCAAGTGCCAAAACAAATTAAAAGTGCATGCATGTGCTATCTAGTGGCTGAGGTTGAGCGTGAGCAGAGCAGACTGCTCCATACAAACACAGGTCTTTTGTTTTTTATTTATATATATATATATATATATATATATATATATATATATATATATAT
>JANRMT010062791.1:135481778-135534781 GCA_026402145.1 Polypterus bichir lapradei
TATATATATATATATATATATATATATATATATATATATATATATATTAATATTATAAATGTATATGTTGTAGCACCTCTGGGTCCAGACCTGAGAGGGACACGACCATCAGGTGGCCTATCCGAGGATGTGGAAATCCCTGGAGACACTGGCTATAAAAGCAGCCCTGTGAGAATTGTTTGGGGTGCAGGCACAGCACTTAAAGAGCACTTTGAAAGTGTCTTCTGTGTGCTAAAAACCATTTGTTCTGATGCCTAGCCACTGGTAACCTCCCATGTGGACCCTGGCCTTGGGTTATCGGGATGGCCACTGAACAAAACCTTTCTATAATGCAAGTTTTAGGACAGCTTTATCACTGGCTTTTCAAATCCTTCTTTAGTGATGAATTTTCACAATGCAGCAGTGATTTCTTGTTATCCTGTAATATTACAAACACTATGGCACTATAAGGTGTTGTGAGTTAACCAGGTGAAAGGGATATTTTATAATGCATCACTCACATATTATTTTAGGATCCTTTAAGATAGGAGGGGAAAAAAGCACCTGCTAATAGGAATAGGATCCTTTGGATCACATGTAATTAAGAAATTCTAGGGGGCTTCTTTCACTTACTTAAGTTGAATAAACAATTAAAGACAGGGGCTGTCCCTTACATACCTTCTGGATCTTCAAGCTCTTGATATTGTCAAAGCACTTCTTCATGTGTGGCTGCACTGCTTCAGGGTTGCGAGACTGGCCCAAGATCTCCAGCAGATCATCATTGGAAAGGAAGTAGAAACGTGGGAAGATCTGACGCTTGGTCTCCAGGTACATGTCGAGAGATTTCTGGATCTCTTCCAACTTGGTGTTCATCTCAGTCAGCTTTTCTAGCAGGCCTGAATCAAATCATAAGAAAGTTTAATAAAAAGGGAGAACTAACGACAGCTCTTCCAGTGGGAGCTTGATTATTATTCATAATGCTCAACGCTGTTGACAGCACCTTAAAGCACTGGGGATATTTGATGAAGGCATTGTTCTGTGCTGCAAAGGTTGGGAATACACAGTGGAGAATATTAAAACACCACACCATTTAAGAAATTGTTTGAGAGATACCTTAGTGAGGGTACATATAATCAAAGTTAAACTCACTTGGACAAAAAAAGAACATGCATATCAGAAGGATTTGCTGTAGATATAATTTTAACTAAAAGAAACAGGTTATGTGAAATGACCAAACACCCCCATCAGTGTACACTGGAGCAAGGCTACAGTTGCTGTGTGCTTCAAATTAAATGTAAAGTTTAGGACAGATAGACAGGGGTTACATCTCTCTATATATAAATTCCGTCTGCCTGTCTGCTTTTCACGAGAGAACTACTTAACGGATTTATATCGGGTGTCTTTCTATAATTTGCTTGAACATTCTGGTTGATTTTGTGACTTCTCTCATCACACTAAGTATCATAGCTTTGGTTGTGGCCCCGATTTATTTGCGCGAATCCGAGAGACAGACTGTGGGCCAAGGGGAGGGGGAGACGGGAATTCAGGAGTATGGTGCTGGACGAGGCCATCCTCACTCAGGCACCAGCCTCCATTCAAGTCGCTCTGCCTCTCCCACGTGTTGAAGCTTACCTTGCCTCCGCTTAACTAGCAATACCTGTTTGTTCAGCAGACATTATCATCAAGAGATTGTTAAGGAGTAACTTTTGACGTTTTTGAGAGAGAGATCACATCAACGTGTGTTTTAGAGGGTACCTGCTCATTGGCAGAGATATCACGGCCACGTGTTGTTCTCCCCATGCGGGGGACACTTTCCCATCGAAGATGAACATTTTTGGCAAAGAGATCACAGCTACATTCTTGCCCCGATAGCAAAATGAAAAATATTATATAAATTCTTCTCAATACAAATTACTACATTTTTTTATTTTTTTTATTGATTTTTAAAGTTTGTCCTATATCACTACTATGTGGGTGGAGCCGTTGGGGACAGCTAGTCAGTTACTAAAGTGCACACCTGCCTGGTGTGGCTGGATTTAAAAAGGTAACTTCTCCAAGTTCTAAGTAAGCCTCACATGATCTCTTTAGAAAATAGCTCTGTGCATTAGTGCATGTGGCAAATAGGAAGCAGCATAAAAATAATAAAAACAGGTGACAGCACTCCGCATGTGAAGGCAGTCTGTGTGTTGACACCAGAATGATTCCAGAATCTCAATCAGCTTTTAAATTGGAGATTTTATTATCTCTTTTGTGACCTTGGCTGCTGACTTGGGCTGGGATGAAGCCACTCGTATTACAGTATTTAGGTCATCTGATGAAATGAAAAATGAACAACCAAGGTATGATGCACAATTGTCACATTTATGATGTCAACAGTAATGACAGTATAAATAAGGCAGTGGTTCAGTGATACTTTATCCCTCTGTTGGATAAATCTTTAAAATTCTGGCTAACTCTTTCAAAACAAGCAAGTGTTAGGTATTCATTATGGTTCTGAACTCCTTTTTGTCCCAAACTCCTCATTGTGGTTCACTTTCTCTGGTTTTGAGCTGGCTTGGCTCTAACCAAGATCCTACTCTTTGTGGTTCATCCTCTGGTCAAAAACCGTTCTTACAGCAATCCTCATTGACAAAAATCCCATTTCATAAAGCCACTTGCTGTAAAGCTTTCTGAGGATAAGGCAAGTGTACTTTTTAAATACTGTAGTGATTGGGGAATGAAACAAAAACCATAAAATGAGCTAAGGTGAAGCCCATGAGTCAGTCCTATCTTTCATTGCAGCCAAATAAGTAAACAGACATAGTCAAAATATTGTTGCACGAAATTCTGAAACCAAGAAGATGGAAAAACTAATGCTAGCACTCACAAAGTTCTGAGCGTTTGTAGTAGTTTCTATATCTTCTTAGTGTCTCAGGTGGGGATAATGCCACCCTCTTTGCAGTATTTAGGAGTGGGCTGTCCGATGAAATAAAGATGAAATAGAGAAGTCTGATGCAGGATTGTAAAGATAACCAAGAATTGTGTGGCCATAATCTTTAACCTTCAATAGGCTGAAATAATAATAATAATAATAATAATAATAATAATAATAATAATAATAATAATAATAATAAATTGGATTTACATAGCGCCTTTCCCATGCTCAAGGTCACGACTTTTAGTAATTCTACATAGCAAAGTGGCTGACAATACTACAACTGAGAACAAAATGGCAGCACCCACAAAATACAAAATGGTGTCAAGATGAGGTATCAATATTTTAACAATTTTTAAGACTGTTTTCCACACAGAATAACCCTTACATTTAGATTAGCTATATTACAAAACCCTCAAAAAGACTCAAAGAACATGAAATGAATCCTAAATAAATCCATAGAGAAAAAAAACAATTAAAACACTTGCTAGTTTGGCTCTCTAGTTACCATTATCGAAATAACAAACTGAAGTCATAATGGCAAATTTAGCTACTACGGAATGTCAAATACGTGATAATCCTCCTCAGTTCTAGCTGATGGCACCATGCTCTTATTATTTACAGAGAAGCATCAATTGTCTTAGAAAGGTACCTTTTAATTAAGGTCGCAAAGTAAAGACAGCAATACAGTAAAGTATCACTCAGGATCACACTGTTTTAAACCAACTTTAATTGCAGTTAACTTTGACAGTTTTTGATATTATTTTTGCTCTACCATGTCATGTTATGTTAGTCTAGTGGACCACTTTAACAGGATATTAAATGGCCACTGAAAACATTGGATTTTATCATCCGTCATAAGCAAAGTAGAATCTCACACTTAAAACAATCCAGCAGTACATTACTTTTCTAGTTTGGATGTAATCACGCCTGGACAAACTTGTTAAAAAGGCAGGCTCTATTGTAGGAGTAAAGTTGAACAGTTTAACATCTGTGGCAGAGCGACGGGCATTAAGCAAACTCCTGTCAATCATGAAGAATCCACTGCATCCACTGAACAGTGTCATCTCCAGACAGAGGAGTAGCTTCAGTGACAGACTTTTGTCACTGTCCTGCTCCACTGACAGACTGAGGAGATCGTTTCTCCCCCAAACTATGCGACTCTTCAATTCCACCTGGGGGAGTAAATGCTAACATTACTCAAAGTTATTGTCTGCTTTATTACTCAAAGTTATAAAGCTGTTGTCTGCTTTTACATGCATTTTTATTACTATTTAATTTAATATTGTTTGTTTTGTTTTTGTATCAGTATACTGCTTCTGGATTATGTGAATTTCCCCTTGGGATTAATAAAGTATCTATCTAATAATTATTACATACAGCTGCAACAATGATCACAGGGGTTTGCACGTATATAGTGACAGACGTACATTTCTGGGGCCTTGAATGAAGCATGAAATGCTATGGGGGCCCCTTCACAACCAGCAATGAGGCCTGAGTAACCACTGTTATCTTCTTCAGTGGGGTTGTTCCACAACTGATCATCACAATTTTTTTACTTTAATAAACTTTTAATTTTAAAACTATTATTTTGTATTGAATTGCACTTTATTATTAATATTCAGACCTCCGTGACCCTGTAGTTAGGATATAGTGGGTTGGATAATGGATGGATGGATGTATATTTAAAAAAACCTTCTCATACGGGCAACACGGTGACGCAGTGGTAGCGCTGCTGCCTCACAGTAAGGACACCTGGGTTCACTTCCCGGGTCCTCCCACAGTCCAAAGACATGCAGGTTAGGTGCATTGGTGATTCTAAACTGTCCCATGTGTATGCTTGGTGTGTGTGTGTATGTCCTGTGGTGGGCTGGCGCCCTGCCTGGGGATTTCTTCCTATCTTGCGCCCTGTGCTGGGTGGGATTGGCTCCAGCAGACCCTCGTGACCCTGTGTTAGGATATAGCGGGTTGGAAAATGACTGACTGACTGACCTTCTCATAAAGTAGACACCCAAGATTTATAAGCAATGTGGACTAAAGTCGCTTCTGGAGCCCTGAAGTTTAAGAGTTATTAATTATAGAGCAGATCCTCATTTGTACACAGAAGAAAAAAGAAAGCTTGGAAAAATCTACAAGGAAATGTGATTACAATAGAGTTTGAAGATACACTGAAAAAGTAGTGGCCAAGATGGCTTTGCTTCTTGCATTAGAGTATTGATAGAAAGAGGGCAAAAGCAGAGAGGAACAACAAAGAGTGTGGTATTTTCAAAGCAAACTGTTTACCTCTACAAAACAGTTTTAAATGAACTAGAAAATTTTAAAAACCAAACAGATGGGAAATCTAGTAAAAGGTGTGGAGGATGGCCGGCCGTTTATCCCGGCCAATACCCCCAAGCCTCCAGGTGGAGCCCTCCTTGCAGCATGGAGGTCCTCAGAAGACCAGCAGGGCATCATGGACAATGGAATTTTTACGCACAACCCTGCTGGATGCCATGGGGGCCACAAGAGGGAGCTGCAGGGAGGACCGAAGAGTTCTTCGTGCCCTATGACCCGGAAGTTCGTCATAGGAAGAGCGACGGGCTTCCGGGTTGAAGAAAAGAACTTTTACCTGATCCGGAAGTGATTGAGAATCACATGGACTGGGGATTGGGAACACTTCCGGGTCAGGAGATATAAAAGGACTGTGGGAGCTCCCAGATGGCGAGCTGAGCTGGGTGGAAGGGTGGCAACGCGTCTGGGAGTGGAGGATTGATTTATTGTAGTATTTGTGAGTATTTATGAGTATAGTGGTGGAGAGTGTGATTTGTGCACTGTGGCAATTTAATAAAGTCAACTGTTGGACTTTTACCTGGTGTTTGGAGTCATGGACAGGAGTTCAAGGGAGCGAGAGCGCCCCCTATCTGCGACAAAGGGCAAAGGTAAAGATACCCCTGAATGGGGGTGCATCAACTTGTGCTAAAGGATGGTCAATGACAGTCAGAGCTGATGGGGAATGAATTTGTGACAACAATTGTGAGTATTGGAGGACCAACTGGTTAGATGGCAGACACTGTCATAAGATGTATATTTTAACAATATGATAGGTGGCATTTCTTGGGTTATTTGCCACATCCAAAGAAAGAATTATTAAACTACCTGTTAATAGTTTAAATGGTAAAGAGGACTACGCATTAAGAAGCTAAGATTTCTTTTGTACATATGTCACAAATTAATAGTTTCTCTTTACAATGCTATGCCATATTTCCCCCTGGGGTCAAATAAAGTTATGTCTGTTTGTCTGTCTATCCTGTATATGTAGAGTATGTATGAGCACTTCACGTAAAGATTGATGGGTAAGACTGAGATATTGTTTGGCAAGGTAATATATGCATTTTTGAAGTATAAGATTAACAAAACCTGACATGTTGCCTCCATTTCTATCTTCATTTACAATCTTTTTTCTTGCCAAGCAAACCTCATTTATATTTAAAGGTGCAGAGGGGTTACGGGTAGGCCACATCCCTTGTTTTTTAATAATATTTCAAGATGAGTGAACTCATTCATACATTTAATGTCACGCAGAAATGAGAACTATCAATTTATATAATACCTATCAAATAACTACAGGGGATGCTACGAGTAGCTTCATGACTTTCAAGACAAGAATCATGAAGAAAAGAAAAAAAAGCAATATTGTGCACCATGCATCACTGCTGTCAAGCCTCTGCTAAGTAAAAAGAGCAAGAGAAGAGTCACCGATCAAAATGCATTTTACATCAACTGACAGACTATTTGTGTGCGCACAGAATTTTTTTAAATTTGTTTTTTCAGACTAGTTTTTTTTTTGTATTCTAGCCCCCCATCCATTTTCTAAGCTGCTTCCCACTAAACATAGACACTGTGGCCTCCTGTGGGCAGACAGACATGGGCAGTGAGGGTTCCTGAAAACCCAATTAAATCCCAGAATGGCCCAATGAGGAGCTGATACGAGGGACTCCTTAACAAAGTTCCCCCATTTACTCAAAATGGGTTACTTTGTGACAGTACAAGTTCAGTAAGCCCCTCATTATCCCAGTGATGACTTGGTACCGCTGGCCAATGTAATCACTACCCCATAGTTGTTTAATGTTGTCACGCAGTAAGTAATGCAATGAATTTGTGTTTTCAGTGGGTCTCACATTTTGATTGTAGAAGTATAAATAACAATTTGAGTAATTTAAAAAAAACAATAACCAAACACAAAAAAAAAGTTTCAAGGAAAGGACAAGTAAGGGGTGGTGCACTGGTAGCACTGCCGCTTCATAGTTCACATCCAGGGTCCTCCCTGTGTGGAGTTTGCATGTTTTCTTTGTGTCCATGATTGTTTCTCCGGGGTTCTCTGGTTTCCTTCCACAGTCCAAACTCATGCAGAATAGGAGGACTAATTGTGCTAAACTGGCCCCATGCTATGGGTGTTAGTGTGATCATTCTGTAATGAGCTGCTGCCCTGTCCAGGGATTGTTCCTGCCTGTGCCCACTGCTTGCTGAGACAGGCTCCTGGTGCCCAACAACTGTACCCAAGCATGAATAGAAAATGGATGAAAGGACTTGTAATGTATGACCTTTTTTAACAAGTTTATGACCAGATTTGGGCTCCCTGTCTGTTTGCCTGCCAAAGTTGTCCTGACATGTAAATCCAATTGGGCCATTGCTGGCTGCCCACATATGTTTGCTCACACTGGGTATACACTTGTCATTGTGTGTCTGTTGGGTAATACAGTTCAGGGCTGTGCAGAGCCAGTATTCATCTGTGGGGTCAGGGTCGGCACAAGGAGGGAAACAGTCTAGGTGGTGCTTTATACTGTCTTGGAGCAAACACACACTCAGCCTAATACTCACACACATGGTGTCCGTTTATAGTTACCAATTAACACATACATCTTTGGGGTCACCCAGAGAAAAGCCCATGCTGACACAGGGAAAACATGCAAATTCAGTGTCATGGCGGAGTTTCAGCCCTCGCACTCCAAAGCTATGAGGCAGCAGTCCCAACCAATCCACCACTAGGACAAATTAGAACATATAGTACAAAATTTCATAAAAGACAATGAGTCATAACCTATTAGCATTTACATGTTAGCTTTGCACCATGTTGTTAAGTGATGTAAAACAACCTTAAAAATGAATTAAGAAGCTCTACCTTACAATGAAGTGTGCACCGTTGCAGACTCATCAAACTTTTGGCTCAATGTGTTTGAAAAGATTCAAAGCCTTCAGTTAAAAGGCTGCTAAACTTAAAAAGGCACAAACTGAAACATAACCTGAAGATAACAGCATCACAAGTTCCTTTGCTAGGCTGGCTCTGAGCAAAACTCATGCTATTAAAGGAAAACAGCATTTAAGCTATTAAAGCCCATTGCTGCACTTCTTGTGTGATTTTGGGCCATACAAAAAAATAAATTGTATTGTATTATATTTAAGAGCATCTGGGCATACAGAGATCACTGGCATGACACAGGAAATGGACGGCTGAATGTTGCCATATTAATTATGAAAGCATCATTTACTGTGCCGTATACATCCACATCATGCTGCCTCACAAACAAATTACAGGTTGTATTTAGTGAGCAACACTTAGGGCATCTCACAATACTCTAAAAATGCATTAATTTCCAACTTTGCTACTGCATTTTAAAAATAGTGAAGGGGAAGATATACTGTACATACAGCTATAATTATTACAACAGAATTTTAAAAAAATAGTAAATTTTAATTATGAAAATAATGAGTAAATGACAAACCAATATTAAGTCAATGAAACTTCTGGTCAGCTAAGTAGTAGAGGGGGTTGTTAAACAGTTTCAGCTGTTTTAGTGTTTAATGAAATTAACAACAGGTGCACTAGAGGGGCAACAATGAGATGACCCCCAAAACAGGAATGGATTAACAGGTGGAGGCCACTGACATTTTTCCCTCCTTACCTTTTCTGACTGTTTTTTCACTAGTTTTGCATTTGGCTACGGTTAATGTCACTACTGGCAGCATGAGGTGATACCTGGACCCTACAGAGGCTGCACAGGTAGTCCAACTTCTCCAGGATGGCACATCAATACGTGCCATTGCCAGAAGGTTTGCTGTGTCTCTCAGCACAGTCTCAAGGGCATGGAGGAGATTCCATGAGACAGGCAGTTACTCTAGGAGAGCTAGACAGGGCTGTAGAAGGTTCTTAACCCATCAGCAGGGCCGGTATGTGCTTCTTTTGGCAAGGAGGAACAGGATGAGCGCTGCCAGAGCCCTACAAAATGACCTCCAGCAGGCCACTCCTGTGAATGTCTCTGATCAAACAATCAGAAACAGACTTCATTAGGGTGGCCTGAGGGTCCATTTTTCTTTAGTGGGCCCTGTGCTCACTGCCCAGCACCAAGGAGCTTGATTGGCATTTGCCATAGAATACCAGAATTGGCAGGTCCATCACTGGCGCCCTGTGCTTTTCACAGATGAGAGCAGGTTCACTCTGAGCACACGTGACAGACGTGAAACTGTCAGAAGAAGCCGTGGAGAAGGTTATCATACCCGTAACATCATTCAGCATGACCAGTTTGGTGGTGGGTCAGTGATGGTCTGGGGAGGCATATCCAGGGATGCACAGACCTCTAAAGGCTAGACAACGGCACCTTGACTGCCATTAGGTATTAGGATTAAATCCTTGGACACATTGTCAGACCCTGTGTTGGTGCAGTGGATCCTGGGTTCCTCCTGGTGCACGACAATGCCTGGCCTCATATGGTAAGAGTATGCAGGCAGTTTCTGGAGCATGAAGGAATTGATACCATTGACTGGCCCACACGCTCACCTGACCTAAATCCAGTAGAACACCTTTAGGATATTATGTTTCGGTCCATCCGACAATGCTAGGTTGCACCTCAGACTGTCCAGGAGCTCAGTGATGCCCTGGTCCAGATCTGGGGGGAGATCGCCCAGGATACCACCTGTTGTCTCATTAGGAGCATGCTCCAACATTGTCAGGCATGCATACAAGCACATAGGGGTAATACAAACTACTGAGTACAATTTGGAGTTGCTGCCATGAAATTTCTGCAAAATAGACTAGCCTGCTGCATCATTTTTTCACTTTGATTTTTGGGGTTTCTTTGAATTCAGCCCTCTGTAGGTTCATAATTTTCATTCCATCAAACAATGTGGCAGCCTTTCGTTCCCAACACTTTACCCAGCCCATATCAATATAGATATCCAACAGGATATTTTATCCCATTGAGATCTGATGTGTTTTCAAAGTGTTCCTTTCAGCTGCTGCTGAAAGACTCGTCTCGCGGGACGTGAAATTGTCTCTCTGAGACAATCATGTCTCGTCTCCTTCCAAGATTTTTTTATAATATATATATATATATATACAGTATATATGTGTGTGTGTGTGTGTCATACATAAATATGATGTGGTATGACAACTAGTATGAATTATGCCCTCAAGATTCTTAATCATATATATTTGTCATTAATGGCCTAATTGATCGATCAGGTTAACACAACTTCATGCTCCACTCGTATACACACTCATAGAACAAATTATTAGGAACAGCTGTACACCTTCTTATTCATGCAATTATCTAATTAGCCAATCATGTGGGAGTTGTGCAATATATAAAATCATGAAGGTACAGGTCAGGAGTTTCAGTTATGGTTCACATCAAATACTAGAATGGGGAAACACTACAATTTTAGTGATTTCGACCGCAGCACAATTGTTAGTGAAAGACAGGCTGGTTTGATCATTTCTGTAAATTATGATTTCCTGGGATTTTCACGTACATCAGTCTCTAGAGTTTACTCAGTAAGGTGAGAAAAACAAAAAAAAAAACATCAAGTGAGCTGCAGTTCTGAGCACAGAAAGGCCTTGTTGATGAAAGAGGTAAGAGGAGAATTTTCAAGCTAACAGAAAGGCTACAGTAACTCAATAACTACTTTGTACGACTGTGGTGAGCAGAAAAACATCTCAGAATGCACAGGACATTGAACCTTGAAGTGGATGGGCTACAATACCTTAAGACAAAGTCAGTTTCCACTTCTGTCAGCCATGAAGAGAAAGCTGAGGATGTGGTAGGCATAGGCACACCAAAACTGGACAGTTCAAGACTGAAAAAACAGCCTGGTCTGACTAATCTTGATTCCTGCTGCGGCACAAAGATGGTGGGGTCAGAATGTGGCACCAACAGCATGAATCCATGTACCCAACATGCCTCATGTCTACAGTCCATACTGATGGTGGTCGTGTAATGGTATGGAAAATGTTTTCTTGGCAGACTTTGGGCCCATTAACATCAATCAATCATCACTTGAATGCCACGGCCTATTTGAGTACTGCTGCTGACAATGTGCATCTCTTCATGGTCCCAATTTACCCTTCTTCTAATGGTTACTTCCACCATGATAATGCACCATGTCACACAGCAAAACTCAAGCTGGGTTCATTTACATGACCCTTATTTTTCAGTAGCCTTCACAGTCACTGGCTCTGAATCTAATCGAACTTTGGGATGTGGTAGAACAAAAAATTCACAGAATGAATGTGCAGCTGACAAACAATCATGTCCGCCTGGACCAGAATCTGAAAGGGCTGTTTCCAACATCTTATGGAATCCATGCCAAGAGGAACTGAGGCAGTTTTGAGAGTAAAGTCACAATGCCTTCTTTTTTAACCACAACTGCTAGAATGAAACTTAGCTATGCCAACATCTTTTTCAGCTGGGTGGAAGAGCTTTTTTTTTTTCCTGCCTAGGCTGTGTATCGGACCTGTCCAAAAGATGTATTGACAATTGTGTTGGTGCTGCCTCTTGCTCCTGTAGCGAGTTACAGAAACTCATTAATGATTTAACTGTTTCCATCAACATCTCAGGTTTATGGTCAACATTTCCACCACAGCTCTACCATTTTTAGATATCGGTCCTTCTATCAGTTTTCCTGGACTTCTGTCTACTACAAGCCAACTGACTCACACAGTTACATCCTCTACAGCTCCTTACATCTCTGCCATACTAAAAAACCTCTCTACCTCTTCCACAGCTTCTTAGATGCCACTACCTCTGCATTGATGAGGGTTTCTTCATTGAAAGAGGATACACTTCCAATATAGATGACAGGGTCCTCAATCAAGCCAGGAGTGGACCTTGGAACATCCACATTTAGAGGAACTCTAATAGTGAAACCCACATCCTGATGGTCCTCCCATTAAACCCTAACACTCTTTTATCTCTCACAGGTCATCACACAAAACCTCCCAATTTTGAGGACTGATTCTTCCACAAGAGCCTTTTTTCCTAATCATCTTCTTCTGTTGACCACCTAACCCATGCAAATGTTTTACCCGTAGTCCACTTCACAGAGATTTACATACCTCACCAGGCACTATGAGCTGTAACAGGAGCCACTGTGTCAGTTGCAAATATTTCCCCAATAATACCCCTGTATCTTGTCCCTGTGGTAAACTCAATATTACACAACAAGCCTGTTGCCAATCTAAAAATTGTATTCACTGCATTTCTTGTAGGAAGTGTTCAGCCATCTGCACATGAGAAACAGGGAGACAGCTAGCAGACAATTTCAAGGAGCACGTTTGATTTGCTAAAACTAAAAACCTTTCAAAGTGTACTGTATAGCACTTCACATCCCTTGATCACAGCCACACTGATGTTTCTGTTTGTGTTCTTTCACAGAGATTTAAGAGAAGAGCCAAGCAAAATGACACCTTTTATTGGCTAACTAAAAAGATTACAATATGCAAGCTTTCGAGGCAACTCAGGCCCCTTCTTCAGGCAAGATGTAATACAGAAACTGAAGTTTCCTGTGTTTATATCCACACACTAGGACAAGAAACAACAATGGTAAATCTTTAAAGGAAAAATCTTAAATGTAAAAAATTAATAGGTTCACTCAGGCTAAGATTAATTTAACAAGAGAGAGAAAAACGATGTATGGTCAAGAGATTTTTGGATAAGATAACTGTCCAACAAAGTCCTTTGAAGTCTGTGATGAGTTTTTCAAAACAATATGGGTCTGTAGACAGGTTATCTGTGTCAGTCTGAGAGATGCAAACAGTCCTCATACCTGGCCATAAAACTCTTGTCTCTATTCAAGCCATGCTGTAATGTATTAAATTTTAACATGAGCTTAACTTCCCATTCTTTTCTCTCTTGCTGTGTTTTGAAGTTGCCCATAAGCACTGTGACTTTAAAGTCCCTCTCACAGTGTCCATGGCTGTTGAAGTGGGCATATTGGCATGTGAAACGTACCTCAGACAACATGATTTACCCACAAAGTCAGTAATAGAAATGATAAAATTCACTCTGACACATAATCTATTCTCTTTTGGACAAGATTGCTACTTACAACAAATGGGGACTGCAATGGGCTGTCGCTTTGCACCTCACTATGCAAACCTATTTATGGCAAAATTGGAGGAAGATTTCATGACAATGTGCGTCATAAAACCAATGTTATATCTCCGTTACATAGATGACATCTTCATAATCTGGACTGCCAGTGAGAAGGACCTCCTCCATTTTCATAATGAATACAATTCTTTTCACCCCAACATAAAGCTGAAGCTGAATTACTCAAAAACAGAAGTCAGCTTCCTTGACACCACTGTTCAACTAAAAAACAACACCCTTGTAACTTCTGTTTTTCACAAACCAACAGACAGACGAACCTACCTAAGAAGTGACAGCTTCCACCCCAAGCATATAAGGCACTCCATTATTTTTAGCCAAGCAATTCGATACAATCGTATTTGCTCAGACTCGATAGACCGTGATCAACAACTGCAGGAGCTCAGACAAGATTTCATCAGACAAGGTTATACCCCCAAAACAACAGACACTCAAATAAGAAGAGCTACTGCCATACCCAGAGACAACCTTCTGGAATATAAAAACAAAGACTACAAGAACCGCATCCCCCTTGTTGTCACCTACAACCCACATCTTGAAACACTTCGAAAAATTATAAAAGAACTTCAGCCAATGCTAAACAGCGACCAAACACTGAAAAATGTATTTCCTGAACCTCCCCTCCTGGCATACAGACGACCACCAAACCTTCAGCAACTTATTGTCCGAAGCTCCCTAAATGAAATGACAGCAAATGGCACATCTCCCTGCCTACAGAAAAGATGTAAAACGTGTGCCCACATCTACAATACAGACCGTATAGTTATACCACACTGTCGACTTGAACATCACATAAAGGGATCATTTTCCTGCAGATCATCCAATGTTGTCTACCTAATTCTCTGCATGAAATGTCCTGACACTGCACTCTATGTGGGAGAAACTGGACAAACACTCCGTCAGAGAATGAATTTGCACAGATTCCACATTAAACATGGCAACACAGATGTTCCTGTAGCGGCCCACTTCAACAGCCATGGACACTGTGAGAGGGACTTTAAAGTCACAGTGCTTATGGGCAACTTCAAAACACAGCAAGAGAGAAAAGAATGGGAAGTTAAGCTCATGCTAAAATTTAATACATTACAGCATGGCTTGAATAGAGACAAGAGTTTTATGGCCAGGTATGAGGACTGTTTGCATCTCTCAGACTGACACAGATAACCTGTCTACAGACCCATATTGTTTTGAAAAACTCATCACAGACTTCAAAGGACTTTGTTGGACAGTTATCTTATCCAAAAATCTCTTGACCATACATCGTTTTTCTCTCTCTTGTTAAATTAATCTTAGCCTGAGTGAACCTATTAATTTTTTACATTTAAGATTTTTCCTTTAAAGATTTACCATTGTTGTTTCTTGTCCTAGTGTGTGGATATAAACACAGGAAACTTCAGTTTCTGTATTACATCTTGCCTGAAGAAGGGGCCTGAGTTGCCTCGAAAGCTTGCATATTGTAATCTTTTTAGTTAGCCAATAAAAGGTGTCATTTTGCTTGGCTCTTCTCTACATTCGTAATGGCTAACACGGTACAACACCCTAGTACTACAGAGATTTAAGGATACTTAACAAAGAAACTCAGAAGAAGCTCAACCCATTCTCTGTCTGTGATCACATACTTTTCCAGCTATTAATGACCAACTGACTTTTTAATCTCTCCCATCATATTGTTTAATGGCAGCTTTTTCACATCTACACTCACCCTTTCTCCTTTCATCTGCCCTCGCTTTGTTCACTCTTATGTGTGTTATCTGCTTTTCCTTTTCAGTTGCATGCCTGATAAAGGCTGTACAGCCTAAATGATGCGTCTTTTACCTTCTTTCCTTTTCACCATGTAAATAGCCATGAACCAGTTTTCCCAATGTGAAATATTGCAATGTACAATGTATTTGTATTGGTATAGTGAACTGGAACAGTAGACATTATATAAAGGCAATATATAAAATAAGTATTGTTTGTTTTTAAACGATTTTTACGTCACACTGTACTTTTGTTTGATTTTTAAAGCACACTGTATTGATATGATTTGTAAAAGGCACAAGTTCTATTGATTGATTAGTACTACATGTCATCAATAGATGAGCTCTCTAATTGACCAAGTGCTGTTTTTTCTTGCATAAGTGTATTGATTGGCATTCATTTGCACCACGCTATTTTGTACATTGTATTATTTTTCAAAAAGGATATGTTTTAATGAAAAATGAATATTATATGAATGCAACTTCTTTTTCATTTGCCACTGAGAGAACAAGTACAAATTCAGAATTTCAATGGTTCTGACACATATGACAACTGAAATGTCAACTTCACTCCTTCCTATGTATGCTTTCCACTTCTATTTAAATATGTGGCACCACTGGGCTTTACTTAGCTTCTTGCAGGTTGCAGCTTTTTAAAATTTTTTTCCTCAAGATTAACTTTTTCAACATTTAAACCAACAAAGTAATACTCTTTCTTTCTCTCACACACATACATGCACATATTGTAATTTGATCTTAAAGAGCAATGACTATTTTCACTGACAGCCCATTTTTTTGACTAAGTGTAAGTCTATGTGAACAAAGGAAAAAATATAGAAAGGTCAAACAAAACACATTCAAGCCCACCACTGAATCTAAGGTTCTTGTGCTACACCAATGTGCCACATAAAATATAATACATACCTTAAATTTAAAAAAACAAAAAAAAACAAGAGTTCAAAGGCTTGGCAAGCCATGCTTCATTCGTACCTGGATGATGAGTCCCTCTAAGTGCATTATTATCTGCCTTCAACCGATCCATGATAGTCTTCCAGCTGAAGTTGACAGAGTCAAATTCGGCAGACTCTTGTGGTAACTGTTTGCGGATGTCTTCACCAAGAAAGATGTTCTGGATAAAATAGAAATCATTGTTAATGTGAATGCTTTTTGCATTGTATAGTCCATCCATTTTCCAACCCGCTGAATCCGAACACAGGGGTCTGCTGGAGCCAATCCCAGCCAACACAGGGCACAAGGCAGGAAACAATCCCAGGCAGGGTGCCAACCCACTGCAGGACACACACAAACACACCCACACACTAGGGCCAATTTAGAATCGCCAATCCACCTAACATGCATGTTTTTGGACCGTGGGAGGAAACCGGAGTGCCCGGAGGAAACCCACGCAGACACAGGGAGAACATGCAAACTCCACGCAGGGAAGACCCGGGAAGCGAACCCGGGTCTCCTAACTGCGAGGCAGCAGCACTACCACTGTGCCACCGTGCCGCCCGCACTGTATAGTATGCCCCTTAATGGTTACATAAGATTCAAGTTCTCCTAATGCACAGACTTCAGAAATTGGATCTATTATGACCTGATCTTGTAGGATTGAAATCAGTTTGATATCACTGAAGGTTACATTTTCTTAGCTGGGAGACTTTGGCCAGTCAAGACCATGACCTCCTTACCCACAGTGTGTGTGGTGCATGGACAAGACATCAAGAACTTAGAGTATTAATAACTAAAGCCATTGCAGCTAAGTTGCTTTTAGACTCTTATTGGAAACCTCCTGCCCATGTCTCTCCAGCAATCTGGAAGTCTTCATTCTTGAACTTTCTGCATTTCAGATCAACACTCTTCCAGCTCTGCTATCCACAACTGGCTTCATGCTGTTCAGTTAGTAAAGAGCTGACTGGAGGGTGCTTTATGAGACAGTCCACCTTACTTCCCATGGTTTTTTCCCCTTTCTTCACAATGCAATACTGCATGGTGTGTGTGTTTGGTTTACCCATCAACTAATTTTTTCCCTTATTGTGTTTCTGTTTAATTAGCTGTCTGCAGTAGGGTCCATCTCATTGAGTGGGGGTGCTTGTTTTCAATCTTCCATAGTCCAAGAATCAGATATTATTGTTGATTTTTTTTTTTACTGTATTCCTTTTTCATTTTATCAATAAATATTTGATCATTAAAGACATGAACTCAGAGTATTCTACACTAACTTGATGAATTGGTGCTAAGTGAGCTTGAGGTAAATTGTTTGTTTGTAGGCTGACGGAATGATGATTACAATTGTCCTTGTGCTGAATGTTTGCATTGATATTTTATTTGTATGACTGCCAACAAATGAAAGTCCACTTTATTTAGTTCCATAGGTCTAAAGTGTTATCAATGAAAATCAAATGTATACATTCAAAACATAAATGACATGACACTATTAAACCCTCTTGATTCAATTCAGTAAAGTGGGGGCTATCGCGCCAGCAATAAGGTGCAGGGCAAGAACCAAGCCTGACCATAAGCCATATGGGACCAAATTCAACTGTAACTGATGCAGTATTTGTGTAATTTAGAATTATCAGGGAAGTACGTGGAAGAAAACCTATGCAGACACTGGCAGAATGTGTAAATTCTAAAAGAAATAGTGACTGGGTATGGGATTTGAACCCAGAATGTTGGATGCATGAGGAAGCAACACTTCACATTGCACAACCATGTTCTCACACACATCACACTTAGCAAGAAATCGCAGTGACTCCTAATTGCATTACATTTATTTACATATACTGTAATAGACTGCCATTTGCAGTACAAGCCCACAATGCTACAGGACATACAATTGCTAACAAGGGGCTGGACGTCCTTGCTCAAACTGCAAGTTTCACTGACTCTCTTAAGTATCTCATCCGGCTGGTGACGTTGACCAACTTTTCGTAAGGCTGTCTTTGAATCATTTTCTTTGCTCACCCTAGATTCTGTGCTCTTGAGTTGAGTGTTGTAAGGTTTTGCCAAGTAATCTCGTGGTAGGTTAACCCATGCCATATTAGGCGAATGCTTGCCGAATGCCATATCTAATTAAACAGCATAAACAGTAAGTAAATACTGTAGATTCTTCCTCTCTTGAATGCTAGCAGACTCTCATTTCAAGCAGACATGTGTAAATGTCTGCTTGTTCCCCTGTCTAACAATGTGGCCCAGCTGAGGTAACTACTGTACTATATTTTTGGTGAAAAGCAATCCAGCAGGCTAAAGCATCAGGGTGCACAGTGGACTAGTGCAGAGAATTTCCCTTAACATCGCAATTCACTGAGTGACAGTTAACAAGGGATTAGACCTGTTCCTTCACATCTTACCTCAAGATACATCCACTGTTTTTGCACAATAAGAATCATTTCAGTCACTTCTAGAATGAGAGACAGACATCGTTCCCAGCGATCTACTTCTTGCTCAAATGCTTTTACAAATCGAGAAGCCTTCATTGTGGACAGAGTCACCTGGTTATCTTCTAGTGCCTGGAACACGTCATCTGTCCCCCTGTAACATATTTTTTGATATTTATTTATACATTGGCTTGAAAGTAAGATTAAATAAAAATGATGTGTAAGTACAGTAAAATATAGATATTTAAACATCACAAATTTGTAAATCATAAACTAAGGAGTTCTTTACAATTACACAGTGCATGCACTTGATGGCAGTGTTGTTCCAGCCTTTATGATACAAGTGTGCTTGTAAAATCTGAGATCCACATTCTTTTGTACTTTATCAAAACTTTTACTTAGACAAAGTAAAACCAGAAAATTACAAAATAATTAGACAGGAAGCAATAAAATATAATATTATATACATTAAAGAGTTGTATAAAGATAGGAATTTAGTCTTACAGTTCCCTTAATATTTTAATCATTTAACTGTTTGTGATAAATTGACAGAGTAAAACAACAGCACATTTACATCTTCTTACTTTAGTCTGTGATGGCCCTTATCTTTGTAAGGTGCTATCTCCAAAATTATACTCTGCCATGTTTTAGCAATTGCCTCAAGAGACTGTAAAGAGAAAATAAAACTCAATTTAACAACACAAAATTTTCAAAGCTTTCAATTCTTTTAACATGGAATGTGTAACTTTCTGTATATACAGGCAAAGAACATTAAAAATATATGAAATTACATTTGTTAGTGTGTTTCTCAATAGTGCAATATGTCTTTTACAGGCAGCTCTGTTGAGAGACCATCAGTGTGGCATGTGCTCTACAAGATGGTTACTTTTAACAGCACTTAGATCAGCACAACTTGCATTCTTTGGCAGTCCTAAGCTAACTATGCACAATGTACCTTAATAAGACACTTGTTATGCTTTAGATAATAGAGTGACGCATGTTACAGCTCACCACTAACAACATGTACAGTAAGTGTTGTCATTATCATTTACTTATTGACTGACATCTTTATCCAAGGCAACATACAATATTTCAGATACAGTTGGATACATTTCTTTTGTTTTTCCAATTGGATCGCAGGCAGGTGAAGTGACACACAGTGTGAGTAGTGGAATTTGAACCCACAACCTCAGGGTTTGGAGTCCAAAGTCTTAACCACTTTGCCACACTGCCTGAAATGATCAGGTGATCTCACATGAAAATACACTGTACGTATAAGGGTGACACCTGCTCAATATATAACCACTAAATTACAATATATATAACTCGGAAATACTAGTACACAGTATATGTTTAAATACTACATTTTCCAAAGATGGGGGACAAAGTCAGAGAGGCAAGATTGTGTTGGTTTGGACATGTGCAGAGGAGAGATGCTGGGTATACTGGGAAAAAGGATGTTAAGGATAGAGCTGCCAGGCAAGAGGAAAAGAGGAAGGCCTAAGAGAAGGTTTATGGATGTGGTGAGAGAGGACATGCAGGTGGTGGGTGTAATGGAGCAAAATGCACAGGACAGAAAGATATGGAAGAAGATGATCTGCTGTGGCAACCCCTAACAGGAGCAGGCGAAAGAAGACGAAGAAGATTTTCCAAGGAATTTCAGGGTGGCACCTGTTCTATAGTCATATTTCTGTATTCCGTATGCAGGATATTAATGTAACAACTCCACAAACAATATAAAAATGAACATGACAGCTTTTCTATAAGTAGTTCTTGGTTGGCAGTATATGTACAAGGGTAACATCTGTTGTATAGGAACTGACAGCTATTTTATAGATGGCTTACCATTAGAGCACTGTATATATGAATGTAACAGAAGCTCAATAAGCACATTTTGCTTTAAAATATTTACACATACCTTAAGGTAACACTTCGTTCATAGACATCTCTCTAGGTATACTGTGTATATTGAACTGACGTAGGCATCAGCAGCACATCTCATTTGACAATGTACAGTGTAGCTATCTGTTTCATTCGTACCTCTCTACTGATATAATGTATATGAAAAGATGACACATACTCCATAAGCACATTTAATTTCACTGATGCACTGTACATATTAAAGCAGAGTATACAGTTTGCACAAACCAGTGTGTTTCTTTGTGCCGGTCCCAAACCTGGATAAATAGGGAGGGTTACATCAGGAAGGGCATCCGGTGTAAAATTTCGCTAAATCAATATGTGGACAACAATACAAATTTCCATACCGGATCGGTTGAGCCCCGGGTTAACAAAGACCTCCACCAGTACTGTTAGCCAACAGGGTGCTGGTGGAAATTGGGCTACTGTTGGCCGAAGAAGAAGAAGAGGAGGGAGACGTGTCCGGAGGCAGGAGGAGAGGAAAAAAAAGTAAAGAGAGTGGAACTGAGGGTAGGAACTTTGACTGTTGGCAGTATGACTGGTAAGGGGAGATAGTTAGCAGATATGATGGAGGGAAGGAAGGTTGATCTATTGAGCGTGCAAAAGACTAAATGGAAGGGGAGTAAGGCCAGGTGGATCAGAGGTGGATTCAAATTGTTCTATCATGGTGTGGATGGGAGAAGAAATGGGGTAGGAGTTATTCTGAAGGAACAGTATGTCAAGAGTGTTTTGGAGGTGAAAAGAGTGTCAGACCGAGTAAAGATTATGAAGCTGGAAACTGTAGGTGTGATGATGAATGTTGTTAGTACATATGCACCGCAAGTTGGGTGTGCAATGGGTGAGAAAGAAGATTTTTGGAGTGAGTTGGATGAAGTGATGAACAGTGTACCCAAGGGACAGAAAGTGGTGATTGGATCGGAATTTCAATGGGCATACTGGTGAAGGGAACAGTGGCGACGAGGAGGTGATGGGTAGATATGGTGTCAAGGAGAGGAATGAAGAAGGTCAGAGGATAGTGGATTTTACCAAAAGGATGGACATGGCTGTGGTGAATATGTATTTTAAGAAGAGGGAGGAACATAGGGTTACGTACAAGAGTGGAGGAAGATGCACACAGGTAGATTGCATCCTATGCAGAAGAGTTGGTCTGAAGGAGATTAAAGACTGCAGAGTAGTGGCAGGGGAAAGTGTAGTTAAGCAGCATAGGAAGGTGGTCTGTAGGATGACATTGGAGATCAAGAAGAGGAACAGAGTGAGGGCAGAGCCAAGGATCAAATGGTGGAAGTTGAAAAAAGAAGACTGCAAGGTTGGGTTTAGGGAGGAGGTGAGACAGACACTGGATGGCAGTGAAGAGTTACCAGACAGCTGGGAAACTACAGCAGATGTAGTAAGGGTGACAGCAAGAAGCGTGCTTGGTGTGACATCTGGAAAGAGGAAGGAGAAAACGGAAATCTGGTGGTGGAATGAGGAAATACAGGAGCGGATACAAAGGAAGAGGATGGCAAAGAAGAAGTGGGATAGTCAGAGAGATGCAGAAAGTAAACAAGAGTACAAGGAGATAAGGTGCAAGGTGAAGAAAGAGGTGGCGAAGGCTAAAGAAAAGGCATATGATGAGTTGTATGAGAGGTGGGACACTAAGATGGGAGAATAGGACCTATGCCGATTGGCTAGACAGAGGGACCGGGCTGGGAAAGATATGCAGCAGGTTAGGGTGATAAAGGATAAAGATGGAAACGTACTCAAAAGTGAGGAGAGTGTGTTGAGCAGATGGAAAGAGTACTTTGAGAGGCTGATGAATGAAGAGAACAAGAGAGAGAAGAGGTTGGATGATGTGGGGATAGTGAATCAGGAAGTGCAACGGATTAGCAAGGAGGAAGTAAGGACAGCTATGAAGAGGATGAAAAATGGAAAGGCCATTGGTCCAGATGACATACCTATGGAAGCATGGAGGTGTTTAGGAGAGATGGCAGTGGAGTTTTTAACCAGATTGTTTAATGGAATCTTGGAAAGGGAGAGGATGCCTGAGGAGTGGAGAAGAAGTGTACTGGTGCCGATATTTAAGAATAAGGGGGATGTGCAGGACTGCAGTAACTACAGGGGAATAAAAATGATGAGCCACAGCATGGAGTTATGGGAAAGAGTAGTGGAAGCTAGGTTAAGAAATGAGGTGATGATCAGTGAGCAGCAGTGTGGTTTCATCCCAAGAAAGAGCACCACAGATGCAATGTTTGCTCTGAGGATGTTTATGGAGAAGTTTAGAGAAGGCCAGAAGGAGTTGCATTGTGTCTTTGTGGACCTGGAAAAAGTATATGACAGGGTGCCTCGAGAGGAGCAGTGGTATTGCATGAGGAAGTCGGGAGTGGCAGAGTAGTACATAAGAGTTGTACAGGATATGTACGAGGGAAGTGTGACAGTGGTGAGGTCTGCAGTAGGAGTGACAAATGCATTCAAATTGGAGGTGGGATTACATCAGGGATCGGCTCTGAGCCCTTTCTTATTTGCAATGGTGATGGACAGGTTGACAGACGAGATTAGACAGGAGTCCCCGTGGACTATGATGTTTGCTGATGACATTGTGATCTGTTGTGATAGTAGGGAGCAGGTTGAGGAGACTCTGGAGAGGTGGAGATATGCCCTGGAGAGGAGAGGAACGAAGGTCAGTAGAAACAAGACAGAATACATGTGTGTAAATGAGAGGGAGGTCAGTGGAATGGTGAGGATGCAAGGAGCAGAGTTGGTGAAGGTGGATGAGTTTAAATACTTGAGATCAACAGTACAGAGTAATGGGGATTGTGGAAGAGAGGTGGAAAAGAGAGTGTAGGCAGGGTGGAACGGGTAGAGAAGAGTGTCAGGAGTAATTTGTGACAGACAGGTATCAGCAAGAGTGAAAGGTAAGGTCTACAGGACGGTAGTGAGACCAGGTATGTTATATGGGTTGGAGACGGTGGCACTGACCAGAAAGCAGGAGACAGAGCTGGAGGTGTCAGAGTTAAAGATGCTAAGATTTGCACTGGATGTGACGAGGATGGACAGGATTAGAAATGAGTACAGTAGAGGGTCAGCTCAAGTAGGACGGTTGGGAGACAAAGTCAGAGAGGCAAGATTGCGTTGGTTTGGACATGTGCATAGGAGAGATGCTGGGTATATTGGGAGAAGGATGCTAGGGATAGAGCTGCCAGGAAAGAGGAAACGAGGAAGGCCTAAGAGAAGGTTTATGGATGTGGTGAGATAGGACATGCAGGTGATGGGTGTAACAGGTGAAATAGGACATGCAGGTGATGGGTGTAACAGAACAAGATGCAGAGGACAGAAAGACATGGAAGAAGATGATCCGCTGGGGCAACCCCTAATGGGAGCAGCTGAAAGAAGAAGAAGAAGATACAGTTTAGGTAAACCTTGTTTAGGATGACAGCTTTTCATTAACATTTCTCTGCTGAAGTACTGTGTATATCAATGGGAAGTACAGTATGTTCCATAAGCACCTCACCAGTGACAACACACACATGTAGAGGACATTTTCTCTCTTGGCTGCTTTTGAATGACAGTGTGACATCTGTTGCACAGAGAGCTCTGTCCTATACATTAAAAATGATGGCTTGCAGTGAAATCCTGTATCTGCTTCCTTATAGCACATAAGGCACAGAATCTAATAAGAACTAAATCCACAAGATACCTGTTCAATTGACAGCTCTTTACTAGCAGCACCTGAGATTTCATTGATCTTTTCGGAGTGTTGTTCAAGCCCCAATGCCACAATTTTCTCTAGAGTAAAATCACTGCTAGTCTGATCAAAGGGCCGCTGAACTTCATGCTTGATTTGATTCCAGTGTCTACACAAACAAAAAGAAATATGTGTTAATATTTGTTTTTTATGATGTAGCCTACCACAGAGCATATGCATAGTAAAGTGAGGCAAAAGTATAGAAGCTGCATAACATTTCAACTGTGAAAAAAAGAACATTTCAGAGATTATAATGATTGGCTGTATGTTTATGATACAATTTGCACTCTCCCTCTCTTAAAATGTTCTTTTTTCTAGAGAGTCACCAGCACTTAAAATATGTCGTGAACCAATTCTTAAAGGACTGCAAGTTCATCGACTCCCATCTCTGCACTTACTCACCAGGTAATCTAACATGCCTGTCTCTAGGAAGAGAAAATCCAGGCTGACACAGGGAGAACATGCACACCTCATACACACAGGCTGGACATGAATTCTTACTCAGGTCTCTGAGGTCCTCTCTAGGATTCTCAGAGTCTGCTTAACATTTGGGGGTCACCAAAAATGCATCTGCATGTGATAAACAGCTAAATGTGCTGGGTATTAACAAAGAAGATTGAATTATTTCTCTCCTTGTTCCATAGTCATTGCAGATGTCATCAGAATTCCTATTACTACTGAAGATTACTGTATATTAACAAGTGAAAAAGAAAGCATAATGACTATGGGTAAAAAAATGATAATGCTTATAATAGTGAATATGTGAGTCAATGAGTAAGATATATTAGTTTAATTTAGTGTGGGGTAAAACAAAAGGTGGAAACTGGGAGCCAAATAGCTTCTATTCATAAGAACCATTCATTTTACTGTGTTTCAAAGTCAACAAAAAATGCTGCCAACACAACAAAAGGAGGTATTTAGGGCTGGTAAATGATATCCACTTCCTTTAGTGTCACTTCTTAGCCATGGAGTTCTATTAAAATATTAATCATTAAAAAAAAAAAAGAAAAGAAAAACGCTCACATACTGTGATTTGAATCATATGTACTGACCTGAATAAACAGGACGCAATAAAGGAAAATCTCCAAAGAGGGCATGATCAGAATCTTTAATATGTAACATGACAACGCTGCACGTGCTTTTACTACCAAATTTAACATCTTGTAAAAAGATGCCGCTTGCAGCAAATTTTAAATTCAAATAGTAGTCCATTACTGACGATAGAAAGTCTGTTTTAACTCTCAAAAATGTGAGCTGAGCCCCACACTCTTACCGTTCCCTCATAGCGGGGTTCCGGAGATCTGAAATGAGTGGCATCGTTCGCTTGAACTGGTCAATTTTACTCTTTGACGTTTCAACGATTTCCCAGTTCTTTTCCTGTTAGAAATACACACAAGAGGATGAAAAGATTAGTGCTTCAGAATGAAATTGCTTTGTTTTTCTTTCTGACATTCAATCTATTTTTGGTAAATTAAAAAACTATACATATACTATATTACAGTCATCAAATTCTACAAGGCTGCACGTGTGTGGCTACTGTAAGTCAGGGTCACTCAGGCTGTATTTCACCGGTACAAAACCTTTTAAAAAAATATGGAAAATAAAGTAAAGTAAAACATTTCAAGGTTACAAGGAATTTATCAGTTATTATCTAGGGTGGCACAGAAAATCAAGATATACTACAATCGTTTGTATAACTGATTTACAAGTGGAACACGGGACTTAAGTGACTTTCTCAGGGTAACAGTGAGAACTAGCTGAAATCCCCAGTGTTGCCCGGGAGAAAAATAAAGTGTTTTTTTTTAAATTGTTTGAGAACAACTTTAAAAATAAAAATAAATTAACAAACAATGAAGACTCACTAATGTGCTTGTCTTGCGGTCTTGTATGTATGTTAACATCCAGTTGAGGCTGGGAACCAGCCAACTCTATTTAATTTCAAAAGCAACAGGGGCGCAGTGGTGCTCAAACATAAAGAATGCTGGCAGTCACATCCAGTTCACCCTCTGGTGGTCATTCCGAGTGACAACTGGATAATAACACGCATACAAGACCACAAGATCAGCCCCACCCTTCCCAGAAGGGGGTGGGTTAGGGTTGATTTCACCCTACAGTATTTTTAGTCGACCAATGAGAAATGTGTACTAAGTTTCATGAAAATCGCTCCAGCCGTTCAGAAGTGATGCTGGAACATACATACACACACACATACATTGACTTTTATATATATATAGATTTCATTTTAAATCTTGGGGTTTAAATTCCATTGACTGAACATGTACATTATACTGACAATTTTTTTTACTTTATAATGTTCAATATTAGAAAACAACACAGAGGAAAATATAACAAAATATATACTGTATTATCCAATGCAGATTCACACAAGTCACCACAGTGCATCAACGTATCAGCCATTATAAAGCACAAAAGGGATAAGGTACATGGACTTGAAGGAGTCTCACTGAAGCCAGACGTTTAATATATACATCTGGAGACATCTGGGTGGGAACAATTAGACAGCTCATTGAGTGTCACATTTCTAAACCAATGTAGCGCTTCATGAAGGTGGCACTCAAAGTAGGGCCGGTGATTTTGAACTGCAAAGATCAGAGGTGCTCTTGTTAAGCTCATGCAACAGACACCAAGCTTCTGTTTACAATGAACCATCTACAGTTGAAAATAGACATATAAATGTGTGTCACATGAGTGTAGAGCACATTTAAAAATAAACCTAACCTGATTCACGGGAAAATCATTTCTGTAGCATCAGATCATACATTGGCATTCAACAGCATCAACGGACGATCTGTAAATGTGAACAATATGTTGTCACAGGTGCTGTGTGTGTTCTCTGGTGTTTAGCGTTATGACAATAGTGTAGGAGTCGATGAAGACTTGAAAGAATTGGCAATTTCATTAATGAAAATATGAATTTCAAAATATGCATTTGCGCCATATTTCTAAAATTTGTATTTTTATACTTTATTGAGGATTTGTTCTGTTCTGTGTATTGTATTGTATTGTATTGTATTGACCCCCTTCTTTTTGACAGCCGCTGCATGCCCAACCTACCTGGAAAGGGGTCTCTCTTTTAAGTGCCTTTCCTAAAGTTTCTTCCATTTTTTCCCTACAAGGGTTTTTTTGGGAGTTTTTTCTTGTCTTCTTAGAGAGTCAAGGCTGGGGTCTGTCAAGAGGCAGGGCCTGTTAAAGCCCATTGCGGCACTTCTTGTGTGATTTTGGGCTATACAAAAATAAATTGTATTGTATTGTATTGTAAGTAAATGGAGTGTCACACTCTGAGAGCTGACAACAAAGAGCCAAAGCAGATGCAGATTTCAGTACTCAAACACCAAAATCAACAAATCTGCCTAACGACACCAGAAGATGCACAGATGAGGCTGCACAACATTCCCCTTCTGACTGTATGTCTAAACAAATAACTAAAGAAATGCAACATAACCGCCTAATTGGAAATGCAAAAATTCATTGACAAAATAACTGCAATGTTTAAACACATTGTATATCCATATCCAAACTCTATTTGCTGTTATGATGTCATATAGTGATGTTACAGTTAAAATAACAGAAAGATATTGCAGCAGATGGAGGCACTTCTCAAATGAGTGCAGCCCAGTAGCTCTATGTGTATCCATCTGTCTGTCTCCACTGTTCATTACAACATGAAAATTAATTATTAAACTTCAATTGCTATGTGCTGCTGAGCTCCTTAATGGCAATTTTAGCTTTTTACTTTCTCTCAGTGTCATGACTTTTCTATAGTATCTTTTGCTCTTTTCCTGAAACCTGGTGGTGGTTTAAAATGTACAGACTAGAGAAACTGGGGCAGATA
The DNA here is from genome assembly GCA_026402145.1 of Polypterus bichir lapradei. Taxonomy (NCBI): domain Eukaryota; kingdom Metazoa; phylum Chordata; class Cladistia; order Polypteriformes; family Polypteridae; genus Polypterus; species Polypterus bichir. The sequence continues at coordinate 135,509,706 of JANRMT010062791.1, forward strand.
TTTTAGGAAGAAGCATTGTGGGTATAGCCTTTGTAGCGCAGGATTGTGCCACTATTCACTACACACTGTTTAACGAGTTGTCCCTAGCTGCATATTCTCATTTAAGAATCACATCTAACCCCACAGGACTAGACTTCAGAAAGCACTTAAATGGAGAGCTTGCTGCAGATAGTGCAGTAAAATAGTCCCATAAACTATCGGTGTTTCCACAGTTTATTGACAAAATCAACTGAATTAAACACTTGTTTCTCCAATTACATTACAAATCAATTCACCCACCAGTACCCGAATTGCTGAAATACAAAAGAGTCCAACTGTGTTCTTTTGATTTGAATGTTTCTTTGGATCAACAGGTAAATACACTGGCTTTTGGCCAGATTTTGAAACATTTAGGTTTGTGTTGAGGCTAAAATCTCTTTTCAGCCTGAAAAGCCTGAGGCAGGCCCCTGGAGTTGGGACTAAGCCTTATAGAGGGGAAGGCCTTTTCCAGGAAGGTAAATAAGGCCATTTGGAGGGCTTACCCCATTTTGCCACGTCTGGGACTCACAACATAAAAAGCAAAAGCTAAATGGATAGAGAACCACATTCTACCATGTACAGTATAATGTAAATGTCCATATTCTACCATGTATACTATAAATGACCATATTCTGTTTGTTTGTTTGTTAATGACAAATATGTTCTAAGATTTTTGAGGTTAAGGGAGATGTTTCATGGTAAGGTAGTTAATGTGGTAGTTGATGAATTTCACTGTATTCTATACATGTGACAATAATGACCATTAAAACCTGTAAATGTATTGTAATACTGTTCAGAACTTCTATCAATCTTTGTATTATATTAGTCGGCACAAAATTGTCAAGCTCTTTGCACTGAGTAAGAAATTCTCATGGTGAGCGGTTTTAATAATAATAATAATACATTTTATTTATATAGTGCCTTTCCCCATGCTGAGGGAACTTTTACCAAGAACTAAAACACTGGGGCAGATAAATTAGCTTAAACAAGTCAGGGATATTGACATTGAGCACATCAGCATATGGGGGCACACGGGCAAATCAGGTGACCATGAGGAAGCATACAGTAACTGCGATGAAGACTTGCATTCTAAACCCTGTTTGTTAAAAGACACCCAGATAGAGATGATGCAAGGTCCTGCTTTCACTTTCTGTAAAAATAGTCAGCAAGCAGCTGTTTTCTTATTGAAGTCAAAACGTGTTATGGATTTTGTTCTTTTGTTTTTTTTATGATGGTCTTATTTACATGGAAAGCTGTGGAATACAACTTCTAATCAGAGGACTATCATTGTCACCGCAAATCCTTTCCTAGCAGTCAACTCTTTCATCAGGTTAATTCCGTTACTGTGGCTAATAATTGAGAAAAGGCACACCTGCACTTCATTATTTAAGTGAAATAGGTTGATTGTTTCATTGGACCTGATTCAAGATTTAACTGACTACTGCGGTTATTAACAAGTTTAATTTTAACTTTAACATTTCTGTTTAGTTGCAGGGCAATACAATAGCAATCTGGTTAATGCTGCTGCCTCACAGCTCTAAAGGTTTGGCTTCAAATCTCAGCTTTGGCACAGTTTGGGTCGGGTTTTTCTGCTTCTCCTGAAGGGGTTTTCTCCCAGTTTTCTGGTATTTTTAGATCCCAAAAATGTGCAGAATAGGGAAACAGTCTAGTCCAAAGTAGTGTGGGTGGGTGAGTGTTCCCTGCAGTGGACTGACATCATCTTCACACTAATGTCGTTGGGATAGCCTCGGAACAACACTGCACTCTTTACTGGAATTAGAAGATATGAAAAATGAGTGAATGAATTAAAGCATTAGTTACATATTTATTTAATGTTTATCTGCAGCATGATTACCTGACCTAAACACTTTTGTTATATTGGCCAAATGTTTATTCAGTGTGAATGATGCTTTGTATTCCTCTGAATGTTCATCTTTCCAGACTTTGTCAGTTACAGTTCTTCATTTCCTTTATTTTAAGTGAAAATCTGTTGGTTTATCATTAATGTGGATGACAACTGTAATCATCTTTTTGCATTTCAACTTAAAATATTGTAACAGGTTTCCTGACAGAAAAAGAATTGCCAGAGGCAGAAGAGGTAAAATGATAGCATGAGCTAGGGGAAGGCCTCAATAGGCAGATTATTGAAGAAAAATTCACTCTGTTGACTAGTAAGATGCAAACAAGCAAAGTAGGTGCTTCAGGAGTTTGACTATGAGTGGTATCATAGGATACATACTGAACAGTAACTGGATTCACCAGTGCACTTAAAGCCAGTCACTGTTTGGGGCCTACTTCAGAGTCCAGACAGCCACATGGCAGTTACCATACATACAGGACAGAGCTCAGGATTCTACAGTAAAAGGAGGCCTCGGATGGTCTTGCATTAGAAATGACTCCAGGCTTGTTCCAGACTGTAAATGGGATATATTTGCTAAAAATGCGCCAAGAGTCTACAGGTAGAACCAGGCAGTGATTAATGGTACAGGATCACTATAAAGGGTGTAGTGTGACCCAGGATATGAAAAGGAGATGAGAGAGGAGCCATGTGGCACTCTGTGGTGACAGTTAGGTATTGTGTTCTGTCACACAACTTTGAACAGAGCCCCTTCTTGCTGTTCCTTTAGAGTCAAATCTGGTTTTCCCAATTATTATCAAAATGAGACCCTTACCTACTTTGTTTGTAAGACTCTGTCAGACCACAGATCTCATTCCACTGCATCCACTACTGCAGTGTTTTTTAACCAGTGTGCCATGAGACCTACCCAGGTGTGCCGTAGAAATAATAATGTAGTACACCCGGGTCAGAACCTGACAGGGACAAGCTCTGCAGGTTTGTCGAGACCTATCTAAGGAGGACAGGACTACCTGGTGAAGCCGGCATAAAAGTAGCTCCATGATCACTAGGTTGCAGACGCATCTCCAAGCTGCTCGAGTCCAACTGCCTAGGTGTGTGGTCACCAGGGAGTCTCTCAGGTCCATAGGGTAGTGGGCATACAAGTTACCTCTGGGGCAGAGAGGGGCAGGCAAAGGGACAAACCAGCTGGAAGATGTCAGCAAAGTGGACACTAAGTGACGTGTCTGCAAACACTGATCTTGGAGCTCCTTTGTTAATGCCTTCCCCTGTAGTCCCACCCTTTCGGATAGTTGAGCACATGTATGAGATATAATGTGTTTGTGGTTAGTAAAATAGTGGTGTTCTTTGGGATGATTTTGGGTACAAAAAGTGGGTCACTACAGAAAAAAGCTTGAGAAACACTGCGCTACTGTAACACAATAACCTGCTTTATGAGCAGCTTTAATTTTATGGATGAAGGTTCCAGGACTTAACACTAGAATTACCAGAGCCTACGAAAAAACTCGTAATTCCATCCCACCTTAAATCACATCTTCAATCCCTTCACACCTCTCCGCCAGCGTCCTTTGTCTTCTAAATGTGCTGATAAAGAGAAGCTAGGAGCAGCTGGCTATTCCATCCCCCCACCAATTTAGAACGTGCACGAACTTCTCCCAGCTCATGCCTTGATTGAGTATCTGGGAGTGAAGTGGAGTTTTAGAGTGGAAATAATAGATCGTTATTTGGAACACACGCATTTCATGTCTGCTCCGTTTCTACAGTAATCTGTGTAAACACATTGTTAAAACAGAAACGTTTTTTATATTCTAGTAGTAGATGATAAAATGTAGGCATAAACTATATAATGTATGAAAGCCTTAAGTCCAAATATCAAAGAAATATTTTCACAAAAGGTACAAATATAACACAACAATTGCGCTTTTATTCAAAAATATAACTACAGAAACAAAAAGCCGCCTTAACATGTAAAATTGACACCTGTTTATTGTAATTTCCTCTGTGGTGCAATAGAATCAGTTCCCGCCTGGGAATCAGAAGGTCGCAAGTTCGATCCTGCACCATTCCGTTTTGAGAAGTAAACTGCCCTTAGTCTTACTATTTTAGAATAAAAGCATACATTTGATTTCAGTCTGTAACAGCCGGTGCAATTTATGATCCTTGTAAAGGTTAGCCTTTTTTTTTTTTTTTATAAATTCACTTTTCATTCTCTCAGTCACTTTCAGAATCAAACCATACAACCCCATCTGACACGGCTGTTTTCACATAAAGACGCGCTATAGCTCTGCAGTGTACCACGATGCATACTAAGGGCACAACCCAAATTGTTCTGACACACAAACGCTAGCGAAGCTGCCATCATTGTATCTCACCGTCACTTGATTTTCTGTTTATTCAGTTTTATTGAGTGTTCCTGCCAGTCCCCGCATGTTGCTGTATGCTGTTTCTTTTGTACTCCAGGACATGCAGAGGAGAGAATGGTAAAGAGCAGTAACTTCGGCGCTATATGCAATAATCAGACACTCCCCATCTGCCCGCTGTTTTATTATACTTTTACACCAACATACTGTATGTTTCTGTGTTTGAGCATGCTCAAACGGGCATGCTCAAAAAATTCACGTGTAATGCCACGAAAAGTGCACGCAGACACTTCATTTCGCAAACAAAACAAGTGCACTTTTATTCAAGACTACCTGTATAAGAAAAAAGAAAGCAAGTTACAGTAGGAGATTGATACGACAGCTTGCATGGTGCAATGCTAAGAAGTGCTGATTTTCATTCCGCAATATTGCAATATCATTTGAAAACGAACAGCGTCAGATCGGGTGTGAATTTATGCAGGAACTGGAAATTCTCTGATGTGGGACCTTCCCCCAGGGAAGAAAGTACAGTGTCAGGTGCTCATTCAGTGTAATAGGAACCATAGCACAGAGAGGTGTGTGCACTGCAACAAGTACACGTGTCGTAAATGTAGGAAGGACGATCCTTGGGTGTGTGGGAACTGTTAATATTTGAATGTGATGATTTTATATAGCATGGAATGAAAATCAAAACGGAATGGTGCAGGATCGAACTCACGACCTTCTGATTCCCAGGCAGGAACTGATTCTATTGCACCACAGAGGAAATTACAATAAACAGGTGTCAATTTCGCATATTAAGGCGGCTTTTTGTTTCTGCAGTTATATTTTTGAATAAAAGTGCAATTGTTGTGTTATATTTGTACCTTTTGTGAAAATATTTCTTTGATATTTGGACTTAAGGCTTTCATACATTATATAGTTTATGCCTACATTTTGTCATCTACTACTAGAATATAAAAAACGTTTCTGTTTTAACAATGTGTTTACACAGATTACTGTAGAAACGGAACAGACATGAAATGCGTGTGTTCCAAATAACGATCTATTATTTCCACTCTAAAACTCCACTTCACTCCCAGATACTCAATCAAGGCATGAGCTGGGAGAAGTTCGTGCACGTTCTAAATTGGTGGGGGGATGGAATAGCCAGCTGCTCCTAGCTTCTCTTTATCAGCACATTTAGAAGACAAAGGACGCTGGCGGAGAGGTGTGAAGGGATTGAAGATGTGATTTAAGGTGGGATGGAATTACGAGTTTTTTCGTAGGCTCTGGTAATTCTAGTGTTAAGACTTGAGTTCTTTCATCATTAGGAAACTGAGCCTCAGAAGCATTTGTGAAATGTTTGATTCCATTACAGAGGCTCTGGATGCCCTAAATAATTTTATCACAATACATATCTTTGTGACTTTCTCACTCTCCTCGCTCATTTTTCAGCAACTCTGGGGAAATTGCTGGATGTCATGGCTGGCCTGTACTCTGGTACTGTGAGTGCTGTGCAGAGTGGAGGCAGAACCTCTGCGTTTTTCCCAGTTGATTTTGGGGTTCGTCAGGGGTGTATTCTTGCTCCTATTCTGTTCAATGCTTGTATGGACTAGGTGTTGGGCAAGGTCTTGGGGTCCAGCGGCTGTGGGGGATCTGTTGGTAAAGATTCACTGATCTTGACTTTGCTAACGATGCTGTGATCTTCCAGAGTCAATGGAGGCTCTGATTGGAGCTCTCAAGAGACTGATACCTTCCTACAAATACCTTCCCTCATATTCACTTAATTACATTTCTGTTACCTTTCCTTCTTCCCACCACATACTGGTCCAAATCAAAGTCAAAGATATCTAACTTCTAATGAAATGGCAGAAGAGAATCCCTTATATATGTCATTTTAATAAGATGCAGGCAGAACACAGGAGTGTCCCTCTTTGATCTTGAATTCTATCATTGGGAGTTCAAACTGCACCCTGCCTGGTTCTGGTTTTGCTCGTTTTCGCATTTCTGAATGGAAACCTTTGGGTTCTAATTTTGGTACTCCTTTTACTTTTTACAAGCAGAGCTAACAATTTTGATAGAGCCAAAATTACTGAGACTGCTTTTATAGACAGTGCTGTCTCATACAATTGATTTATAGTATAGACCATCTTTGTTCCTAATATGAAATGGCACACCTGTACTCCCATATTTCATAACCCTGCCCACTCAATAGACAGAAAACTGTGCAATTTTTCACTCTGGGAACTCCAAGGAGTCAGCCTTCTTGGTGATCTGTTTGATAATAGCTTACTCTCTGAATCCACCTATAAACCTCTTTCTTTACTCTCACAATGTTCCTGTGATCTTATTTCACCTTCTTCATCTCTCCTGGAAAAACACTTTCTAGAATGTAGGATTTTTCCCCAAAACTTAATTCAACCAAATTAAAACAATCCATAGACTACCCAACATGCTCTTAATGTTTTTTCAGGAGTCTCTCTTCCACTGACCTGGCACTTTCCTTCATATATCCTTGCTTTGCCCTACTAATTTCTCTTTCTGGTTACAGATAAGACAGTTGTTCTCATAGTTTCTGTCTGAAATATGACTCCTATCCCCCCAATATTTATTGGAACCTGAAATTCCTTTGTTCACATCTCATCAATGGGAAATATTCACTCTCGGGTAAATTACTACTTGCATTGTGATGGAAATCTTTTGCCAATTGGTGATCCTTATTATTCGAATCTAATTCACTTAGAACTGTTCCTGTCTTGAATTAATGGGGCATCCTTGAAGTCAACTGAAAACTGGTTCACCTCGATATCAGCAACGAAAGTTGTATTATTAGGAGCTCACTGACATCACACAGGTTTACTTAGCATTGTCTTTGATGCTTTAATTGCTTTATTATTCTCTTTTCCGTCATCTAGATATAATGTTGGTTTTGACTATGCTTTTAGGTTCTCTTTAGGGTTGGGATGGGTTGGAATGAGGTGGTGTGTGGGTAGATGCTGAGTTCTGAATGGGCCATTTTGTTATTTTCACTTTACAATTGATCTGCTCTATGTGTTTTTGCACTTTTTGATTCATGGAAAAATTGATCATAAAGAAAGAAAGGAAAATGTTAATCCTGTTAAGAATTTAGCTAGATTAAACTCCACACCTATCTAGCAAAAGCATAATCAGGCTATTAGCTGGTGGTGGTGGTTGGGAGCATTCGGGCAGAAAAAAATTATTTGAAGTTCATTTCAGGGCTCTTCTGCCAAGATTGGTATTGGGAACTGCTCTTTTTAGAAATAACATAATGATAGAGTTTATTTTTTTTATATTGGATATCCATTATTGTTGTCTGTTTCCTGGTTTTGTGCTTGTTGTCTGCTTCCTGGTTATGTGCAGTATATGAATGTTAAAGATCTTGGTATAGAGAAAAACTGGATAAGAACCAGTAAGGAGTGGACTCCATAGTTCTGGGATGATGGAGAAAATTGGAGTACACAATGGAAAAGCACACAATGTGCAAACTCCCCACTAACAGTGTGGAGCTGAGATTTGTCCCTTGGAAGTGTTGTTAGTCTACTGCACACACATACACACACGCACACACACACACACACACACACACATACACATATATATTGTGGGATATGGCCGGCCTTTCATCTCGGCCAATACCCCCAGGCCACCAGGTGGAGCCCTCCCTTCAGCACGGAGGTGCCCCGAATGCCAGCAGGGAATTATGGACATTAGAGTTTTCATCCACAACCCTGCTGGATACCACAGGGGCCCCTAGAAGGCACTGCAGAGAGTAGCAGCGAGACTTTCGCATACAACCCGGAAGTGCGTCATAGTCACATGAACAAAAAGACAGACGTACTTCCGGGATGACAAGAAGACTTTTGGATCTGACCCAGAAATGCTAAGAAGTCACATGGACAGGGGTTCAGGAGCACTTCCGGGTCACGGACTATATAAAGGATTGTGGGAAATCTCAGAGTTGAGCTGGGTGGAAGGGTGGCAACGTGTCTGGGAGTGTGGAGGATTGATTATTGATTGTATTGTGGATTATTATATGAGTATTGTGCAGAGGAGGGTGCTTTGTGCACTTTGTAATAATAAAAAGTCAAACTTTTGGACTTTTACCTGGTGTCTAATGTATTGTCCGAGGGTTCAAGGGAGCGATAGCGCCCCCATCTGTTACAGTGGCGTAGTCGGCAGGATTCTCTGGCCATAGGTTTGGCAGAGGACCTGGTAAAAAATTTCTGTGGACAGAAACCCCAAGAAGACAGCGTCATGACATGCAGAAAAACCAAAGAAAAATCGCCAGAACCCACGTTTACCAAGTCCGTTATGGGGAAGAAGAAGGCAAAACAAAGCGACAGCGCCAGCAAAGGAGCCCCTCTCATCATGGCCGACGCTCCGGATGAGCTTCGGATCGGCTACACGGGTCGGGAGAAGCCTCCGGAGAAAGAAGACTACGACGAGGTATGTGCCGGGGATATAATCAATAAAATCTTTAAAATAACTCATTTTGTACCGTGCGCATACCTCAGAGAAGGCAGAAGAAGTTCCCGAAGATGGTGGTGCACTCTCGTTCGAGCCGGTGAGAAAAACAAAGGACTTCCACATGTCGGGTGCCGGCGAGGGATACGTGATCCAACCTGATGGATTACGGGAAAGAGAAGGTCCGCGTCCTATTGCTTTCGACTTCGCCCAAAAGAAGACGGGCTTTCCGAAGGGGAAGGGGGAGGCGAGCGAAGCACCGCTCACGCCACGAGAAGGTAATGAGGGCCGGGAAATGGCTAGTTGGTCAGCCGACAAATTAATAAGGGCAGATTGCAGTCTGCCAAGATGGCGACCCGGTCCTCAGCCAAAGAGAACTCCAGTTCCCAGAAGCATCCACGAGACCCATCAGAGCACGTGCCAGCAGCGGGCTTGCTCATTGTGACCTGGCCGGAAGGTAAGGCGAATGAGGAAGTGAGTCTGCTTCCAGCTGAATTAAATAACTTTATGAACATGCGGGAACTCGAGAACTTAATCGAGCCCGTACGGAGTGTCTTGCAGGTCCTGACGAACATAGAGAAGATCATTGGGGAGCTGGGAGCAGCGGCCGAAGCACCGTTAAGAAAGGTGGAAGAATTCCTACGGCAGTTTGGTCGGGAGTCTCCCGTATTATTTGATTTGGCGGTACAGGTGAGTAATACCGATACCATATATAATGAAATAGGGACGCAGAGTGACACAGGCCCACAATTAATCCATAGTGGGTGCCAAGTAGCTACGAGCCCTACAAGAGAGGCGGAAACGATGACCATTTGCCTGGTGGAAGGGTCAATCGAGCTGGTGCCTCTGGATGGTGCTGCCTCCCGGAACGATCCAATCCTGAAGACACTGACACCGGTCGTATTTAAATCAAAAGGGGTTCAAACAGTGAAGGGTCTCTCTCTGGCTAATAGAGAGACTCAGACTGTAAATAAACCCCAGAGTAAACAGGAGATCCCAAAAGAGAAACTGGGGTCTCCTGACAAAATAGAAAAGGGACTTGAAAGCTCAAGGGCGGCCACAGAAATCTCCTCAGCAGATAATGGGGCGCAACCTGACTTTCCGAAATGCTTCCATCTCGCTACGCATGCCGCCGGCCGGGCCACGAGTGGAGAAGTTGTCCTCGGGGGCCAGGGGATAAGACGACTCAATTATTTAATGTTCCCCCAAGGTTCTACCGGGAGTATTCAGGAAAGTGCCAAGGCCCGACCAATAACACCTCCTGGAGGAAGACGTCCCTCGCGGCTGGACGCTTTGAACCATGGTTCTTCACTGGGGGGAGAGTACTGCAGGATATGGCCGGCCTTTCATCTCGGCCAATACACCCAGGCCACCAGGTGGAGCCCTCCCTTCAGCATGGAGGTGCCCCAAATGCCAGCAGAGAATTATGGATATTGAAGTTTTCATCCACAACCCTGCTGGATACCACAGGGGCCCCTAGAAGACACTGTTGGGAGGAGCAGCGAGACTTTCGCATACAACCCGGAAGTGCGTCATAGTCACATAAACAAAAAGACGGATGTACTTCCGGGATGAAAAGAAGACTTTTGGATCTGACCCGGAAATGCTAAGAAGTCACATGGACAGGGGTTCAGGAGCACTTCCGGGTCACGGACTATATAAAGGACTGTGGGAGATCTCAGAGTTGAGCTGAGCTGGGTGGAAGGGTGGCAACGCCTCTGGGAGTGTGGAGGATTGATTATTGATTGTATTGTGGATTATTATATGAGTATTGTGGAGAGGAGGGTGCTTTGTGCACTTTGTATTAATAAAAAGTCAAACTTTTGGACTTTTACCTGGTTTCTGACGTATTGTCCGAGGGTTCAAGGGAGCGATAGCACCCCCTATCTGTCACAATATATATATATATATATATATATATATATATATATATATATATATACATACAGGGTGAGCCAAAATGGAGTACCACATTTCTCAAGATCATTGCGTAAGGTAGAGGCAGCCGAGTGGGTTGGGGTAGGGGTCCTTTGATAGGTGATCCCTTGTAGTTTTCAGTCATCAACATGTTCTGGTCTGGTGTGCACCGTGCTTTCGCTGTCGAAGCATTCTTCAAAAACAATGAATCCATTCATCATCACTACGAAACACACCTTCCGAATGCACTTCAGCATTCCTCCTAAGGGTGAAGTTCCAAATCGGAAAACAATTCTTCATTGGGTGGGTAAATTTACACAGATGGATACAACATTGAACAGAAAATTTCCAGGCCGTCCTTGGACTGTACAAATGCCTGAAAACATCCAAGCTGTAAGTGCATCAGTTTTGCAGTCTCCTAGACATTCAGCGCGCAAACATGCTTCTGCCTTAAGCATTTCCAACATGCCTTTGAGGAGGATTTTGCATGAGGACCTTAACTTCCATCGATGCAAAATGCTAGTAGTGCAGGAACTCACTGAGAGAGACTGGGAGAGCCATAGAGAGTTGTGCACGAACATTCTTCAAACCGTTCATCGAGATGCTATCGTCATGAGCAGCGATGAGGCACAGTTCCATTTGAATGATTTCATAAACAAGCAAAACATTCGCTAGTGGGCTGAAACCAACCCTTGTGAACTTCATCAGAGACACCTGAACAGTGAACGTGTTACAGTTAAGGTGCGCTGTTGCAGAATTTGACATTGTAGGCCCTTACTTTTTTGAGAATGGGGGAGCAATGGTCACAGTCACTTCAGAATGTTACATTGAAATGCTAGAGAACTTTTTGCGGCCCCAACTGTAAGAGATGGATGTGGTGGATGCCTGGTCTGGAGCAACAGTTTATACGGCGCGGAGAGCCATACATGTTTTGCGAGAGATGTTTTTGGGGAATCTCCCTACATCACAATGTTGGGTGGCCTTCATGTTCGCTTGATCTTGCTTCATGCAATTTGTTCTTGAGGGGCTATCTCAAGTCGAAGGTATACACACACTAACCTCAAAACCTTGAAGCCCTCAATGATGCTATTCGTCACAAAATCGCCACTGTTCTCCTTGAAATAGCATATCGCTAATGATCATTTTTAAAACACAGTGAAAAATATCTATTTTGTACACCCTTTCTTGTGTCGTAATGAAATGTATTTTATCTTGTAGCATTTGAGCAGAATAAATGTTTGAAATACAGTACTTCATTTTCGCTCACCCTGTATACTGTATATACAGTATGTATATATACAGTACATACACCACACTGATATAAAACAGGCCAAATTAGATTGATTGTAAATGCAAAGCTTATCAAAGCCGAGTGGACAGTACATTGGTATACACAGGAGCTCCACTGCCCCCAGTGTAGCTTTGTCTTTATCCTGGAGCCTGTCAGCGAAACACTAGTCTTTATGTCCAACTTGGAAGTGGCAGCTGGACATTTCTTCAGAATTGACACAAAATGTTAAATGTATGCATACACAAAGCTCATTGGAAACACTTCTTTGTAACTTTGTTCCTTTGCTTCACAAATACAGTTGCCTTGGGATAATGATGGGTGTACAGGGAGTTCAGTGGGGTCAGCGAGTTGAGTTTCTGTTGCGTGTCCATTGACCCTCAGCATCTTGATGGGCAGAGCGCCTATGCCCGCAGGTAGAAAAGGAAGCCCAAGTAGAGAGCCAGAAAAGAAAAGTGAAAAAGAACCAAGGAAGAAGGCAGAATCGGGGTGCTCAAGGTGGTGCAGGGTGAGGAATCAGGCTAGCTGTTATAGCCACGTGGTGAAATGAGCAGTCAGCGCTCCAGGGGTGGTTCGACCCCTGTTGACCATCTGAGAAGAAGCTGTGGAGAATGGTTGAAAGTTCCTCGGGATCTGGTAGATTCTATGAAGGGCAAGTGGGAGATGGAGGGACCAAATCAGAGCGTTGTGGCAGTCACAATAAGAGCTGGGAGGGAGGACCACAGATGCTGGTCACTCTACCAGTTGTAAGACCCATTGGTTGAGCAGGGAAGACAGGAAGTGAAATATGCACTAGGCTCAAGAAGGTCAAGAGAAGGAACCTATTAACTATATGGTTTTATTCGGGTTTTTATTGTTGTATTACTTATGGAATTTTAATTGACAGAAGACACCTGTTTTTACTGATTATTTATTCATTTATCATGAAGAGCACTGCACCATTTTTTACACTTTTGGACATTGACTGTTTTGAATAAAAACGCAAAGCACTCAGTACCCCATCTTGCTGACTCTGTGTGTGTCATCATTTGCCTAGCTTATACACAGTTTCGTCATTGGCGGTTTAATGTTCAAGCTACCATGGACCATGGAGCCAACCTCCAGATCATCACACCCAGTAACACCACACTTTAGAATAAAATTTTTCATGTAAATGCTATAGTTTGCATGTCAGTTGTGTGAGCAATGCTGTTTATTGTGCATATGGCTTTGTATTAAAATAAAACAGATGAAAGTGAAAACATGCATACATCAATACAACCATTGGAACTGTCATTATGTAGGGAACTTTTTGTTCAGAAACAAAGCAAAGCATGCTTCTGTTTAATGCCAACACTGTGACGGTAGAACTAGGATGAAATCTCAGACAAATCCAAAACACAGCAGGATGGCCCAACATAACGTTGTTCAAGCCTAGATGGGGTCCCTTAATGACGAGAATATGCAGAGTGAAAGCCCCGCTACTGGATAAATCATATAATTTTACATTTCTGCTTAGATGTCCAGGTGAGTTGCACAGTTATTTGAGAATTTCTGCATTTCTCTGAATGTCCTTGGACTGACTGCTTTCCATTTTGTAAATTAGTTAACACAACATGACATAATCCTAGGAGTAAGTTAAACTTAAATAATGTATGGTTGGCTGAATTTTGTGGACCCCGAAATGGTATAGGGTCAACCATTTCTATAAAACTGTGTCACTATTACCTTGTGTCTCTAGGTTGAGCACTAACTCTTTTCAAATGAATGTCTAACACACCTGCTTATTGATCTTGCAATGTGGGAACAGAACCCAGAAGACACTTTGAGTGTATGACCCCTTTTTTTGTTCATTGCAAAGCAATCAAATTTGTGCAGATGATCTCACCTTGAGCTCACGGCTAAGGCGGTGCAACTTCTTAAACAACCCCTGGGCCATGGCTTCCATGATGTCTGTTTGCAAGGTGTGAAACTCGCCCGATTTCCACAAATTCCAGTGGTCTTCCCATTCCTTTGTGATTTCCCAGGTCTGCTGCAGATAGTCTAAGTCCTGTTGAGAAGAATTGAGAGATTTAAGAATCAAAAACTGATAGATAAATAAATAAAACATCTAAAAAGCCAGAGTAATAATAATAATAAATAATAATACATTTTATGTATATAGCGCCTTTCTCATGCTCAAGGCACTCCACAGAGTTTAAGATAGAACGGCAGGGTATACAGTATATAGCATTGTACTAAACCAGATAAATATATAAAGAAGATTAAGACAGTGAATTCAGAGAAAAAGCCTAACAGACAACATAATTGATGGTCTAGCACACACATACAGGTTACATGAGCATCTTGACAGAGAGGTAAACTGAGAGAAGGGTAATAAAGTCAAGTAGAGCTAAAAGCCTTCCTGAACAGATGAGTTTTGAGTTGTTTTTTAAAAGAACTCATGGAGTCAGCTGACCTGATTAATTTCGGTAGGTCATTCCAGAGTCTGGTCGCCATACAGCTGAAGGCCCTGTCACCTATGGAGTGTAGATTAGTGTGGGGCACAACAAGATTGCCAGAATCAGAGGACCTTAGTGGGCGAACAGGAACATAGTAATGGAGAAGGTCACTGATGTAGTTTGGCGCAAGGTCGTTTAAGGCTTTGTAGGTTATTAGTAGAATTTTATATTCGATTCTGTAAGACACAGGGATCCAGTGAAGGTGGAGCAGGATGGGTGTGATGTGCTCGCTGTTGCTGGTTCCAGTAAGGACTCTTGCAGCCGAGTTCTGAATAAGCTGGAGCTGTGATATAAGATTAGAAGGGGCACACGCCAGCAGCGAGTTACAATAATCTATGGGGGATGTGATAAAAGCTTGGACAAGTTTCTCAGCATTAGAAAAGGAGAGGAATCAGCGAACACCTGATATGTTATGGAGGTGAAAGTAAGAAAGTTTCTTAATGTGATTTTTTGTGGGCGGAATAAGAAAGGGAGGAATCACAAATGACACCAAGATTCTTTGCAGTAGAGGCAGGTCTGATGAGATCACCACCAAGATGGACTGGGAAGGAGTTCATTTTATTAAGTTGCACTTTAGTCCCAATTTGCAGGAGTTCCGTTTTGTTGCAATTTAATTTTAAAGAGTTCTGCTCCATCCAGGTTTTAATTTCATTGAGGCAAGTTGTGAGCTGAGAAAGCTCTGATGAAGCTCCTCTTTTAACATTGAAATAGAATTGAGTATCGCCTCCACAAAAATGATAACCCAGTCCATAGCTACGAATAATATGGCCAAGGGGAAGCATATAAATACAGAAGAGAAGAGGGCCGAGGACAGAGCCCTGAGGAACTCCTTGTGTGACTGGCACTGAGCTGGATCTGCTGTTGCCAAGACTAACAAACTCTTCCCTATTAGTTGATAGGATTTGAACCACTGGAGGGCAGTGCCAGAGATACCCAGCATGTTCTCCATTCTGGATAGTAGAATGTCATATCTGACAAATGCTGCACTGAGGTCTAACAGAATTAATATGCTGGCTTGTCCAGAGTCTGCTGCCATAAGCAAATAATTGGTTTCCCGTAGAAGAGCAGCTTCACGGGTGTGCCGCGCCCTGAAACCAGACTGAAAGGGTTCCATCAAATTATTAGAAGTTAAGTAGTTGGTAAGCTACAACACGCTCAAGAACTTTTGACAGAAAAGGTAAGTGGGAAATAGGCCAAAAGTTGTTAAGATTGTCACCATCAAGACCAGACTTTTTTAACATTGGGGTAACAGAAGCGGTTTTAAAAGTGAGCGGCACAGAGCCAGTGTCAAGAGATGAGTTTATTATTGTTGTAATGGTCGGGATTATGGCATGAAGGCAGGATTTAAGAAGTGTGGTGGGGATGGGGTCCAGTACACAAGTAGTCGGCCTCATCTTACAAAGCAGGTCATTAACAAAAGCAGATGTGACTGGTGAGAACTTAGAGAAGGAGCTGGATGGAGTGGGAAAACAGGGAGAGATATAAACAGATGATGTATTTATGTTAGTTGAATTATTTAGATCTTTAATTTTGTTATGGAAAAAGTGGAAGAATTTCTCACAGACTTCAGTAGAAAAGGCAGTTGGGCCAAATGTGGGTTCGAGTAGTTTATTAACTACAGAGAACAAAACCCTTCGGTTATCGTGGCCACTTTCTATTATTCTGCCATAATGTGTGTTCTTGGCAGCAGTTTGTAATTCTCTGTAAGCTCTTTGGTGGTCAGAGAAAGCCTGGATGTGCACGGTGAGGCCAGACTTAAGTGACATTCTCTCAGGGAAACAGTGCTTTCTGATCTGTAATTTGCATAAAGCACAATTGTCAATGTGAGATCAAAATCTTGCATACTATGGACAGCACTGGGGGTGACTTTTATGTCATCCCAGATTGAAATCAAATTTAAATACAAAAAAAAAGAAAAAAGTCTTGAAACGAATTACCAGCAATCATCAGACACTCTAGATAAATAAAAATCATCTTGGAGTAACATGCAGTAAGCATTCTGTATCCATACCTCCAATGGGAATGGGACTATGATCCCTTAATTCTAAACAGACTTGTTATGGCTCACTTCCACGGTGCAAAAAAACAGTTTGTTACAAGAACTGCGATAGCCACATACCAACGCCACACCATTTACTCACATGATCCAGTGCCTGAATTTCCTTTGAGGCAGGTTGCTCGATTTTGAAAATGTTTAAGCCATTTCGAATAACGGATTCCTCTTCTTTGAGACCATTGAGCTGGCTGCGTGTAATGCTGATCTTTTCCAGAGCCGCAGCCGTAGCCACTGTGCTGGTGAATGGGCCTAGTGGAAGAAAAAGAAGAGCAACAAATATGGCATTAATGCTGTTTCTGTGAGACAAACAGCATACAGTATATCTGAATAAATCTCGGCCTCTAGACAGAAGGAGCACTGGAATGACCCAATGTTCTTTGTCGTACGAAATGAAGGCAACCATTAAATCATCATCATCCCCATCACTATTTTTCTCAGGTCTATCAAGGTTGGACAGAATGCCCTCAAAACATTTTCAACACTCTTCATAGAGCTGAGCATCTTTTTGAAGTTAAGCTAATGTTTCTGTCTATTAGTCAATGAGCGCTACCATTTCTGACATATGCTCTACTCAAATGCTATAAAAATTGCAAGCAAACCAGTGGGAAATTTTATGAGACTATCTATCTAAGTGGAACAATGCTGGAATAATTATTATGTTCAAATTCACTAATGTAACGCTGACTTCCAGTGATCAGGTGAGCCAACGATGGCCTTTCATGGTTACCTAGTACTAGGGGCAATGCAAAACTCCATTTAGGTGTTATCTGTTAGAGTCTTAGTGGTGTAGCTGCCGGTTTCGAACAGCGAGTCGTCGTTACAACCTTATCTATTGTTCCAAATGAAATATTAGCAGCTTGAGTCATTTTCATCATAAAGCTCCTGCCAAAGTTGCCCTAAGTCAGTGCAGTCTTTAACTGAGCTATGGTTGCCTACAATAAAGTGAAGCTCTGTCTAACTGCATCAGTATTTTAATACAAGACCGCTATCATAATTAACCATCTTTTGCAGTAAAGCTTAGGTAAGGGCACCTGCCTTCAACAGATTTTGTTGTCCTCATTTACTTAAGTGTTTCTTTTATTATGTTAGTTACCTGCAGTTTGCACAGAGTGTTTTGAATCTACTGTTGCTGTTTTCTTTCCCACACTTGAAGCAGTGTTGAAAAACGAACAAGAAGCTAACTGACAGATGTTTCTCTAGTAACACATATTTACCTGGATGTGCTATTACATGCTGCCAGAGAGACTGGACTGGCAGCTGTCAGCCTGCTGTTTTTAAGTCCTTCGGCTTTTGTGCTCAGAAAAGCTTCCACCGCCCTTATGTTTTTGTTTAATAAAGTGCAAAATACTCCTGTGCAGTTGATTTTCTCTCTAGTAACTAGGGGATGTATCTGTCTGTGAAGCCATTTCCACAACACCGCTGTTTGGCATTGCTTTTCAATATGCTGGGAATTAAACTGCAGCAGATCTAAATACCAGCATAATTTGCATAATTGAACTGGCATTTCACTGAGTCGTCGAACGACTCTAAAGTGACTCATATGCACTGCTAGATGGATGATTTACTTAATCTGAGTACACAAAATGATGTATGCTGAAAGACATGATAGTTTTCAAATTCATATCTATATCTGACTACATCTTGGATTTAATTTTTATTTCACTCACAAAGCATGTTTTTGTAGCATCTTGAAAAAGATTTATTTTTTCATATTCAGCAGTTGTGCAAAATCGCAGAGGGAGAGGTATAAGCACAAACGTCAGTGTTTCTTTAAGATAATTAAAGATTTTTATTGTAATTGTTGCTTTTTTTTCATGCTTTTAGACCCAAGAGACAAAAACATACAATTTCTGAAAAGGCTAATTGCAGCAAGACTGGTTAGTTGGGATTTTGACATTTAAATCTTGCATCAATCTTCATTGCTTAGAGTACAAATTGTACAAAAGTCAAAAAAGTAACATAATATTCTCAAATCCACTTAATCAGGGTTATGAGGAGGTAGTGCGGGACACAGGGCTCGGTATTTGGAAATGCCAACCAACCAAACCTGCACATATATGGGGGTGTCGGAAGAAATACTGGAGTCCCCAAAGAGACACAGAAGGACAAGGACACGGTCATGGAATTTGAACTGGGAGGCAGATGCACTACCACTGCACCATCTGTTAAAGAAACCTTTTCATCTCAATCTTAGAAATATGGCACACTTTCAGATATGTTTCATCTAAAATGGGTGCCCTCTCCATGAATCATTCAGTAGGCTTCAAAAGTGGAGCACAGGAGATTAAATCTTGATTCATGGTATAAAATTTATTTTCTCAAATTTTATATTTATTAGGTCACACAGCAGCCACTGTCAAGCACAAGGTTCAACATGTCAAATTTCATTTGGGAATGAAAAGACAGGCAAGTCCTGTCTGATAAGAGGAAAACAAAACTAAGGTGATGACAACACTCAAACATCATTTTGAAACACTCACTATAGCACGTTGAATTGGTTTTGCTTTGAATAGTGACTTGTTTTTGTGTGCAAAACCTTGTGTAGGTTGGGCTGATCACAAGAACACGACTTGTAATGTGAAGTTCATAGGCAAATATAAAAGAAGATGGAGGAAACAGGCATTTTACATAATGCTGAGAAACAACAAAAAACCTAAAACAAAAGAATACAAATGTAGAAAAGGTTACAATTAGAACCACCGTATTTCTCTCAATACATTCTACATAGGTGGGTCATAAAAATGCATTCCAGCTTGTAGTTGGGAAATATCAGGAAGCAGGAAGTCAGCCTCAATCAGTGTCCAATGTGCTTTGATATCAAAAACGTTTACAGGAATCAGTGCTTATGAGCAAATGTGATATAAACACTAAATATAGCACTAAAACATAAGTAACATGATAGTTATAATTGAATACTAACCCTCACCTATTCTGTTTCTGTTCTCGGTACTCAAATGTGGCAATTGGTGCCACAACCCACCTGCCAAGTTGTTTGCCTGCCTATGGTAAAGTCATCCCTGATGGAGGATCGCAGGAATCATGGGAAAGAGGGGTCCTTTCATCGGATTGGCTGGCCCAGCACTGTTTTAGCCGTGGAATGGCCAAATGGGGGAGGCAGCTTGATGGATTAGGTATCCAAATCTTATTATGTGATATCATCTACTGTTAAATTCTGCTCCATACTTCTAAAATTTGTATTTTTATGCTGTATTAAGGATTTGTTCTGTTCTGTGTATTGTATTGTATTGACCCCCTTCTTTTGACACCCACTGCATGCCCAACCTACCTGGAAAGGGGTCTCTCTTTGAACTGCCTTTCCCAAGGTTTCTTCCATTTTTTTCCCTACAAGGTTTTTTTTGGGAGTTTTTCCTTGTCTTCTCAGAGAGTCAAGGCTGAGGGGCTGTCAAGAGGCAGGGCCTGTTAAAGCCCATTGCGGCATTTCTTGTGTGATTTTGGGCTATACAAAAATAAATTGTATTGTATTGTATTGTATATAAATACTGTAAATATGAATAAGCCTTTAAGTGTGGAAAACTTGCTTGTCTCATTGTTAAAATTAAGCTTGTAGTCATCTGCTATGAGAAGAGGTGTGCAAGAAGAACAAGATGAACAAGAAGAAAGAGCCTTTTCTGTCACACTTGAGGATTCGAGTCTTTGGGTCATATTGGTATAATGTACAGTTCCTACACAAAGTAGTTTCCCCATTGCAAGTATTCACATTTTATAGTTACAGTTTGCATTTAGCTTTTGACTTTGATCAACAGAAAAAGACTCTTTAATGTTAAAATGAAAACAGATCTCTGCAAAGTGGTCTAAATGTACCATAAATACTGTATAAAATAATTGATCACATAAGTATGCACCCCCTTCAAGTCAGTATTTAGTAGATGCACCTTTCCAGCCATGACAGCCTTGCAGCTGTCTATACAGGTCTGGACACATACATTTGTCCCCGTCCTTCTCAAGCTCTGTCACCTTGCATGGGGACAGCAAGTAAGCAGCACTTTTCCAAGTCCAGCCACACATTCTCAATGAGGTTGAGATTTGGCCACTCCAGGACATTAATACTGTTGTTCCAAAGCCATTCCTGTGTAGCTTTGGTTTTATGCTTGAAGTCTTTGTCTTGCTAGAAAACACATTTTCCCCCATGGTGCAGGGCTTTTGTAAACTGCAACAGGTTTTCTTCTAAGATTTCCCTCCATTTTGCTGCCTTCATTCTCTTTTCTACCATTACCAGCCTTCCAGGGCTTGCTGCAGAGGAACATCCACACAACATGATGCTGCCATAACCAAGATTCTTCACGGTGGAAATGGTGTCTTGATAATATGCAGTGTAACGTGGCATTAAGTCTGATTGCCATAAAGCTCAATTGTGATCTAATCAGACCAGAGGACCTTCTCCTAGCTCTCTTTAGAGTCTTCCATGTGCCTCCTGGCAAAACTCTAGCCAAGATGTCATGTGCATTTTTTTCTCTTTGCCACAATCCCATAAAGGTGTGACTGATGAGACACAGTTGTTGTCTGCACGCTCTCCCCAGTCAATCTAGCTTGTAGCTCCTTCAGAATTCTCACAGGTGTCTTGGCGACCTCCTTCACTAGTCATCTTCTTGCACAATCATTCGGTTTTTGTGGATGGTCTGCTCTACAGATTTACATCTCTGCCATAGTCTTTCCATTTCTTCATGACTGATTTAACTGGACTCCAAGGGATATTCAATGACTTGGATATTTTCTTGTCTCTATCCCCTGACTTGCTCTTTCAATCTCATTTTCCTTCACTGTTCTTTTATCTTCAAAGCATAGCTTAGGCCACCGCATTAACTCAACACAAGTTTGCCATTCCAGATAAGATGCATTTAGACAACAATGGACCGAAACACCAGACAGGTGACCTCCATGGAACTAGTGATGCGACGTCTAAAACCAATTGGTGATGACTTAGGCGTGTCATATTAAAGGGAGGTGAATATGTTTGTGTTTTATACTTGTAATTAATTTAGTCCACTTTGCAGAGATCTGTTTTCACTTTGATATCAAACGTGATTAGTATCAAAAAAGCCAGGTTGAATCCAAGGTGATTACATGTTGTATATGATAAAATGTGAAAACTTCCAGAGGGGTAAATACTTTTT
Source organism: Polypterus bichir lapradei (assembly GCA_026402145.1). Lineage (NCBI taxonomy): Eukaryota > Metazoa > Chordata > Cladistia > Polypteriformes > Polypteridae > Polypterus > Polypterus bichir. The sequence goes on from JANRMT010062791.1 coordinate 135,531,279, forward strand.
ATAAGCAGCACTGTATGTGATTGCATTTCACACTAGTGATAAATCACTCGGGAGATTTTGCCAATGTATTTCAAACTACAGCATTTCCAGATGCTGCATGCTACCAGAGATAATCTATAAGTAAATTGAAAGGGCCTTTTACACTGTTATCAGTGGGATTTCAATAATGTCTGTCTCTATATTACATCAGGTTTTGTTGTAACTATAATATTTATAACATATTTACTATAATATTATAATATAATATTAACTCGATATGCAAACACAATTCATATGTAGACTGAGAATATATTTTATAAAATTCACTTTGTTGCCCCACCTTTATTGTTTTTAATCCACTGTCTGAGAGAATGTGCATGTTCAGTACATTGAGAGTTTTCTTTTAAACTGATACTTATGATAGTTAATGCAGATGTATCTCTTTTTATTATCTCAAACCTTCCACAGTATGCTACCAGAGTGAAAATGATGGCACTTTTTGATACATCTCTGTTCACCACCATGACATTTCTTTAAAACAATTCTAAATTGTACACTAGCAAAAGAAAAGATTTGCATGTACAGTAGGTCTCTTTTTGATTGTATTTGTAATGCCAATCAACAGTAAAATCAGTTACACATCCTTTTATTATTTTCCTTCTGTTGCAGTCCAAAGCTTATATATTGAAATTATACTACAACTACTACTACTACCTTATTATTATTAAGTCAAGTGGCATTATTGCCATACCATCCATACACCATATTGCAGCATACAGTCGGATAAGATAAACGCTACCCAGGACTGTGGTGCAAAATATACATAAAACACAGGACAGATGCAAGACAGGTAAAGGAACTATACTATACCATAGCAGATGTGGTATAGGGCCGGCAGTTTATCCCGGCCAATACCACCAAGCCGCCAGATGGAGCGCTCCCTGCAACATGGAGGTGCCCTGAATTCCAGCAGGGCATCATGGACCTTGGAGTTTTAATTCACAGCCCTGCTGGATACTGTGGGGGCCGCCAGGGGGCGCTGCAGGGAGGCTCAGGGACTTGTATTTTCCGTATAGCCCGGAAGTACTTCCCGGTCACGGGGACAAAGAAAATGACATACTTCCGGGCTGAAGAAAAGAACAAGTTTTCATTCATGGGAGGAAGGGTGACTGAGCTGCTGGGAGTGGAGGATTGTGATTATTGTATTGATTATTGTTAGTATTGTAGATTACTGTGGAGGTGCTTTGTGCACAATTTATGAAATTAAATTAATTTCTGACTTTTATCTAGTGTCTGACATGTGGTCTGAGGGTTCAAGGGGATGACAGCGCCCCCTATCTGTCACACAGATAAATAAATAATTAAAAATAAATAATAGGTATTATTTAATATTGCATAATCTGCATTTGCCCTGGTCGCACTTGCCTGTGACTTTTTAGTTTCTATAAAATTTCAATTAACTTTTTCCCCGTTTAAAGTTTTCTCACGGAGTTCTCTTCCCATCTGTTAAAGTTATTCATTGAGAATACCCCGCTGTTTCTTCTAGACATACTTACAGGGTAAATGAATTGTGAACCAAGCAAGCAATTATTTTTACTGTAAAATCTCATCTGCATCAAAAGTGAAAAATGAAACCAAAATTGCACTGCAAAGCTCAGTTCCAGATTTCCAGGACCTGTCTGATTCCCTTTTTCTTCATATTTGTTACTCTTACTTGTTTATACTGGACACAGTAACGTTGCCTTCTAGCTGTCTATCGGGTAAACAAGAGGCATCATTATGAACCAGAAAAAAGGGTCTCATTAAAATTCAAGAAAGAAAAGCATTTTCTGTAAGCAAACTAGGAGGTCAAGGCAAATTGTATTTCATTTTAAAGTTAAACAAATGGATATTGTCAGGATGTCCAAAAATTAGTAGATGTTTTTATCTAATAGTTGACAAAATGCTACAGTTGCTTGGGGGAAATGAGTTTTTTTTTTCTTCTTGTAAAGATTTGATACTTGAAATGAATACAAATAAAAACAACTGCAAGGTGCCTAAATTAGGCAATACTGCATAAACAAAACGATTCTCTCGCAAATTATCATCACAGTCAAGAACGCATTTATTGTACGACCAGAGGTGGGAAACTCAATACTTCATTACTTAGAGTCTACCTGTAATAGCAGGAACGTCATGATCTGTGGACTCTGTTTCAAGAAGCACATTCAATAACTCCTTTTACTGACTAAAATTTAGAAAGTGTAGCTCATGGTAGGGTAACTGGCTGAACAGAGTTACCCCCCATAATGGCACTTAAATAGTTCCTAAGTTGCTCAGTGAGTGGCCAGCATTGATCCTGGAGGGCTAAGTAACATGCTGCAGGATTTGGTTCTAACCATTTACTTCTTTAGAAAGCAGTTGCACCAGCTAAGGGAACATGTCAACTAATCAGACACTCTGCTTTTAGTTTATGTTATTACTAGCAAAATACCCGCGCTTCGCAGCGGAGAAGTAGTGTGTTAAAGAAGTTATGAAAAAGAAAAGGAAAAAAAATAACGTAACATGATTGTCAATGTAATTGTTTTGTCAATGTTATGACTGTTGCTGTCATATATATATATATATATATATATATATATATACAGTATATATATATACACACACACACACACATATAAACATATACATATCCACATATACACACATCTACATATACACATATATACATATATAGATACATATACATATCTACATATATATACATATATATATATATATACACATATCAACATATATATACACACATACATACACATATCTATACTAATAAACGGCAAAGCCCTCACTCACTCACTCACTCACTCACTGACTGACTGACTGACTCATCACTAATTCTCCAACTTCCCGTGTAGGTAGAAGGCTGAAATTTGGCAGGCTTATTCCTTACAGCTTCCTTACAAAAGTTGGGCACGTTTCATTTCGAAATTCTACGCGTAATGGTCATAACTGGAAGGTATTTTTCTCCATTTACTGTAATGGAGTTGAGCTTGACCGCCGCGGGGGCGGAGTTTCGTGTGACATCATTACGCCGCCCACGTAATCACGTGAACTGACTGTCAACGCACTATGTAGAAAACCAGGAAGAGCTCCAAAATACGCTGAACAAAACATGCATTATATAATTGAGAAGGCAGCGAAACATTAAGAAGCGAGCGAGTGACATACTACCATATTCATCAGTACAGCTACTTCGGAAACAAAGCGAGGTATAAACCTAAACTTTAAATTAACTTAATAGACAGGCTGCCGCTGGTGCTTTTCGTGCCCACGGGTAATGCGGGATACAAGTTTAATGAGAGGACGCAGGATATAAACGAGAGTTTTGATCACTTTGTAACTAAGTTAAAATTGCAGGTGAAGGGGTGTGCTTATGCAAATTCCGAGAGACTGTGTTTGTGGGGGATTGACAGTTAAGGCGGGTGGGGGAGTCACGTCATCATCTCCCCTCCCATTTACCTCATTTCGCTCTGAGCTGAGCTCCG
>JANRMT010062791.1:135544781-135576429 GCA_026402145.1 Polypterus bichir lapradei
ATCTCTTTGTCCGTCTGCTTTTTATGAGAGAACTATTTAATGGATTTAGATCGGGTGTTTTTCTATAATTTGCTTGATCATTCTTGATTTTGTGACTTCTGTCATTGCACTAAGTATCACAGTTCGCTTACAGGAGTTGATTTATTCGCGCTAATCTGAGACAGAGGCTGCGGGCTGAGTGGAGGGGGAAGTGTGAGTGTGTCCTCACTCATGCGCCAGCCTCAGTTCGAGTCGGTTTACCGTTAATCTAGTAACGTTTTGCAGCTTACCTTGCCTCCACTTAGCTAGTGACACCTGTTTTGTTTATTGAATTTTAAAGTTTGTCCTGTTTCACTACTATGTGGGCGGAGCTGCGGGGGACAGTTAGTTCATAATAAATATAACATATCAAGTGATCACTCCATCTATATGTAAAAACCATACGCTATTAAAATGAAAATAAAGTGTTACTAAATTTACATTTAAAATACATAGATTTGGGCATGTCACAAATAATAATCTCTTGAATTTTGCACCAAAATTTGAACATCCTTATAATGGGTGAGGTAATATGCAGATTTATACATTTTGTTTTGGTATCGCACTGAAACAGTAAATCTTCATATTAGTGCATTCACTGGTTGGCGATAAGCTCCCAAACACTAAAAGGCTGATACAACAAAGTGCATGGCTTTTAAATCCCCTTTCACAAATAAGGACAGATTCAGTTTATAAGCTATTCTTCTGTGACTGGATCAAGCCTTTTCATATTTGTCATAATACAAACTATTGATGTTGCACAGCCAGGGCACATCACCCAGACAGCGGACAGCCACAATTTTCACTGCAGGTAGTCTCTTAATCTTAGACTGTGAATAAAGTCCTGTTTTACTTTGCAGACAGTCTGTGGGCTGAAAATGGATGTGCAAAAAAATAAAATGTAGGTAAAGAACAAAAGCAATCTGATGACAGCTGGCTGAAAAATTGTGTCTTGTGTTCATACATTTCTGTGCAGAAACAATTTCAGATGCTTACACTCTCTTGTCTTACAACATGTCCCTTAGCAAGAGGCCCCTGTGCCAAATTTGGTGTGGGTAAGAAGAAATACAGTGAGTATAAAATCTAGTTCGTTGGCTGACTCTTCAGAATTTGAAATGGACTCATCCAATTCCAATTTCAAAACACAATTGAATTTTGTGTTAAAGCAGTCATGCAGGAACCAACAATGGACAGGATGCTAGTCACTGACTGGGCATGCGCCCAGGAGGAGGACCCGGTGCATATCTACTGTATATATACAAAATGCTAAGGTGCATCTGTCATGTAATTACTCACGAAATAGTTGAGCTAAAACTTTGAACTCGGTCTTAATTAAAAGTTTATGACCTGTTCTGGAAAGTTAAAAAAAACGTAGGTAGTGGCAACCTAGTGACCCTGACTTGTGGTTCCATGCTTATTACAGCAATGTGACTGAGAAATCAAGCGATAACCACCATGATGGCAGAAAGAAAAAGAACAGCAGGAACATCTGCTGAGTGTCAAGCACATTACATAAGGTGATTAAATGACAAACAATGAGAAAGAATAACAGGACAAGACTCTGAAGCATATAAACCTTGATCTTGGTCTTAATCAAAAGCCTATGACCTGATGTGATCTAGAAATTCAGAAAAAAATAGGTAGTGGCAACCTGGTGGCCCTGACCTCTGTTCATGTGTTTATAATGACTAAGTGACTAAGAAACCAAGTGATAACCACCATAATGTTAGAAAGAAAAAGAAGATCAGCAACAGCTACTGAAGGTTAAGCAAATTGCATCCCCATGACACAGTATATACTGTATATGTTCAGAATTCATAATCAAGTGTAAGTGAAGTGCTTACTGATCATTGAAATTTATTAAATATAAATAAAGGATGATAAGGTGACCTGAGGTCATGTGTTTATAGCAAGTGATCACAAAAACAATTGTTAACCACCATAATGGCGGAAAGAAAAATAAGAGAAGTAATATCTTATCAGCGTCTAGGCAAATCATATCCCCAGGACATGGTACATATGTGTTCAGAATTCATAATCAAGTGTAAGTAAATGCTTATTGATCAAACCTTATTAAGTGTAAAGAAACAACAGTAAAGTGGTTTGTGATCATGTGTTTAAGTAATCACAAAACCAAGTAATAACCACAATAATAGTAAAAAAAAAAAAACGAGCAGCAAACATCTACTGAGCGTTTGGCAACTTGCATCTCCAGGACACGGTACATTCGTGTTCAGAATTCATAATCAAGTATAAGTAAGTGCTTATTGATCATCAAAGTTTATTAAATATAAATAAAGAATGGCACAGTGACTTGTGGTCACATGTTTATGGAAAAGTGATCATTAAACTAAGTGAACCTCAATAATAGTAAAAAGTAAAAGAGCAGCAACATCTGCTGAGCGTCAAGCAATTTGCACAAGGTGATTAAGTGATGAGGACTGACAAGGAATAAGAGCACAAGATGCTAAACCACATTGACAAGCAATACATAATCCTGAATATTGACTATACTCAGCAGCATACGAACCTGATGGCTCATAGGCATGAAAGACAATATCCAGAATAGACAATGCAGAAATGCTCCAGAGACCGAAATGCATGGTGACAACTGAGAAGTTCTTATACATACATACTTGAAACTTCTGATCACATGAAAGCATTGCTTCTTTGCACCAATGCTTCTTTGAAGACCACTACTTAGCAAAATTACATCAGCCATGTGATCAATGTCAAACTATTGTATATTTTTTCACAATGACAACAAAAAATGTGTTGCCAAAACAGAAATGTTCCACTTGCTCTAGATGAGCTACCAGAAGTAGTAAAATACATTAGGACTTCTAGAGGAACTGACAGAGGTGAACAACATAGAAAACATAAGAATTATCAACAGCTCCTTAGCTTGACTTTCATTTGCATTTTATTTTAGGACCATAAGTCTTCCACTAGTTATGAAGTAAAACAGCAAACTGTGATCCACAGTTACTAGGTTTAGATAATCAAAACCATTATCACAGGCAAAGCTTAGATTTTCTTTGATGATTTTCCTATGCCCCATTTACACAGCACATCAGTTCCCAGCTCTGTCATTTCATACAGCCATAATATCCATTTTCATCTGAATATGATAAGTTTAACACTTACTGAGACCAAAGCTTCCATTGGGTGGGTTTATGCTCATAAAAGGATGGTCTGCATGACAGCTCTAAAAGCTCTGCATGCAATGAAAAACACCACACAGAAGAATACAGTGCAAGTGTGTGTTTAAATGCTGCCTCATGCCAATCAATCGCATCCAATGAAAACATTCTGAGCTGAGCGACATCATCCATCGACACCACTGTGAAGTGTTTGACGGTTCAGTCTAGTGAACAAAGGGCTGCTGCACTAGAAATGTGCATAATCAACTACTTCTAAACACTTCCACTGTAAACAACAGGAATACTGGAAATACTAAACATTCATAGACTTGCAGTCCAAAGTCAACAACATGACTGCAGTTTTCATATCAGTAATAACAGTCTGTGTCTATGTGGAATTTGTACATTCTGCCTACTGAACATTATTGTTTGTCAGGGGCTGCAGTTTCCCCCTCACACTCCCAACATGACTATTTAATAAATTAAGAGGATGTGTGTGCGAGCATATCATTCAGTGGACTACATCCATAATTGTGTCCAAAGCAGTTTGATAGGCCTGAGCTTCTTATAAGAAAGTAAAGGAATAAACACGTTCAGGAAACACAAGGGCAGAAAAACATGTCCGTCCCCCTTGTCAAGTGTTTACTGTGTCTTACTGTGTGTCAGCTGTTGTCAGGACAGGTTCCTGTGTCCCGCATGCCAGAGGTGCACAGATCAGCTGATAACAATTGATAATTGTGGTCTGGGTAGATTTGCTAGTATGAACAATGGAAAAAGTGATAATGTGCAAACATGCTCATCTATTGTTGGAATGTAATTGTAAGCAGATGTGACAAACTTGGTGGTCTTAAACAGCATGATACAAACAACTGCTGTTAGAAAAGAAATCTGCTTCCCATAAAAGAGCATTGGGTCATCTTAACCTGATACAAAACTACTGAGTACTCTGGGACATGTGTCCAACCTGAACCCACCAATCGGATCAATTTATGTCTTCAGTAAACTATAATGTGCAATGAAAATTGCTAGGAAATGGAATGAATAAAAGGAGTGTTGCATTAGTATGGACCAGAGAGTCAGACAGAGGGAGGAAAGAGGATATATAAATAGATTAGAAGCATTTGAACTCTGGCTATGGAGAAGGATGGAAAAGGCAAGAACATAAGAAATTTGACAAAAGACAGGAGACTGTTCAGTCCATCCAGCTCACTTTTGTAGCTAATGGCTAAGCTGTTCAAATATCTCATCCAGATTCTTTTCAAAGTTTGTCAGGGTCTGTGCTTCAACTCCATGTCTCAGTAGTTTAACCCAGAGTCCCACAACTCTTTGAGTGAAGAAGTGCTTCCTGGTTTTAATCCAAAATGTAACTCCTCTTAAACACCCCTGGGGTCCTCGAGTATGTGATTTACCCTTAAGCTGAAAGAATGTTGCTGGATCAGTTGGATGGATAAATTAAATTAAATCTCTCTATTATAATAAAAATATCTTGGGAGACGAGACTTTTTATCCTGCGACAAGACATGATCTTTTGAAGAGAGACACTTTCACGTCCCACGAGACAAGACTTTGTGCCAAGAGATTTAACCACGCCTGGGGCAGGAAATAAAAGTCAAAGAGTAGACGACAAAGTAGAACGTTGTAAAGAATTCAAAAACGTTGGCGCGATACACATGCAGAGCAGGTTAGAGATAATGGAAGTACGAAAATTTGAAAATCTCAAAGGAATTATAGTAAAGATCACATTAGCACAAACAAATGGAAGTTATTACTTGGTGAAATAACGGAACTACGAAAAGAGATTGAATATATCGTTCCAATTTAAACTTTAAGTCGAAGACTTATAGGTCATCTAATTCATGTTGCCATCAGGGAAAAGTAGTGTTTCTTCCCAATTGAGAGGCCTGTCCACAAGAATTAAAAGTTTTGTTGTTTGCGAGCAGCAGAGATGCGAAGTTGCTGGTGTGTAGTGTAGGCATTGGGGATGGCAAGCGAAGCGAGCAGGGTGCAAATCTCCCTGGTCAGTTAGATGAATAAATTACCTAGTGAAAATCATTGGTGAACACAGGAGCATGTGAAGAGCACAACAACGTGTCCTAAGTGGTGCTAAGTGAAGAAGGAGAGCTGTAAATAGTGCTGGAGGGTAAACTGGTGGGAAAGAAATCAAAACGCAGGCCAATGCCAATGCCAATGCAGGGCATGTTATATTACCTGCAATATGGTAAATTACACCAAGAAATGGAAGGAAGAGCAGAAGACAGAATTCAATGGAGGAACCAGCAATGGCAGATAACTAAAGAAAAAAAGAAGGAACTACATTATCTCAGCCCATTGTTTTTTTTTTGTCAGTTCATCTTTGTTTTTTTTTTACAACATGCTGTTCTGCCAAAAGTACCATTTTTGTTTTATTCTTTTAAATAAAGTATGCTGGCTTATCATTTCTTATAAATGTTGTGGCCTGCAGGGGGCACACCAACACCCCAAACCCAACACAGACATATGTAGACACAAGTTAAGTACCACACAGGCTTTTATTCAGGTGTGGGAAACTCTTCCCAAACCGTTTCCAAACTTCGCAACACAGTACAATAATAAAGCACACAGCACTGTCTTTCTCTTCTTCTCTAAGCCTTTGTTTCTCTCTTCTTCTGCCTCCACTCCTCCTCCTCCTGCAGCAAGTTTTGTCTCTCTTCCTCACAACTCTGGATCCAGGCTTCTTTTATCCTACACCTGGGAGTATGTCTGGTGGCCTGTTAGCATGGTCTGGAAGCACAACAAAGTAGGGCTCCACAGATCCCTGACAGCACCTCCTGGAGGCACCCATGGAACCCAACAGGGCTGTGCCGAACTCCATCTCCCATGAAGCCCTGTGGAAATCTGAGACACTGCTGCAATCCAGTGGGGTTGCTGTCTAGCGCTCCAGGGGTGATAATGCCCACTGCCTGTTCTCTCCCCTGGTCCTTCCTTTATGAAGGCATTCAGCCAAGTAAATGTCCTGACTGTGTGCCACAATGTGCATTACCATAGAATGTGCCTACTGACCAAAATGCAGCAAAGGGTTTTGCCTGCTCTAACACTCGAGAAATATGTATTTAATAAAAGTTAATAATGATTCCTTTCTGTGAAGGAAAAAGGGGTTACAAGGTCAGTCCCCAGTAGAGGAAAAGAGGATGAATTATGACCAAACACATAACGAGAACCCTGGCACTATGCCAACTCATCAGCCCTTGGCAAAGACATTGAGCTGCCAGTTCAATAAACAGCTCTATCTTCAAGACCTCCTGCCAGCTGCAAAAAGTGATTTAGGAGATATTTGTTGCTGAAAAATGAAACATTCCAGGACAACTAAAAGGCATTATTCACACTTGCGCTATTAATTACGGGTGGTCTAGCAGCAGTCGGATTGAAGGAACAGCGTCCCGGGCTGTCTGGAGGTTGCATCCCACACAGATTCCCAAGCCACCCCCCCACCCCCCAAATCAAGTTGTATCACTTAGTGGCTTATCAGCTGAAACACAGGATCTCATGCTAAGACATTTTCTGTACAAATTGCAAAGGCTAAAACACCAGTGTGACATGAGATTACAAATGGGCCACAGGCTTCACTGCATGCGCTTTTCTTAGCCGCTAAATCCTTTTCTTATTTAAAGAAAAATAAAACAGTTAAAAAAAAAAGTTGTCAGGTCGTTTTATTTTCGCTATAGAATGCCATCGTAACTCCCCCTCAGGAGATGATGCAAATGATCCAGAAAAGGAGTACAGTGATGATTCACCAGACATACTGTACACACTGAAGAGGGAGGGATGATCAAAGTCATACAGGACAGGCTTACCTCCTCCTCTACCTATTAGGATGACTCACTGAAATGACCTCTAGCAAGACCCTTCCTTTCTTGGGCTTTCGAGCAGGGAGATTTCTCTCAGACTCACACGTCACCAATATGCAACTGGGCTTCAAAGTTACCTCATTTATCATCCCCTTCTACTGTGGCATACCTTACCTTACAGCTACAGCTAACACTGCAGGTCACAATAAAAACCTAAAGCAGGGGTGTCAAACTTTGATCCTGGTGGGCTGCAGTGGCTGCTGGTTTTCCTTCCTGCCGCCTTCTTCAGCAGAGACCAATTTGTACTTTTAATTGACTTCTTTTATCTTCATTTCGATTGCTGTGCCATTAACTTTTGAATTGATCTTTTTTCCTTAAATGGCAGCCAAATAAAAATCAGATGTGAAATGAGCCAACAGATGACCTGCTAACTCTAACCTATTTCTCTCCAACAGTTTCTTAATTAGAAGATGATTCTTGTTGTTAATTAAACCCGTTATTTACCTCCATGGCTTGCTGGTGCTCTCATTCTGTCACAGCAGGCATTTCCAAAACGGTTGATTTTCTTTTTTCTAAGAGAACCATCAAAATGTTTTATGGACCTGAACAGATAAACCTTACTGAAACCTTTCTTTATTTTCAGGTACTTGTATGATGGACACAGGTTTGCTTGTCATGTGTTGGCTCATTCTTTGACTGCTAATTAAGGAAAAAAAGAAACAATTAAGGGGTCTGCATCTTAAATAGCAAGTCAATTACAAATAAGGCAAAAGAAGTTAATTAACAGTAAAAACTGGTCACTAATTAAGAAAATGGTTAGAATGAAAGCCTTCAGCCACTGCGGCCCTCCAGGATCGGAGTTGGACACCCCTGACCTAAAGGATAAAGAAACTCAGGTGCCAGCTGTTCTGCATACATTTCCTGATGCAGAGATAACTATATACTTGCAAGATTCCCAGTACTGGATTTCCAAATTCTTTACTAGAAGCCAACACTGGAGTGACTTTCCTCATGTAGGAGGAGTGCAACTCCAAATATGGTTCCACAAGGCGGAAAACCTGACTTGGTTCACACCAGGCAAGATGGATCATATTCTGCTTTGTCTGGGATAGAAATGGGAATAGTTCATCAAATATCTCTATATATAAAATGTGAAGGTCTGTCCATTTGTCATGCAATTCCTCACAAACTACTGGGGCTAAATTCTTGTTCTTGATCGAAAGTTTATGACTTCAAAATTATTCTGGAAATTAAAAAAAATGATGTTGCGGCACCCTCGGTAAAGTGACTCATTCAATATGGCAAAGTGATTGAGAAGGTGTCACGGAAAAAAGTAAAAGAAGAACAACAGCATCTGCTAAGGGTTAAGCAAATTGCAGAAGCCGATTAAGTGATGAAGACTGAGAAGGAATAAGCAGACAAAACACTGACACACACATAGACAAGCAAGAAGTAATCCTGATAATAGCCTGATATGTTTTGGAAATGGAAAATATTTTAGGTCACAGTGACTTTACTGGGGGCAGAAAGATTTATTGTAATACTAGCAAAATACCTGCGCTTCGCAGCGGAGAAGTAGTGTGTTAAAGAAGTTATGAAAAAGAAAAGGAAACATTTTAAAAATAACGTAACAATTATTGTCAATCTAATTGTTTTGTGACTGTTATGAGTGTTTCTGTCATCAAGGATTTGATTATCATTATTTCTTTCAATCAGGTTCGTATTTGGAGGACGTGTTGTGTTCAAGTTACATTCCGTGTTTGTCAACCGTTGTAAAGATAACAGGTTTCATTCATTGAAGTGTTCAGTACCCAAATCGCTACTTGTGAATCTAAGATGTTTAACAGGCATTCCCGGTATTAACTTGTGGATTTGCCTGCGAATATTTAGCGACAGCATCTCTATGAACTTGTGGATTTGCCTGCGAGTATTTAGCGACAACGTGTCTATTAACTTGTAGATTTTTCTGTGAGTATTTGGCAGCAGCGTCACGAAGTTGTTTTCATCTAGCTGCATCAGAAAATGTACCACGACGTCTAACACGCCTCCTTTTTACTGTTTTCTCACAGCTTAGATTGCTGCTGTCATAATCAGTTTGAGTTTCATGGTTTGTTTCAATTACGACTGTATTTGCAGGACTTGTGTTGAAGTGACATTCGGCATCTGTCAAGCGTTGTAAGCATACAACCGGCTTCATCGATAACTTTGCATCCAGCTTTTGAGAGTTGAAACATTCATAAACATCAAAGTGTCCACTACTGAAATCGTCACCTGTGAATCTAAGATGTTTAAAAGCCATTGGCGGTTCTCCAAAGGTGTAAAATATTTGGCCATTTCGGTACACTTGAAAGCGACAACCGAACAATTCAGTGGCAGCCATCAATTCACATGCAGAACCATAGGTGAAGGGCTTAAGCATTTCACTCTTCTAGTGCTCCTGTGTAGTATAATTATCTCCTGCACTGTCATCAGTCCACACCTTGATCCTGTCCCAGTCATTCAATACATAAGACACAATGTTCCTCCGGATATCAAGAATGAGCTTGAAATGGCTGTGCAATATGTAACAAAGAGAATGGAAAAGGTAGGTGTCATCTCCGGGCATGGAAACCACTCGATAAGTGACAGTTCTTTGATCGATGGTGATCACCTCGATAGACATCTTAACGGGGGTACGGTTGTAACGATAAAGGAAATGGGTACCTGAACAATGTAAAGTAAGTCTAAAATACCTACACAATAACTATAATCGTAATAAATGAACAATAAAACAGCGGAGAAGCCGTGGATTAAATAAAAAGGCTGCAGTTATCAGCAGGGAGACGTGAATACCGTGGCGAACCAAGGAAGGGAATGAAGAGACAGGAGCGAAGGACGGCCTTATATGGGCAGGCAGTCAATTACGTGGGAGGCGTGGGGATGGGGGATGCAATATAGGCAGGCAGCCAACTACGTGGGAGCAGTGGTGATGGGGTAACGCAACGCCGCAAGGAAATGGGTACCTGAACAGTAAACTAACTCTAAAATACCTACACAATAACTAATCGTAATAAACGAACAATAAAACAGAAGAAAAGCCGTGGATTAAATAAAAAGGCTGCAGTTATCAGCAGGGAGACGTGAATACCGTGGCGAACCAAAGAAGGGAATGAAGAGTCCGGAGCGACGGACGGCCTTATATGGGCAGGCAGTCAATTACGTGGTAGGCGTGGGGATGGAGGACGCAATACAGGCAGGCAGACAACTACGTGGGAGGCGTGGTGATGGGGGACACAACTCTGCCTCACATGGTCTACCGAGCTGCAGGCTATGGCCGTATATATGTACGTAAGTAGGATTCAGTTATGACCGTTACACGTAGAATTTCGAAATGAAACCTGCTTAACGTTTGTAAGTAACCTGTAAGGAATGAACCTGCCAAATTTCAGCCTTCTAACTACACGGGAAGTTGGAGAATTAGTGATGAGTGAGTCAGTCAGGCAGTGAGTCAGTGAGGGCTTTGCCTTTTATTAGTACAGATGTTGACAAATCCCCTGGACTTAGTACATACAAAGTTTGGAATACGTGTTCAGAATTCATAATCAAGTGTAAGTATTGTGTTCATTGATCATCATACCTTAAAAAAAATTTCATAATAGGCTGAAGGAAAAAGAAGAGCAGTAACATCTACCGAGCATCAAGAACATCAGACAAAGCTCTTAAGATAGAGCACCTGAGCAGTAGGCAGACATGAAGGCTCATAGGGATGGAAGACAAAATCCAGGATACAGAACACAAGAATGAGAACAAGAGAGTAAAGCATGTTGACAAACAAGCACTTCTTATGAAAATTACATCATCAATGTGATCACTGGGAAGCTGTCTTTTTACATGGTAAAAAGAAAAGAATGTGTTGCCAAAATGGAAAAGTTCAGCTTGTTCTGTATGAGACACTTTTAATTTATGTCCACGTGTTTTAGTAGTATACAATTAAAATGCATAATAACAAAAGATATAATGGCTTATTATGGAGAGCTGGATATCCTCAGGGAGCAACCTTGGAATGAATATTTCTAAAGACAAATCACTGAACCGGAACATAAAAGCATGTGAACCCACCTGTATGTCCAAACTCATCCACAAGTGCGTACACCTTCTTCTTAAATTCTTCTGCTGAGCCGATCAGTTCAGCCTTGAACCTCTCCTTGTCTCTGTTTAGCATGACTTCTGAATCTATTATGCACTGCTGGAAGGAGACCCACTCACTGTTCAGCGCTTCCAACATCTGCTGAACCTGACAGAGAAGAGCAAACAGACATCAGCCGACTGCAATTTTGGGAATTTGTACCACCATCCTTCTGAATACACCTTCTCAGGATAAGTCTTTACTGGTTGGTCATTACCATTCACCTCCTTCACCCATAATGATTTTCAGCTGCCAAGAACTCACCTTTCTAGCAAATAGCAAAAGAGTGTGACACCAGATGTCAATTTATAGATTGGGCTGGTCAGGAGGTTAGGTCAGGTTGGGGAGCATGAACTGGTACAGCACACTGCCGCGCCCACCACATGACGAAACAGCTCAGGCTCCCAGTTAGCAAACCCCCAGGCAAACATGTGATCAAGTCCCACCATCCGGAAATGACCCTCTATCTGCCACAGCTAGGTGTTAAGTGGGCGTCCCCTTGGCCTAGTCCAGCCACTTGGGTCCTTAACAATGAGGATCCTGTGAGCTGGATCACCCTTGAGAATTGCACCACGTGGCTGTAGTGCCATAACTGATGCTCCATAACAATACAGGTAATGTGCCTCATTAGGGGCAGGGCCAGGCTCAATTTTTATTTAAAGGTTTATAGCCAGTTCTACTGTTTGGGATCAAGTTGGTTCAAATGTTAGGATGGGTAGACTTTACTGTGTCAGAGGGAAATTAACTTGGGAGCAGGAATTGCCAAATTTAACAAAGGTCCACAGACACAATAAAATAGAAACGTTATCCATTGTTATAAGTAGAACACACAACTAGGATTAGTACAAATAACAAAACTGAATTCTGACAGTACATTGTAATATTTTACAGCTACAAGAATTCAAAATGCTTATAGCATGGGGATAAAAGAGTTCTGAAATCTATTTTTTTTTAATTTTAGGAATTTAAATCTATAACCTGCTGGAAACAACTGAAATTTTAGAAGCACAGAATGACTGCTCTCTTGACAGAATTGAATTGGCCTTTTTTGGAGGCTTCTGATACAGCTCAGCGACAGAAGACTGCTCCAGACCAGTGATTTTACTACTAAATGTAATAATATTACTAAAAATGTTTTATTCTAAACACTAATATTCCCAAAACAATATACAAAATAACAGATTCAATAAAACACTTGCAGAAGTGTCATTACGTTAGCATTGTTGAACCTGTCACTATCTGTGTATAATTTGGACTTTTTTGCTGGTTATGCTCATTGTCAGATTTTCCTTGGATGTGTATGTGACTGTGTCCCCAGTGGACCAAAGCCAACTGAGTGTTGGTTCCTATGCTGCTCCATCACCTCATTATCCTGTATTGAACTAGGAAGGTTCATACAATGGACAGATGAATGTGTGTGACTTATGAGGTAGTTCTGGAGAACTTCCAATTATGAGAACACCAATATTACAGCATTTTTGGAGTAAAACTGTCATGAGTGTAAATTGGATAAGTTTGTATTAATACACATTAAAAAAAAAAATAGTATCAATCTTTTTGCTATTATTTATTCTATGCCAAGAAGCATTATGGTGCATTAGTTAGCACCTTTGCCTTATAGCTTCTTCATGTTCACCACAACTCCATTTTGTTTTGTTTTTTTCAGACCCTCTACTTTTTCTACTCACATCACAAAGTCACGCAAGTTTGGGTAATCTGTGACTCAAAATTCCATCCATCCGTTATCCAACCCGCTATATCCTAACTACAGGGTCACGGGGTTGGTTTCCATATTTGTGATTGTAGGTGTATGTATAAGTGCGTTCAGTGGTGGAGTGACACCCCATCGAAAATTGGTCTCTGCATTGTGTCCAGTCCTCCCAGAATAGGTTCATGCATTTACGGCCCTGAATTGAATTGAGTGGGTAGGACTATGGATGAATCAACAAGTCTATACTTCCAATTTTGCTATAAAAATTTCAATTTTGTAATTTGAATTATGTTTATTACATTAGTTAACATTCATTTGTTCTCTGAATCTGTTTTTTTTACATTTGAGTCATAGGCACTTGGAAGCAGAACCAGTAGGTGGCGCTCCAGCTACCCAAACACCCAACCCAAGCATACTTGTACACAAGTTTAAAAATACAAGAGAGTTTATTCATGGGAAACCCTTCTCTGTAAGTGTTTCCCACAGCACCAAGCACAAGTACAGTAATAAAGCACAGCAATACTTAATCTTTCTCTCTTCTTCTCTTTGTCACTGCCTCCTCCCAACTCTGGCTCCCGGAACTGAGGAAAGGAAGCTTCTTTTATCTACCAATCAGAAGTACTTGAAGTGTTCCATACATGTAGTCCGAAAGTTCTTCTGGGTGAGGTGGAAGCCCCATGAAGTAGGGCTCCCCAGTCCCTGCACCACCTCAAGACAGCACCCACAGAACATAACAAGGCTGAGTCAAAGAGCTCTAACTCCAAGTATGCCCTGTGGGAATCCAAGTAACCACTGCAAACCCCGGGCTACCATCTAGCTATTTGGGGGAGATAATGCCATGTGCACTCTCTTTCCCACGGCCCTTCTGTCTTGAGGGCAAAGTAGGAGGCAGCTCTCAATGGGACAATTGTCAGGCACAGGTCACACTAACCACAATCAGACATAACAACAACAACAACATTTATTTATATAGCACATTTTCATACAAAAAAAATGTAGCTCAAAGTGCTTTACAAAATGAAGAAATAGAAAAATAGAAGACACAATAAAGAATAAAAATAAGTCAACATTAATTAACATAGAATAAGTAAGGTCTGATGGCCAGGGTGGACAGAAAAAACAAAAAAAAACTCCAGACGGCTGGAAAAAAAAATAAAATCTGCAGGGATTCCAGACCAAGAGACCGCCCAGTCCCCTCTGGGCAATCTACCTAACATAAATGAAACATAATGCCCAATTAAAAGTCACCAATTAAAATAACCTGGATGTATTTAAGAAAACAGATATTTTTTCTTTTAAACAAAGTTAGTGACCAGGCTGAGGAACAAGTAGGAAAAAAGCCATGACTGTTCTCTTAGTAACATTACAAACCAAGGAAAAGTAGAGAAGCCGTAGGGTCCAGAAATCCCTTTCAGGACAGTTACAGGTTTTTGTGTTAGACATTCTGAAGCTCAGAAGCTACCTGGCTTGTAAATTAACCCCTCTCTAACTTTACTTTTTGTTCTAAGGCAATTTTACTTTTCCAATTGTAAAAAGTCTATTGTGTGGTAGAGACTACAATTTAATCTTAAATTCACCTAAATAGCTTCAGTTTAAATGCATCCTCGGACATTGTAGTGTAGTGTAGTGATTAAGGCTTTGGAGTTCAAAACCTGAGGTTGTGGGTTCAAATCTACTGACACTGTGTGACCCTGAGCAAGTCACTTGACCTTCCTGAGCTCCAATGGGAAAACCAAAAGAAATATAACCAATTGCATCATAAATGTTGCAATTCACCTTGGAGAAAGAATTAAATGTAAATAAGATGAGGCTTTATGACAGACACAAAAGACCTGCTAACCAGCATACTGTCTACAATGAAATCTGACTGCATACCATGGTCCTCCAGAACTGAGCTTCCTCACTCCATGACAGCGGCATTCACAGTGAACACAAAACCAAATGATTATGAGGAAGAATAAAGCATCACAGATTACACAGGGTGTGTTTAAAAAGGAAAAAAGTCAAAGAGGGAGATCAACAGCGACCATTCAGATTTGAATTAAAGCTCCTCACCAAAGAACATGTCGTAGTTTTTATTGTTGTTTTTCAAACAGAAACAGGCCAAGTTTTTGACTCCAACAGCAAGAGTCCCACTTGCATCTGATAAGTGGATAATGTAGCAACTTCTCTTAATTTAAATCCATGTACAATTCTAGGATCAAGACCCTTGATAAGAACTCACAAATACAAGACTGCGATCACTGAGCCCAGGGAAACACTGCAGCATTCATTTTCATATTTTTCAGTTCAAGAAATTGAATGCCCCGTAGAGCAGAAAGGCTGTCTGAGGCTTTATATAAAAAGAACTTATGCGTGTGTCATTATCCGCTATTACTGACAGCTGCTTGCTACCATAAAACCTTCAGCATCTCCATCAAATAACGAAACACAAAGAAGGAAACTGGTGGAGAAATGTTAAGCCCATTCAAAACGTGACGGGAGCCTGGAACAAAAAAAACATTTGATCTGTACTGTTTATACGATTGGATTTGATGCCGTTTTTTTTTTTTTTAAGTTTTATCACATTGTTAAAGTTCCTGCTTTATGCTTGGTTGTCCACCTCTCTACATGTGAAAAATTGGATCAAGAAGGAGCAGGAAAGCAATGGATTCTTATACATTTGAGACTGGTGATTTTAAGACCAAAGGTATGTATAAATAAATCTTCTGAATAAAGCAAATGTTTTCTTTTCAGCACACAGTACAGGTATTTTATACCTGATTAATATGACTGAAAATTTAAGCAACTGTTGCATACAGCAAGAAAAATATAAAGTTCTTATAATCTAGATATCTTGTGTTACTTTATATAGCATTCTTCGAGCCTTTGAAAATCATAAATGTGATGGCGGCTGATATGACAGGGGCTTTATAAAATGTAGATTAATCACTGGATTAAATATAACTGTAATATTCAATTACTGTAATGCCAATTACATTTGGAAACACATTTTATTTAGAAAATTAAGCTGCTGTGTCACTTTTACGTGAATACTTTACAACAATACAGAGCACAAAAGCTTGTAACTTCTGCTCTATAATTCACAAAAAGCAAGATAAAAAGAAATTGAAATTAAATTGTCAAGGGGCGTTCTCACCAAGCAGGTGAGCTGGATGGGTTTGCATTCATCAATTATCACTAAGTACGATGTGCTACTCAGGCCAAAGAAAAGGACTATTGCTAGTTGATAGAAATCCAATTTATTATGACAAGTCAGATTAACATTTTCAGAGATCTTGAAACACATTTTGAGCTTATTTAAAATAATTCTGTCTTCTTTTTGATATACTACACCTGTATTTGCAAATATCATAAAATAACTTCCTTTCAAAAGCCTTACATTCCACCTTTCTCTTGTAACATATCTTAAAAGAGAGAGGAAGCAATTTTATAATATTGTGGAATTTACTTGAAACTAACTTGATGTTATTTAAGGATATCTTGAAATATATTTGAAATATCGATAAATGAACAGAAAGTTACCCGCAAAATGATTCACTCTTTTCCAAACCCATTCAATTTATTCGAGGAAATGGACCTGAATGCTAACTCTACCTAGAAGCTATTTCTAATATTTAGAAAAGCAATTAAAATA
This sequence comes from Polypterus bichir lapradei, assembly GCA_026402145.1. NCBI lineage: Eukaryota > Metazoa > Chordata > Cladistia > Polypteriformes > Polypteridae > Polypterus > Polypterus bichir. The sequence continues at coordinate 135,561,280 of JANRMT010062791.1, forward strand.
ATATAAATGCAATGAGATATTATAAAAAAGATTTATTTTTCAGATAACAAAAAAAATTTAAATGTTAATTTTCTTTTGATTTGAGAGAGAGAGAGGTTGGGAACATGCACTGACACAGCACATTGCTGCACCCATCACATGACAAACCAACTCAGGGTCTTAAATTAGGACCCGAGTGCAGATGTGCAACACCTGAGCTGCACACTAATTCAAATGGAGTGGCACAGTGCAAGGTTTTATTTACAGTGGCTGGAGTGCCAGTCCTGCCACCAACCCCCTGGTTTTACCTGCAAGTTGGAGGACATGCTTGCAGGCCTGGATGCAGATTAACGTCATACCCAGGATGGGGCGATTGCAGGTTAAGGGCCTTGCTCAGGGACCCAACAGAGTGGAATCACTTCTGGCATTTTCTGGCTGCCTTCCAGTTGCTGGTGCAAATCTCTAGCCTTAGAGCCACCACTCTGTCCCATTTGAATTGAGGTAAAGTAATTCTTGTGTTCTATTTCAATTTCAAAATATTTAAAAGCAACTTTTCTTTGAAAAATAATTTCTGAAAAGGTCATGTCATGTAATTTTCTAACCTGCTTATTCCAGTCCAGAGTAGTGGGGGAAGGCTGAAGCCTATCTCAGCTAGCACAGGGCACAAGGCAGGAGCAAACCCTGGAAAGGGTGCCACTCAAACACAGGGCAAACACAATCACCCACAGGCCAATTTATTGTCATAGTTTCCACCTAACCTGCATGTCTTTGGACACTGGAGCACATGGAAGAAACCCACACAGATATGGGGAGAACATGCAAACTCCACGCAAGCACGAACCAGAGGCACGAACCCTGGTCTCCTTACTGCGAGGCAGCGGTGCTACCCACTGTGCCTCCCTCTGAAAAACTCTCCCCGTCTAATTTAAGAAGGAAATTATTTTAAGAAACCTACAATTAAATTGGTGAAACGTCAAACTGAGAGAGCCTTTTCAATGATATCTCAATTGCATTAAACATATTTTAAAATCTATCTGAGATTCCTACAAATTCACTTACATTTGAGATATTGGAAATACATTTTACAATATTTTAAGAATTTATAGAATGTGTTCCTTTTAATTTTCAGCTATTCAGTATTTAGAGATTTTCGAAATGCCTTTTTAAGCACAGTGTTATTTCAGAACATCTGAATTCTTTTGAGAGATTGGTAATGTACATATGGTATATTAAAATGGGAAAGGAAATCATTTACAGATATCTGAAATTTCATTTTAAGATTTCACAGATGTATTCAAGATGTACAATTCTGACTTGAATTAAATTTCCCATTTACTTTAACATATTTTCAAGATATCTAGATATTTGAAGATCTACTATATAAATCCACAAGGTAACATCAGATTCCCAAACCTGCCAATCCAATTCAGAGTTGTGAGGCTGGAGCATATCTCAGTAATTCTGGGTACAGGGCATGAGCCAGTCTTATAAGGGATGCCAGGTCATCCCAGGCTCTCTCACTCACTCACACCAAGACACACACTGAGCAGTTTAACTAACCTGCACTTAAATGGGGCTGTGGGAGAAAAACTGGAGTACATGAAGCTCTATATGGACAATGACTAGGCCCAGATTTGAACCCAGGATCATGAACCTGTGAGGCAACAGCACTGTTATTTGAAATGCCATGAATTTCGAATTTCTCTATTCACTTCTTATTTTGAAATTAGGTAGATTTTTTGAAATACTAATCTGCCCATTTCGATTTCAAGATCACTTATTATGAAAGGGACCGCAGGTTTATCATAAAAGTAGGCTACTGTAAGATATCTCAAAATGTACTTTTCATATCTTCAAGTCCAGCCACAAATTCTCAATTGGACTGAGATCTTGAGTCTGACTTGGCCACTCCAGGATATTAACATTTTTGTTATGAAGCTATTCCTTGGCATTTACCCATGGGGTCTTGTCTTCCAAGGTGCAGGTCAGGTTTTCTGCTAGGACATTCCTACATATTTTGCTGCATTCATTTGACCCTCTACAATCACAAGCCTTCTAGGATTTGCTGCAGAGACACATCCCCACAGCATGATGCTGCCTCCACCATGCTACACAGTGCAGATAGTGTATTTTCTATAATGTGTAGTGTTTGGATTATGTCCAACATGGCACTAAGTCAGTTAGGCCTCATCATCAGCCTTCTTCCAGCTAACTGCAGAGCCTCCCATGTGACTACTGGTAAACTCTAGCTGAGATGCCAAGTATACTTTTTAACAGTGGATTTCTCTTTGCCACTCTATAAAAATAAATAAAGATAAATAAAGATCCAACAGGTGAAGAACCTGGGCAATGGTTTGTGTCTTTCAGATTGCTACTATCTGTTTGGGTATTCCTGTAAATAGCCTAATACTTCATTTTCAGTACCCACATTCATCAAAAGTATGAGAAATAAGGAACAAAGCAGAAAGACTTTACTGCTCATTGAGGCATAGGACTGTGAGAACAAATTAAAAAAGCATACAAAAAAAGGGGATTAGGAATGTTGTATGGGTCCTCGAATCTTAGCCACTGTAGGTTGTAACTCCATCAGAGTCTCCTTGGTGGCCTCCCTCACTTGCCTTCATCTTGTACAATCACTCAGTTTTTGTGTACGGCCGGCTCTGCAGATTTATAGCTGGACCAAACTCTTTCCATTTCTTCTTGATTGATTTAACTGGACCCCAGGGATATTCGGTACCTTTGATATTTTCTTGTCTTCATCCTCTGACTTGTGCTTTTCAATCACCTTTACACAGCGCTGTCTGGAGTGTTCTTTTGTCTTCATTGTGTAAGTTAGGCCACCATACTGACTCACCACAAGTTGGCCCATCCAGATAACGTGCACTAAGTCTACAACCAGGTGACCTCCCCTTAACTAATTAGGTGACTTCTAAATTCATTTGGCTACACCGGTGATGATTTAGGGGTGAATACTTAAGCAATAAATTATTTTGTGTTGTATTTTTGTAATTAATTTAGACCACTTTGTAAAGATCTGTTTTTAACTTTGACATTAAAGAGGCTTTTTTTATTAGTGACAAAAAAAGCCAAATTAAATCCACTATAATTCAATGTTGTATAACAATAAATTGTGAAAACTTCCAAGCCGTGAATACTTTTTATAGGCACTGTAACTATTTATTTGTCTCGTTTATTCCATCTGTATGCAAGGTAGGAACCTTCCCTGGACAAAGAACCAGACTGTTAGAGGACACACTCACACTCGGACACCAGGATGGAAGTACCTAATGCATCCTTTGGATGTTGGATGAAAACATTATGAGACTAGGGGGCTTTGCCCCCTGCTTGCTTTGTTCGCCAACCCCCCCGCGCTTGCGGTACATGCTAGCCTCTTTGTGGTTCTGCCGCTCGCGTATGGGGATGCGGATGTATAATTTACTAACTATTTTACATTACAGCGAGTAATTAACCATATTGAAAACTATTAAAACGTAATGATTCGAATGTAAATTATGTTTCATGTTGCGTTAGAGTTATTTGTTGCATAATACGATTTTGTTCTGTTTGGCTTTGAAATTAACATGCAAAAACATTTTAAACTTACACTTTAACTGTAAAACGTAAGTAAAAACAATTTTTTTATTTAAATTTTTGTCAATATCGCATTGAATTGTGATTCTGTGTTTGGAATTTCATCGTGACAACGCCACATGTAACTTTACTTGACTGAATTTCGTTTCTTTCTCACTATTAAATAAAACAACTTTTTCGAATGTTTGGCTCCAAGATTTGTAAATTGTCTTCGCACAAGCCATTCTAACAGGAAACTGTTTAACGTTTTAATACAAATGGCATATCAAGATCTCCCTTGTAGTCTAATGTCATCCCCTGAAAATGTACTACATTCATACATACATCCTTCTTTCTACAGTAATTTGTGCAGAGGAAGTCCAGATTATGTTAATGGTTGGAGATATTCTTCGTAATATTGTAAGTTCATGTATTCATCTTCCGCACGATCACCACCAACTGTTTTAGCATAGTCTATTGATACGTATTTAACCAATTTGCAGTGTAACTGATAGTCATTTTTGGCATTAATTCGTTTGACTTCATCGTTTCTTGGTGCTACGATTACCTGTGTACTCATTTTTACTGTTGATAACCCTTCGTGATTACATTTTTCAATAAGATTTGGACATAATACGTTCTCTTTAATTGGGAACTTAAAGTGAGGAAAACGTTAAAATTTATAAGGGCTGAGAGAGCAAGAACTGTGAACTGTGTTTGTCAAAAGCATTCACACGAATGAGAGGTGAAAGTAACATGTGTGTGGTTTTCTATGGTTGAGAGGAGGGCGTGAAAACATCTCATGGACAAAGTCTCGACTTGCGGGACTTAAAAAAATCTTCCAAAAAGTCTTGTCTTTCTTCCAAAAAGTCTTGTCTCATCGCAAGAGGTTTTTTTATAATAGAGAGATATGCTTAATTAGACTGTGGATACAAAGTACACCCTGTACTTCTAAAACAGTTGAGAAGGATCAGACGTGCAATCTTTTCCATTTCATGTTACTTGGAAGTATTAGATGGTGTACATGAAAGTTTTACAACGATCAGTGAGTCCCAGGAATGATCATCATCATGAAGGGTATAAATGGTCACATGCTCCCAGGAACAGGCAGTGGGTGCAAAAACTCATTGAGAGGGAGAAATCATAGCTTGAAAATATCTGAAGGTGAGTTCCTGAGACGCTGCATGCAGTGAAGCATGATAGACACAACCCTGATAGTATGGCTCAAGTAAGGCAGCTCTGTTTCTGGTTTGATACGTGAACCCTGTCTAGCTGTGAAGCTATTTAATAAAACACTGACTTTTAGACATTTTTCACCTGTTGTTGCCTTTAAAAACACTGGATGGGCTTACAAAGTGGCACTTGGATAAAACTAAAATATTACATTTCAAGCACACCATAGTATCAAGCATCGTCTTTGTTTATTGGCCCCTTCAGTTTCAGTTTAGGAACTTTGTCTTTCCCTCAGGTGATCTATTTTTCATTTTTTTTTCCTGTGACATATAAAGTCCATAAAGAAGGCAGACACAGCATCCTGTTCCTGGTTCTTATTTACTGTACAGTATAATTGTCTGCTTGACATTCAAGCTCCTGGTATTATCCAGATTGCTACTATCTGCTTGGGTATTCCTGTAAACAGCCTAATACTTCATTTTCAGTACCCATATTCATCAAAAGTATGAGAAATAAGGAACAAAGCAAAAAGACTTTAATGTTCAATGAGGCACAGGACAGTGAAAACAAATAAAAAAGCATACAAAAAGGGGGATTAGAAATGTTGTTTGTGTGAAGAGCAGCATGAGCAGAGCTTTAGTGGAGTACATGGGAAAACAAAAAAGAAAAGTCAAGAATATGGGCTACTTACGTCCTCACTTATGGGAACTTCATACTTTTCCAGGATGGCAAATTGCTCATGGATGGGTGGAATCCGTCCCTCTGTCTTTGTCAACTCAGATTGTAGCAACTCTAAGAGTTTCAGACTGTCTCCTAGCTCCATCAGAGTCTGTGGAGGCTTACTGACACTGCAAAAAAATATATATATATTTGAAAAATTAAAAAATGTTAAGCCAATTAACACTGACTGAGGACTAAATGACATTGTGGGAAGAAGAATGTGAAGCTAAAGTGTGTTGATAATGACATACAAACACATTTATTCTATTTTTGTATACGTCAGGTCAGGTTGGGGAGTATGCACTGTTAAAGAGTGTTGCCACACCAATCACACAACAAAACAGTTTGGGATACTAGTTGACATCCCCCAGACACACACATGGTCCAGTCCCATCATCCGGAAATTACCTTTTATCTGCTGCAGCCAGATGTTACATATGCATCCCCTTGGCCTGGTCCAGCCACTTGGGTCCTTAACAATGAGGATCCTGCAAGCCAGATCACCTTCGGAGAATCGCGCCACATGGCTGTAGTGCCGTAACTGACGCTCCCTCACAATGCAGGTAATGTGCCTGATCCGGGACTCCATGAGCAACCGCTCATTTGACACAAAATCAAACCACCAGTTCCCAAGGATTCTCCGAAGAGACACAGTACTGAAGGAGTCCACAACCATATAGTGAAAACAGGAAACACAGGGACTCTAAAGACCCTCCAGCAACCTCATGGAAGTGGAACAGTCACCAGATACATGAATGTCACTGCCAAGGTAAGTAATTTAGTAAACCTCTCAACGTGGTCGACACTCTCTCTGCAGACAGACACACTGCTGATGGCTGTGCCTAAGAATTCATTCAAGGTCTGGATCTTGGTTTTCATCCTGGACACTAACAAGCCCAGACACTCAGGCTCCTCGCATAGTCTTTCAAAAGCCCCGATCAGAGCCTCCATTGACTCAGTGAAGATTATAGCATTGTTGGCAAAGAGAAGATTAGTGAATATGTCTTCACCAAGAGAAGCCCCACAGCCGCTGGACCCCACGACCCTGTCCAACACCCAGTCCATGCAAGCATTGAACAGAGTAGGAGAAAGAACATATCCCTGACAAACCCAAGACTCAACTGAGAAAAACACACCAGAGGCTCTGCCTCCACTCTACACAGCACTCACAGTACCAGTGCGCAGGCCAGCCATGACATTCAGTAACTTTGGGGGGATCCTGCAAAGTCTCAGGATGTCCCACAGGGCAGCTTGATCAACTGAGCTGAACGCTTTGTGAAAATTGACAATATTCACATTTGTGCTCGATGAGAACTCTCAGTGTTAAGATGCGATTGATGGTAGACTTCTTAAGCATAACACCAGACTGCTCCGGTCGCTGGTAGGTGAGCAAGTGATCATGGATCCTATTGACCCTAGCAAGGACCTTACCCAGCACCGAGGGCAGTGTTATCACCCCTGTTGTTGCTGCCATCCAGGTGATCACTCTTCCCTTTCCAGATAGGGAAAACATGCTCTGTTTTCCAGTCAGTTGGGATGACGCCCGTTTTCCAAATAGAAGCAAAGATTGCTTGCAGTGCCAGGAGGACAGCATTACCACCAGCCTGGAGAAGTTCCCCCTGTATATCACAGATACCTGCAGCCTTCCCTACCCTCACCTTGTTCACCACCTTTGCAATTTCAGTGAGATTGGGTAGTTCACCGCTAATTGGAGGATCAGCCTCAAGAACCGTAGACCCAGAGATAGCCAACGTCCTAGCTGGAGGATCAGCTTTAAACAGTAGTATTAAATAAAACCAAAAAATTGAAGCCATTATGCAAAATCTGCATTTGCCTTAGGAAGAATAATTAGCTAATGTGTAGCCACGAAGATAAAATGAATTCATGTATAATTCTACTTTTTAAGGATATAAAGTTCATTATTTTTGAATAGACAAAAATTAAACCAGTTAGCATATTTGCTTGTTCAATTCCATTTGCTGTTTTGAGATATGGCTGCTCTGATGGGCCTGCTGAGAACATTCAATGGTCCTGACGCTGTCTGTGCCTGTTGCAATGTGCTCATATGTACTTTTGAAACTTCGGTTTTCATATTTACCAAATGGGACTGGAATGACACGGTGGCACAGTGGATATTGTTTTTATATTGTCTCGCAGTCCTTAAACTATGTTTCAGGAATTTGGGTAGATCTTGCATTTTCTCCCTATAATCATAGTGATAAGTCAAGAAAAACGACACATTTTATTGGCTAACTAAAAATATTACAATATGCAAGCTTTTGAGGCAACTCAAGCTCCTTCTTCAAGTTAGATGTAATCATTGTAATCATTGATTACATCTTGCCTTAAGAAGGGGCCTGAGTTGCCTCGAAAGCTTGTACAGTATATTGTAATCTTTTTAGTTAGTCAAGAAAAGGTGTCATTTTGCTTGTCTTCTCACTACATTAATAATGGCTAACACAGTACAACACCCTAGTACTACTCCCTATAATCAGATAGGCATCCCATCTGAAGTCAAAAACATGCTGTAATGTCAGTGTGCATTCTCATAAGCTGACATTGTAATTATGTGTTATGCTGTATGAGTGCCCTGTAATAGAATGTAACCACATTCACAGCCTATCACGCCCCGCATTCTTATTATAAAGCAAAATGATGGATGGATGGACAAATGGATTTCTAGCAAAACTTGAAGATTACTTTCTGTGGAGTTTTTATGTGCCGCAGTCTGTCTAGGTGTTTGTGGGTGATTTTGCTGGGGTTTGAACAGAATAGCAAATACAATATGAACCAGTTTAATCCATTATGGGCTGGCAGGAAACCACACACATCACAGCAACAACTGGAACACAGTAAAAGTCAACCTTGAATGAGTTGCCAGTCTATCAGTGGGCACACTCATGATTATATACACAGTTGCTTGATACAGGTAAGCTTATAGGTGACAAATGTGCTTAGCATAAATGTTTTTATGATATGAGAATAAAGTACACCAAAATCTCATGGACACAAGCAAGCTCCACCAAGACAGTGACCTGGAAATGGAAAACAATGATTTCAATATTTAGTCAGCCTATACATTCCTAAGAACTAAACAATGCCCATAATGCGCAGACCACAGTGGGGCCCTGGTTAGCATGGCTGCCTCATGAATCTAATGACTTGGTATCATCAAATTCAAACCCAGTGCCTGGCTGAAGTCTGTCCAGTGTGTGCAAGTACACCCCATTTTTCTCCAGTTTACTCCCACATCTCAAATATGTGTTCAATATGACGATGGACCCGCAGTTCTTCCAAGATTAAGTTTTTCCATGCTTGTGAGACTGTGGAGATAAGGTAAGCTGTAGCTTTAATGATCTTGAGATTTAATTAGGTGGTTTTGATAAATGATACAGTGCATTTCATAAAAACTAGGAAAGATCTTAGTATAAACATAGAAAAATGAGTTTATAGACAACTACGCAAATACTATAGTACTGAATTTTATATCACAATAACAAGTGGCTTTTTCATGTTTACAGTGCTTCATAATATAAACATATACTCACTGAGAAATCACTGGGATCACCTGCACACCTGCTTACCTATGGCATCATTTCATCTGCCAGTCATCTGCCTGCCCCACAATGCATAAAATCATAAAGATTTAGGTCAGGAACTTCACTTAATACTCACATCAAACACCAGAATGGGGAGAAAACTGTCATCTCAGTGATTTTGATTGTGGTATGATAGTTGGTGCTGAATGGTCTGGTTTGAGTGCTTCAGAGAATGTTTAGACTGGTATGAGTTAACAGGAAGGCTACAGTAACTCATGTAATCACTCTGTACAACTTTAGTGAACAGAAAAGCATCTCAGAATGCACAACACGTCAAAGTTTGAGACGGATGAGTTACAACAGCTGAGGCTGCAGTGGGCACAGAATCATCAAAAGTGGCAGTTATAGACTGGAAAAATGTAACCTGGTCTGATAAATCTCCATTTCTGCTGAGGCACACAGATGGTGGGCCTGAATTTGGCACTAACAGCATGAATCCCTGCACCCAATCAACAGTTTAAGCTGGCAGTGGTCTAACAGTGTGTGGAATGTTTTCTTGCCATATTTTGAGCTAATATATACCAATCAATCATCACTTCTCACAATCTCACAGCTTATTTGAATATTGTTGCGGACAATGGGCATTCCTTCATGGCCACAATTTACCCATCTTCTAATAGTTACTTCCAGCATGGTAATGCACCATGGCACAAAGCAAATGTCGTCTTAGACTGGTTTCTTGAACATAACAATGAGTTCAGTTTTCTTCTGTGGCCTTCCCAATCACCAGATCTAAATCTAATAAGAACACCTTTGGCATGTGGTAGAATACGAGATTCGCAGCATGAATGTGCAGAAAATGTGTGATACAACGATGTCAACATAGAAGAGAATCTCACAGGAATGTTTCCAACAACTTGTGGAACCCATGTTTTAAAGAACTGAGGTTGTTTTGAGAGTGAAAGAATTACTAATATAGTGGTCCTAATAATTTGCCCAGCGACTATTTACGTACATATATCCAAACAAATAAAGGTTTTAGCCAATTAATATAAAATTTTAAAGAAATTCAGTTTTAATTGTCTCGCAGATATTATTTAAAAATTATCCTAACATAACACATGGTAAGTAAGCAATGCAAAAGAGGACAATAAATAATCCAGGAGGTTAAACTTTCAGAAAAAATAAAGTTTTGGGTGCCTCGGCCCTTACTAATTTAGAACATTAAAACACTCTGGACGAGAACAGGCCATTCAGCCCAACAATGCTCGCCAGTCCTATCCAATTATTTCTTCCAAAAAAACATCAAGTCGAGTTTTGAAAGTCCTTAAAATTTTACTGTCTATCACACTATCTGGTGGCTTATTCCAAGTGTCTATCGTTCTTTGTGTAAAGAAAAACTTCCTAATGTTTGTGCGAAATTTACCCTTAACAAGTTTCCAACTGTGTCCCCGTGTTCTTGATGAATTCTTTTTAAAATAATAGTCTTGATCCACTGGACTAATTCCCTTCATAATTTTAAACACTACAATCATGTCACCTCTTAATTTTCTTTTGCTTAAACTGTATAGGTTCAGCTCTTTTAATCTTTCCTCATAATTCAACCCCTGTAGCCCTGAAATCAGCCTAGTCGCTCTTCTCTGGACCTTTTCTAGTGCTGCTATGTCCTTTTTGTAGCCTGGAGACCAAAACCGCACACTGAACTCCAGATGAGGCTTGATCAGTGCATTATAAAGGTTGAGCAGAACCTCCATGGACTTGTACTCCACACATCGTGCTATATAACCTAACATTCTGTTTGCCTTCTTAATGGCTTCTGAACACTGTCAGAAAGTCGACAGCTTAGAGTCCACTATGACTCCTAAATCCTTCTCAAAAGGTGTACTCTCGATTTTCCAACCGCCCATTGTGTATTCAAACCTAACATGTTTACTTCCTATGCGTAATACGTTACATTTACTGACATTAAAATTCATCTGCCATAAACCTGCCCAAGCCTGTATGCTATCCAAGTCCTTCTGTAATGATATAACGGATTCCAAATTATCTGCTAATCTACCTATCTTGGTATCATCTGCAAACTTAACCAGCTTGTTACTTATATTCCTATCTAAATCATTTATATGTATTAAAAATAGCAGCGGCCCTAGCACTGACCCCTGTGGAACACCACTCTTAACATCGGCCAGTTCTGATGAGGTTCCTCGCACCATCACCCTCTGCTTCCTGTGTCTGAACCAATTCTGCACCCATCTATAAACACTACCCTGAACTCCCAATTCTTTTAGTTTGATGCCCAACCTCTCATGTGGCACCTTATCAAATGCTTTCTGAATTTATGCATTTAGTCTGTTGTTGGACAAGTGGACACCCAGCCTCTCACGTTTTCATCTGTTTAATATGCTACACTAAGCACTAACGTTCACACACACGCAAAGTGAAACGTGACATTTGTTGGAGGATGACAGTTGACAAGGTAAACAGTGTGAACTTCTCTAGCACCTTAAGATTAATGAATTGGTATCTGAGTTTACTGGACTGAACTGCACCAGATAAATGGACAAGTGGTATCACCTGACCAACTGGACCGTGACATAGTGTGGAAACCAAAAATGATGTGGCCAGAATATTCAAGCCATAAATGCTCATCAATACTATAAGTGGTAGAAAGGTGTCAGAAAGGAGACCCATTGTATGTGCTAGTGAAATGATTCATACAGTATGTCTTCTTATTATTCAGTGCATCCTAGGCAGTAAAAATGAGGGCATTAATGCAAAGAACCTCAGCTCAGGAGACACAATCTAATCAGCTAATAATGAGTAAGGGGACAAAAAGAAATACAACAGAATGGACACAGTTCAGCAGAGCCCAATAACCACCAGCACCCCTTACTCCAGTACCAAAAAAAAGAGAAATAACTTTGCAGGGAGTCTTATTCAAGTGTTTCATGAGAAAGAGTTCACCCACACAAAAAGCCAGAGAAATGGTGATGGCAGGCATTTTAAAATTAAAGTAACTTGAGCAAATCCTTTTTTTTTCTTTGTCTTTTGAAACATTTCAGTTTTAGCCAGCAGATTTGGCATTTACAAATGTGTTATTTTCAAGACTGTGCAGTAAGAAATCCTTTTTATATCAGCAGATTTCATTTACCCCCTAAGAGCGAGAAAATGCAATGTTTTTCACGCCGTATGCTTTTTAGTTGTCCTTCCCAGGGAAAGTGAATGAGTCATGTTATTGAGGAAGCCCCCCTGCAAGTACAAGCTATCTTAAACAGATCTTACTAATGTATCCTGAATGTACAAGTGCACAGATTAAATGGAATTTTAAAATCGTATTACAGTTTTGAAGAAAAAACTGTATTTCTTTATTTTGGAGAATACAGGAAGAAAACAGTGATGGCATGCCTTTATGTCTCTTTGTTCATTACTACATCTTCAGCAGTTGTGTCCAGAATTTCCCAAATACCATTCTAAACATACTGTGACCTCCTGGTTCAGACATTGGCCTGTAGCCTCCCACTGACTCAGTGTGCTGTCCTAAACAGGCTGCTTAACACTGCACTGCACTGCACCATCTATAGAAACAACCGTATAGGAGGTTCTAGATTGTGTAGATAGCAAAGCACATTTGGATGTTGTTCACTGTGACAGGACATCATATTAAATACACTTTGGCTGGACACAGATGAAGAGAGCCATCATGTTAATACACAAGATCTGTAGAAATCCAAAATTCATTGCACTTACTTGGCAGCATTCTCTTGTAGGAAGTGATGAAGTTCAGCCAGACGGCTACTGGCCATTTCACTCAGCAGAGTTGTGAACTTATTCTGCCACTCATTGCAGTGTTGCACTAGCGAGAACTTAAGAGGTGAGCAGTCCAGTAACACAAACTGTATATTGATCACCGTTTCTTCCTTCTGGACATTGTTAGCCACTTCTGCATATCTGAAGAATAAACATCAAAGAAGCAGAATTCAGTACTCAAGTTATGGCATTTTAAATTATATAAGTGGGATTGTAATTGATTTGTCAAGAGCATGTTAAAATTCATAGATCAAAATCTGCATTCTTTTTCTTTTTCCTTTCTCCAATGTTATGATAAATAAGGCTTTATATGTTACTGTACTGCTAATTAATTCATGATTACGAAAAAAACTGTAGGTGTCATCCTAGCTTTGCCACAGATGCCTTTGAGGAAACAGTCATTAGGACAGCAGGCATTTATTATGAAACTTTGCCAAGATCACAGCAATGGCAAAGGAGGCTGGCAGTAGAAACACCAAAAAAAGCCTACCAGCTTGGAAAAGGACTATAAAATGCACATGCACTTTCAGTCATAATACTCCAGACATGTCACCCATAAGCACTAACACCCAAAACACCACAATCCTGTGCTGAAATAAGCAACTTCAGAAAATGCAAGCATTTAGTATTAATTTTATGTCATAGGTCATACATGATGCCCCATGGTGGTGATGTCCTTAGCAGCAAAAATTCTGCTCCTTGTTACTAAGAGAGTGGAATTTAAATGTTCTCCTTAAGTATGGGTGGGCTTGCTTTGTTGAGGAGGTTCCTAGGGTGACTGTATTGTACTTTATGCCCTTTAATTTGTAGACCTTAACAGAATACCCTGTATCACATACCACTTACCACACTGTCAGGGCTGACTGACTGCTACTATAATTCAGCAGTTCAACCTTTCTTTAGGTTAGTTGGCATCTATAAATTGGCCCAGTATGAATGAGTGAGCCCTGTGACTTGTGCTGATGGGCGATTTGATTTGATTTCTTTTAATATTTTTTCTGTGTTAGCGAAACATATTTTCTTACATTTTTTTTTCAATTTGGCAACTTTGGAGAATATACATTCCTGACTTAACTTGCCTTTTTTTGCTAACTTTTTGTCTTTTCATGTCAATATTTTGACTTTTATGGAAAATTACATTTTTTAGTAATGCTGCTACCATGCAACAATCTGTTACTGGGGAGGCAGAGTCCTGAAAGACATGTCAGTTGAGGCCACTGGCGTAACAGTTTATTAAGGCACAGTACATGCATTGTCCAAGATTGTGGATAAATACAAAACATTTTTTTACCATACTTAGGTTCTGTTTTGGCTTCATTTTTTTTCTTTTTTCTGTCTATCAGGATTGAATTTTAGTGTTCTGTCAATTGACCATGATTTTGTCTGATTATCTTCTGGGGCCTCATTTATAAAGCTTGCATACGCAAAAAGAGATGTTCAAAATGAGCGTATGTAACTTTCCACACAAAAGTCACGATTTATGAAAGAAAACTTGACAGGGGAACGTGCAAATGTTTACGCCAACTCTGACCCATCAGTAGGAAACATTTCAGGGAAACTGGGAAATGACAACACCCTTGATCAAGCAAGTAAATACAACCAAATAAAGGCTTACACTCATAATAATTCATATCACCAAACCATTATTATAATGTGTGTTGAAATGAGAAACATACTAAACCTCAAAAACAAGGAATACGATCTACAGGCTGTATTTTTGTTCCCTTTAGTTTCATTTCCATTAAAGGGGGCCAATGCTATGCATTTGCACTGAGGAACTTTTTCTTTTTTTCATCAGTTTATTATCAGCTACCCATTGTTACTTCTCAGAAAACTAGTTCACAGGACAACAGTATCTCAATCAAGCTTGACTCCATTATGCTTGCTGTGCTGGAAGCAATTAACTAACTGGCAAGGTGCTATATCCAGTTTTCATATGGGTGTGGGTGCACATACAAAAAAAAATAATCAGATACTCTTGAATGAAGGTGTCAGGTTGTTCATGAATCAGGAAGGAGCTGGTCTACCAGCCAATGAAGTTCTACAGCACCATGATTGCATAGATATGAGGTTGCTTAGCATGCTCCATATATGGATGTTTCAGGTTAGTGTTTGAGGCACATTCACATATGCACATTTACAAGGTGATTGTGCTTTATAAATTGCTTAGAAATGGGTAAAAGCAAGTTTTTTTTGGCTTGCACATGTTTCTACTCTCAAATCCATGAAAAGCTTAATAAATGAGATTCCCCAACCTGTTAATAAAAAATGTTTACTTCTCTAGTCATCTATCATCTTAGCATAACAAAACATGCAGATAGATAGATAGATAGATAGATAGATAGATAGATAGATAGATAGA
>JANRMT010062791.1:135576439-135616471 GCA_026402145.1 Polypterus bichir lapradei
AGATAGATAGATAGATAGATAGATAGATAGATAGATAGATAGATAGATAGATAGATAGATAGATATTTTTCAATTAATTACTACCTTGGTGCATGTTTGTATTAGTTCATTTTTGCAGACTTGTCCTTCATGAGTATAAGATGAGAATTATTGTTGAACTCTTCAGGTTTGTCAGTAGAATTCTTAATGTGGGACCTTCCTAGCATATTCTTTAGATTGTTGTCCTGTGATTTTCCATTTAGATCTAAGAGCTTTGGATGACTGAAGTAGGCTCTTCTGAAGAATTTATTCTCTTTTCTCTGTTTTGCTACTAGAAAGTATAGCTTCATAATGCCACAATCATGCTTATAGATGAGAATAGAGTGTCATTGGACATGAAACCTGTTAGGCTTTGACTTGGCTGAACACCTTGCACTTATATTAAAGAGTTAATTTTTTTATATAAAAATTCCAGGTAATTTTGTCAGTGTGTAGAGGATCTCCAATGTGACCTTAAGCTGAAGCCTACCATAGCAGAGAGAGTACATCTGTGAAGGTCTACAGAAATCCTTGACCTTCACTTATCACAGCCACCTGGGAAGTTCTGTTAGAGTAGTCACTCAGTTATTTGTCAGGGCCATCCAGTCCAGTTTTATACTCAAATATATAAAAAACGGTCTGCGTGATGAAGGATCTTCTTAGTTCTGACTTCAGTCTCCTTCTTATCATGGACTATGAACTTTCAAAAGACATAATGATATGTCTTACATAAACAGTTGTGCATATTCTGAAAGCATGGAAGCCAAATGAAGTGACCAACAGTGAAGTCAAGTGTTGAACAAACTCATAAGTAAACTGAATGCACCTTGACTTTTTTTTAAGTGTATACTACTAACAGGGGTACCTGCCACTGCCCAGGGTGGAATAAAGTACAGGTGTGGTTACCACATAAATTCCCCGGGAAGAAAAGTGCCAGCCCAAATCCAAATTTTCACTCACTAAATCCACAATTGGGAGCATGCTTCCAAAAAGCTTCCTATGCGAATTTTACTTATAAAGCGCGGGTGCAGAAACTGAATAAACCTCCTCAAGGGGAATTTTTTTTGAATGAAAAATAACTAGTGGCTTTTCCTGTGTAATGGGGAATCTGTGCCAAATCTGGCATAGACAGGATCAACAGTGTAGATTTATTTACCAGACAAGCACACAAACACACATTCAGCTTCATGTATTAGAATATTGTAAAGCATGACAGAAGTTGCATTTCACTTTGATAATACTGACTACTTTGACAAAATCCACACTCGGGCAGTTTTGCATTTGAGCATGCAACAAAACAAAATAAGTGAGTATTTGTTCATAGCACTGTCTGTTTGGCATTGAGTCTAAAGTACCGATATCCATTTTTTTAACAAAAGCACACATTAAAGACTAGTTCATTCATTTGAGAAAATAAGCTTACCGACCAGTGAAAACATGCAGATTCTCTATATTCAATAAAGAAGCGTTCATGCTACCTAGACACAGGGTGACAATAACAGCTGCCTTCTTTTGTTCTTTTCAGACCACTTCTTACCTGACATCTGAAGAACTTACAATAAGAATAAGCAACCTGTGGCATGTTTATTACATAAGTTCAGCTCAAAAGGCATTTCTGTGTTTTCAGGAGAGCTTCATCTGTCTTCTTGTTCTAACACAATTGTGTCATGTAATTAAGAAAACCTGATCCCAGAGACAGCAGGCTTGTCAGGGAGAATGAGAGGAATGGTATACAGTAATTTTAGTTGAATGATGGAAGAACTCATTCTGCAGCTTTTCTCTTGTTCCTTGGGTACAATATGTCAGACAGAAAGACTGGTGCAACTGATACAAGAATCTAGATGGCAGCCTACGCCTAAATTTACAGTACACAAAATGTAATGACTGTTAATTTGGTCTCAGCTAATAAAACTGCCTTCTTTCACAGCTCATACTTTTCTGGCAGTGGCTTAGCAATTAATAAATTGTGCCCTGCAGGATGGTAGAATCATAGTTAAGCATTTTGATTTTATGTTTAGTAAATTATTTCTGCACATACTACATGTTTAATTATGTTCAAAAATACTTCTACATGCTAAAGCTAGTTATGGAGTCAATTAATTCACAAAATGTTTTCTAATAAATTCTTAGTAGCAAGAGTTTTCATCATTTATATAGAACATAGGACCTGTCACAATTACAAATGAGAAATATAAAATAGCCCAGACATGATATGTAATTTAAAAAAACAAAAAAAAATGTAATATCATTTCTGACATTTTGAGGATTTTCATTTATTCACTGTTTTTTCTAATTAGCCTATTCAAACAGAGAATCGCTAGAATTCAGAGGCAGGAGCTGAACCTTCAGTAAGTAGATGGGGATCCAATCCATAGAATGACATCCTCACTCACACCAAGCCAGTTAACTTGGGACATACATACCCAGTGCAAAACCCACCAGGCAAAGTCTAAAATGGAGTTGAGGGACAGCAGAGTTAAACACTGCTCTGGCCTATTAAGAATTTTTGCTGTTTTATAATATGCTATCTATGCTTAACTGTCGAAGACAGGAAATACTGTAGAATAAATATAGACATAGCTTTCTTCCTGTCCCTCAGCGCTTCTCCTTAATGTCCTCATATGTTTTAACCTCTCCTGCCTCATGTCTACCATCAGTGTTCCTCTAACGCCTCTCCTCGACATCAGCCTCTCTGGCTCAGTGGTTCCCTTCTCGAATTCGCTCCTGTAAAGCCTGCTTCTTAGACTCTGTCTTTCTCAGGTGACTTGCTCACCTCTTGTCTGCTTTGGACTACCACCAATGGTAGAAGGGCCTCCATTACTCACTGTAAAAAGATTATTTGTATTCTTGTGAATACTTTCTGACTTTGAATTTGACTCAGGTTGTGCCTCACTAGTATTTAGTGACCCAGCTCGGTAAGGTATTCACTTGGGTGTCATTAAGGGGAAAAAAAAAAAAAAAGAAAATCATTCACAATCAGGATTTGAACTCTGCACCCCTTAAGTATTTTGTCACCATCTATAACACTGCTCAACCAAAGCCAAACTGGCCAATCAGATCAAAGTGAAAATGACCAATCAGATTGCTTGACACACTATAACACACAGTATTGTATAGTAGATATGCAAGATACTTCATAGTAAATAACTCTAGTTAAGAAATTATGCTTGAAATTAATTCAAGTGTATTTAAGACATCAATATAAAAATAGTTAGAGTGTATATCAAAAGTCTGTACAGCCTAAATAAAATGACCTTCTACTGACATAAAGCTTAAAACCAAGACAAATTACATAAGACTTTTTCACCTTTATTTGTGATGTTGTAACCAACAACCTTAAAATGCAAAGCAAACTGGTCATTGTTTTTACATGCAGATCCTTTAAACAATATTTTGTGCACATAATTTTTGGATGGATTACACAGTAAATCTGTTTGCCAAAAAGCAAACCTGGCTTTCTTTCAGTTTAATTCCACACATCCTTGCCTAAGAGTTCATGCTCAATTAAATTAAATGTGTGGGGTTCTCTGGTGCACATGCCAATTTTGGAAGGTTTCATGTTTTGTTGAAATATTTCATTTATGTCTATTTTGTTCATTTGTTCATTTTTTATGTCAAGAGTGTGGATTATTAAATGTTTATATGTCAATGTATCTTCTGCTATGTTCCTTGTGCTTTGTGGGTGGTCCACAAAGAAGCTGGGCCACCTGCCCATCACTACAAGGGACTGCACTTAGGCCTTAAAACCCACATTTTCCTTGCAGTTCACTGAATGCCCTAGGTGGCTGGTGAGTTCTCCTGTGTTCATTTCTCTTTTCATTATTTTCTGATTAGCAGATTTTTGGACCTCTGTGCTTTCTGATTTGACTACTATATGGATTTATGTTTTAGGACTTTGTTTGCCTCTGATTGCCTTAATTGTTTCAGGAAATTCCTTTGGCCTCTGATGCTCCTCAATGCTTATTTTGTGTCTCATAGCTTTGTTTTTTGTACAAATAAAACTTTTTATTTATAATATAAAGATTCTTCATGACCCTCTTTGTGACTGGTCAGGGCTTAGATTAGGTTAGATTGAGCGTTTCATCCCCTCTACTGGGTATTTTTGGTATTTTTTGGGGCTTTGTGCTTAGGACCTCTAGTAATTCGTAATAGAAAGTTTTCAGAGGATTAACATGCAATCTCTAAATAGGCCATTACTTTGTGTTATAGATCATGATTGTAATGAAATATGAAATTCATTTTTAACTTCAGCTTTCTGGCAGAGGGCAGCAGGTTCTGTACCATATTATCTTGATATCTGGAGATACTCATTGCCATAATCGACAATAAGTAATGTGTTATTTGGGTGATGAGCTGTGGTGGCTCTACACCAAACATATCTTTTAGAATTAAGGAAAAAACAAACATAACACTTAGTCTTGTCAGATTATCTTTACAGCATCCTGGTTGTACATTGTTTCCTCCACTTCTTAAAGATGGTCTTCACAATGATCCAATGGTCGCTCTTTAACTTGATCTATACCTTTCAACAATAATATTATCTAAGACCTATGGTTACTTCACTTTAACTGATGTCAGACGAAAGTTGTGTCCAGTAGGGGGAGCGAAATGTCTTGGAATTTGCTTTTCTATGAGAGCGTTAGTAGTAGTAATAGTAGTAGTAGTCGTAGTCGTAGTCTCTTGTGCACAGAGTACAGTGAAATTCTTAGTTGCATGTTCAGACAACATTTTAGCACTCCTAATGTATTTTATCAAATGTTTCCTCACTCCTTGATAAACAGAAAAATACAATACAATACAATATATACCTCATCATTGCACTTGGATTGTTTTCCTTTTTAATGTGAATTGATTACACTTGCTGATAAAATCATTGGAAAGAAGGTCTTTGGAAATGAGACAGTTCTTTTAATGGAGCCGATTTTGTAAGCAGAAAGCAGGCTGGAGCACAATGTAAAAAAGTGAAGCAAAGTAGGATACTGGTTTTCATTGTGAAGTGGTGAAATGACTGCCTTCCTTTCTTCACATGTTGTGGTGTTTCTAGCACTTCTCTAATTTAAAAGGTATTTTTATACTTTTTTGGCATCTTTCAACTCAAACTCAGCCAAATGAGTACACATATATAACGCAGAATATGGGAATCAATTAAAAAATTAACTAATTAATTGCATCTTTGTATGTAATTAAACATAATTAAACGCATCTAACATTATAACATGTAATCACAAAGTAAGTATTTAAATCATGAAGTAAATACACACTGAACCACAATAATAATGTAGAATCAACACAAAGGGAATTTAAAAAAATTAATGGCATAGCTTAAACTTAAACAATGACCGTAAAACTGAACTTTTAACAAATTACTACTTAAGCAAGTACAGCCTGAATTTGAATACCTTTCTAAAATGTAAGTTGTAAAGAAGGCAATAAAAAAACAAGGCCAGTGTATTATAAGCACCAACAAAAATAAGAACAAAAAACTTGTGTTAATTCTCAAATTGGCATATTATTTAAAACACAGACGTGTCAAAGTAAAACTAAGCAATAAAAACGACTGTAAATTTTGAATGCATAGCCGAAGATTGATTTAATTCAAAGGATAAGCGTCTCCTAAATGGGCATACATTAAAACTTGTGTTAAAACTCCGCAAATACCATCCTCAATTGTTCATCAGCATCAACGACTTGATCATTATACTCTGCCCAAGTGTTTTACAACTGGTGCACTGTATAAATAACAGAGTAGTGCCCCTGGGTCCTGACCTGAGAAAAACATACTCCTCAAGTGGTTGAGACCTGTCCAGGAGGATGGGACCACCTGGAGAAGCCGACATTAAAGCAGTTCCACGATCTCTATTTGGCAGACACAGCACCTAGAGTGCACTTTAGCAGCCAGGAGGTGTGTTGGGGGTCCATCTACCAGGGTGAATGTTTGTCAGCGACTCTCGCAGAGCCGAGGGGCAGTGGGCATAGGAGTACTCACTAAGTGCTGTCTCCAAACTGATTTTTTTGGCAGCCAGTAGTCCTCTTCAGACAGTTTATCACATGTATAACATTTAATGTTTTTATAGTTGGTAGAATCGTGGTGCTCCTTGGAATTTTTTTGGGTTACAACACAGATAAAGGGTTGGAAAATACTGCTATGCACTTTTGCTTCTGGCTCGCAAAAACTTCTCTGTAACAGCTTAGCTATCTTGCCTAAAAACTGACACGGTGCAATACTTGGGTGGTTATGTTGCATTCTTTGCATAAATTAGCAAAGATACTACAAATTGGAATGATAGGTAGGGATAATCATTACACTTCTATTTCATAGAATTTTGTTATTATATGAGGGCAGTCAGCACTGTAAGCTAGTTATCAGACTGGGGAGACTTGTTTTGGTTTTAGTGCCACTCAAAGATTACTTATTTAGCACTTATGTGATATGGCATAGATTTGATCTTCTTATAGATATGTGAAATTAAAAAAAAAGAGCGCAATTTTTATTTTCGGGACTTTTCTCTAGTATTGTACCAGGACTATCATAACACCCCTCACGCCCCCCGCTCCTTTCCTCCCACTCCCCTGCATCTATGTCATATGTATAAATCAAGAAAATGAACACCAGAATGAGGTGATGCCCTCATTGCCAGCCCTAGATGTGATAGTATTTTTTAACGTATTAAACTGGACACATTAATTGCAAAAACTTAACTTTCCCAGGCCTAATGTATATATATATATTCTTCTTAATAAAAATAGTCTCTTTATAAGTCCATTTAGCCTGTTTCCATAGGTCTTCCAGTACCATCTAACTGCTACTAATTCTACAATTTCTAAAACATATTTTCTAGAATTTTTTTTCTGTATACGATGATGCTTACATTCACAAAACATAAAAATGCATTAAAGGCAATATAAAACTAAAATATATTATTATTATTACTAAAAAAACACCAAGTTATTTTCATCCTTCCAAGATATCAAGCAATACATTAACTACCATAAACTGTTCTGATCACAGACACCAGAGAATGCATAAACTGACAGAACAACATGTCTTAGACAGTATCAAAGCATATACTGTAATATACAGTAGTTCAAATGGGTGACCAAGGCTAAGGTCCCATGTGCTTGGCCCCTGTTGTGTGTGTTCACTTTGTGACGGACTGGCGCCCTGTCCAAAGATTTTGCCTGCCTTGAGATAAGTTCTATAAGTTATATATATATATATTTATTTATTTATATGGACAAAGAAAAATTATTTTTGCAGAGTTTTACTTTTGCAGAGTTTATAATAAGAATGGGTAAATCTGAAATTTGTTACGGCCTCTGCTATTGTGGAAGTAACCCCCATAGAAAACTTTATTCAGGCACCCGTGAGTGCATAGGGTTCATGCATTGCAAGGCAGCAGAGCAACGTTCCGCTTTTTAGTCGGCTTTTTTATATTTTCTTCCTTCCCCTTACTTATAGAAAAGCATAATATCATTTACCTAAGCATTTCATTTAATATTGCTTAAATCAGCCAACCATTTCTGTTTTGTGTACGTTGCAGATGGGGCTCTAAAAAAGAAAATTCATCTTCCCTGTGTCTAATGGGCATGTTCATAAAAAAGGACATTGTCCTAGGTCAGCTGACTGCACTCTGTCTTATGACAGACGCCTGTATGAATAACCTGCCATTATAGCAAAACAGCTTTGTCAGTTTTTAACCCTTAGTAACTTGCAAGCAGTTAATTTTTTCTTTCACACTATAAACACTATTCACTCTTCTATAACCAGAGAAGTTTATTAGTTTTCTTTAAAGATAACTTTTTTTCACTCAAATATTGTTAGCTACAAAATCTAATTTAAGGTGGAAAGCCCTGGCATGAGTTTCTTAATTTCAGTCCTAAATGAACAGTAGCTAAAATTTCCACAGAACTGTGTATAACTTTGATATCCATAATGTAGATGAATAAAAGCCTTAAAAAACACTCTAAGAGGCACCCGGCTTTATTATTTGCACAATTTAAATTTACGGAGCACCTCACCTGGCAATATCAGCGTCAAAGGAAGAGACTGGAGGGTTGAGACGCTGGTATCTTCGAATGAAAGAATCCTTGTTGATCTCCCATATTTCACGGTACTTGTCCCAAATTTTCTGGTAGGTCTGTAGGAGGCTGGCATTAGAAGACATGCCTGAACCGATCTGTCCTTGAATTTTCTTAATATCTTCATCACGCTCTAACATGCAAGGAAAGAAAGCAGAACGCACATTATCATCAGAATCTGTATTAAAACCAAAACGACAGACTGTGTGTTTTAGATAAATGCCAACAGCAGACTCTGTTAAATAAATGCAAAAGTTCATTTTCAAAAAATTCACAGAAAAGTTTGGTATATCTGTAAAAAGTGTAAAAGTTAGAAAAATTAGAAATTAGAAAAAAATGCAAATGTCATGATATCTTCAGTGGCTGTAAGGAAGACTGAAAGAACGTCAGATCAGATGTCATTGTATGTGTTACACATCATAGCCAAGTATTCCATTTCACTGTGAAGACTGCTAAGAAACTTGAAATCCATTTCAAGTGTTAAAAAAAAAATAATTAGGATGGACTGAGTCAAGGGTTTGCTGATATGGTATAATGGACTGCTTGGATACGACTTTAACTTTAACTTCAATCTCTTAACAAGGGGAGGTAAATGTAAAATATTGTACAACTGAAATAAAATACATTGCAAAACATAAAGAATCACAATAATATGATGATAGCATCATGTTGTGAGGTTCCAGGTAATTCCACTCTCTAGTGAACTCTGGAAAAACATACAACACATGCATGATACATAAATAACATTAAAACCTGTAATACGGCATAACTCAATCACTCCATAAAGTGACTGACCGGTTGATTGTTTTATAAAGAAACAAATTAGTGAGATGACAGGTGGAACTAATGCAGAGTGATGTACAGTCAGGTCCATAAGTATTTGGACAGTGACAAAATTCTCATAATTCTGTCTCTGTCCACCACCAAAATGGATTTGAAATAAAGCAATCAAGAGGTGATTGAAGTGTAGATTTTCAGCTTTAATTCAAGGGGTCTACCAAAAATGAGCTATTTAGGAATGACAGACATTTTAATACATGGTCTCCCATTTTCAGAGACTAAAAAGTATTTGGACATTTGACCATCAAGCTGTTCCATAGCCAGGTGTGAGCAGGTTCCTCATTTTTTAATTAACTAATAAGCAGATAAAAGGTCTGGAACTGATTCAAAGTGTGGAATTTGCATTTGGAAGCTGTCACTCTGAACTCTCAATGTGAGGTCCAATGAGCTGTCAATGAAAGTAAAAACAGTCCATCATTAAGATGAGAAAACAAAACACACCCTTTAGAGAGATAACAGAAACACCTGGGGCCTCATGCATAACGTCGAGCATAGAATTCGCACTATAACATGATGTAAGTACAAAAGCCGAAATGTGCTTACACAGAAAAAATTCCAGATGCAGGAATCTGTGCGTTCGCCAACTTCCACGTTCTTCCGCTACATAAATCCTGGTCAGCGTGAAAAGTAACGCTCGTACACACGCCTGCTCTCCCGCCCCAACTCCTCCCAGAATTACGCCTCTTTGAATATGCAAATCAATATAAATAGCCATTAAGATCAGCCTTCTGTGAAAAGACAATGGGAAAAGCATGGGGGAAAATAGAAGAATTTCAGCGAATACCAAGTGGAGGCAAGGAAAAACGTACTATTTGTTGGTTTAAACAGTCGTATAAACAACAAAAGGAAATCGATCGAGTGATATAGCGTGTCGGAGAAACTTGAAAGCTCAAGTTCACAAAGTCGCACTGTGCCCGAAATAAAAAAGAAGTTGTCACATATCAAAGTCACCGTGAAAAGGCGAGTCGTAGCCCACCATCTGAGTGTCATATGAAAGCTTATTAGGGTACAGAGAAAAAAAAAAATAGGCACACGATGGGAAAAAAGCTTGAAATGTCAACTTTAATCTCAAAATTTCCGCTTTAATCACGTAGTTTATTTTGTCATTAAAATAGAACATCATAAACTTCATCTTAAAATTGTTTAATTTATTAGTTTCTCAAATCCCAATTTAACTAAAGTAGCAAGTTAAATGCTTTGTTTTGTATTTGATCTTTTATGTCCTCTATGTGTGTGAATCACTACGTGTTTCTTAAACCGGCTTTCTTTTCCTCCGACAGGACACAGAATCCATTACATTCGTGATATTACAGCTCTCTGAACAATTAAAATACTGAGATGTATATGTGATATCATTTTCATGATAATAGGAGTTAAATCATGTTATTAAACATGGGAACACGGTGGCGCAGTGATTGTTCATGTCTCAGATGCTTGCTGCACCATGTGTGACCTTTGATGACATACTTTAGTACAGAAGTACTGTCTCTTTCAAACGTACTAACCTCCAGTTCCTGTCCTTACTTTTCTTTCTCCAAATACCCAATCGCCACACAATGAGCTCTGTAGTAGACGTTAAGCCATCTGTAAGCTTAGAACACCAATTCTTCAAAACTTTTAAGGAACATTGAAATATCTTCGTAGTACGTGTTAATTATCTATCCATTTATCCTTCCAGTGTCACGCCAGTCCCAGTAAGAATACAGTGCGAGGCAGGAACAATCCGTGAACGGAGTGCAAGCTAATAGCTAGTGCTGCGGCACCGTGTCCTGGCATGTTTAATTATTGACAATATAGATTATTTAAATGAAGTAAAAATTTTATCTGTATAATATAATAAACATATTTTGCTGCATTTCATCTTAAAAATGATATCGTCATCATATGTAAATATGCACTTTATAAAGTGGTGTAGGTTGTGCAATATTATAACTGTAGTGCAAGTTTACAATGAGGTAATTCTACTTATAACACAGATAGTTCTACAAGGAGTACTTGATTGAGTGCATTTATAGTTCTTGGGATAAAACTGTTTCTGAACCGCGAGGTCCGTACAGGAAAGGCTCTAAAGCGTCTGTCATATGAGAGCAGTTCAATAGACAGCATGGCTAAGGCAGCGTGTGCTTGATGCTGTATATCGATAATTCTCTTTCTCAGCTTCTGTAGATCTTTGATTCCCCACTCAGATACAGTGATATAAATACTCCGAGTGGTGCAGTGAGAGTAATATTGAAAAAGATGATCCGCTGTGGCAACCCCTAATGGGAGCAGCTGAAAGAAGAAGAAGGTGCAGTGAGAGTAACAACGCTAAAGCAGCTATTGTATTTAGAATAATTTGATCATTCTGTGGACCATTATATTGTTACAAGTTAATTACAATCAGATGCATTAAACTAATAAACAATATGCGGTTAATTTCAGTGTATTTATAAAGCTGCGTCAGGGATCTAAGAAAGAAAGGGTAACCACACAGGAACAGTAGCACAGCTTTGACGCTGGGTGATTCCAGTCTGCAAAACCGAGTGCAGAACTTGCGTACGACAGGGTATGAGGTACCGTGGTAATGTGCGTGGCTTTACGCCAAGTTTAGGTTTTATACATTACGATTTGAACGTGGAAACGTTCTTACACAACATTGATGTGCGTATGCACCGTTTATACATGAGGCCCCAGGAGTGGTCAAATTAACCATTTGGTACAAAAAAGAAGGAACACACAGGTGAGCTCGGCAACACCAGAAGGTCTGGAAAACCACAGAAGACAACTGTGCTGGATGTGTGCAGAATTCTGTCTTTGGTGAAGAAGAACTATGTCACAACATTTAGCCAAACCAAGAACACTCTCAGGGTGGTAAACCTTTAATTGCGAAACTCTACAATCAAGAGAAGACTTCATGAAAGTAAAGGGTTTACCACAAGGTGCAAATCACTGGTAAACTTCAAGCACAGGAAGGGCAGATTACACTTTGCCAGAAAACATTTTTAAAAGCCTGTTTAATTCTGGAACAATTTTCTTTAAACAAAAGAAACAAAGATCAATATATTCCGGAATGCTGGAAAGAGAAGCGAAGAAGTGTCTCATGATCCAATGAATAGCACATCACAGGTAAAACACGGTGGAGGCAGTGTTATGGCATGATCATGCATGGCTATGAATGGAAGTCAGTCAATGGTGTATATTGATGATATGATATCTGACAGAAGTAGGAGGATGAATTGTGAGCAGCAGGATGAATTCTGACATATACAGGGCTATACTATGTGCACACAGTCAGCCAAATGCTGCAAAACTGATAGGATGACACTTCACAGTACAGATGAACAATAAGCCAAAACATAATGCAAATGCAAACCAAGTGCTTTCAACACAAAGTAATGGAAGATTCGTCAATGGCCAAGTCATTCAACTGACCTCAGCCCAACTGGACATGCATTTCACTTGCTGAAGACAAAATTGATGGCAGAAAGTCCAATGTACAAGCAGAAGACAGCTGCAGTAAAGGCCTAGCAAAATATCACTATGGTGGAAACCCAGCACTTGGAGATGGCCAAGGGTCCCAGACTTCAGGTATTCATTGACTGGAAAGGATTTTCAATCAGATACTGAAAATGATCATTATACACTGTATATGATTATGTTAGTTTGTCCAAATACATTTGAATCCTAAAAATGGTGTAATGTATAAAAATGGCTGTCCTTTCTAAACAGCTCACACAATATTTTTGTTAATCCCCTTGAATTAAAGCTGAAAGTCTATACTTTAATCACAACTTAATTGCTTTGTTTCAAATCTATTGTGGTGGTGTACAGGGCCAAAATTATGTAAACTGAGTCACAGTCCAAATACTTATGGACCTGACTGCGTATTTCTTTTCTAAATATAACACTGATAGAAGTGATTACTGGGTAAATATGCTTCTTGATTAGATTGCCTATTTCCTGACCCAAGACATATTTAAGCCCTGAATGCATTACAGCGTATGACCTTTAATTTTTATATCATTCTGACAAACTTAGTGCAAACTGTGTTTTGAACGGACACACACTAACGGTTATGCTGCATGGATGTCTTCAAAAGAAGTCCTAACAATGCATTTGCACTGACTGAGAAATATCAAAGCTTTTGAGCTAAAAGAGGAAAAACATTCAATGTTAATTTCCTTTGAAAAAGAGGTGATGATTTAATTTCATAAAAGACAAGAAGTTTTTTTTAAATAATAGCCAATGACAGTCAAAAATTGGAAAGAGGAGCTCAGATCAAGGGGGGATATGTTTAATTTACACGATTTGATTATCTTCAAAGTGTTTGGCTCCACTGTGGCAAAAATAACACATGCATGCAACACTTACTTAAGGCTAAGTTTTTTCTTGTACACTCACTTTGGCTCATTGTGAGTTAATGTACCCTCTAACAGACTGATGTCCTATGCAAAGTGCGTTCTTACTTTGCATTCAAAGCTGCAAGGATCGACTTGGCCACCTAAAGCACGTACTGGCTTAAGTGGTTAGAGAAAATGAAGGAATGGTGTCATTTTGTTCCTTATAGTCAAAAGGTATTCTACAATTACTGACTTTTAATTTTTCTAATATAACAGAGTAACACTGTAGGTAGCAGTGAATGCGTGAGTAATGCATTTTATTAATACAACTGTTTGTGATGTACCATCTGTTGGAATGACAAATGCAATGCATTTTTAACTTCATGAATTACATTATACATTCGAATACAGATGGTGCACTGCAAACATTAACGCTGAGGTATATGTTGATTACTTTGATTTCAACCCATCTTGGATGGGTAGCAAAGGTTGTTTATGTTCTGATTAGGGAAGGCTGCAACTAACCACCAACTTCAACATAAAAATACAAGAAAGAGAATAAATGGGACAGACGTGTATTAGTGTATTTGAGCACACAATGTATGTGTTATGGAATTTTTTAGCAACACTGAAGTAGCCAAGTATCTTCATAATTTTTATATTTCATCTTTTTATTTTTTATTGGTAAATGTTGGGAAAGGTGCTATATAAATAAAATGCATTATTATTATTATTCTGCCAGCTTCTGGTTTGCAGCTCCTAAAATCCAGGCCTGTAAAGCATATGATACAAGTGTTTTCCAGAAAATCAAGCTTGAGCATTACATTAGATGTATTATACTGAAGCATCTTCTCAAAACAACTTATAAATAAGAAGCAAATAGTAATTTTGCTTTCGTATTTAAATAATTGGGACAACAGTAGGATAAAAACGTAGACTTAAAAGTCTTGCAAAAGCCATGATGGAGTTTCCTCTGCTGGGTGAAGTAGACTTTATCTACTCATTTATTCATGTTAGCTTGCTTATCCAATTTTACATGTTAAACAAAAGATTAATTTATGTATGAGCATCTCTTCTAGAAACAGATGTTAATTTCAAGAGAAAACTCTTTGTAATACAATCACTTGCTTTGATTTGTGCAGGAGGATAGTGGCTATTGTTGTAGGTTGTTGTTTTTAATTGTGATGCACTAACAGCCCTGAAATAGGAAAGTACCTGCCATCTGCTGTTTTCTGCCAGAGTAACTCCATTGAACTCTATATTGTAAAAAGCATGTTCAGAAAATGATCAAAGTCTCATCAAGATAACATTTTGCACAAGTTAAAGACAAAAAGAAATATCTTATGGCAATGTTAGATAAAAGGGATGAGAATATCCTCATAAGTGAAGAAACAGTGACCACAAAGTTTGCAGTGATAAGAAATACAGCACAAGCAACATAAGTTGGGCTTGGGGTGGGTGTCAGGAACAACTGTCAAATTAAGTGTTCACTGAATTGTTTTAGGATACCACTGGTTGTAGGGTATGGTATGCAAAACTATGGAACAGTTAGAGTTATGTGAAAAAATAAGTTTCAAATCAGAATTTTCACATATCAGGACATAACATATAGTCATCTCAGTTTTCACTAAGTGCTAAAATTAGATAAATACAGTTGAAAAGCAACATGTAACAGATTGTAGTTTATGCACCAATAACTGCAGTGCTTATGTATGAAAAAATGCTAATCATGGAACAACATCCCATCAATGTTTTTATTTTATTATAATTAGACCATTTTTAAGCATAAAACATTTAACCCATATTACAGCATGCTGGAACAGCTTTTAGTGCTGCTGCCTCATAAATCTGGGGGACCCAGAGTAGATTCTTGATTCGATTTTCTGTTAGTCTTTTGTGAATTTGCAGATTCTCCCCTGTTTGTAAGGGGATTCTGTTGTTATCTGAGCTTCCTGCCACATCTGAACCTATATACGTGTTACATGGTCGGGCCCTCCTTTATGGCTGAGTGTGAGTGCGTACACAAGTGTGCCCTACAGTGAACTAGCATCCCAATCCAGAATCCCTTCCTGCCTTACAGTCAATACAAAGGAGATCGGCTCTGGCACCCTACAACTCTCACTAAGCCAATTTAGAAAATATATGCATTTTAAGACATACTTGCTTACAATAAAAATATGGATACTTTAGTTCACTTAGCTATTGCTTTCTTAGCAAGTAGGAGTCTCCTGTAGCATTCAGACCACCCCTGGCTGGCATTTACCAGCACAAACAGTAAATGTATGTGTAAATGGCAGTCAAGAAAAAGAAAAAAAGTCTCCCTATTGCTGTGAAGTGTGCTCCGTAATGCTGGTTAATTTCTTTAAGTGCTTCATTTATGTATCATAGCTAGGTAGTGACAGCAGCTTTGACAAATGGTTACTGAATCTGTAAACAGCTTAAACAGGGTTACAGGGTCTGAAAGAATAATAAGAGTCTCGCTTTTGAATCCCTAAGCTACTCTTCTGGCACATGTTCTGCTACACTGATGAGAGTTCTTGTGCTGAGTTTTATTCAGATTTAATACAGATACACCTTGTGATCATACTCACCTATGATGACGTAAATAGGGTCGCGCTGAGATCTCCTTGGAGTGAGCAAGTCAGGGAGACGTTTGATTGTGGAGATGGTACTGATGAGTTGCTTGCTGATGCTGTTCACAACATTTGCTAGTTTCATTAGCGTGGGAGAAAACTCCACCTACATCAAAAGCAGACACTTCATTACAGCACTTTTTCCATTTTCATACAAAGCATGCATGTGAGATATAACAAATCTCGAAGGAAATCTACTCAGATCTTCAAACTGAACAGACATTCTAAAACAGCTTCATTAATTTGATTCATTTAATTTAATATTCTATACAGAGCCTTTCCCAAAAAGAGCAACAAGAACAAAAAGACAGCCCTAAATTAAAAATCAGAGTAAAAAGAAATAATTTTGTGGAAATAAAATCATTTGAATCTTTAATTTACCAGCAGAAATGCATTTTAAAATCCTGCAGTTCTCTGAAGTGTGTGCGTGTGTGTGCATCAATGCTTTGGTGTTTTGTGGCTGGGGTATTCAACACAGAGGTAGTTTATATAATAGACAAGGAAGGTCATTTGACAATAAGATGATATTATCAATTATTGCCATTTCCTCACCTTTGTGGAGATTCCTATTTATTACTGTCACTTGTTCCCTTTGAAGTAAATGGAGATAATTATTTTCATACAGCAAATTGAAAAAGAGGCATGAGCTGAGTTTATTAAAGAAAGATTCAATGAAGTTAGACGGACAATAGGAAGACATGAGAACATTGACAAAACTTCAAGAAAGGGCCAGAATACAAATCAAAAGGGGCCTGAGGAGATAAAAAAAATCATAACCCTAAAAATAAATATCAGGTAAATCAAAGAGCAAAGGCGTACAATCACATACTATGCAATTAAAATACTGCAAGAAGAAGGCAAGCTCGGTTGGAGATTGCCACAATATTACTCAACAGCAAAGAAATAAGTGATAAATTGAGTCGTCTTTTTTTTTCCCATGAAGCCTGAAGTGATGGAAAAGGAACTACCTCTGCCTGTTGTAAGGAAATAAGAAGAATGACAAAAGACAAATTGAAGGTGGCAAAATGTAAATGTCATGAAATGAAATGTGTGAATAAGATAAGAACATGTGAGTTGGAGATGTAGGATTCAAACAGTGCTATAATAACTGAGAACATCAAGGAGAGCAGGTCCACTCAAAAGCCTACAATGTCAAAGTGTTTTATATGTAAGTTTTGCTTTTTTACTGCAAATAGGTACCTGAGCATTTGATTTTTTTTTTTTTTTTTTATTTTGCTTTATACAATTTCTTGTATTAGGAATTTATTAGTTTTCACATACTCCTTGGGGTTAGAGCACAGGGTCAGCCATTGTACAATGCTCCTGCAGCAATTGCAGGTTAAGGGCCTTGCTCAAGGACCAATCAGAGTAGGATATCTTTTGGCAGTAACGAGATGAACTTCAGGTTGTAAAAAGTTCTGACATATATGCAACAGGGAAGCAAAGGACGAGTAGCAAGACTATATACATATACACAATTGTCATAGCATTGTTCTGCCAGGTATTCCCCAGGGTTCTACCACTAGCACCTCCCTCCATGTGATACTCAAGCCTGACCCCACTGCTAAGGTTGTGAACACTTAACATACTCTAGGAGTGAAACTAAATGATGTGATATGGGTTCAGGCTTGCATTACTCTTTTCACTTCTTAGTTTCTAAATATAATTCGTTGCTTGCTATTTTTGAATTTGACGTTTTGTGTTTTCTTGTTTTATATGTTTGTGCCTGTACTTCTGACTCTCCATTGCTTTTTGTGTTTCTTCTTTTGAACATTAGAACAATCTGGAACAGAACAGGCCATTCAGCCCAACAAAGCTCTCCAGTCCCATCAATTCTTCTAAAATAACATTAAGTCTAGTTTTGAAAGTCCCTAAAGTCCTACTGTCTACCACACTACTCGGTAACATAAGAACATTAAAGAACTAAATGACACTAAATTAAGTGTTACTTTTTGTTTTATGGATCAACATTTTCATTTGCACTGTCAGTTCTGGTATACAGTATCTTGTGTCCTGATGGTTCAACCAAATCTGCTACTTCAATATCTATTCACCCTCAAAGTCATGCTTAAATACAAAAGGAGCCCATTTCACAGGAAGAGTGATAATAGAAAGTAAGTTCAAGCCTGATAGAATACCCAAGACCTATCCAAATGGATGGACTTCCTTTTTATTTTGTCTAACCCCCACTATGAGATTGCCACAGAGTAAAATTTACTTAGTAATACAGTACACATGGAAGGAGGAATTAAGAGGAGAGGTGTAGATAATATCTAACACTATGGGAATGCAATAATCCTGAATTCCAGTTAAAATGTATTGGATGCTTCTTCTCCAGACTGACTGACCTACAAGCAGCCTACCAGGTGCCCTAGGGAAGCTAATTGATAGGATCTTTTCAATGTGTCACGCAGTGTGAAGCAGCTTCAAACCTTTCATCAACACAGATGGCACAAAACAGGTTAGGTGACAAATGTATACAAATATGTCAAAGATTTATTCCTTGAGCTCAGATTTTAAAGGCCAGAGACAGAAACAAATTCATAAGAAAAAATATGTTTGGTTATTGTGCAGAGAGCGAGATAGAGAATGGACTCTAGGGGTGCTATTTTTTAAATAAGTATGCAAAACCAGTGAAGGCAGATCAAGAGTGGGTACAATAATATTGCTTTCTCTTTTTTTAATTGTTCAGCCCATTAAGATTCTACTGTATGCATGTCATCCAGTAAATTTAGCACTACAAGAAAAAGGAACTTTATATATCTTTTATTTGAATTAAAGGTATTTCATGTGATGTATTTAAAGCTGAATGTACTATATACACTTCCAAAAACATTATCCATCTGTGTTGATCTCCTACTTGGTTCAGAAATAATCAGAAATCTCTCTAAGACGTTTTTCATCTGTGCCTTTAAATCCAGCCTCTAATCTGATTCTAGTGTTTTCCTCGTGTGACATGCCTAAATTACTTTAGACATTTTGTAAATGTCTGTAGCCCTTTATTATGGACTGAATTTGTCCATAGGTGTTTTCCCACTACAGGAACTTTGTTTTAAGGAACTAATGAGTTCCTGTATGTCGTAGGCCCTAGGCACCTTGTGGTTTGTGGCCAGTTTCACCTGTTGCATTGCCACTGCACAACAGCAACTATAAACTTTACACAAAATATCCATGCAAATAATAGTAATGCAGTGTGAAGTGAGGTGCATAAGGGACTTTACGGGGAACACAAAAACCTTATTGCTTTGTAGTTATCGCGACTTCACAGTGGAGATTATTGCTTTGATGCAGTGTATGGTATGGCATGGCGCATCAGAGGAGCAGCTACGAAGAGTGATACGGTGCAAAGTGTGATACTCCATCTTCACCTATAATTCTCCAAACTGCTAACAGGTTTGTAAGGTGGCACCAGTGTTTGTGGTCCACCAATCAGCACAATTTATCGCCTGAGCCGCATTCACAATAGTTTCTGTTTGAATGAAAAGTACATACCCTGGAGTTGGACCTAAAATAAGCACCAGGAACAACCTAAAAGGAAATTCAAATGGCCTAAGTTCCTGTGGTGGGAATGCTACAAATGTTCCAGAATCTCTAAAAAAGACCCTGGTTCCTTTCCTGCGTTGGGAAAGTGCTTCATGGTATAGTTTCTAGTATATAGTAAATGGTTATCATACTCTGTTCAATAAATCTATATAATGAAAGGTTTACTGTATTCTAGGAGACCTTGTATTGGATGCAGAAGTTACAGATCTAAGTACAAACAGCATAATAAGGGTTACATCCCCATGTGCATCAAAAAACTTCAAGCATAACTGCATAGGTAATATTATTATATAATACAATACAGAAATGGGTGGCACGGTGGCGCAGTGGTAGCGCTGCTGCCTCACAGTAAGGAGACCTAGGTTTGCTTCCTGGGTCCTCCCTGCGTGGAGTTTGCATATTCTCTCCGTGTCTGCATGGGTTTCCTCCGGGTGCTCCGGTTTCCTCCCACACTCCAAAGACATGCAGGTTAGGTGCATTGGTGATCCTAAATTGTCCCTAGTGTGTGCTTGGTGTGTGAGTGTGCGCCCTGTGGTGGGCTGGTGCCCTGCCCGAGGATTTGTTCCTGCCTTGCACCTTGTGCTGGCTGGGATTGGCTCCAGCAGACCCCCTGTGACCCTGTGTTAGGATGTAGCAGGTTAGATTATGACTGACTGATTGACAATACAGAAATAGTTTAGGGAATTTTAATTTATTACAATATTACTACATTTCCATCAAATATGAAAAGACAAACGTTAGCCAAATGTAGTTATTTGTGGTTACGTCAGTTTCTACTGTTTGTAATTGTGTTTCTTTGTTAGGTCCATTCACAACTCATCAAACAACCTCGAAGCTCAATTTCAAATTGAAGACTAATTGAGTGAACTGTTTTCATCTGGATTATAACATTAGAACAACTTTGACAACAACATTGGGCCCAGCAAACTGTGTTAAATCATATTTGCCTAATTTCTCCATAATCATTTCCCCAAAGTCCTACTGTTGGTTAATTTACTTCATGTATCTATGGTTCTCTGTGAGAGAAAACACTTTTAACACTTGGACAGAATTTACTCTTAACAAGTTCCCACCTGTGTCCCTGTGTTTTGGCTGAAATGATTTTAAAGTAACAGCTGTGATTTACTATACTAATTCCCTTTACAATTTTAAAATTCTAACCATTTTATGTGATAATCCCTGTTTGCTTAAACTTACGCGGTTCAGCTTCCTTAATCTTTCCTCATAACTCACACCTGATAGTCCATAATCGGCCTATTGCTTTTCTCAGGTCTTTCTCTAGCGTTGCTATGTTTTTTGATAGTATGGCCTCATTGGTGCATTATATACTGTAGATTAAGTATAATTTTCTTCAATTATTTCCCACATTAGCCTACATATCCTGGCATGCTATTCTCTATCGTAATGGTTTATGTATTCTGTCTGAATGTAGGAAGTGAAGAATTCTCTAGGACTCGTAGGTCCAAACTTTCAGTCTGAGGGGTAGTTTTGAGTTTCATACCTCCCACTGTGTATTCAAATGTAATATTTTTATTTTCTTGGTGTAATTCTTTACATTTATTTATAGTATGCTTAAATGTCATTTGTCATAAATTTGTCTGAATTCTATCAAGGTCCATTTCTAAAGGTCTGGCAGATTAGAGATTGTCTGGCATTCTACCTGTTATTAGTATCATCTGTAAACTTTACCAGATTTTTAGTTACATTCTAACCTTTGCTTCCTATTTTTAGGCCAGTTCTGCGGCCAACTAAATGATATACCTTGAAGTAGCACTTCTTTTAGTTTCATCATAAGTCCTTGTAATATCTGCATCAAAAGCAAGGCACATAATAACATACATATCTCTCTGATTATATGCTTTTGGTGCTTTCTCATAAAGTAAGTAAAGTTTATTATAAGGAAAGTTAATCTATTTCAGGTTACTAAGCTTCAATAATGTGTCATTTTGGACAAATTATTATTATTATTAATAATAATAAATGTTATTTATATGGATGAGTTCATTTTTATTAATTATGACTTTCTGTTCTGTCTTCTTTTTCTTCTTCAATGAATTTCACGCATTTCTGACCACACATCATAAGACTAAATAAGTTAGACAATGTACGCATGGAGTAACAGTCAGGTATGTTCAGCAGATAAGTTGACTGATTGGAAAGTTGGAGTATTTTACATTTTTATTTACTTCATCCAAGAGTCAGTTATTAAGTTTTTATTTATGAAATAGTTTTGTAACAATGAGTCAGATTTAAAAGTAACAGCGACAATAAAATATAATTCCATATGTTAGTAGACAAATTAAATATGTGCTTTTTAACTGCACTTCACAATGAAGTTAAAAACAGAGCACAAAGAAGCTGTGGCTTGATAGCTTTCATACACAGCAGAGTCCAATTCAAGTGATGTCAAAACAGCATCGACTGATGTGTGTTTGTGATGGAGGCTCTGTGACTAACCGTTATTCAGCTTTGTTAAATATAACATTTTTAAAGGTATATCCAATAGAGTAGTATCCAATAATTAGCAATTGAAAAACAACTATTACTACAACATTTAGATTGACTTATTTGGCTGACACCTTTATCCAAGGCAACTTGCAACATTTATGATACAATTGATTATATTACTTATGGCTTTCCAATTGGAGCACAGGCAGGTCAAATGATTTACTTAGGGTCACATGGTGTCAGTAGCGGGATTTGAACCCACAAACTTCAGGGTTTGAGGTCCAAAGCCTTAACCACTACATCACGCTGCCTACATACCATAAAATCAGTACCATTACTATCCTATGAAAGAAGAAAAGAAGCTGAAAAATGTTCTCCATCTAGCTATTAATATTAGGTAAAACAAGGAAATCTGTTAAAATTATATAAATAAGTAACAACTTGGAAAGGAACAGATTTATTGTACAAGGGAATATGAATGAAACACAATGGGCAAGAAGATCAGGGACTGCCGCAATTGTTTGTGTATATCTGCGACTGAAGGATCAGGGGCTAGCTGTTAGAGATCAGGATCTTAGGCCACTGAAGCCTTCCAGTGCTACTGTCCGTTGTTAAACCCGTCCTATGTTTATATCGGTTAGGGTAGCCGCACCTCCCCTGTCCTATAATTAGTTCAGTCAAGTTAGTCTTATATATGCTTGCATAACTGCTTCCCCCTTCCATTTATTTCCAGCAAAGTGACTTTTTTTGGTACTTTATTTAGTTAACTTCCCTAAAGCAGCAGAAGGACAGTGCTGCTGTACGCGTTGTTTCTGTGCAGGCACACTCTGGTCAGTGTTTGACCCGCTTGCATTGTGAATCTGAGCAGCTGTCAGACAAGTAAAAGAGGAAAATATTAACAAATTGTTTTGAAGAATAAGTGTGCCAACTCTCAACACAACTGGGCCACGAGGGTCTGAATTGTTTCATGCAGACAGACAGACACAGAGTTACAATAGGTGCTTCATATTTTATATATAAGCACTGTCACAGCTGGATGGAGGTGGTACCCAGCCGGGACGCCTGAGAAGACAGGAGGAGGGCTGGTGCCTCCTCCAGACCTCGAGGGGGCGACCGCCCTGGAGGCCTCGGGTAAAGAGCTGGGAAGCTCGACCCTGTAGGGACCTGGGGTTACCGCCAGGGGGACCCCAATACCTAGAAGACCCTAGACCTCAGCACTTCCGCCACACCAGGAAGTGCTGTCGGGAAGAGAAAGTAGGGACACCCAGAGTGCTTCTGGAGAGACAGCCGGCACTTCTGCCACACTGGGGCGTGTCGGTGGGAGATTGCCGGGAACACACCTGGAGCACATCCGGGAGCTTATTTAAAGGGGCCGCCTCCCTCCAGTCGATGACAAGAGTCGGGTGGAAGAGTGGCAACGTCTGGAGAAGGGAGGAGGCGGTAAGAAGAAAAGAGAGAGAGAGAGAGAAAAAAGAAAAGAAGAAAGAGAAGGCATTGGAGTGGCCTGGACTGAGGGGTATTGGGGATTAGTGAGCTGAATTGTAAAGAAGGATGAAAAATAAACGTGTGTTTGTGGGTGACATTAACGTGCCTGTCTGTGTCCGGGGCAAGGTTCACAGCACATTAAAAAGGTTTTTTGACTTATAGGGTCTTATCATAGCACCCCATGAACATTCTTATAGTCCTCTTCTGGCAATGAACTTGAAGTAAGTCTGAGGTCCCACAAACTGCCTATCTATCAGCAAGAACATTTAGATACACGCTGATCAAAACTGTCTGCATAAACGAAATGGACTTTATAAAAATACCACAGAATTTGTCTGAAGCACAACACATTTGAAAGTATCACAGTTCTACATCTCCCAGCCTTATATAGGAGAACTGATTGGATATACTGTATAGCCATAAAGACCCCATGAAAGAGCGGTGGGTTTACAGGTCACAGGGTCCCTTACACAGACCTTGAGCCACTCTTGTACCAAAAAAAGAATTGAGTTTAACAGACTCAATAAGGGCACTGAAACCTAACAATGTCACATATATTTGAAATGCAATGTGTAGTAAACATTATTACTAAAAAAAATACCATATTTTAACAGGTAAATTACTGACAGCAGAGCTGCCAATCATTCAACCATCAAAAAAGGTCAGAAGCACAGACGACTGTACTATTTATATCAGGAAATTGAATGCAGAACACAACTGCAAACTATTATCATTATCATTAGATTAAATTATTTGAATTAAAGATTGGTACTTGGCTAAGCTGCTTATATTGGCTTAGTTGCTATTAAATATAGCTAAATGTAAAATGACAATTAGCAACTTTGTTAATAACACTGTGCTTTTGTTTATAGATCCGTTCATTAAAATATAGAAAAGTGTTTAGTGTTATAGTTTTGCATAGAATATGAGAATAAAACTAAGCAAGGTTGGTCAGAAATGTATTTGAGAAAAATGAGCGATACAATATTTTCATATTGCATACAGTATTTTTACAGAAATTCAATGTTTTAATGCAAAATTATTGGGAGTCTTTATTGTGAGAATCATCTATAAAATATTCTTTCATGTTGAAACAATTAATTGACATTGGCAACTAAAACACTGCTTAAAATGTAAATATACAAGACATGCATTAATCTTTTTAAGAACATGTATATCTTTTGATTGTGCAATACAGTATTTTAAATTGTTAAAATCTGCAGTTAATTTAATGTATTTGTATGCATTTTTCTACATTATACTAATGAGTCATTCCTAATATTTGAGATTTAGTTACAAATATGAATTGAAGTTAATCAACATTATGCAGAACTTGCTCCTTAGCAATTCTAAACTGTCCGACACACGGAGAGAAATAATAAACACAGTATATACCCCCTTGGATTTAAACTGTCGACTACTTTGTCAAAATGTATAGTTTGCAGTGCAGAGCTCATAATTTGGTAGAATCAATGGACGTGATAAATGCTGGTGAGTTACAGATGACCAGAAGTAGCTTTTTACTGTAAATGTGCT
Organism: Polypterus bichir lapradei; assembly: GCA_026402145.1. Taxonomy (NCBI): domain Eukaryota; kingdom Metazoa; phylum Chordata; class Cladistia; order Polypteriformes; family Polypteridae; genus Polypterus; species Polypterus bichir. The sequence goes on from JANRMT010062791.1 coordinate 135,601,341, forward strand.
AACAATTTTTGCCACTTTTATTTGATATACAGTAGGTACTGTAGTGGGCTTCATAACAGATACACTTTTTCTTCTGTATGTGCTTCTGACACATCCCTCACCAGATCCTTACAGTTGAAAAACTGCCAAAAAAAGGCAAAGCACATTCCTGAACAGCACTGCAACAGGATGTCCAGAAATTTCTCAGTCTGATAGAACTTTTCTACCATCTATGCACATTGAGAAATGTCTGTCAAGCAGACCACAGTTCATTTAATGTGGGAAGTGACATCCTTCACATCTTCTACAACTCTGTAATGGCCAGAGCAGTTTTCAACACTTTGACCTTCTGGGCTGGTAGAATCGTTTCAAGAGACACCCACCAAATCACCAAATTAATCATAAGGGTAGGCTCAGATATGGGACGCATACTGGACCCCTGGTGGTAGTAGAGAAGGAAAGAATTAAAACATTTATGAACATTGCTGTGCATCCCGTCTCTGACAGACTAACACTGAGGACTTTCACCCAAGAAATTATTCAGCAGAAGTGTGTCAAGAAACACTATGGGGACTCCTTTACCAACAGCAATACATTTGCATAATGCCTAACTGGGACTGTAACGGCCAAATTAGAGGATTTCTTTGTGTTTAACTTTTATTCCTTTTAAGCCATTCTGGTGTAAGTTCAGATCATAGAGTGTGTGTGTGTGTGTGTGTATCATCTATCTATTTATCTATCCATTTAATGAGTTTCTATAAAAAGCCAAAACTCCTGCTGGAGACAAACAAAGTTGTATCAGTCTACAAAACAAATCTGAGATGAGCACAAGAATTTCGTGAGAGTCAACAATACTTAAAATCTTGAAATTAGTTTAAAAATCACAAGAAGTAGACTCTTTTTTATGAGAATTGGCCCTCCTTTGTGTGGAGACCATACTTCTGTATACAATATATATACACTGAAATCTGCCTCTGCTATGAAGAAGAAACTACTCCTCTTATCAGGCTGAATATTTGATCACAATCTTTTGATCTTTTTCCAGTCTCTTCATGTGAACTCCTTGTTATTCATATGGTCGTCTCCTAAAAAACGGCTTTTCATCCTGAACTACCAACCTTCTAGTCCACTCAAGAACTGCTCAAATAAACTTGACTGTTTCTTGTTGTTGTTCACCTTCTTCTCTTGTAATATTACTTGATATGGGAACGTGCAACATCCACACCTTCTCCCTCTCACTCAGACAGCTACTGTATCGAGATACTATATCACTGGTTTCTTCTCTGTCACTTCTCCAGTTGTTTTAGGGAACCTTTTAATCTCTTATATTTGGTTATCATCCTTCTCCTTTTGCTTCTGCCATTACATTATGGTTAACCAACAAAGCTTCATTTTACATAGCACCCTTCACAAAAAGTACCCATATATCTGTGACTTACAGCCTCAACATGTTCTGTGATCTTTGCTTCAAAATTGGCCCATCCAATTTATCTGTAAGTTCTGCTCCAGGTGTTCTCTCCTCCACTTGGTGTGCACTGTCTTCTTGACTCCTGTGTAGTTTTAAGTTCTTATCCTTACTCCTGACTATCTCTGCTATGTGTAAAATTGTGTGTGTGTGTGTGTGTGTGTGTGATGGGGGGTCAAGCAGGACAAAAATCCTCTCCTCTGCCAACAAAAAAATAAACAAACTCATTATTCAAAGCAGAATCCTCCTCAAACTTCAATTGTTATCTAAAAAGTTATGTTCTTCCCACTTTATTATCCATCTCTCCTCTTTATGTTTCAAGGCTTTGACATTTACAAACATTTAAGGATTTTCTGGATGTTCTACAGCTCTTCTCATACAAACTTATTTACGTCTCAGAAACTTAGTCTCTGACATTTTAGCCCTGCTGTGTGGAAATGGACTAAAGAGAGGCACAAGTTTGAATTTGCTCATGAGTATTACATATCAGTAGTGAAAATGCGAACATAAACTTCTCCATCTTATTGCTTTTTGCATGTGATGACTCCAGTTTTGAAGTTCAATACATAAGGGTTACATTTTTCTTTCATTCGTTTTCCACCACTTAGCCGAGACTGGGTCACCAGGCCAACAATCTTAGCAATGAGGTCCACATGTCCCTTTTCCTAGTCACACTTGCCAAATCAAAATGTGGGATCCCAAGACATTCCCAGGCCATCTGGGAGATATAATCTTCCCAGTAAGCCCTGGATCTTCCCTGGAGTCTTGCCCGTAAAACTTCCATATGGAGATGTCTGGGAGGCATCCATATTAGATGCGTCAGTTGGCTCTTCTCGTTGAGGAGGGTGAGCAGCTCTACTCTGAGCCTCTCCAGGATGTCTGTGTTTCTCACCCTGTCTCTAAGGGAGAGCCCAGCAACCCTGCCGAGAACATTTTGGCAACTTGTACCACAATCTCATTCTTTCGCTCATTACGCAAAGCTAATGCTCATAGGTGAGGGTAAGGACATAGATCGACTAGTAAATTGAGAACTTTGCCTTCTGGATCAGCTCCTACTTCACCACTTCAACTCAGTAGTATACTGACTGCATAACTGTGCTCGCTGCCCCTGTCGATCTCTGTCGATGTCAATCTCACTATCCCTTTTCCCCTCAACTCAAGAATAACCCCAAGGTACTTAAACTCCTCCTCTTGAGGCAATAACTCACCCCCGACTCGAAGAGTACAGTCCACCTTTTTCCAACTGGGGAGCAGGACCTCTGATATGGAGGTGCTGATCCTCATCCTTGCCACTTTACACTTGGTTGCAAACTATCCCAATGCGTGCTGGCATTCACAGTTCCATGAAGCCAACAGGACCACATCATTTGCAAAATTCAGTGACTCAATTCCAAGCCCACCAAAGTAGATCCAATCCATTCCCTAGCTGCGCCTTGATATCCTGTCTATGAGAATCAACAAACAGGATAGAAGACAAAGCACAGCCCTGGTGGCGTCCCACACCCACGGGGAACGGTGCTGCTGTTTTTCCGAGTATGTGCTCTCACTGTGATTATACAGGGAACAAATAGCCCTTGTTAGGGGCCCCAGAACCCTGTGCTCTCTCAGCAACGTGAGAGATATTTTCATTTTACCAGCTGGAAAACTTTACAGCCAAACATGTGCACGCTCAGCACTAAAGCTGGACAATTCACAAAGGGTTAAGAGTTTAGAATTTATGTACAGTTATAAAAAAACACAACACTGCAGGCTATTTTCATGACCTTTTCTCCTAGGAATGTAATTGCTGCTAAATTGCACTTTATCATCATTATTATTTTTTCTCTTTTCTTTCATTTTTTTTTTTTTTGCTGCCGCTTGCTGACCACACGCATTTCCAGAAGGCATGAACAGAGCATCTTCATCACCACCACTGTCTTACATTCATTAAATCTGGAGCCTCCTAGGAGCACCTTCTCTTCTCCTGATGTCATTGGTGTGTGGTCAGAGCAAGAATAAAGCCTGCTTCTCCTAGGGACTGTCAGCCAGGTCAGTGACCATTCCTAAAAGCCTTGCAGCACTTGGAGAAAACATGCAAACATTTATGATGAATTATTTTTATTAAAGTGGACCCTTGTTACATTGAGTATCCAGAATTGAGAGAAAGTGAGAGAGATAAACGACTGCTTACTTTAATGAAAGGATTCCTGTGGCTACACATACTCTGTTCATTTATCCATGCATTCTGAACCCAAAATCTATATTTTTTTTCTAATTTTATGGTCACAACATTCTGTAGTGTCATGAATCATGGGGATTCCTAAAATCCCCTCTGTGTGTGGAAGCAATATAAAAGGGCAATATTTTTAATGTAGGCCTAAATGTTGTGCCCATTAGGTTAACTAGTGATTCTAAATTGCCCCACGTGAGTTTGGGTGTGTAAGGCCTGTGCAGGGCTAGCACCTGCCTTACTGGACTACATGATCCTGACTTTGATTAAACCAGATAACAGAAGCAGCCTAAAACAACATCAGCTTTACCTTTAATCAAAAACTCTCTCTCCATAACAGAGAGACACACACAAAACTGGACTGTTAGTAAGAGAATTTCAAGATTATCTCTTGCCCCCGCTTCAGAAAAAATTTGGACGCGAGTGTAAGTAGGCTTTGCGCCCCAGGAACCAAATTACCCGAACTATTCTATAACATTTCAGTAATTATTTACTACTCTGATGCTGATCTTTCTGATCATAAAATAGGTTACTATGATAGCAAGTGACGAGAAGAATTCATAATTAATTGCGGAATTATGGTGTTTGAGGGTTCCTCTAGAGTGCCTCTTTCTCTTGCATGATTTGGTTCACAAATCAATCAGCACATAACAGGCTTAAGTTTCAAGTTTGGTATTTTTACATCCAGCCATTTTAGTTCCAGACCATCCTCAAGAAACTGTGGCACACAGACACAGACACAGACAAACATACACCCATCATTGAGATAACAATGTTTTCAGCATCATAGACCCTAAAATGTCAAGATCTGTCGAAAAACAGAGATCAATACACAGACAGACCACACACCCATCATCGAGATATCAATATTTTTGGTTTCAGGGGACCCTAAAACATTGAGATTCGTCGAAAACCGAGGATCGAAATTTTTGACAAATCTAAATCTTTCACTATTCCCCCCACTGATGATAGGTTATGGCCGGGGAGGGTACAAAGCAAAAATCCAAAATAATCTCTTGTGTCATAAATCTGCCTAATAGGATCTCAAGACACTCTTCAAATAATTAGATGCCTTACTTGAACATAACACAAATACAGAACTATAAAAACACAATTTGATAGTAAGCATACCTGAGCAATAGAACCAGGGATGTCATTGTGCAGTACCACCATGACTCTAAACAAAGGATTAGGGGTGGTCTTGCTGTCTCCATTAATAGCTTTGGACAGCTCCTGCAGAGACCATTTTACATTAAGCCTGAAAGCTTCCTCCATCATACGGTCCATCTTCTCAGTGTAGCCAACCCAGTACTGTTGAACCTGTAGGAAAGGAATAATCCATTTAAAAGAAAAGCTCATTGACAATATATGTTACTACCTGTTGATTTTATACTACTAATATGGTGGTAAGAAAAAAAGCAAAAGCATTTTGAAAGAATACAGGATCTAGTCTCCCAGCCAAATCTGAACACTGCATTAACCTTGGTTACCACAAATACATCATGTAAAGTTATTGGTGAGTGTGCTTTTTCATCAATTATGTTTTATTAGAAAGACAATTTTGAGCATAAAGCATAAAACCTATACCATCACAGGGACAAATGCCAGTCATATCTTAGAATGTATTATAGTATAAAAATAAATCAGCTGGCAATGTGGAATGACTACGACGCTGAGCAAGTCACCTAACCTAAATGTGTTTGGACCCTAACAATATACAACATGTAAACAACTGTGCATTATCTATGTAATTCTAAAGCAATTCACTTCTGGAAAATGTCATTTGGGTCACAACTTAGAGCATCAGTATTGTTTTAAATATTTTATTCTTATAAATAGCATTGCAAAGTACTGTATTAAACACAGAACAAACAGAAATACAATAAACACTAGTAAAATACATGCATGTTCCAATCAAATTAAATAAGTATAAAAATGCCTTACCTACCTACGTATGTCTAAAAACTGTATGATCATAAAACCCAACATATATTAGGCTAATGTGTCTTTCTTAATACAGCAACAAATGAATAAATTCATATTACATTCTAGAAAAACTTTTCACCATCCCAATCAAAGAAAAATTGACTTTTTCAAATTTTATACCAGTAAGGCAACATTTAGCATGTTTACATGACTTTCAATAACCTAATTATTAACAAAACCTAATTTTTAAAATGCCAAGTAAAACCTTATTCCAATTAGAGAAACTGAGTTATTGTCCACTGAGAAGCCTGCTAAACTCTTACAGGGCTGATGTCGACTTTTGTCAAAAGGAGGAGTTAACGATGGTAATCAACTGTAAATTGTGACAAGACCAACCGTTATGTTTTAGTTGGACTCACTTTCCTAGAAGGAAAGTTCGCTTCATTGGTTTCCTGTGCTCCTGCAAGTAGCAAGGCACAAACAATGGCAAAAATGGCACTGACATTTGGCGAGAGATCAAAGTGGATGTGTAAAGCAAAATACTCCGTGGATGACATTTTGCCTATTCTCTCTGAATTGGACTATGACTTGTCAGACTCCGATTTTGACACAAGTGATTAAAAATGAATGTGAGGTTCCAGCTTCAGCTAACTGGTCCCCAACTGGTGCTGAACAGGTTCATGTAGCTGACACGCCAACAGCACTGTTCACCTGGGAGGACTGCCACTTAAGAGGTAGAAACCAGATTGCAATATAAATGTGACCGTGACCACTGCTGCTGCCCCAGCCACACAAAGACAGCCTGGCAGCAAGCCTGCTGCACTTTCTTGGCAAACTGGCAGCCACAGCATGCAGAAACAGACTTTTTGTGTTGGTTTCTGTGTGAAGCCATTGCTTTTCAGAAAACTATGTTTTTTGGAAAAAAATATTCAGCTCTCAAAGAATTAACAGAGGTAGATTTCTCTGTGAGCTGTCCAATTATGTGGCCATGTAAACACTAAACCGTGTTACCGTTTAGGATTTTGTAGTCTGTGCGTGTTTGTTGCACTCTATTCACCTGCGTAAAGGTTTGCTTCACACACACTCAGCAGCCACGGGTAAAAGCGTCCAGAAAATACATTTCCTAGAGGCATATGTTCAAGTGATTGCATTACTCATTCACCTGACTGAAATAATCTGTCTCAATATTTCAGAAATCGCTACATTTATGTTGATGAGCTGAACGTACAGTGCTAACTAAGTTGAACAACACAGTTCCGGGAGCAGTAGGGTAAACACATTAAAAGTACCATGGGTTAACAGTCTGATTACTTTCTATAGTAGTAGGTGGTAGTAGGCAGTGTGGTGTAGTAGTTAAGGCTTTGGCCATTAAACCCTGATGTTGTGGGTTCAAATCTTGCTACTGCCACTGTGTGACCCTGAGCAAGTCACCTGACCTCCCTCTGTTCCAAATGGAAAACCAAAAGAAATGTAACCAATTGTTTCATAAATGTGGTAAGTTGCCTTTGATAAAAGGCATCAGCCAAATAAGTAAATGTACTAAAATGTAAAGTAACAAGTTGCCTAATGCAATAATTATCTTTCTGATGTAAAAATATCTGCATTATTGTTATTATCCTAGCAGCAATGGGGGCAAGGCAAGACGCACACATAGTGGGTCATTTGCAGGGCTTAATCACAAAGCCAAGCAGAAAAGAGTGTGCTGTGTGCAATCCGATAACAGTAACATAATAATAAAGTCTCAATTTTATTAAACAAATTTATAAAACACAAGAAAATCATCACAGGCATCATGCTTATTTTCAAATTCACAGTGGCCAATGATGATGTAACTATTGTTTGCACAGTTTAATGATGTCAGAGTGTTATGTCAAAGGAGAACACTGGAGGATTATTTGCACGTGTAAACGCAGATTTTTAAAACAACAGTTTTCTGCCATAAATGGGTTATTCATCTTATGTGTGTGCATGTAAACCCACTGATTGTCTCCCATTTGACAGGAGTTTGACATTGTTCACCAGTACAAAAGTGGTCTGTAGGATGCACACTCTAGGACGTAGTGCTTTTAAGAATACAAATTCCTTCTTTACCTTCCCTAAACACAGCTAACATTCAAAGAGCTATTTTAATAGATAGCTTTTTATAAAATTCTGCTAAATAGCCATGAGAATTTGTGGGGGTTTCTTGCTTTGTAAGGAATTTATAATATCAAGGATCTTGGAGAGCCTCAATAATTTATCTGGCTCCTCTGTGCACAGTGCCTAGAGCTGCAGCATTTCTATTTTATCCTCAACACCACTGGTATAAGTCTCAGTTTCATTATACCCTGATCTGTACAGAGTTTTATAATAGTCCTTAAATAGGTTACTAATTTCTATGTATTTGCTAAGTTTAGTTCAGACGGCATTGTTAATCTTTGCAATTGGATTTAAACATCTTCCTTTCCAATTTGCTGAGCTAAATTCTTATTAGCCTTTTCTTTGTGCATATAATGAGAATACAGTACATGACTTAAGAATTAGCTGCTTTGCTTCTCTTGTGGTCAAAAACTTGAACTCTGTTTGTAATGACGACCCTTTTTGCAAAGCACAGCAATCTTGCTTTTCCTTGATTTTACAGGTTTCAATTGTTCTGTCAAAGTTAAATTCAGAATTGATTTGCTGGTCTTTACCCACCAGCTTTTTTAATGTCCAGCAAATTCTTTTGAGGGGTCTGATGGGGCGGTGGAAAGTGGAAAGCTGTTATGGTGGGTGTAAGAAGAAAATGGGCATCCAGACCAGGAGGGAAGAAGGTTCACTGCCCAGATGGGAGGCCAGAGAAAAAAGACAGATGAATTGGCCTGCTGGACAAGAAAATAATTTTGTACCCAGCCTGTATAAAGTAATGGATGGACCAGCGATAGCCAGGAATAGGGAGCAGTTCCATCCCCAGTATGCCAGGTGGCAGTGGCCCTCAAATGGCAACCCAGTCGGGACTCACGCAGGGGTGCTTGGGATATGGAGTCCAGAAGTGGACGGGGTCAGGGTCAGGGTCAGTAGCCCTCAGTGGGCGTCTTCTCTGTAAGCTGTAAGTGATGCATGAGATATGAGAGTCTGAGATCACACCTCCTTGTGTCACAGGGTGGATAGTGCTTACCACAGACAAGCCCAGAATGTAACCCTAAGATGCGCATGTGTCACAATATATATTTGTTTATTTTATAAGCTTCTGTTAAAAGCCAAATTTCCCCCTGGAGACAAATAAAGTTTGTTTGTTTGTTTATGTTTGCCTTTCTTTCTTTCTTTCTTTCTTTCTTTCATAGTATCTATCTATGTCAAAAAATGATTATAAAATTTTATTTATTTGTACTTAAATTATTATTAAAAAATACTGATGAGTTCATATTCTTGGATATACAACTCCTAGCAAAATGTATGGAATCACTACTCTTGGAGGAGGTTCATTCAGCTCTTTTACTTTGTTGCAAAAACACAAATCACAAATATGATACAAAACTATTTTATTTCACAGTTAAACATTTTAACATTATAAAACATACCTCAAAAAATGAAATGAAAGTGTTGTAATTAATGGCACATTTTTTATTCAGACTAAGCACAGGAAAATATTATGGAATCACTCAATGATGAGGAAAAAATTATGGAATCAGCTGGTAATTTGCATTTTTAAAACAATTCCCTGCACCAGCCTAAAAAGGCCAATTAGTCTGCAGTTAACAGCAAGCACTTGCAGACCTTAAAGAGCTGTTGCACCTGGCTGATTGACAGGAAACATGGCTCCAACAATAATTCCATAATTTTTGCCAGGGGTTGTAGAAAGCCTCCAAGAAACCACAACAGAAAATAGTTAGCAAACTGGCCCAATTTATAACATTAGTAATGTTGTGATGTCCTTCTAGCTTTAACTTCAAGTTCATTTATTTTTATGTGAATTTAGTGATTTGTCCCCTCAAATAAACTTTTAAGTATTTTCTAAAATGTTCATGCAGGTACCTCTGGAAACAAGTTGATCCAAATGAAAACATGTTTACAGATGAATGTAATAAAGTCATCATCAGATCACATTATTGGGTTGAGTTGTGGGTTATACTAGTGGATGTACAGGAGCGATACTTTAACCTTTACATCTAACAGAGCTCAGGTGATAGGCCTTTAGGCCAAAAGTCTTGTCAAGCTGAACAGGAGTGCAGTGTGTTCTGGGAAAAATTAAAGACAAAGTAGTATTTCGAGTATTTTGCTCAGTTAGTTCATTGTGTGATAATTATTAAGTAAGGCTTTCTGTGTTTTGATAAACTGTAAAATGTCATAGTGCTCTCTGTTAACAGACATGAAAACTGTTAAGTCCCATGTTTCATGTGTGTGATAAGACATTTAGCAGACTTTTTTTTCAAAAACAGTTCTCTCGGTCCAGTTACTCATTTTTCTGACACACGTTTATAGTGTTTAGCTGTTGCTTTTCCAACACTTTAGCTAAGGGATCAGTCTTGTTACTGTTTGGTAAAAATAAAAGCAAAAATGGACATTTACAAGGAGTCTCTCTAATGAAACAGACTGCAATGTAGTGTTGCGTCTGATGCTGCTACAGACATTTTCAGGGAGTTCTTTATTTCTCATTTCATTTTTTGACTATGGATATATAATTTCCAGCTGAAGAAGAGAAGCCACTTGAGAGTTATCATCTGGAACTGAATGAAGACTGCACAAACCCACCCAGGTTTTATAATTATAGGCATGAAATGACGCACTTGTGAAGACCCCTATTGTTGATACACTGGGTTAACGTAAACATTTGGAAGTAACGGCATCTCCAGTGCCATAGAGGTCCAGTTGAATATGAATGGTATAATATGGACAGTGAGACAGGTAAGGAATTATCGATACAGCTGCAAAGTTGGTTTTGACATTTCTGAGTGACTGTGATCCTTGATAAAATTTGAAATTCATTACTTTTTGATATTGTAGTTGCAGTTGATGATTACCTGTTCAAATCAGGGTTAGTACACACAAGTCTATTAGAAGTGATTCTGGAAATTAATGCAACCAACAATTCTTTAGAATCCAAGTTTGGTGTTCATATACTAGCCAAAATAAGTTTCCTTTAATTTATTTTCCTCAACACCACAGTACTGTATAGCTCCAAGAAGAGGACTGCCCCATGAATCACAATTCCCACTCCACTGATGTTCCTGTGACCACACACCTAGCCTCACTTCAACCTAACCTCAATGCTGAAAAAATACTCGTGAAAGAATTTTTTTTTTCTTTTGAGCATATGACAAAACATTAAAAAAAAAAACACAACAAAGTAAAGTATACTTCACTGCAATAATTAATGTACAAACTGTATCTTTCTCCTGTAAGAGATATGAAGATATACAGTAATAGACTGGAAGAGTATCAATGTGAAATTTAATGATATTAAGCAAGTCAGTCAGTGTTGGAAAAGGACACTGTAGAAAATTGTGTTTAAGCAAAGGTAAGCAGCAAAATAAGGTATGAAAACAAGTAAGAAAAAATATGAGCAATGAAGAAGGACAGGAAAAGCAATAGAGAAGACAAGAGAAGAGCAAAAACAAAATATGTTAAAAATGAAGCAGCCATAAACAAGTACATAATTAAATAGATTAAAAATATATCAAAATAGATTAAGGACATTTAGATGCAATGTATAATTTATATTACTTATTGTAGTTATTAATAGTTTGTGATACTAAACTACTTTTCTTATTTTGTTCTTATTTTATTAAACCATTTGCTCAGATAGATCAGACACAGCTGGCATATCTTTTTTGTCCAATCTATCTGGGCAGATGCTTTGTACCTATTTCTTTGATCAAAAAGATAGAAACTCCTTGTAAATAGTTATAAATCTTTCATTATTATTATCGTTACTTCAAAGGGTCTCAAATATTTTCTCATTCTTGGGGTCAAGCTCCTTTAAGAGTTGTTCTGACTAGGCACTGTGCAGCATGGCTAATTGCTCCTATAATCGACCTGCATCCACTTGCCTCAAGATCGTTTTGTGCTACTCCACACTGGTACTTCCCTGTTGGAGCTCTAGAGTACCGGCAGACAATGCATGCATACCGGTGTGTGCAAGCACCCCCAGGGAGCCCATGATGCAAGGGATCAGCATTATATACCGAGGGGAGCAGTGCCTGTCAGTACTTGATCTGTGGTGCATTATAAAGAGCACAGGATGCTTAATCCAGCAGTGAAGATGTGACGTACAATGAATCTGTGCAGAACAACAAAGCATTTTTACAGTATTATCCCTATATGCAGCTGATGTAACCCTGAAATGAAAATACTGTGAGATTGTTTAATTAAAAGCATGAGGGTTGTAAATCCAGCTGGAGTAGTAATATCACACATGCGCAAAGCAGATCGAGCAGTGACTTAAATGTAAGGAAGAATACACTTACAGTACACATGCTTGAAAGATCTGAGCATGGCTAATACAGCTTTGTGATACCACACTGACTTTGCAAAGCATCATGGTGTGCTGGGAAAAAAATCTTTGTCAAAGCCGAGTAATACAGCAAATTTACAACACTAAAAGTCACTTTGTTGGATGAATCTTGATTTTTGTTGTGAAAAGCCAATAGTGAGTGTTTTGAATAAACTGCATGAATCCAAGGAGATATCCTGCCTTGTGTCAATGGTGCAGAGTGGTGATGACAATGTAATTGGGTGGGGAATGTTTTCTTGGCACACATTAGGTCAATTAATACCAACAGAGTGCAACCTCATACCTAACATACAATAGAGAAAAATGAAATATTTAGGATATTCAGTTGTAACATTACATAGGGGATCACAGTGGTATAGAGCCTGGTGTTCTGTAATCTTTTTTCAAAAGCAAAACATCAATTAATATCTTACCTCTGGGCCATCTGATTTGAAGGTCTCATATACTCGACTCATTATGCCAACAATGTCATTGTGTATGCTCTTCAACCGCTGCTGGACTCTTTCTTGGTGCGTCAACTGATCCTCCTCAAATTCCAAGTCCTTATAGATGCGTTTCCCATCTATGCACACCAAGAGTAGTTCGCTGATCTGACAAGCATTGCGAGAAATCATAGCATTTGCAGCCTTGTATTCATCTACAATTGCCTGGACCTGAGGATCATAAACAGAAGAAGAATAAGCTGTAGGTGTGACCACTGCTCAAAAAAAACAACTTATTCAATAAAACCCAAGTTAATAATTCTAAGTTTTTTACATTTATAATCTTTGCTTGTCCATAATAATGTTAATACATATTCTTCCTTTAAGAGATATTGTATATTGAAATGCATTTAGAATGTTGTTGTCTCTTACTGAGGAGACTTTGGCATTTACATTTTGCTTTACATAATGTTCTGAAATTATAGCAGCACTTGGAGAGCAAGCTATTCCCATGAAGCAGAAGAGATGCTCTCAGTATGTTTTCTTACATGGCATTTGCCAAGGAGTGGTACACTTTGTCAAGCTTGAAATCCAACACATCAGACACTGAACAGAAGTGAAGTGAATGTTCGCAGTATGCTAAGCAATTTTTATCTGCTCATGGTGCTATGTTTTCATGCTAATTTTTTAACTCAATACATTTATACTCCTAAAATGTTATCATCTCAGTGGAGGACATGTCCTCTGTGCAATATATTTGTCAAATAAATTTCAATATAAGGCTGTAAAGGGAACAACACAAAGACATCCAGCTATCTTTCTTTCCATTTTTATTAACTGTGGTGTGCATTTATTATTTGTTTATTCAGCTCATAAAAAAACCTAAGTTTCACCTTGGTACAAATAAAGTAAGTCAGTAAGTAAGTTAATTGGTTCCTTTCTTCATTCTATCTATCTATCTACAGTTAGGTCCATAAATATTTGGACAGAGACAGCTTTTTTCTAGTTTTGGTTCTGTACATTACCACAATGAATTTTAAATGAAACAACTCAGATGCAGTTGAAGTGCAGACTTTCAGCTTTAATTCAGTGGGTTGAACAAAACGATTGCATAAAAATGTGAGGCAACTAAAGCATTTATTTAACACAATCCCTTCATTTCAGGGGCTCAAAAGTAATTGGACAATTGACTCAAAGGCTATTTCATGGGCAGGTGTGGGCAAGTCCGTCGTTATGTCATTATCAATTAAGTAGATAAAAGGCCTGGCGTTGATTTGAGGTGTGCTTGCATGTGGAAGATTTTGCTGTGAACAGACAACATGCGGTCAAAGGAGCTCTTCATGCAGGTGAAAGAAGCCATCTTTAAGCTGCGAAAACAGAAAAAACCCATCCAAGAAATTGCTACAATATTACGAGTGGCAAAATCTACAGTTTGGTACATCCTGAGAAAGAAAGCAAGCACTGGTGAACTCAGCAACGCAAAATGACCTGGACATCCAAAGAAGACAACAGTGGTAGATGATCGCAGAATCATTTCCATGGTGAAGAGAAACCCCTTCACAACAGCCAACCAAGTGAACAACACTCTCCAGGGGGTAGGCGTATCGATATTCAAGTCTACCATAAAGAGAAGACTGCATGAAAGTAAATACAGAGGGTGTACTGCATGGTGCAAGCCACTCATAAGCCTCAAGAATAGAAAGGCTAGATTGGACGTTGCTAAAGAACATCTAAAAAAGCCAGCACAGTTCTGGAAAAACATTCTTTGGACAGATAAAACCAAGATCAACCTCTACCAGAATGATGGCAAGAAAAAAGTATGGAGAAGGCGTGGAACAGCTCATTATCCAAAGCATACCACATCATCTGTAAAACACGGTGGAGGCAGTGTGATGGCTTGGGCGTGCATGGCTGCCAGTGGCGCTGGGACACTAGTGTTTATTGATGATGTGACACAGGACAGAAGCAGCCGAATGAATTCTGAGGTGTTCAGAGACATACTGTCTGCTCAAATCCAGCTAAATGCAGTCAAATTGATTGGGCGGCGTTTCATCATACAGATGGACAATGACCCAAAACATACAGCCAAAGCAACCCAGGAGTTTATTAAAGCAAAGAAGTGGAAAATTCTTGAATGACCAAGTCAGTCACCTGATCTTAACCCAATTGAGCATGCATTTCACTTGTTGAAGACTAAACTTCGGACAGAAAGGCCCACAAACAAACAGCAACTGAAAGCCGCTGCAGTAAAGGCCTGGCAGAGCATTAAAAAGGAGGAAACCCAGCATCTGGTGATGTCCATGAGTTCAAGACTTCAGGCTGTCATTGCCAGCAAAGGGTTTTCAACCAAGTATTAGAAATAAATATTTTATTTCCAGTTATTTAATTTGTCCAATTACTTTTGAGCCCCTGAAATAAAGTGATTGTGTTAAAAAAATGCTTTAGTTGCCTCACATTTTTATGCAATTTTTTTGTTCAACCCACTGAATTAAAGCTGAAAGTCTGCACTTCAACTGCATCTGAGTTGTTTCATTTAAAATTCATTGTGGTAATGTACAGAACCAAAATTAGAAAAAAGTTGTCTCTGTCCAAATATTTATGGACCTAACTGTATCTATCTATCTATCTATCTATCTATCTATCTATCTATCTATCTAT
>JANRMT010062791.1:135616481-135697800 GCA_026402145.1 Polypterus bichir lapradei
TATCTATCTATCTATCTATCTATCTATCTATCTATCTATCTATCTATCTATCTATCTATCTATCTATTCTTTTTCTGGACCTACGTTTATGATTAGAGTATTGCCAGGCACTTTCTGGTGCATATTTGAAAATATGCCTAGACTGGTCAATAATCAATCACACATCCACACTCATTCACACCCAATCAATATAAAGATTTTAGTCAACCTAATGCACATGTTTAAGATTTGGGAGGAAACTAGAGTACCCGAAAAAAATTCATTTAGACACAAAAAAGATGTTTTCCCCAATCAGTAATTAAGAACAGATCACTGGAGCTGGAAGGCCGCAGCACATACCACAGTGTCATATACCTCCTTGAAAAAGAACAATTCTAGAACAACATATAATTGTTACTTAAACAAGTGCATACCTGCTACAAAATAGCAATACAAATATAAAATAATAGAAAGAAAATGCTTATCAGAATGGTTTCTAGTCCATACACTCTTGATGGCTTTATTGGCAACATGTTCAGTTAAATTCGGCAAGCCATTGACTAGTAAAAGTCACTATTTTAAAAATAAATGTGAAGATATAAGAGGCAATCCCTTCGCTCTGTTGGAATGCTGACAAAAGATGTAATGTACAGAATAAACTAAAAGCCAAGCAAAGCTTACCTTCCCAGCATGAAACCTGCACTCAGTGATGAATAAATTTGATACACCTTTAGTTGACCAAAGTAATTTGGACAATCCAGGCTGGATCTTTTTGTCGAGGAAGCGGATGCGTTCACGGAACAATCCTATCTCTTCAGGAGATAAAGCCTCAATGATCCTAAAGCACATTAAATAAGGACAGAGTTAAAACAATTGTCAAACAAAACACACCCAGAAATGATCTAGGACAGAACATCCTTCTCAATGCACACATCTTTTCCTACTCATATCAAGCCATTTTAGATCTGCCCAATAACTTAATCTGAACATGTCAAAGTTCTGGCAGCCAACCAGAGTGTCTGGATAATACTCCAATATGGGGGAAAATGTGCAAACCCCATACAGATGGTCACCAGGCCAGGCCAGACCTGAATTTGTGTCCTTGAAGCTGTGAGGCAGCAATTACATTAAGCCACCATGACAGTCTTTCTAGCAATTTCTATTTTAAAGTTTAAGACAGACCAGTCAGTTAACAAATTATAATCTCCAAAACCACACATTTTAGGAATGACAATACAATATAGGGATTCAATTAAAAAATAAAAGATCTGTGACATTACAGAAGTGATAACTACACTAGAATGTGCTTTTACATGATATTTCCAACATTTTCTAATTTGCTTAGCTCATGACCAAAATTTTTATCAGTCACTGAAACAAATAAAGATATGAAAAGAAAAAAGAAACACACTAAAAAACACCTTTTTCAACCAATTCAATTTTGATTAAAATTCTTATTTTAATTCTTTTCTGTTTCATGATGCATATTTAATTTTACTTCCTCATTTTTGTTTCATTTTTTTGGCACATTTAACATCAGGTTTTATATCCAAATGCTCTCATGCAAATATTAAAAAAGTGCAGTGATTTGTGCCACCTCAAAACGTCAGAAGACGGGTTCTGAATCCTCATCTAGTCATTGTCTGAGTGGAGTTTTCATATTCTCCCTGTATCTGGGTTTTTTCTCTCAGATCACAAAGCCTTACACAGTAATTAAATTGGTGACTTTAAAATAAAACCCTCCCATATAAGTGAAAGCCTGAATATCTCTGGGGATGGACTTCTTTCTGCCTTGAACCTGATGCAGTCAAGACAGACTTCAGCCCCACATAATCCTGCATATAATTAGGTGGTAATGAGAGCAGATGGAAGAAAATATTAAATACCATAAGGACTTTATCACAATAAACTATTTTCTTCAAACACATCAAGTTTTTTATAAAACTATAAAGATAGTAAGGACATGATTTGAGCCTTTATATTCAGATACCGTTCTCTTATTTGATTCCTCTCTTCCACCCATACAGAAACTGATTCTTGCTGTCATTTCATACCATCAATCTGCTTTTAGAGCATCTTTACATATGCAAGACTACATGTTTACTTTCGTTTAAATTTACTGTATATTGAATAGTAACATATGATTCTCAAATCTACTTAGTCCAAGTTAAGATCCCAACAGCATCAATACAAGCCAAAAACAATCCTGGATGGGATGCTCTCAACAGAGCTTCCACTTATGTACACATCCAGACTACCCAGTTTAGATCTGCCAATTTATTGGACACGTGGTATGAGGAAGGCGGCAGCAAAACCAAAGTTCCCAGAGAAAACCCCATACCAACAGAGGAAGAATAAATTAATTCCAAAGGGACAGTGTTCCTAGCCAGTTTTTGAACCTAGGATTCTCTTTCATTTCCTGTTGCAGAGTAGACGTACTCCCACAGGAAGATTTCTGATGTCACTTCCTGAGAATTGTCACTAGCTCCGCCTCCTACCCTTTTTTAAAAAGAGTACTGATCAGAAGTCCCAGAAGCTGCCTGTTCAGCTTCACAGTCCTATACAGTACGTGGCAATAATACACCTTCAAGTTGGACTCAATCTGCCACTACATCAAAGTATCAAAAGCTGTCAAGGAGGTTAAATCTCAAATCGCGAGCTAAAACCTTTGGGCTGAGAAACCAGACCCAGCAATTGTGCTGCTTTCTTTTTTTTTTTTTTTTTTTATTTTCTTGGGACATTAAAAGGGGCATCCCTCAGGACCCGAAGTCTTTATGATCTCTCTTTGTCATTACAGTATTTTGACAAAAGAAGCTTTGCATAAGATTAACGCAAACTTGACAGTGACCTTGCCTTATGCTAAAGCTTTTCTATCTATCTGATTTCTAAATCAATGAGAACAAATAACCTGAAATGATCGAAGAACCTCCACTCAAAACATATGGAAGCTTTGTAAGAGATTGGTCTTATCATACATTCAGGTCATGTCATGACTTTACTGCTCAGAAAACAGGCTTCTATTAGAGACTGCACTTTAGGTCTTAGGGGTACACTTTACTGTCTTATTTTTAATTGTTTTCTCTAATACATGCTGTATGATTTTATTTCATATTTATTTAATCTGAAATGGTTACATACAGTGCATCCAGAAAGTATTAACAGCGCATCACTTTTTCCACATTTTGTTATGTTACAGCCTTATTCCAAAATGGATTAAATTCATTTTTTTCCTCAGAATTCTACACACAACACCCCATAATGACAACATGAAAAACGTTTACTTGAGGTTTTTGCAAATTTATTAAAAATAAAAAAACTGAGAAATCACATGTACATAAGTATTCACAGCCTTTGCCATGAAGCTCAAAATTGAGCTCAGGTGCATCCTGTTTCCCCTGATCATCCTTGAGATGTTTCTGCAGCTTAACTGGAGTCCACCTGTGGTAAATTCAGTTGATTGGACATGATTTGGAAAGGCACACACCTGTCTATATAAGGTCCCACAGTTGACAGTTCATGTCAGAGCACAAACCAAGCATGAAGTCAAAGGAATTGTCTGTAGACCTCCGAGACAGGATTGTCTCGAGGCACAAATCTGGGGAAGGTTACAGAAAAATTTCTGCTGCTTTGAAAGTCCCAATGAGCACAGTGGCTTCCATCATCCGTAAGTGGAAGAAGTTCAAAACCACCAGGACTCTTCCTAGAGCTGGACCCCCATCTAAACTGAGCGATCGGGGGAGAAGGGCCTTAGTCAGGGAAGTGACCAAGAACCCAATGGTCACTCTGTCAGAGCTCCTGAGGTCCTCTGTGGAGAGAGGAGAACCTTCCAGAAGGACAACCATCTCTGCAGCAATCCACCAATCAGGCCTATATGGTAGAGTGGCCAGACGGAAGCCACTTCTTAGTAAAAGGCACATGGCAGCCTGCCTGGAGTTTGAAAAAAGGCACCTGAAGGACTCTCAGACCATGAGAAACAAAATTCTCTGGTCTGATGAGACAAAGATTAAACTCTTTGGTGTGAATGCCAGCTGTCACGTTTGGAGGAAACCAGGCACCGCTCATCACCAGGCCAATACCATCCCTACAGTGAAGCATGGTGGTGGCAGCATCATGCTGTGGGGATGTTTTTCAGCAGCAGGAACTGGGAGACTAGTCAGAATAAAGGGAAAGATGACTGCAGCAATGTACAGAGACATCCTAGATGAAAACCTGCTCCAGAGCGCTCTTGACATCAGACTGGGGAGATGGTTCATCTTTCAGCAGGACAACGACCCTAAGCACACAGCCAAGATATCAAAGGAGTGGCTTCAGGACAACTCTGTGAATGTCCTTGAGTGGCGCAGCCAGAGCCCAGACTTGAATCCGATTGAACATCTCTGGAGAGATTTTAAAATGGCTGTGCACCAATGCTTCCCATCCAACCTGATAGAGCTTGAGAGGTGCTGCAAAGAGGAATGGGCGAAACTGGCCAAGGATAGGTGTGCCAATCTTGTGGCATCATATTCAAAAAGACTTGAGGCTGTAATTGCTGCCAAAGGTGCATCGACAAAGTATTGCGCAAAGGCTGTGAATACTTATGTACATGTGATTTATCAGTTTTTTTATTTTTAATAAATTTGCAAAAACCTCAAGTAAATTTTTTCACATTGTCATTATGGGGTGTTGTGTGTAGAATTCTGAGGAAAAAAATGAATTTAATCCATTTTGGAATAAGGCTATAACTTAAAAAAATGTGGAAAAAGTGATGTGCTGTAAATACTTTCCGGATGCACTGTATTTAATTCTTTACATTACATTTACTTATTTGGCTGATGCCTTTATCCAAGGTGACTTACAAGATCTGAGATACAATTGATTACATTTCTTTTAGTTTTACCAGTTAAGAGCACAGGCAGGTCAAGTGACTTGCTCAGGGTCACATAGTGTCAGTAGCAGGAAATAAATCCACAACCTCAGGGTATGAAGTCCAACACCTGAACCACTATGCCACACTGCCTTTACTTTCAATTATCATTGGTTTGCATAGTAATTGCACATCAAAGTGACACACTTCTGTCTCACAGATCTAGTGTCATGGTTTCGAATTCACGCCACTCTGTTTTTTATGTGGAGTTTGCATATTTTCCTCATGACTCTGTGGGTTTTCCTCAACATAACTTGTTACCAGTTAAGCAACTGCTGAGGGTCCTAACCTTCTCTATTTCATATCCTCAGATGGAGGCCTCCCAAGGCCTCCAAGAGAAGTGAATTTTGCACTGCACTCCTGGGGAACATTACTTCTAACCATTGTACACTGTAATACTATGTATTGATAATATGACAACAAAGCCACTTCACTTGACTTAACCTGACTTGAATAATCCAGCAGAGAAACAGAAATTCCTTTTAGCAAAGCTGACTAAGAATGCTCTTCTGACTCAGAGGTCCTGGTTTCATAGCCGGCAGGATGTAATACAGAGAGGGACAGGACAATGAGTAAGTCCTTGCCAGTGACATTTAGGGGCTTATCTGAGAATGCTCACAGAATGGTCAGTTGTGGTGAGGGACCAGCAAGGCTGAGAGACACAACCTGTCACAGTGTAATATGATATCCTCCCAGATGAAGCAGAAGTCAAGAGGATTCCCTGTTCAACTGACGTAAGGGAAATTCCCTTTAGCAAAGTTAGAGGAGTATTTTCTTCCAGCTAAGATGCTTCATTGTGAGAGGATTTGACATGGAGAAGGCTGGGACCCTAAGCAAGTGGTTGCTGGTGACAGTACTTCAGCTTTTCTCATTCTTCCTCAAAGACAAGCAGGTTAAGTAAACTGTCAGCTCTAAGTTGATCCCAGTGAGTGAGTATGGATGTGTGGCCTCATGTGCCCTGTAACCAACTGCCACCTTGTCCAGGATTGCTTTCTGTCTTGGGGTCAATACTTCTAAGAATGCTTCCAGCCCTTTTTAACACTGAACTGGATTATGTGGGCTGAAGAATGTAAGTACAGTATAGTATGTCTGTTTAATAATTTGAGTCTGCTGTCTCATTCTGCCTTCCACTGTATTGTCACTGCATGCCTCTACAGTAGTGGAACTAGAAAAAATACTTTAATTGTACTGTAAGGCACAGTGAAGTGAATGAAAGGCAATCTTCATGAAGGAGTATATAAAGTTAATGCCTGTATTCTGAAATGGCAAAATGAATAGAAATGATAACACTGTTCTTATAACACACTATTTCTCCAAGACATTGGGATATTTACATTTGAAAACACATTCATCTCTGTATATACTTGAAACTCTGCAAACACAGACATCCTTTCTTTCCAGAAAGCTGTGTTTTTCTCAGAAGTGTTGATGTCTTGTTGGGTTTAACTTGCATTGGCAATAATAAATGCGTTGGAGATTTTTTAGTGCAGAAAGACACAGGTCGTTGAGGTCAGGTAGTTATACTCACTAATTATGGTGCCAGAGTGAGGTAGCAATTGCATGCAAGTAAGAATTTTACTGCACTCTGTACATGGAATAAGCCAATAAGTGAATTCCAGGATTTTATTTTTTTTCCAGGTATAAAGCACTTAACATCCTCCTGACAAAAATCCCTATCTAAAAGATTCTACTGACTGAAAATAAATTTGACTGAAACTCCAATGCACTGAATGACGGGGCACTACATACTGTATATCTATCTTAAGTTGGCGGTTAAAGAAGGACTGCATGTACAATTCACCAAGCTAGCTGAAAGAAGCTTGTATCTTAAATTGTTTATGAGAGGTGGGGTGCTGAAAGCCCGCAGGCAGATTTACTAACACATTAAATAAGTTCCCCTTTGGGGAATGCTTAAGTTCTTAAATAGTAACTGTTAAATCCACATAATGGATTTCAGTCCAGGAAGCCCTGCTATAAAGCTTTAAGCTCCAGAAACCTTTCTGCATAAGTAAATCTAACACCCCCAGCAACAACACCACGTCTAAAAGTAACTTGTCTGCCATAGGGTAGCTGCTTTAAAAAGTGATGCCAGAAAAAGGTTATGGTACTTCCAAGCTGACTGAGGAATGTGTACTTAAAATTTCACATGCAACCTGACAAGGCAGAATTTAATGTGAAAAGCAATAAAATAATGCAAATTATAGAAGGCAGTGATGGCTTTGTCTCCCTTACCGGTTATAATCTCGAACCACAAGCAGCACACTCTCCCGAAGGGTCCTTAGGTCATCTCTGCGATGGTAAATTGGCATCACAAAGTGTGGGACTTCAAAGTAAAGACGCTGCCAGTAGTGAATCTCATTAAACATTTTGAGGAGATCTCTGAAAAGAGACAAGCAGAAGGAGAACTTGAAAACAGAAAGGATAAAAAAAACCCAAAAACAATGAGTGTTTAATTAAATGTGCAAAATTCCAACAACATCGACATAACTGGAGCTACTACACCAATGCATTGGCCCATCTCATGATCGCTCTTATTCTTACTGGTGAACAAGCACTTGAGGTACTTGAACTCCTACACTTGGGGCAGCTGCTCAGCCTTTACTTGTGAGCATTAGGACACTCTAATCTAGAGGTGCCAATTCTAATCCTCCAGTGTGCACCTGAGTTCACATTTTGAGCAGGGCAACAGGACAGCAACGTGTTCAATAAATTGGCAAACTCGCCCAAGCTTCAGTTGTGTGTCTTGGTATTCCTGAACACAACTTGCTGGACCTGCATATCCTCATTCTGGTGGAAGTACACACTCACAATAGGCCATGTTGCTTAAGCAGGAGTGGAGTGGCATCATGTGTCAATGGAACAGCTGCAAACCTTAGAAGCCTAGATGTTCAATAAATTGGGAGACTTGCCCAAGCTTCAACTGTGTGCCTCGGTATTCCTGAACACAACTTGGTGGAACTGCATACCCACATTCTGGTGAAAGTGCACACTCACGAAAGGCCACATTGCTTAAGCAGGAGTGGTGTCATTGGACAAAGCTTTAGATTACCCACTTCGTCTACAATTCCCATTTCCAAATACTGTGCCAAAGGCTGGCTGGTGACCAAATGAATGGGATTATAAAAACTAGCAGCCCATTATGTTTAGTAAACTATGGATTTTGGTAAGAGACTCAGATGTATAGTATTTAATATATTTAATTCACCGCATACCTGTAGAGCATAGTAAATGAGGATTGATTGTAGTTTATTTTGATATTTTACATTCGATTTTACTTTATATGTTTATATTTTATTCTTTGTGTTACTTGTGCCTTTGCCTCTCCATACTGCTGTAACATAAGTCGTTTCCTTTGAGATTTATAAAGTATTCTGATACTGATTCTGAAATGAGGTTCCAATATGACTATTACATTTCAGCCAGGGTTTATTCACTGGCTTATGTGTATTCGCTGTGCTATTTTTTCGGTTATTTATGAATTCTTGCTCA
Source organism: Polypterus bichir lapradei (assembly GCA_026402145.1). Lineage (NCBI taxonomy): Eukaryota > Metazoa > Chordata > Cladistia > Polypteriformes > Polypteridae > Polypterus > Polypterus bichir. The sequence continues at coordinate 135,624,853 of JANRMT010062791.1, forward strand.
TGTTTGTACATCACTTTTGTTGTGTTTATTTATATATCACTAGGTGTCCCCTGTGGCTCCGTCCTGCGTAGAATTGAAACAAGACAGTGAAAAGGGCCCTGCCCAGCTACCCACTCCTGATGTCATTCTTCCTCTTCCCCTCAGCCCGCAGCCTCTGTCTCAGATTAACACGAATATATCGCTCTTATAAGTGAACTATGATTCTTAGCACAATGAGAGAAGTAGCAAAATCAACCGGAATATTCAAGCAAATTATAGAAAAAAACCCAATCTAAATCCATTAAGCAGTTCTCTCGTTTGCTAGCTAAGCGGAGGTAAGGCACACACCCTGAGACATGTGCGTGAGAGAGGAGGGCGCTGCCCCCCTCCCCTTGGCCCGCTGTATGTCTCTCGGATTTGCAGAAATAAAATGGTACCGCAAGCGAACTATGATACATAGCGCAATGAGAGAAGTCACAAAATCGACCGGAATGTTCAAGCAAATTAATAGAAAAATACCCAATCTAAATCTGTTAAGTAGTTCTCTTGTGAAAAGCAGACATACTGTACATACAAACAAACAGACAGACAGACATTGGATTTTATATATATATAGAGATATATTATTTGAATTCTATATCTTTAAATGTGTAGTAATTTGTTGTGTCTTGTTGATTGAACCCTATGTCACGGGCTGCCTTGACATCACTGCTGCTGGGTTTTCCTCTGCATTCATACTGAGGTTAGAAGGACAAATTCAACAGCAGTTTTTTGATTATCTAATGCTGTTCCTTGTAGGCATTGATTTTGTGGCTTTTTGGATTTTTGCTTCTGTTCCTGGATTTGGATTATGGATTAAGATTTGTTGCTGTGGGTTGCCTTACTGTTTTTGCCATATTTTTGCCATTTTACTACATGAATAAATTCTTCTTTTATAAAGATTCTTTCTGGACTTCTTTCTCAAGGCAGAGTTTTTTTATGGTTTTCTTTTTCCTTGTGAGGTATTTTGATATACTGTATTTTGGAACATTTGAACTTTAAAACATTTTTAGAACATTTTTGAAGCCCAGGCAGACTTTAGTTAGGAAGTCAGGTTGCCTAAAGTGAAACCTATTCTAGGCAGGGCCGTCTTAACAGCATTATAGGCCCCTGGGAAAAGCAGTGCACTGGGGACCCTACCTACACAACCACTAAGCAAGTCACAACATACAAAGATTAGCATGGGGCCCCTATGCTTGTGAGGCCCCTGGTCAACTGCCTGGTATGCCCATGCATTAAGACGGCCCTGATTCTAGGCAGTCTCAGGCAGGCCCTGGCCTGGTTTTATGGGTCTTTTAGAGGCTTCATGCCATTTTTCTATTTTGCATGCTTCTGGTAAAGAGGAGCCAGTTTAGGTGGTGAGGGAATGTGGATAATAAGCTCCCCAGTTAGGAGTGCTAAGCACAACATAATGGGAAAAGATCCAGCAGTTAACTGAAGGACAGGCAAGAGGTTTTACATCTGTCGCCTGTCCAGGAGGGGTCTGGAAATCTTCCGGGAGGACCTGGGAACTGCTCCTAAAAATAAGATGGTCTGGACTGTCCATCTCAACATATAATGACTGCCTATTAATTGTACATTTTGGATAACTTTGTAATAATAATTGTAAAATGTAACAGTCATAAAACAATTCTTAAACAACATTACAACAATTTACTAAATATTTTGTTCATGAATTTTCTGAATCCACTTACTCAAATGTAGTCTCAGAGAAACCCAAGCCTGTTTTGGAAGTACTGCATGTGAATGATTTACTTATAACAAACACAGTACAATTAATACAGGAGATACTGATGTCATATTTTGGACTCAGATCTACAAAACAGTATGCAACAATAAATGTCCTTATAAAAAGGAGGTATTTTGAGTTTGTAGTGATTTAAAAAAAATGAAGGACTTTATTGTATGATTAAAATTAAAATCATCTGTTAGAGGCAGCTGGGACACATGAACAGAATGGGAAAAGAAATAGTTTTGCACTCCATATGTTTAAGCTAATGTTAAATACACATTGTAACGGACGGCCGACCAGGTTGGTGGGTTTTGTGTTTTCGCAAAATCCCTGTAAAGTGGATAAACAGGGAGAGAATGGCTATCAGAACAGCATACTCCCCCAAGCTGCCAGATGGCAAAGTCCTGGAGCTCGAGCACCCATGTGCACACCAGAAGGGTAACCTGGGTATTGTACCCTGAAGTACAATTCTGCTGGACACCATGCATACTGCTTGGAATAAGAGTCCCTATTTGGAGTGGAGTCTGTCTGACCCGGAGACACTTCCACAGTGAGTGGTCATGGCTCTAGTGGTCATGTGCTCCAGATAAAAGGAGACACCTCCTTTCACTAAGGGCTTCATTCAGAGCTGGTGGACATGCCTGAGGAACTGTGGAGTGGAGTGGAAAAGACTGAAGCAAGAGGAAGATGCAAGGAAATGAAGATTAATGAAAAAGAAAGAGTTTATGGTGTTTGTGCAGACCTAATTGCAAGAGAAAGCCTGTGGCATGTATTTGTGGAAAAATACAGTGTCTACAGGGTTTGGGGCATAGGTGCGCCCCCTGGTGGCCACAACACATCTTAAGCATTTTAGTTGGATTAATTTTTTTATAGATTGTCTCAGATCAGAAAATGAGTCTGCCATGCTTGAAAACTAATTGGAGTTTTTTTTTTTTCTTCAAATTGTCACAGAATGATCCTTGTCAGACATTACCTTCTAAGCCTTGGAGTAATGTCTGTCTCCCAGTTTATAAATCATGAATAAAAATCAATGTACCTAAAAGGCAGGCTTTTCCATGGCTTATGTTAAGGAGAACTTCCAACCTATTATATAGTGACCCTTAACAAACTTTCATCCTTCAGAAAAATAAATAACGTATATATTATTTACCTGTCAACATAAGATAAATCCAATGAGTTGTGAAATATACGCTGCTCAAAATGTCATTTACAGCAACTCGCTCTGTCTGATGTAAATCTAACAATCAGTAATTAAATTGTCCTAAAGCCTAAGCTACACTCTTTAGTTTTTCAAATTTTAGTTGAAAACTTCCATTTAATTTATCTTACTAATCTAACATTTCAGTTAAACAAAAGTTGCATGACAATTCAGCAGAAAAAAATACCAGAGAAGAAAAGAAGTACTGAGTAAAATTAAATGAAAAATGTACATTTAAAATATGCATTATAGAGGTTTTAAAAAAGATACAATTGAGTATTGCAATATTATGTTTTGTGATACTGTATTGATTGTCAAAAACATTGTATCAATTTTTAATTATTAGTTTTCATGCAAAGATTCAAGGCTCTCATGGTCATTTTGTTTTGTGTTTAAACCCCTGAACGCTAGATAGCAGAGTTGTAATTTATCTTCAGCTAATGTAACATAAACTGAGACAGGAAGTAGGACAAGGGCAGACCACTGCTGTATGTAGGCTTTCAATACACATGCGTGCGCAGATCGGGTAGTGACAAACCTAGTTGACTAGTAATGTTACTACCAATGGCAGAGTGGAAGTGTGGGCTCATTTTGTCTTCTACAATAAAGAAGGCACTAAGGAGATTGACAAGAGCCATGCTTATAGGAGTAGCAAGAAGCAAACATTAAACAAGTGGATTCGTCTCAACACACTTTGAAACAAATTCACTCACTGAAGTTAGCACCGACCTCAACTCGTGCAACCAAAATAACTTAGTCAATACTCTATTTCATTTGTAAAGATATGCACCCTCTCAGTGAAGTAGAGAATGAAGGCTTAGGTATCCAGAGTAGCAAAGTGTTTCCTGCGCATTCCTGGCACAAGCATCTCTGAGGAAAGAGTTTTCTCCACTGCAGAAGACATCATTACCACACAGAGAAATGTCCTGAAAGCTCAGCGTGTTGACCAGCTTATCTTCCTTGACATAAAAAAATAATCACTGACATACATAAAAGCTGTAATAACATGTAATCCAAGTTAAGGATCTGAGAATGTTCACCATCTGTATATATTTTTTTGGGTTACATTTGTTTAATTTTTTCTTTAGGAATCCTGCAAGTGTACTTAATTTTCATTGATAAAGACAGATGTAATTCCTTTGTTTAAAATGCAGAAGTAATAGGGTTACAATGTTACTGGGATGTTACTGGGACTATGCATTTTCTTTAATTAACTATTTGAGATTGAGAAATTAAAAACTGGTAAACACACTACAAAAAACGTGAACCTTTAAAGCAGATTTTAATATACATATAGTGTCTATATATATATTGTATACACGTGCACATGGGAGACGGTTTAGGGGCTTGAATATAAATGTTTCTCAGCTGACCCAGGGGTTCATGCTGTCATCAGATGCTTTCTCCTTTTTTCCCATTGCAGACCATCAGAAGAACCCAACACCCAATTACATCATGTCTGCCTCTCGAAATAGTGCACCTTGATGACGTCACTTCCAGATCCAGTCCCACAAGATCCTTCTTCCTGTTCCTGACTTATAAATTTGCCATCTTAACTCACATATTGATCTCAACTGTGTCAAGATCTTTGTTTTTCTGAACCATTTTTCAAGTATAAGGGGAAGATTCCCTATCTCATTATGCCTGTTTTTGAGTCTTTTTAAAATATGTAACTGTCTTTTTATGATTTTGTTTTATTTTCTTAATTTGTTTACCTAAAGAATCCTGAAATCACTTATTTTTTACTTATGCAGATAAATGGTAATTCCATCCATCCATTTTCCAACCCATTGAATCCGAACACAGGGTCATGGGGGTCTACTGGAGCCAATCCCAGCCAACACAGGGCGCAAGGCAGGAACCAATCCCGGCCAGGGCGCCAACCCACTGCAGGACACACACACCCACACACACAACAGGGACAATTTAGAATCACCAAACCACCTAACCTGCATGTCTTTGGAGGTGGGAGGAAACCGGAGTACTCGGAGGAAACCCACGCAGACACGGGGAGAACATGCAAACTCCACGCAGGAAGGACCCGGGAAGCGAACCCGGGTCTCCTAACTGCGAGGCAGCAGTGCTACCACTGTGCCACCGTGCCGCCCTAAATGGTAATTCCTTTGTTCATATTGCAGTGCTATTGACGCTGGATGTTCCAGAGACTATGTGTTTTCTTTAATTAACTAGTTGAGAAATACTGTGGCATACTGTGAACATTTAAAGAAGGATCTAAAAGCACAAGCACTTTTATATTTTTACTGATATAGGCACATGTTAATTCCTTCACACAGACTGTACAAAAAGTAGTGCTATGATGTTTGAAATTACAAGGACTGTGATAAATGCAGTTGCAGAAAATCCACCTGCTCTGATTGCATAAAAAAATAATTTTTTTTCACTCGGATTTCATGCATATGGTGGTGTGTTCTATATACTTTGAAATTTTTCCTAAAATTAGTTTAGCAAAAGTTGCAATATGTAGCCTTGTTTACAGTATCTCAATATATTGCAATATATTGAATCATAACCCCTGTATTATGATACGGATCATATTGCAAGATTCTTGCCAATACACAGCCCTAATGTGTTATAGACGCTGTCTGGCCATTTGGCAACACTAAGGTGTCCAGAAGGTTTGTGCAGGTACTGTTTTCTTACCACAACTTCGTCAAGGTCTAAGGCTATGTCCACACTACTATGTTTTTATTTAAAAACGCAGACATTACTGTCTGTTTTTGCCATTTCTCCATGCCACCCTGAAATTTTTAACTACTGAAAATGGAGACTTTAGAAAATGCTCTCCAGAGCTGCATTCTTCTGAAAACGCTGGCTCAGTGTTGTAACGTGGACAGGTAAAAACACAGACTTTTGAAATTGCCAACTCTAATAGCACCTATTACAAAGTCCTTCCCTGATTGTATTCTCCTCATTATAATATCTAATTCTCTGACTAGTGACCCTTCACGTAATAAAACCATATTCCAACATAGCGGACACAAAAGAGTTTCTTTCCATGGCACTTGTTGTGTTGCTTACCTGTATGCATCTCAATTGTGTTTTGTACAGTTTGAATGCTGCATACATGCTTAAAAGGCAAATAGTTTACTGGTTGCTACAGTTTTGTGATAAATCCATTGGCCGGCAGCATTGCTATCCTGTCAAGGATTTTTTTTTGTTGATGTGTGCATGCACAGTGTAATCGAATGTCTACATCACACACATTTTTGGCCATAAACAGTATGAAACACTAATGCAGATGGAGATTGTTTTTGTTTAAAGAACACACATTTTAAAATGTGTGTACATAGCCTAAAGTCCTCTGAAAGATGCGTTAATGCCTTATGCCCAGATGTCCACTCTGTCCTTTTTGGATCCAACAACCTGGTACCACACCTTTAGGAGGAAACTGCTGCTATCATTTAGATGCCAAGAGGACTACAAATTTCTTGGCAGCTCTCCATACTCTTCCTCTGACAACATATGTAGAAGATCATCAATGACACCTGCTGTGTCACCTGCCTCTAGCATCATGGGAAGACAGTGCTCACACCAAACATCCTCTCCTTTCTGAACTAGTGCCTCTTTTGGAACACTCATAGTGGCCCCTGCCATCCCACACTGTAATAGAAAGGTCATCTTGTTTCATGAGGGTGGTACAGTACACTCTATCTCCCTGTCTCTAGAAGAATTCTTGACTGGATCTTTCTCTATATGGACTGAATGGTGTAAACAGGCCTTATAACCCATTACACCCAGATTCTAGTCTGCTTCTTTGACCCTGTTGGTAATTAGATAATTGAACTCTTAACTTATTGTGGGCACAGCATGAAACACTGATCACTATCCTATTATTTCCTAATTGTATGCCAGAAAATAAAATAGTAATTTTTTTCTTTTCTCCTTTTTCATTTTTACTTCATCTCCATATTTATATAAACCTTGGGGAAAAAAATCAAATGCCATGCTTAAACTCACAAATACATACACAAACACAAATAAATTGTAATGCATTTAAAATTGCAAAATTGATTTGATTTTTCAGTTTGTTTCATGTACCAGTCTGAGGAATTTATTGCCAAGCACCCTGCATTTCCATATCAGTCCAGAAGATGGTGCTTAATAACCTTTATTGATAAACACATATATACATGCATACATACTGTACATACATACATCCATGCATGAGTCCAGGTCAAGCCAATCCTCAGCATCAGATCAGCGTGGCCATTATTTTGATACCAGCACAGTATTCCCTTGAGAAATTTTTTAGCGTCAATGCACCTCTACAACTTCAAGATGCCTAAGAAACCAAGTCTCTTAGGCAGCTCTTCAACTACCCAAATTTGTAAAACTGTAAAATGGCCCAGCCTCAACTGTTCTCAGAAACATTCTTGTGCCTTTAAGCAGACAGCAGGAATTATGGTTTCCTGCAGCCGGACCTCCACTGTACTTACCTTGGATTCAGGGAGGCATCTTGGTCCCTCACTTTGACAAGGGGCAACCTGTTGCTATTACCCAGCAGCCAGAGAGTCTTACTATTTCTTGTCAGTTGTCCATGTCTGCTTTCTCACCCTGCATAAAGGGTCAGGTATGACCCCCTGATGTCCGTGGGGTCACCAGCCCCCTAGCATTCTTCAGTAACATTACATGTCTCTATTGAGGCTATAAATCCTCATTTTTCTGCATTGGTGACTCTTCCGCAACACCATGTCTGACTGACTCTTACATTTATTACTGTCCTCCAGCTTTTCCACTCTGGCATATGCAGGACTTCTCATTTTTCAAATGTGGTACTGTATATATGCTTTCCTCTCTAGCTTGGGTCTTTCTTTTGTACTGAACCATGCTGGAGGTCTCCTCCTCTCTCACACCCCTCTCATTCTACAAAACACACAGAAGGGAACAACCAATTCCTTTCTAAAAACATTTATTTATTCAATAATTAACAGCCATCAACTAAATGGTGGCAAGGAATGTGCTTTGTGTTGTATCTCCTTAAAATAATTAAGTTAAGAGTGTACATTTTGTGAAAAATTAATTTTGCTCTGCATGGTAAGACATGTACATATTCATCAGTTGTATTTATTGCATCCAGCAGAATTCTTTTGAATAAAAAGCAAATCACATACATTTGTGGAAATTAGAAGGAAATGCATTTAATAATGAAGATAAGAAGCACTTCTTCACTCATGGGAATATGAAACAAACTATCAAATCTTTAGTTTAAGTAAAAAAAACCTGACAACTACTTAAAACGTATCAGGATGAGGTACTGGGAAAAATGTAACTATGAGCTAATTAAACAACAATGAATGGGCTCTCATTGGTCAAACCTTTCAAGTTCCTATTAATTCTTTTCACAATTATTAATAACAAAATGCTAACAGCTTTTTAAGACACAACAAAATGGAACTTAGTATAAATAAACATAAAATAATTATTTAAACACATTGTTACTCTTCATTCTTTAGAAAGAGTCTTCTACAAAAGGTAATATTATTTTGATGTCTATGCAGAATTCTGATATGATTTTCAATATGAAAGACACTGTGTAAAATAATGAGAGTCTCTGCACGGTGCTCTTTGATATTTGCTCACTAGGAAAGGCGTTATGCAAAATTAAACACTAATAATAACAATATTGCTCTTCATTTCTTTCTACCTTGCCTTTCATGGAACTTAACTGTTATTTTTTTCTTGACATAGCAATTAGCAATAGTGAGCATTAGGAAACGGACTATATAAAATAAGTAGATGTCTCGCCTGACTTCACACAAGACATGTCCTAAAACAACGGGCCTCACTTATCATGCTGTTGGTTAATTGGATGTATCAGAAGTATTATGTAAATAGTACTATTCTATATATGATATTTGTTATTTTTTTCTTTACCAGGGGCTAATATTATTAGTTCACTGGAGTTCCTTATCCTTGAATATGCTGCATACAATTGCCTATGACTAAACAATCCCTGTCGCTGATCAAGTCCTGTTATTCCTAGTGACTGACTTTTGCTTCTGTTAATGATCGATGTGAAACATCATTTTACAGAAACTGTTTTGAATTGAAACAGGTAATGCTGAAAAACTGGAAATTTGAATTCTTAATGTCTACCGAGCTTGCACCTTGTGCTTGCTGGTATTGGTTCTAGCTTGCCTACAACACTTCTTCTTCTTTCGGCTGCTCCCGTTAGGGGATGCCACAGTGGATCATCTTCTTCCATATCTTTCTGTCCTATACATCTTGTTCTGTTACACCCATCACCAGCATGTCCTCTCTCACCACATCCATAAACCTTCGCTTAGGCCTTCCTCTTTTCCTCTTCCCTGGCAGCTCTATCCTTAGCATAATTCTCCCAATATACCCAGCATCTCTCCTCTGCACATGTCCAAACCAAATGCAGTCTCGCCTCTCTGACTTTGTCTCCCAACATCCAACCTGAGCTGACCCTCTAATGTACTCATTTCTAATCCTGTCCATCCTCGTCACACCCAGTGCAAATCTTAGAGCTGGAGGTGTCAGAGTTAAAGATGCTGTCTCCTGCTTTCTGGTCAGTGCCACCATCTCCAGCCCATATAACATAGCTGGTCTCACTACTGTACTGTAGACCTTCCCTTTCACTCTTGCTGATACCCGTCTGTCACAAATTACTTCTGACACTATTCTCCACCCATTCCACCCTCCATGCACTTTCTTTTTCACCTCTCTTCCACAATCCCCATTACTCTATACTACAACACTGTTCAGCATAAAGCAGGGCTAGAAAATGGATTATTCCTATTATTACAGGTTAACAGGTTTCACATGTTTACATCATTCACTCAAGTATTACTTTGCGTCAGTTCAATTTTTTTTGCCATAAGCATGGACAATGAAGTTGTAAAGTTGAATGATATTTTACTTATTACTATGACAAAATGCAATGGCATTTATAGGCTGCACATTTAGGCAGCTCGTGCAATGAATTAAATGTTTGAAACGCTTTTATTATATACTAAAATGCATACACAGCATACTGAAATCCATCACCCCACACCTCCTTGAGCCAGCAGGCCAGGAATTGGATTAAGTAGTTTGGAGAACAGAATTACATATAAAAAAAGCAATGGATAATAAATCTATATTTAAATTAACCTACCTGTAAAATACCAATGAACAGATTTTTCTGTGTTATTAGAAGAATAATATTTGTCATGAGATTTCCAGTACAACATCACACGACAGAGTGAGTCAGAGTAATGCTCATGTCCTGATGCTGCTCGGCAGAAATTTTACAGCATAAAACACACAAATTCACAACCTTCTGGATATTTTTAACTATTACAGGTCTGTTACAGTCAAGTCAGCTAATGTTTGTATATAGTGTACGAGACAGAATATCAACATACTGTATGTTGTATGTATTGTCGTGATCTGAGGAAAAAAACACTGGCAAAGTGAATAAAATCCATTGACTATTTATTAACACAAAAAACAGTATATATGTTTCAGTACACAGTGTACACATTTCAGTATTTGGCGTTTGTGCAGTGAAGATAGAATTAAGTCACAAAGCAAATATAGCAAAGAAATATGAGTAATATTGTGAGCTCTATGTCCAGTCAGTGTCGGTGCTGGCATTGTTGTAAACATCATGCCCTTACATTGGAGTTTTGATTGCGAAGTTACATGTGTGCAAGACCATGATATGAACTTGACAGTTATACTCTACCCAAGTGTTTTACAAATGGGGCACTGTGGAAATAACAGTGTAGTGCCCCTGGGTCTAGACCTGAGAGAGACAAGGCTTCTCAAGTGGTTTGAAACCTGTCGAGGAGGACGGGACCACCTGGAGAACCCGACATTAAAGCATTTCCACGATCGCTATTTGGCAGACATGGCACTTTAGCAGCCAGGAGTCGTGTCTGGGGTCCATCTGCCAGGGTGCGTGCTCATCAGCGACTCTCGCACAGCCAAGTGGCGGTGGGGATAGGAGTACTCACTAAGTGCAGTGTCTGTGAGCACCAATGTCCAAACTGATTTTATGACGTCTGGTAGTCAAGACTCTTCGGACAGCTTAGCATGTGTATGACATTTAATGTTTTTGTAGTTCATAGAATCGTGGTGTGTTTTGGAATTTTTGGGTTACAAAAAGTATTTCATGACAGAACAACAACAACAACATTTATTTATATAGCACATTTTCATACAAAAAGTAGCTCAAAGTGCTTTACATAATGAATAATAGAAAAATAAAAGACACAGTAAGAAAATAAAATAAGTCAACATTAATTAACATAGAATAAGAGTAAGGTCCAATGGCCAGGGTGGACAGAAAAAACAAAAAAAAACTCCAGACGGCTGGAGAAAAAAATAAAATCTGTAGGGATTCCAGACCATTAGACTGCCCAGACCCTCTGCACAGAAAAAAAGTTGGAAAATACTGCTGTACACCTTTGCTTCTGGCATGCAAAAAGTTCTCCGTAGAAGCTTAGCTATCTCACTTAAACACTGACACCATGCATTACTTGGGTGGTTATGTTGCATTGTTTGCATAAATTAGCGAAGATACTGCAAATTGGAATGATGGGTAGGGATAATCATTATACTTGTATTTCGTAGAATTTTGTTATTATATTAGAGCAGTCAGCACTGCATGCCACCTGACACACCGGCAAATGAAATATTGAGGTACTAAAGACTTATTTGGTTTTAGTGCTGCTCAGATATAACTGATTTTCCATTTAGGCGGTATGACAGAAACGTGAAATGAAAAAAGAGCATAATTTTTATCTTTGAGACTTTTCTCTAGCATTGTATCAGGACTGCCTTAACTTTACCAGGCCATATATATATCACAGCGTATCACTTTTTCCACATTTTATGTTACAGTCTTATTCCAAAATTCATTTTTTTCCTCAGAATTCTACACACAACACCCCATAATGACAACGTGAAAAAAGTTTACTTGAGATTTTCGCAAATTTATTAAAAATAAAAAAATTGAGAAAGCACATATACATAAGTATTCACAGCCTTTGCCATGAAGCTCTGAATTGAGCTCAGGTCCATCCTGTTTCCCCTGACCATCCTTGAGATGTTTCTGCAGCTTAATTGGAGTCCACCTGTGGTAAATTCAGTTGATTGGACATGATTTGAAAAGGCACACACCTGTCTATATAAGGTTTCACAATTGACAGTTCATGTCAGAGCACAAACCAAGCATGACGTCAAAGGAATTGTCTGTAGACCTCCGAGACAGGATTGTCTCGAGGCACAAACATGGGGAAGGTTACAGAAAAATTCCTGTTGCTTTGAAGGTCCCAATGAGCACAGTGGCCTCCATCATCCGGAAGTGGAAGAAGTTCGAAACCACCAAGACTCTTCCTAGAGCTGGGGGGCCATCTAAACTGAGCGATCGGGGGAGAAGGGCCTTAGTCAGGGAGGTGACCAAGAACCCGATGGTCACTCTGTCAGAGCTCCACAGGTCCTCTGTAGAGCGAAATGAACATTCCAGAAGGACAACCATCTCTACAGCAATCCACCAATCAGGCCTGTATGGTAGAGTGGCCAGACGGAAGCCACTCCTTAGTAAAAGGCACATGGCAGGTCGCCTGGAATTTGCCAAAAGGCACCTGAAGGACTCTCAGACCATGAGAAACAAAATTCTCTGGTCTGATGAGACAAAGATTAAACTCTTTGGTGTGAATGCCAGGCGTCACGTTTGGAAGAAACCAGGCACCGCTTATTACCTGGCCAATACCATCCCTACAGTGAAGCATGTGGTGGCAGCATCATGCTGTGGGGATGTTTTTCAGCGGCAGGAACTGGGAGACTAGTCAGGATAAAGGGAAAGATGACTGCAGCAACGTACAGAGACATCCTGGATGAAAACCTGCTCCAGAGCACTCTTGACCTCAGACTGGGGCAATGGTTCATCTTTCAGCAGGACAACGACCCTAAGCACACAGCCAAGATATCAAAGGAGTGGCTTCAGGACAACTCTGTGAATGTCTTTGAGTGGCCCAGCCAGAGCCCAGACTTGAATCCGATTGAACATCTCTGGAGAGATCTTAAAATGGCCGTGCACCGACGCTTCCTATCCAACCTGATGGAGCTTGAGAGGTGCTGCAAAGAGGAATGGACGAAACTGGCCAAGGATAGGTGTGCCAAGCTTGTGGCATCATATTCAAAAAGACCTGAGGCTGAAATTGCTTCCAAAGGTGCATCGACAAAGTATTGAGGAAAGGCTGTGAATACTTATGTACATGTGATTTCTCAGTATTTTATTTTTAATAAATTTGCAAAAGCCTCAAGTAATATATATATACATATTCATTAATTAACCTTTAAGAAGTACCTGGATAACATGCTGGTACAACTTAGCTATTAGCTAAACAAACAAGCCTGATGGATTGAATGGTCCATGGTCTCATTGTCAAATTTCTTCCATTCTTTGACCTTTTGAAAAAATCATCACATTGCTTCACTGTTTAACAGCATTTACACAATTATAATTGAATATTGCTTTTGTACACTGATTTATATTATACTAGTGGCTTCAGCCCCTGTTTGCTTCGCTCGCCATCCCCTTTAGCCAAGCGCTACTCGCCATTGTGAAGAGGGGGGCTGAACACACCCCAAGGAGACGCAGTCACTCCTCCAAAACCCCTCTTTAACAGTGATACAATGGGAAGTAAATAACAGTTGTATTTTTTACCTCCTCTTTGCTTGATCAGCTGCTGGCTTGCTGCTGCACCCATTCCGTGTGATCTGGTTTTCGTGCGGGGCTTCAAACGTTTTAAAGTCACTGCCTTGTCTCTCTTCTTTCCCAGACATCCTCAAACAGTATTCAGTCTCTTTTTGCTGTTCCGTTATTTCAACGAGTAATATTTTCCATTTATTTGTGCTATTACGACCTTTACCATCCTTACTAGTCACTAGTTACTAGTTTCTGTTTGAAATGGCAACCAAGACATTATCACGTATTTTTTTTCAATCAATCTATCCCATATCAAGCCTGCTTAATTTCACTCAGGGTCTCAGGCAGCTGCACTGGGCATATTGCAGCACCTATCACTAAATGGTTTGCCAGTCTATCACAGACAGTACTCAAGCATTCACCCATATTCACTAAAAGAGGTCCATTTGAAGTCATCAATCAGCCTGACACACACATCTTTGGGATGTGAAAAGTAAATCCATTAACCCTGAGAAAAATCCATACAGACATTTGAGATCATGTAAAGTCTAGAAGGATACAGATAGACCAGATTTGAACCTTTGGAGTTTAGAGAATATATCACCAAGCTGCCCTTCATCAGATTTTTAATTGTTATAACCTGGTAAGATACAGTATTTAAATTATAGCTTTTGATACATGATTATTTTATTCAGTATGTGCATGAGTTGCCAGCATTGCCTCTTGACCTGCACCAATTGCTGCCAGAACAGACTAATATACCCTGTAACCATAAACTGGAATAGCAGGTTCAGAAAACAAATGGATAATAAACATTTTAGAATATGCAGATGTTTATCTATCAGATATAATATGAAGTGTAAAATACAGCAGTTTATTTTGAAAGCGGTTATTAGATTGTTTATGTTGGCTTCCTTTAGATAATGTTATTCATATACACAATCTACAAAAAAACTCATAGATCCGTTCCACCTTAAATTACTTCGCACCTTTCCATCGGCGTCTTTTGTCCTGTAAATGTGTCGACAAGCAGCCTGCTATCACATCCCCCCATCGCCGCACAGTGTGGAGAGTCACTCACGTACTGAAGAGGCTATAGCTGCAGGTGGAAGTTGCTGTCGCTGTACTTTGTATATAAGAGCCAGATCGAATGTTATTTACTTATTTACCTTTATTTATTTACTAACTTCCTACAGTGTAAAGCTAACCTTTACAAGTAGTATGTTTTTATTCTAAAATAGTAAGAATAATTATTATTACTAAAACATGAAAAACGTTTCTGTTTTAACGATGTGTTTACATAGATTGTTGTAGACACAGAACATACATGAAACGCATGTGTTCCAAATAACGATATAGTATTTATAAAAGGTGTCATTTTGCTTGACTTTGCACTGTATACAACTCTAAGCAACTGGCACGAAGGTAAACAGACTTGAGCTGAGAAAACTGTGTGGCAGTGGGGGAATGTGATAGCAGGCTGCTTGCTGCTTATCGATACATTTACAGGACAAAAGGCGCTGACAGAGAGGTGCTAAGGGATTTAAGATGGGACAGATCTAAAAGTTTTTTCATAGGCTTTTGTAATTCTAGTGTTAATTGCCTAAATACATGTGAAATAAATTACAAACTTATAATAATAAAAAATGTATAAAATATATTGCAAATACAACATGTACATTAATTTAAATATCTCTTTAATCCAAGGTGACCTAAAAGTCACAAGTGAATAATGCTGTGAGAGAGACAGTACTGTATTTCTGTGTCTTTATGCTAAGAATGGAAGATGCCGCTCTCAGACACATTAACATTCTATTTTGCTATTGTAATGTGGTCTGAAGACACTTATCCAATTAAAGCTGTGTTTAGCATACAAATTAGCCAATTAGACAGGCACTTAATTCAGCTGGGACTTGATAGGCACGAGCACAGTTTTACTGTAGGAAAGATAACTGATTCTTACACCTGATAGGACTTTATTGCAATTCTCATTTATGGACCTGTATTATAGACAATAACACAAATTACATGATTTACTTATCTTCCCTTTTTTTTTTTTTTTTTTTTGGTTTTCTGTCTTAGTGAACTGTCTCTTGAGACGTGTGCTTGTTAATTGTATTTAGGGTTAAATGTATATGATTCTGAACCTGAACTAAAATACGCTTATTAAGAGTCAAGAGGCACAGTAAAAATGTGTTAAGATAGACCTATAAATGTTTCTCGGAATGTCTGCTGTTCAACTTCACACTACCAGGTGGCTCATGGTTTTCAAGGATCAACTATACAGACATTCAGTGCTCTGTATCCATTCATTAGCTAAACTGGACCACGTCACGGTGAAAACAAGCCATTTTCCCGGTATCAGATTCCACCTTTTCCTGGGTAATTCCAATGGCCTTCTGTATAAATACTAGTATAATCCCTCTATCGTGTTTTCCCACAGTACACTTTCAGTGGCATGTGCTGGGGAGTGGGTAATGTAATTAATATTACAGAAATGCCCAAACCACAGTAGCTCTTCATTAAGAGCTCCTCACTGAGTTACTTGTACCTAAACTTCATTCCACTATGCACAGTATGTCACTGCATGTTAAGATGAGGACATAGATTGGCCTTATGGGAGTGGGTGTATGTGTGTACATGTGAATGCCTGGCAGGGTTTGTTCCTTCCTTGCATCAAATGCTACAAGGAAGAATTTGAGGATTACTCAAAAAGTTACTACAAAGTTGGGCTCAGATATGCTCACTTTTTTTTACCTGAAGCATTCTTTTCTTTTTGTCACTTTTCCATATTATAGTACATCACAATCAATTGATATGCAACACAGCGGTGCGATGGCTAGCAGTTTATTACCAAAACTCCAAAATCCTGAGCACTTTCTCCCTGTTGTCTGTGTTTTTGTTTCTCAGAGTATTACATTTTTTACCACATGCACATTAAATTAATTATAAAACCTAAACTTGATCTTGGATAGACTCTGGGAAGGTTCAAAAATAGATGAACATATAGACATTTAAGCAGGCAAACCAGTAATAACCACAAAAATAATCTCTTGGTCAGGTTTTGACTCTATGGCAATTAAAGCTACTTGTAATACCAACACTGTAAAAGCAGTCCCCTTCAGTCCTGGGCTGTACTGGCTTAGTAAAGACTGGACCAAGTATAGAATGAACGGCCAGTGCAAAATATATGGAAGCAGATTTTATTATAACGGGCAAAATTAATTTGATCACATATCCATAACATATGATGATTACTCGGTGCTAACACATGGGATTAATGCATTATAAATTCCTACAATTACATTCTTTAATGCAACACCTAAATTCATGAATTAAATTTGGTTAATCTGACCACACTTCACACATTGTTAATGAAGCACTGGCAAACAAATCTATGTCTATTAATATTAGTAGCGCTGTACCACTACCACATAAGTATATTGCACAATATTTGTCTTATGTGTGCTGTTTACTACTGCCTGGGTTTCCACACATTTAATGTTTGGGAGCTTTCTTCATTCCAGGACTGAGATTGGAAAGGTGGTGACTAACAGCATCACCCATCGAATGGGGGATTTCCAGGCTATGATCAGGAACTGTTCTGATTGGTAGACAATTGGAGGTCAGACTGCTAAATACAAAATAATAACGAAAAAAACAATCGTGAAACTTCAGATTTAAGTGCTGACAAAGCAATTTTCTTTGCCGAAAAATCAAAAGGGATTAATAAAAAAAGACTGTCCCTCAAATCATTCATCTATCCATTTTCTGCTGCCCTTCTTGGCCTGGGTTGCATGGGGAGCAGTCTAAGCAAAGATACCCAGATATCATTTTACCTCTCCACCTCCTCCATCTCCACTGGGTAGGGGTACAGAGGTGTTCTCAGCCTGGCTGAGAGATCTCAGGTCTTCCGAGGTCTCCTCCCAGTTGGACATGCCCAAATCAGATGCCCAAACCACCTCAAGTGGCTCCTTTCAATTTGGAGGAGCAGCCTCTCTACTTTGAGCTCCTCCTGAATGTGTGTGTTCCTCACCCTATGTCTATGGCAGAGTCAGACACCCTGCAAAGAAAGCTAATTTCAGCTGCTTGCATCTGCAGTCTAGGTCTTTCAGTCACTACTGAAAGCTCGTAACCATAAGCGAGGACAGAGATATAGTTCGCCTGGTAAATCGAGAGCTTTGACTTTCAGCTTAGTTCTCTCTTCACCAAGAATGAGCGGTACAACATCCAAATGACTGTCACCCCACTCTGTCAATCTCCCTTTCCGTTATTCCATAATTCATGAACAAGACCTCAAAATACTTAAACTCCTCTGCTTAAATCAGTACTTCACCCACAATTTGGGGGTATATGGCTAAGCAAGTGGTTATTAAAACTATTTTGTATTAGAAGCTAATCACTGAGTTGAATATATATAATCATATATATTCAACTATATATATAATCATTGAATATATGTAGAATTTTAATTAATATGCAGTTAGTTTTGATTAAAAATCTTAATCAAACATCAGCCTCTCTCTATCTCTAATACATATACCCAGTAGGCCACCCCACTTGTGGCCAAAGTCACGAAATTCTTTAAATATGTAAAAGAATAATTAGTTATTATTTAACAGAGTAAAAATCATGAAAATGAGAATAAAATATTTACTCTCTTGCAGATTGGAGTATTCCTGTTAAACTGAGGTCCACTATGCTCGATAAGTATTTATAAGAGACTAAATAAACAATCCATTCATCTTAACTGACATTCTTATAGATAAAAAAACTTTTTTTAAAAAATGACTGGAAAAATCACGCGAAAACTAAAGTGGTATGCAATGGGTTATCGTAACTTGACTTTCATCTAACTAAATCACCTAAATACAAACATTGGTGTTATAGATAATTTTTTTTAATTGTTCCTGTAAAAGAAAGTTTACTTGATCAAAAATAATGTAATTTATTGAATTAAATTATTAAAATAAATTATTGAAATAATAATGATTTATTGACATTAAAAAATACGACTTTCTTGATATTAAAAACCATGACTTTCTTGATATTTTACTTTATAATTTAAAAAGAGAATAAGAATCTGAAAAGCTAACAACATCACATTAAAGTTTGAAAAATTCTGAAAAGAATGATACCAAACATATATATGTAGGTTTTAAAATAAGCCCGATTTAAAGCGTGACTAAAAAATCACATAAAATCGTTGCACAAAATCGTTGCACTTTTAGGCTTAGGATTTTATATACTCACTATAATATATATATATATTTTTTTTTAATGAAAGTATGCCTTAAGAGTGAACTAGTGAACTATTAACAGTGACATGGCAGCACAATGCTTATTACTAATTATTAATGCTGTTTCATGAGAACTCAACTTTGATTACTTTACTGGTCCCCAACTATACTTTCTTAGCAGTAGCTTTCTAGATATCCTTGGATTTTCCCAAGTTCTAAAGACAAAGAAATTAGGTTAATCACGATTTGCAAAAATTGTACAAAAAAATATATATAATTTTTTTTTTTTTTTTAATTGTTGTCTCATCCAGGGAAATTTTTTTTTATTGCCTTATTACCATGTAACAGAGAATTGTGTTTAACAAATGGATGAATATTAAGGTTTAATTTTGTGTTAATTAACTTTCTTTGACAGAATACAACCAAAGAAGTACAGCTCTAGAGCTCTGGGCCATCATACATTTTTTGTTCAGATAATTCAGTGTACTTCATATCTGAATGATGTTTAGACGAAGTAAACTGGTAAGTGTAAATTGACCTTTTCAGGATCATGAGTATGCCATGTGATGAGCTGATCTAATGTCCAAGATTGAGTGAGGGTCTAGGCCAATGAATGAATGAATAAATTACTTATTATTTACCCAATTAATTATATATCAAACAGTGGCATCATTTAAATTGTTTTGAATGTGTCACTCTTCACAGACATGTAGCCCTTTTTAAGCAATAACTCATGGCAATATTAAAGAAACCAACTGTGCTTATGTGTCATTCATTGGCGGTGATTATTATGTAACTGCTGTCAGTCGGAATGCAGGCGGGAGTTGTCTTCAAGTCTTTTAGTATGTGTGCATCATGCCAACTACAGCATTACATGCTCCCAAGGGAGAAGGTGTGCATGAAGAATGGTTAGGCTTAATGGTCCCACAAAAGCACCCTTAATGCTTTACAGTTTACTATATCCATAAGCACTTAGTTCCAGGTGGATTGCCTGCCAGGACCGCAGAGGTGAGTAGTCAAAACTGAAACGGAGCTGCTTTAAAGTCTCCAGCAAGTTTCTGACACAACATAAAAGGGATATGATACGGCCCTGTACTCATCTTACATGAACAAAAGGAAGCCCTTGTCATGAGAGAAAAGATGTAAGGCAGATTTTTCAAAAGGCTTTAAGTGCTATAAATTACAGAAAGACCACAGACAGCTCTTCACAAGATTTTCAGCATAAAACAGAAACTGTTTTATACCTTTACCATCTGCTTGCAATCATCAATAGTGCAGGACCAAAACTTTCTATGGCAACAAAAAATAATCTGCACACATTTTTCCCTCCATGCTGCAACTATTCGGGAAGCATTCTACAGCATAATACCAGCCGCCTAATACCAACCGTATGTGCCAAGGTTTAAAATGAAATCATAGCAGAGATCATTTATACATCCTAAAATAATAAATGGCTCTGAAATGTGAGGGTGTAGTTTTACTGCATAGCCCATTGCCAATTTTACCATGTTTCAAACAGATGCCTCCATAAAATATCAACCAAAGTAGGCAGGAATTGGAGACAAGATTACGAATATGAAATATGAAAAATAATCAGAAGAACAAATGAACCTTTCATGGCAATTTCAGCCTGTACAATCCTTTGTGCAGAAAAAAACAGCCCCACTTAAAAAATTGCAAACATAATAAAATGTGTCTATCAAATATAACTTTACTTAAAAATGAAGAATTTGTTTTTA
Source organism: Polypterus bichir lapradei (assembly GCA_026402145.1). Classification (NCBI taxonomy): domain Eukaryota; kingdom Metazoa; phylum Chordata; class Cladistia; order Polypteriformes; family Polypteridae; genus Polypterus; species Polypterus bichir. The sequence continues at coordinate 135,645,464 of JANRMT010062791.1, forward strand.
AACTTAATTAAATGTGCAAATGTGCTCTTTCATGGTATTGTTTTATAGAAATAGGGAGCGTTCTTGATTTGGTGGCTGTGTGGGGGAGCATTTTGAAAATGAGCCAGGGGATAGTATAAACACATTCCTTGGAATCAAGTGTTTTTGTTCAGAAGTGCAACTAAAGGCATCACACTGCAGCCGAGAAAAACAATCAAACCACAGCAAAATGAAAAGCGCCAAGAGAGCATGTGAACATGACTAAAGGTTAAGTGCCTCTGTAGTCGATGCTTTCGATTTATCAGATTATCAGTCCCACAGGAACAAACCAGAAGGTATACCCCCTACTGCCTCATTATCAGAGATTTAGTTAGTGATGTCAACTTATAACATTAACATAAAGAACCATGTTACCAATGGTGTGCTCACAACAAAACAACCTTTTAAAGGGTTCAAAGCATAAATGAACACTAAAAATCTGTATGCTACAATTTCAAAAGTAGTTAAGGTAAAGGTTGGGTATGGGTTAGTCCATAAAGTTATCAAGCATCCAAGCACTTCCATCCATCTATCCATCCATTAACCAACCCGCTATATCCTAACTAGATGGTCACCAGATTCTGCTGGTGCCAATCCCAGCTAACATAGGGCGCAAGTCAGGAAACAAACCCCAGGCAGAGTGTCCAAGCATTTCCACAATCCAAATAATTTAATTACAGGATTTCAGGGTCTTAGAGCTTTTACCAACACCCTATGGATGGCAGTATCCAACCATGGATATGTCATCAGTTCATCACAAAATGAACTCACCCATCCTCTAAAACTCACTCAGATGATTCCTAACCAAGTCTTTGTAACGCAGGAGCAACTGGGTGAAGATGGAGTGCACTGAGCAAAACCAAACAGACTTGGGTAGTACTTGCTGAGCTGGGAATCAACCTAGGTCTATGGAACTTGTGACGGATGGCCAGGGCCATTACCTGGCCGGAATGCCAGCCGGGTTGAAGGACAGAGGGCAAGACCATATTGGAGTCACTAACTTCCCCCAAGACACTAGAGGGCAGCCCCCCTGGGTTGCTACAGCACCACGGATCCCCGCAGGGCATGTCAGGAGTTATAGTTTGCAGTTGCCCTGTTGGGGTCCGTGCCAGGGGGTGCTGCAGCTGTAAGACGATCAAGAAACACCTGGAGCACTATAAAAGGAGCTGCCTCACCGCAAGTAAGAAAGCCAGAGTCGGGAAGTGGAGGACAAAGTTTTGCAGGAGGAAGAGTGGATGCAACAGAGAGAAAGAAAGAAAAGTACTGTGTTATATATATTTGGTGCTTTCTGTATTGTGCTGTGAAGTGGGGAGCAACAGACAACGCTTCCTCACTTAAATAAAGGTGTGTTATCTGGCAAGCCTTGTTTCCCAGCCAGTCTGTGTCGGGGTTTAGGGAGTGGTATGCCTTCTGGTGGTCCACAAGCTATAAGGCAGCAACAACAACCGGTGTGCCAGCATGGTGACCCAAACTTACAGTACAATAACACTGCTGTCCTTTATACTACTCGGTGTTTATAATAATTGTTATCATTTAGTAAACTGCACATAATGAGTATCCTTAGCCAACTAGCAAGTTTACTAGGTAGCCAGAACTTTGAGGGTTTAAGTCCAACACGTTGCCCCAAATGTCTAAACCCCACTGCCTCTTATTAGCCCACAGTTGGGAAATCTGTTGTAATGGCCCAGGAATAGGACTTAAAACCCCAAGACTGCCACTTCATTTTTAGCCTGTATCTTACTATGGGGCCCTGAGCAAGTGACCTAATCTGCATGTATGTGAAAGAAAACTCTAAATAGTTGTAACTCATCCTGAACTTGTAAGTCACCTTCAATAAAACCAGCAGTCAGATATTGAAAAAAGTATTGTATGAGGTGATAAGAACTGAAAACAATCACCCAACAGATAAGCTGTATTTGAGGCTACTTGGAACTTCATGATTTTGTAGAAAATATATAATATGCAGTCCCAAACTGAATACAACATTTGTATCAGTGTCAGAAGTGTAAATACAAACTTCAAACATCTGTAGACCTGGATTTGCTGTTACCTTTGAGAAAGATATTGCAACATTAAGTTTGGCTGTGATGCCTGTAATTAAGGCTTTGAAATCCTCCTCTGAATTCCATTAAGATTGAATGAGACAAAATGTTAAGTTAAAAGGTAAAAATACCAAAAGAAATGTATTTCATTCAGTTAGTCTATCAATCCAATCATACCCTTTTCGGTGATAAAGTCAGACTGTTATCAACTGACTATATGCTATCAACTTTTTTGCACTTCACAAAAAAAAAAAGTTTCAATACACAATATATTTCATGTAAAAAATCAGAATGTTAAAAGCTGCAGCAATTTACAAAACTACATCTATTTTGTTGTTCTGGGTGGAACTAATGAGCTCAAATCACATGAATGCTTTCAAGTCATCACTGCAAGTTGCCAAGTCATTTCTACAATATCTCAGACATGATGTGAATACAGCATATGGCCCACAACTAGCCCAAACAAGAAAGAGTACTGAGAAGATAAAAGATCCATGGCTGAAAACCGCCTCATACTGTAGAGTTGCATTTCTGAACCCCACCTTTAGCCTTTGTGGATACATTTCTAACCACAGATGTACTTACTTATCAAAGTTGACTTGCATCAAACCAGTTTTCTCTTGACTACGTGTCATCAGAGGCATTTCCAGTCTCTTCAGGTTGTTTTTATCTAAGGTCTGATTCCACTCGGTGAAGATCTTGCGAACCATATCATCAAGGATCTGCACCAGCTGTTGATAGGATGCTCGTACTTCCTCACCCGTTCCAATATTTGGAATGAAGTGTGCTTTAGCAAGAACCTGGAAAATAACATAAACATATCATATCTTGAACAATTTCTGTCAGTTAAAAAGAGTCCTGACACAAAATTAAGAATGAAGAACGTGCATTTTTAACAGGAGGCTTAAGATGCATGTTTTCATTGGAAGATTATAGTGCTTTGCATTTCTCTGTGGCATTTAAGAACTTTAGTTAGAGATGGATTTTGGCCCACACAAAGTGACATCATCAAACCAAACAGGAGAAGTGTGAACTCAGCATAAAGAATCCAGTTGTATTATGGCACGCAAGAGATGAGGTATGAAATCACTGCAGAGGAAATCTTGGAAGCATCATTCTTGCTTGGTTAAAGATTAACCTCCACAGGACAAACAGACATGATTAATTAAACCATATTACTCACAGTCATTAATCCCTACATGCATCCGTGTGTGGTCAAAAACTAGAAAATATGACTTGACTGATAATCTCTCTTTTTTACTTAGGGTACTTGGCATGTTTATATTTTTCATAAAAAGTGCAAAAAATATAATATTTCTAAACAGAACCTTGTGTTTTTAGATGTCTTCTTCTTTTGGCTGTTCCCATTAGGGGTTGCCATAGCGGATCATCATTGTGTTTTTAGATGTGTTCTACATACAGTATTTCTGTGTCGATGCTAATCCATTGAGAGGGTCAGAGTGGTCATACAAATTATGTGGTAGAGTGTGTGGCATACAGTTTAATGAGACCAAACAAAGTTCATATTTAAGTATAAATGCAGAATAAATGTATTATACTACATGCAGTATGTGGCTAACTTACAATATATTCTTTACTGAACTGTTTCCATTTCTACTGTTATGTAACAGTCAGTGCAAGAAAACAATCTGAATTCATGTCATATGTGACTGATGCATTATGTGCCACCAGAGGAACTTGTATGTACCACAACATAAAATGTAACTGCATCTGAAAACTTTATTGTGTTACTTGGTAAACCATGAAAAGCTTTGTGGTAAAGGACATCACAATTAGAACAAACGTAAACCTACATTAAGGTGATCAGTGCAAATCGAGGAGTAATTTAGGTCAGTGGTTTCTTCTGGTACCTATCACTGCTGCAATGGATTGACAATAAAAATGTATTGTTTCAGGAGTGTCACTTGGGATTAAAGAATTCCAAGTTAGTGTCAAGATTTTCTTTTTTTGAACTTCATATTGCTAACTGCAATTTTGATGATGTGTTTTGGGTTAAATGAACTTTACGGTTTTCTCCTGCTGGCCATTCGACCCTAGCTTGTTTTGAAATGTCGATATTGCCCAATCTTTCTGTACTTCACTTTCTGGCTGCTTCTATCTGTAGCACCTTCTGGTATTTTTATTTATTACTCTACATTATAAAACAGCCTGCTTACTTTACAGTCAACTGATGCAGAGTCACACACATTTTTTTAGATTTGTAACTTCACGATTCTTAAAATAATTTTATTTCCCAATAATGTCCTTCAGGCTGAATCACCTTCACTGTCAATGAACACCATGACAAAAGACAGTTTATTCAAAGTCAATATGGTCTCATACTCTATCTCTGCTAGCCATCAATAGACACAAAGGCTCTGTCGGGATTTCCATATGTGACCCTGAGCATGCTGGAACATTGAATGCTTTATTCATTCTGCAAGTACACCTGCATAGGAGCAACTGCTTTCAATAGGCTTGAGGCTGCTCACTCACCTAAGTGCTTCCATCTTTTTGACCAATGCCAGTAATGGAATGCACTGTTTTATTTTCTAGTGTAATGTCTTTAATCTCCAGATAAAAAAAAAACTGATAGCCCTTGAGCGTGTTATTTGTTACAAATGTCTCTACATAAAATGAAGATTGATTGATTCTGTTTAAGACTGACTTTATATAATTAGAAAGTGCTGACTTTATATAATTAGAAAGTGAAACAAAATTTTCTGCCATATGGAAACATTTCTTAAAGTCCTACTTTGTTACAGTAATTTCTGCTTTTCATTAACACTTTCTGGAACAGCAAGATGAAAATCTTTAATGTTTTCTAAGGTTACAGTTCATTTCAAACCTCAACCCCCCCAACACATCCTCCCTTGTGTTTAGAACTCTTCTGGCAGTTTTAATGCTGTTTGTGTTAATAATGGCTTCATGACACTTGCCCTCGCCTTCCTATTAATATAAATAATTGTGCACTTTAAAAGATCAATCACAATTTCTAAAAGTTTGTTTTTATTTGTCCTTATTGGCCACATTCCTTTGCTTTGCAATGCTTGAACATATTTCATACACGGCAGGTTGTAGAAATGCATAGAACTCAATTTGTGACCTCACCCAATGAGACCCAATTTACCACATCCTACATTCCTCTTCCCTGTGGATACAATCAGGCATTTTGGAAAGGAGAAAGCAAAATAAACATTCCACGTCAAAATGAGATATATTGGAAAGTAATATAATGAAGCAGGTAAGCCCAAGACTTCAGTGAGCTATAAGCAATGGTGAAGCATTATTTTTTTCACATGTACATGATTTGGTCCAGATTATTTTACGCTTTCATTTTGAATGCTAACATGAAAAGGCAGCAAAAGACAACCAAATTATATAAAAATAGGTATGGCCTTAATGGTCTCCTGGAAAGTAAAATAGAACACGGGTGCTCGTCTTTAATTTTCACATTCTCTCTATTCTCAAAGGCACGTGCTGTTTAACATTCTTAATAGTTTCCCTAACTGACATTTGACACCTCTGAATCGAACGGCTAACTTACTGAATTAATATTACGGATCTGCTTACCATAAGGTTTCAGTAATCACCTAGAACTATCCGTTAAAGGACTCATTCATTTCTGAAAAAGAAACTTCTCAATATAGTCTTCTCAGAACAAATCAATAAAAGTTGATTTCACTCAGTTAAATTGGCAATCATGCGTTTAAGAAGATAAATGAAAATTAAGGTGTGGACCACCAGGGGGCATACCAGCTGCCCCGACCCCGACACAAACAGACGTGGGACACAAGTGCAAGCACACGCTTTTATTTTTCATTTTTCTTTCTTTCACTCGTGGGAAACGTCTTCCCCCATTTCCCATTCGAATAGCACACTCACAAGCACAGAGCACACTTCTCTTCTTTCTCTTTTCTTCTCTCTTTTCCTCCACTCCTGGCAAGCATTGTCTTCTCTCACCTAACTCTATCTCTCGGAGTTGTGGCTGCTGGCTCCTTTTATAAGGCACCCAGAGGTGCTCTAGGTGCTCATTGATCTAGTTCAATTAAGGGCTTGGCAGCAGCTGCAGCAACCCCTGGCAGCCCCCACGGAACCCAACAGGGCTGTATCAAACTCCAGCTCCCATGGAGCCCTGTGGGAGACCGAGGCACCGCTGCAACCCAGGGGGGCTTCCACCTAGCGCTCCGGGGGAGGTAATGCTCTGGATATGCTCTCTCCCTCAGTCCTTATAGCATATTGGCAAGGCCAGGCGAGGGCCCCGGCTGTACACCATAAAGGGTAAGTTTATTCAGGCATATCCAAGATAAAATGCACAAAGCATTTATTCACCCAAATGATCACTAAAGTCTGTTAAAAACAGCCATGTCATGGAGGTGGAGCAGAAGCCTTAGCAACTTGGAGATCTTGGGAAAACATCACTGAATGGCAACCATGAAAGCTGGATGGACTGAAAGGTCTCTCATCATTTATCAAATTCTTGTATTCTTTTAACAATCTCAGGACATGTTTCAGGAGAACAGTTTTTGAAGACATAATTCTGTGTGTAACAAAAAAAAACCTACCTCCATGGGCCTCTCAATACAGCGACGCAATGCTCTGCCCCAGTGTGCCTGGCCTGCGAAGTGGGGCATATGTGGTGGCAAGGTGCATATCTTCTTGCTTAACTCTTTGTTAACCAGATTGAGGGCATCATTATACATAGCATAAACATCCACAGTCTTTTTGTCGATGGCACGCTTGATAGCCTGCAGTACAAATAAAAAGTACCCAAAAACATGAAACAATGAAGAAACCTAAGAAAATGTCCAGTTTTAAATATATAGCAAAAATAAACAGATACTTTCCTTAAATAAAAAAAAAATCCTATGTTCTCATGCAACATTAAGAGCATTAATAAAAAAAACACTACTCTCTGTGTTCTTTGTAATTTAGGTTGTATTTCAAGTATATAGCATACTTCCATTTAAATGTTCAGGGCACTGTATACATGTACAATGTTAGTAAAAATGTAATAAAAACATGAAAATACATACTAAGAAATCTAAGTATAAACAATATATGGCATGGGTTATTAAGATTGACTACCATAGTCTCGGTTTACCCTCCAAATTCCCTCGCAACACTTCTCAACATCAGTTTTTACTTTAAAATTATGTACTGATGCAAACTGATAAGATCTGTCTATAATGAAGATGAACATTAAATTTTGGGAAGGACAGGCTCACAAGTCATTATTTTTTTCAAAACTCAAATATACTGTAAAATAAAAAAGTATATAGAAACCACCTGAAAGAATACCACCACAGAAGACAGTAAAATGAAACCCCAAGAACTGAAAAACACCATCATTTGATCAATAGTACATAAAAGAATAAAATATTTTCCTTGTGCAAGAACTGCTAACATAAAGGCAGAAAACATCAATCTATAAGTAAATAATCTTAAACAGTTTTCCTAAGGGATTGTTGTGTCTCATTCTTAACACAAAGCCCAGCAGATGTGCAGCTGGAATTATTTAACGCATACCACCATTGGCAAACATGGCATGGTATTGTCACATCGCTATCAAGCATCTTCCATTCGTTCATTTACTAAACCTTTAGGAACATTCATTTTGTGGACAATCTAGGATAGATGAGCTTGTTGGGAGAAATAGCCTGCTCTCATCACAGTTTTTCCAATGTTCTATTCCACATTTAGTGTTGTGGCATTTGCAAGCTATTCTGGCAACACTTAGGACAAGCGAGGGAACCATAATACATAAGGCTGCACCAATTTAGTACCAATTTAGAATCACCAATTAACCTAAAATGCACATCTTTAAATTCAACTTAAAATGCATGAAGGTGGTGTCATGACCCATATATTAACAAATTTTACACAATGGCTAAGAAACACATTTCTTCCTGCAATTTGTCATTATAAATGTTAAATGTAAACTTAGAGACAAAATACACTCATGTATTGAAATATAGGAGAAACAATTTCTGGCATGAAAAATGCCCGTATATGGAAACAAAATCCTTATCCATCCAACCATGCTTAAAATTTTTATGTGAATCAACCTGTAATAAGCTTTCAGAGATTTCTTGAATTTAGGTACTGCATGACATTCATTATTATAGACAGAAGAACCAACCTCTCTTGAAGATAGGTGCTGGAAGACATCTAGTAGCTCTACTCCATGCTCAACTGAACACACCGTCTCAAATGCCATGTTAATAAGGTTCTGCATCATGACCTCCAGGTCCTTGATACCAGAGCGAAACCTGTACAAGATAGATGTTATTTGAGTCTGGAATATGACACACATTGCATCAGTTATTAAATGGGTCAGGTAATTGAGAAGTCTGTAAACACAACCTGGGACAACATTTTTCAAACATTTTGCACCCTGAAACATTTTTGGTGATTACAGTAGACGGCTTCAGTCTGAATAAAAATATAATTTCTGATTAACTGAATCATGTAGGAATTTGGAGAAACATTAAATTTAGTGTATTTAACAGCTTAATGATGCTGACGCATTGCATTATTTCAATTGAGATAAAAATGTTTTGCTGTTGATTTTCGTTTGTACTCAGCATCTCATGCTTTTCATTTCAGTGTCCAATAACAGTCAGCCATCACAGATGAATTCCACTTGCTCAATACTGTCTTTCTATCATTGCAATTTCCTGGTGAAACCTTACACCATGTTTGTCACAGATTAGCAGTGAAGTCCAAGTGTGAATGCAGAAAATGAATCTTTAGTGATATATTGCACTTAATTGTTTTGTGTGCTTGAAGCATGTTGTCAACCAACTGGATGTAGCTTGGCATTTTGTAGTTACCAAGAAAATTCTCAAAAACAATCTTGAATGCCTTCAAAGTGATTTTTTCCAGTACTACTTGTCATTGATGATGTGTCTGATATGTGGACCAACAAATATACCTTTTTAAATCTTGGTATCAGTTATTCATGGAAAAAATCTGTCGCAAATATCAAAATACTACAACTTTTCTTGTTAATTGCTTTCACAACATTTTTCATCAGTTCAAGTTTTAAATGTAGTGGAGATAAATTTATATTTGTGGGGTCGACAAGTGGTTTTTGTGCCACACTTTTATGCCCTGGAACCAAATGCTTACAGAGCGGCCAGTTCTTTTTAATGTAACGAGACTCTTTAGCATGGCTGTCCATTCACAAATGACTTGACAGTACTTGGTATATCGGAGCTGCTCTCCTAGCAGCAGTGCCACTACTTTTAGATCACCACAGATGTTCCAGTTATAGTTGTATAAGTACGTTTATAATGTGAGGGGAAATGAAAAAACTAGGTGACTGCAATAAAACAGTACATGACAGGAAAATCTGTAGGTTATTTTTGTGATCTAGCCAAAATCCATAAGGTACACTCAAAAGTATTTAGGAAATTAGAGCATAACAGTACAAGTAAACATTTTACAAGCAGGGAACACACAAGATTAAATCCATAAATGTATATAAACCTAACAGACTGATATGTAAAAGGTACTCTGTCTACTTTCTAAAAATTGAGAAAGACAGTATATTGATTTTTTTTAACTATTGCATGTTTTTACTGCATCTTCAAAAAACTGCAACATATTAATAAACCAGATCTCTCTGTTCTAAACCAGCACTGAGTGACTATTAGCATACCTGCAGTGAAGTGCTGCTCTTCCATGGTCCAAAACAACTAAATCAAGATAGATAGATAGACAGATAGACAGATATATAGATAATTGATCCAGAGGGAAATTTAAATAAATGACTATCAACTTTCAATTATTTTAAGAATGAGCATTTTTGTATATCCTATGATGCACTGATGCCCCATTTAGGGCAAATCTCTGCTATATTACCAAGGTTTGCACTCTAGCTGCTTATGATTATTAATTGAGTGTGGTAGCCTTAAAAATGGGTAGATCAATGCTTCAGTTAGTCATTCAATGAATAATGTTCACAACAATCTACCACTTAAAAAAGGCTGTCATTAAAAAAAACAGATGAAAGCAACCCATATTGTATGGCTGTCACTTTGCCTGTCATTTTGATAGCACACATAATACTAGCAGTTCTTGATTTCATTGAACTGGTTTTTACATCTTTATTGCTTGCTGTAGGTTTGTGAATACACAAACTGACCTTATTGTCCTCTATAAATTAGATTGCTACATTGATGTAATGGTCGTCTCACAAGAGATGTTTTATCTGCTGATTTTGACTTGTGTAGAATATATTAATAACAGCAACTTTTGAAAGGCAAGGTTACTCTTGCCTTTATTCTAATAGCCCTATTATGATATAACAGTATGAGCCAGAAGATGAAGGACCTGAATCCTTTCAGCATAGAAAAGCAAAACTAAAAGAAGGCACAGCAGCATAATAATGCAGATAATACCTTTGCACTCATTTTTTTTTTGACCAAGTGATGTGTAACTTGCATAATGTTGGTTCTGTTCAGGTGACTCCAGTGACCTCCAACAGTCCAAGGATATGCTCTTAATTTTCACTGCGTCTAAACTGATCTAAGGCAGGCAATAAAACAAGACTAATAATGTTCAATTCGTAAAGCATTTTTCTATAGTGAACACTGCCCCCAAATTACTATAATACATAGCATGACTGCCTCAGACTCACTTAATACACTTTCCTTTAGAAAGTCTATACTAACAAAAGGTGCAAAGCATAATCCAGCCCTGGAAAGTGTTCAGTCCACCTTAGGACTATAATGATATATAAATATTTTATACAACTGGAGTGTAAACAGGCATAGTAAATGTGCACGTTGTCATTGTAAGGCAAACTAAAGGGTTGACCTGTAGCCTGCCTTGTAATAAACTTGTCTTCTATTTAAGGCTTGCAGCAGCTGCTAAATAAGTTGTCATGATAAGAAGGAGTGTTTTAAAATATACAACTTCATTTTAATTAATAGAAGCACAAATCAGCTAACCTGATGTACTCCTTAAATGATATAGTAGTTTATTTAGTGAGAAGACTGAGCATAACTGGAAACTAGGTGAAGATTGCTTAAGCAAATGTTGTAAAATGCTTATCAGGCAACATTTTGAAAGCACTGTGACCAACTAGACAGGCTTGCCCTGATTTTATCTCCTTCACACATGGGACTATGCAGGATAACAATCCCAGGAAGCTCTGACCCCAGGTTAGGAGATAAAAAGAAAAAATAGCTTTGAGCATGGGAAAGGCTTTATATAAATTAAATGAATTATTACCATTATTATTATTAAGGTCCCCAACCACTGACTGCAGTTCTGAGTTTGTTGCATTTGTTTCTTTAATTATTATTTAATTTAATGTATTTCAATCACAATAAACCACTCAAGACAAAATTGCACTTATCATATTAAACCTACTGGTGCGCACCTGGAGAAAACCTTCTGGGCTCAGAGGAGGTAAGCAGTACCACCCAGGGATGAGAGGTGACGCCGACTCTAACGGTTTCATCTCCTTTCTCTGCAGAAGTGAACCATTGCCCAAGGGGGACACCTACTCACTGCCACAAAGCCCCAAGATAGCTCTACAATTTCTGATTTGACTATATAAAAAGGAGCTTTTCCCGGAAGGTGGCATCACATTCTGACCTGATGAGCAAGACAGGCACAGCTCCAACACCCTTAGATTTCTGTTGATCATTTGGGCCCTAAAAGTCATAATTTTTGTATAACTAAATGGTGTGATCTAGTAGGTACCCCAACTATTTCCCTTGAGTCTACTTCCCAGCCATGATACACACTATTGATCAGAAAGTGAATTCACAAAGGATAGAAGATACTGATTTCTCCATTTTTACTGATCGAGAAAGCTGCACTAAGCTTAGTCTCCGTGAGCCGTGTTCTAAGCACATGGCCACCACTTCCTTTATCTGTGAAGAAGGAGGTGCACAACAGCAACTTGTTGTAAGAGAGCTAAATAATTTTCTCCTTGTTGTAAATGGAGAAGAGGACCTCATTTGAAAAAGAATCCATTTTCATGCACTTTTCAAAATGCTAACCTAAGAAAATCGACTTCTGCTCAATGATTGATAAAAACTTTTATTCATTGATGTCCAAGTCTTTAATGATCGCTTCACTCATATCACCAGCAGTGCGTCCCAAATGAGCATACTTTGGCACGCTGCATGTGTCACCTGGTAAATTTTGTGGTTTTGTTCACACATATATCAATCTGCTAATTTCCTGGGAGGTATATTAGGTCTCAATCTGGAAAACTGCTTTGATACCTTTAATGGCATCTACCCTTATTCATAATGTGAACTTAATCCCAAAATTTACTTTTAAATTCATAAAGCAGATGGCTTTGTTAAATGGATTTTCAAAACACAAAATTGCTGGTTGTGAATCTCCATGCAAGTAATGTTAAAATATTTAAAATGCCAGTGCTGCAAAAATAAAAAAAAAAACATCAGTAGATTTAATACACCTGTATATGTGGTAAGAATCTTGAACAGAGTTTATTATACGACAGGCATGATATAAAACAGTGCTTATTTGGTACTTTCCTGAAACTATAAGTATTGCCTAGAAGTAAAGTAGAAAGTAGAGCCCTGGAGACCATTAAATCTCCTATTAGACATTGTGTAGGAAGTACTGCCATGGTTGATTATTGTAAACAGAACTAGAATGTACTTTCATTATAACACTTCTACTTAAGTCTCTACACAAGCTTCCAGTTAGCTTAGCGCCAGTTTTAAAATCCCCCTTTCAAACATATAAAACTGTAAATGGGTAAATACGATGTGTATTACAGGCAGAGCCACTGCATGCAGGCCCTCTAAACATTGCAGTGCTCTTTAAGCTAGTGCAAAGAATACCCATCAGCTTCTGTGTTAACATCCAGACTGATGGCTAATTATTTTAGGACAGAAAATTTAGTTTTTCATACCATATTTACTGACGTATGCAACAGTGTTTGAAAAACAATGCAATGAGTAGTAACTGACACATCATTACACAGCAAAATAATTACACCATAGATACATATGCTAACATAAAGGGGATGATATTGCACAACATGTCCTAAGAATGGGAAGGCAACCCTAACCCACTGACTATTCCAAAGGACAGTGGGGCCCCAACCTGAGGTTTATTTTCTGTAAGAACACTGCTAAGCAGAGTTTTATTTTTCCTTCTCCTCTTCTATAAGTTACTGTTAACCAGAACTTTTTTGTTTTCTTTTCCCTCTAATTTTTGTTTTTTTAATCTAGAGCTCAAGGAACATTCATAGCAGGGATAGTAACAAAAGTAGTTTACTCTCCCTTGCAACCCTCATCAAAATTAAAACGGTGTAATAATAAATGAATGAAATATTTAAAACAAATTGTATAGAATTTTCACTTAATTCATTTCTTACTATTTCATATTCCAAGACATGTCTGTAAACACTGAATGATGATATTTTATTTGGTAATTATTTTTAAATGTAAATGTGTAAAAGCACTCTGAGCTATTCTAATTTATAAAAATAAATCTAAGTGTAGCACAGTGGTTAAGGCTTTAGACTTCAAACCTAAGGCTGTCGGTTCAAATCCCACTACTGACACAGTATGATCCTGAGCAAGTCACTCCACATGCCTGTGCTCCAACTGGAAAGCAAAAGCAATGTAACCAATCATATGTCAAATGTTGTAAGTTGCCTTGGATAAAGGCACCAGCCAAATACATAAATGTAAATGGTATCAGAAAAACTATGATGGCTTAATGATCTCATCAAGGTAAAGGTTTAACAATAGTCAACCCATGTAGCATGATCTAGTTTTTAAGGCATCATATGACTCATGTGTGGAATGATGTGTGCTATGCTGTACTGTGATGCACTGACAGGCATTGCTACTTTAGATACGTGCAGTGCTACACGTATCTGCATTTTGAACTTTTAGTTTCTACGCTTTTGAAAACTCTACTGAACAAAGATTCCAAACCAGATGACAACAAAACTGAAACAAAAGTACCAATAGGGAGGTAAGGGTCACTCAGAAACATAATGAGAAAAACAACTTGTTCAGCTTATAGATGACTGGTTTGTGGGTGTTGACTGTGGAACCATGAGAAAGTTACTTACCTTAGCAAAAGAGAAGAATATATGCAAGTAACAGGTCTGAAATTACAAAACCTCTAGTTCTAGGCATTATATCAAAATATAACAACCTCAAACACAGTATCCAATTGAAGATGGGTAGCCAGTTGTCATCCAGGGTAGCAGGAACCAAGCTTGCAAGGGGTTGACATAACATCACAAAGACCATTCATGCACATGCGTGCGCGCACACATACACACAGGGCTAATTTGGAATCACTGATTAATCAAGAAAGTATGTCTTTGGGATGAAACCTGGACTAACCATAGAAAAACCTCGGCAGACTTCATATACGCATGCAGTGATCAGGTGAAGGAATCAAACTCACAATACTGACTCTATGAGGCAGCAGCAGCTCTAACCACTCCACCACTGTGTTGCTTTACATATTCATAAAGTGTGCTTGTTCGTTTTAATGATAAAGCAGGGTATTGTCATGTTTCTGCTTGGGCCTCTACCCTGGTTGGGGCTCAGACTTGTCTTGTTTCATGTCTTTGTTCATTTTTGTGCCATTTATTTATGTTAATGTTGTGTTTGTTGAGTATGTGCATTATTCCTTATATTTGATCTTATGTATATGCTGCCTCAGCTGTGTTCAGTGTGTTTTGTGGGTGAGAGGTGGAGCCACCTGTCAATCACCACCAGGGACTGCCCCATCCCCACATTCTATAAATTCAGAGGTTCTTACACAGTTCCTTGCAGTTGATTTCTTTTTGAATCCACTATGGAGTTTTGGTTAGTTTCTGAGATTTTGTTGTGTTTAATGCCTTTTGTGAATTTATTTTTTATTTTTTTGGTTTTTTTGACCTGCTGGTGTTTTTTTACCTTTGACTTGGGATTGTGATTTGGGATTTTGTTTGATTGGATTGCCTCATGTTTTAGCCAGCTCATGTGCTCTTTAGAACTTTATAGTATTTTGAAGCTTCTTTTTATTTATATAAAGTTTTGGTGTTTGCCCTTTCAGCTAGCTAGGGTCTGGTGGTATATCGCCCATTTTTTGGAAGAGTCTTCTGAGATTTGTATGTTTTGAAATTCCTAGTTCGCTAAAGTGGCCACATTTACGGGATGACGTGCCCTGCTGTGCTTCTTACATAACTGTTGGTGCCAAAGTAAGACTTCAGTAAAGGTTCCTACTTTTTAATCTAATGTATGTACAAAAAGGTGTTATATAAAATGCATAACATTACACAGTCTCTTACAATGAGCAGAGTACAAAATGTAATCAACCTAATCAACCTCCTTGACTCAGGCGCCGACGCGAGTGGCAGCCTTTCCAGCAGCTCTGTGTATGACTTTATCTTTAAATTTTTTATCTTTATCTTTCTACCTTTTTCTCTATTTTTCTTTATTTCACTGTTAACTCCTACACTTTTTTTATGTGGACACTTTTTACTACTTGGAGATGGATTTTTACACACCGAGACTCTATTCAAGTAGTCAACTTCAAGTGCTGAGAAAAAATGTGCACGCTGGTGTGGTTCCCTACTTACTTGACGAGATAAGAAGGCAGTATCGGGGCAGCAGAGCCGGTGCTAAGATAAAAGTCAAGTGTCTAGCAAGAAAGTGATGCTACAAACCTTCGGTGCCTTCTGTGATCCTGGAAAATGTGAACTCACTACCAAATAAGATCGACGAACTGGCTGCACTGGTGAAAAATGTCAGGATCTACAAAGAATGCAGTTTGCTGTGTTTTAGTGAAATGTGGCTAACAACTAACATCCCAGAAGCTAACGTGGAGCTACCCGGGTTTAGCACAGTTAGAGCGGACAGAGACGCAAGTACCTGCGGGAAGCAGAAAGGAGGGGGTGTCGCTCACTATGTCAATACAAGATGGTGCAACTCTGGACATGTAAACATTAAAATCTCCAGTTGCTGCAGGGACATCGAACTGTTGGCCGTAAGTTTGCATCTCTATTACTTGCCCAGAGAGTTTGGACACGTGATTGTTGTTATCGTTGACATCCCCCCTCGAGCGAGCAGAGATAGCGAGTGACGTCATCCATTCCGCGGTTGCTAAGTTACAAACACAGCACCCTGAGGCGCTTGTGCTAATTGCTGGAGACTTTAACTATGTAACGCTGGACAAAACATTACCTGCCTTCTCCCAGTATGTGGATTGTAACACCCGGGGAAATAGGACTATCGGACTACTGTATGCAAATGTTAAAGACGCATACAGCGCCACCTCGCTCCCTGCGCTTGGGAAAGCAGATCATAACCTGGTTCACCATCATCCTCACTACAAACCAAGAGTGAGGGCGCTACCTACAACCACACGCTCATTCAGGAAGTGGTCCCCTGAGGCAAAGCAGGCTCTGAGACGAAGGTGCAGTACAGGAGAAAGCTGGAGCAGAAGTTGCTGAATAACTGCATGAAGGAAGTGTGGGATGGGAAGATCACCACTGGCTGCAGCTCGACGTGGGGTGCTACCATCGAGAGAGACGTGGAGAGAGCAAACCAAATGAACAA
The DNA here is from genome assembly GCA_026402145.1 of Polypterus bichir lapradei. NCBI lineage: Eukaryota > Metazoa > Chordata > Cladistia > Polypteriformes > Polypteridae > Polypterus > Polypterus bichir. The sequence continues at coordinate 135,662,097 of JANRMT010062791.1, forward strand.
CTTCTTTAACAGGTTTGACCACCCTAACCCACTTTCACCTTGGAGTACTGCATCCTCCAACCATCCTTCTGCAGATACCAACATAGGAGAGACATCCCCACCCACAATTACAGCAGCGCAGGTGAGCAGAGAGCTGAGGAGACTTCGTGCCAGCAAAGCAGTGGGTCCAGATGGAGTATCATCACGACTGCTGAAGGCCTGTGTGCTGGAACTGGGAAGTCCTCTACAGCGCATCTTCAACCTGAGCCTGGAACAGGGGAGAGTCCCGAGGCTTTAGAAAACACCTTGTATCACCCCAGTCCCAAAGGTATCACGTCCTAGTGAGCTGAATGACTTCCGGCCTGTCACTCTGACGTCACATGTGATGAAGACCATTCAGTGGCTGCTGCTTCACCACCTGAGGCCACAGGTCCACCGCACCCTCGACCCTCTGCAGTTCTCATACCAGGAAAAGGTGGGAGCGGAGGATGCCATCATCTATATGCTACACCGATCCCTCTCCCACTTGGACAGAGGCAGTGATGCTGTAAGAATTATGTTTTTGGACTTCTCTAGCGCCTTCAACACAATCCAACCTCTGCTACTTAGGGACAAGCTGACTGAGATGGGAGTAGACTCACACCTGGTGGCATGGATCGTGAACTATCTTACAGACAGACCTCAATATGTGCGTCTCGGGAACTGCAGGTCTGACATTGTGGTCAGCAACACAGGAGCGCCGCAGGGTACTGTACTTTCTCCAGTCCTGTTCAGCCTGTATACATCAGACTTTCAATACGACTTGGAGTCCTGCCACGTGCAAAAGTTTGCTGACGACACTGCTATTGTGGGCTGCATCAGGAGTGGGCAGGAGGAGGAGTATAGGAAGCTAATCAAGGACTTTGTTAAATGGTGCGACTCAAACCACTTACACCTGAACACCAGCAAGACCAAGGAAGTGGTGGTGGATTTTAGGAGGCCCAGGCCCCTCATGGACCCTGTGATCATCAGAGGAGACTGTGTGCAGAGGATACAGACCTATAAATACCTGGGAGTGCAGCTGAATGATAAATTGGACTGGACTGCCAATACTGATGCTCTGTGTAACAAATGTCAGAACTGACTATACTTCCTTAGAAGGTTGGCATCCTTCAACATCTACAATAAGATGCTGCAGATGTTCTACCAGACGGTTGTGGCGAGTGCCCTCTTCTACGTGGTGGTGTGCTGGGGAGGCAGCATAAAGAAGAAGGACATTTCACGCCTGGACAAACTGGTGAGGAAGGCAGGCTCTATTGTAGGCACGGAGCTGGACAGGTTGACATCCGTGGCAGAGCGACGGGTGCTGAGCAGGCTCCTGTCAATCATGGATAATCCACTGCATCCACTGAACAGTGTCATCTCCAGGCAGAGGAGCAGCTTCAGCGACAGACTGCTGTCACTGTCCTGCTCCACTGATAGACTGAGGAGCCCCCACACTATGTGACTCTTCAATTCCACCGGGGGGGGGGGTAAATGTTAACATTATTCAAAGTTATTGTCTGTTTTTACCTGCATTTTTATTACTCTAATTTAATATTGTTTTTTTTATCAGTATGCTGCTGCTGGATTATGTGAATTTCCCCTTGGGATTAATAAAGTATCTATCTATCTATCTATCTATCTATCTATCTATCTAATTAAGTAAGACACCTCTGTATGGAATGGTCATATTTTCCAGAGGTTTCATTCTTCTGCTATATGTCTCATAAATTTTAAAAAATAAATTTAAAGCATTGAATGTAGGTTTCTGTTTTTAACCTGAACAAATATGTTTTAACTCTCTCAGGATAAAATCTCTCCGTTACTAAAATACATTGTGGTACATTTCCCTGTAGCTTTTGATCACACCTAAACTGACCCTCAACCTCTGCTGTGATAAAATGTCCCAGGTAGTTTTTCATTTTGAAATATAATTGAAAGCATTGCTGATCTGACTTTGCAATCACAATGCCGTCCCTCTTTTTCTTCCCATCTACAATGGCAGAAAGATTGAGCTCTGGTTTGAAAAACTGCCAGGCACAGTGGATTTGGGCCAAGTGTGATTTTCATTGAAATGCTTTGGGACATGGCCAGGATATCTGGGTGAAACCCCAGCTTGTTCTTTGACAGAATGCCATCAGGTCTTCAGCGATCATAAAACTTCAAAGCTACCCTTGGCATTTTTTCCATCATAATATTGTAGAGAAGCCCTCAAAGAATATTTTTGACAGTAGGGGGTAATGACTGCTTTTACTGATTGGGTAACCATGTGCTGTGAAACTTCCACAAAAAAAAATATGCTGTTATGAAATTGAACTGTGAAGAAGGTAGGGGATAATCGATCTGGCAGATTTCAAATTTACTATAGATTTTCAGACTACCACATCAATTTCCATGTAAATGAATTGTAATATTCAATATCTTTCCTTGCCCGCAAATAAACATTTGGATCCCAAGCAATAATAGGTTTGCTATTACTAAAGGCAGCCATGGTGATTCTGGAAACCCTAGGTGACTATTTTTCCAATGTTTTTGACTAAAGTAAGATCAGCCACCACAGCCAGCAAACTACCAGCCTTATAACAGTTTTTTAAAATGATGAATATAAATCATGTCACTTTGAAAAAAGTAAATGTGAGCTGAACTGCACAGTACAACAAATGCATCATGATATTTGCCTTTAAGTATGATTAAAGTATCATATTGTAATGATGTAATAGGTTTTAAATGTCACCCCTTTATCAAAGCAAATCTGGATGAATTTGTCAATATAATATACTGAATATAAAGTAAAGGGCATGCATGTGTCATCAGGAATGCTTCCATGAGGGGATCAGTATATTGACCCCAGCTGCCCTATGGTTAAGACCACTGGCAGTTACTACAAAATCCCACATTAATAAACATATAAAAAACATCCAGAACTGCAGCCCAGATTTTCTTTTCATAAAAATGAATGTATAAAAAAAGAAAAAGCCACAAAGTCTGTAACTGAAGAAAGGCACCAACCATCCAGGGCGGCCTTTAGAAATGGTAAAACTTCCTGTTAATATGACCTGCTGTGTACTGAAGCCTTTGGCAAACAGGCAGTACTACGAAAAACACAGTGAGCTGCTGAATATAAAGTAGTGTAAAGGTGGAGAATATGGATCAATGAAAATATTATCATTACAAATCAATCCATCTTATGCCACTCAGGGGGCCATTAGCCACTGTTGTTTGTCAGGGAATTACAGAGAAATAGCTATGAATTAGAGTTATAATTACTTTTTGAAAAGCTATTATCTTAATTATCAGAGTCGCTTTATTGAAAGGGTTTATACAGTATGTTATTAAAAGATCTGCTGTTGAATAAATTAGTTTTGTGTATTACCTCATTATGAATATTTCAAGCAGGTACTGGGATAATTAAAGCAGAAAGGCAGGAGCTACTTAAAAGGCAGCATCAGCACTGACACTGGAAAAACATGCAGAAGACGAGATGGTCCAAATGAGCAGTGTTTCCTTTTTCTTTAAGGAACTGGAAACAAAGGTGGCCAAATGGGGATTAGAGAGCATAATGTTATTTCTTAACTGATTTCAAGTTTAATGCTGACACCTTTCTTCGATTTATAGATCACACTTGTCATTATCTACTAAACCATGCAAACCAAGAGACTACATTAATTAGTACTACTGTAGTGACTAAATTAGTAACACGTTTTATGTAAAAAACATTATTTTACTTGGAAAAAAAAAAAAAACAAGATGCAAAAAGGGTGGCCAGCTATGAGTAATGTATAATAAAATGGTATGCTAGCCTAGCGGTCTAAAACAATTAAAGAAAAACTTTCAGTCTTTTACAGTGGAACCTCGGTTTACGAGGTTTAAGACGAGCTAAATTTTTTAATAAACTTTGACTTGATAAACGAGCGATGTCTTGCAATACGAGTAGTATGGATACACTTTGTCTGCTGAGCGATGTGTGATCACAACTGAGCTGATGGTTCTCTCTCGCACGCGCGTCTCTATCTCCTTATCTCTCTCTCTCTCTCTCTCTCTCTCTCTCTCTCCTTATCTCTCTCTCCTTATCTCTCTCTCTCGCTCGCTCGCACGCACCTCTCTCTCTCTCTCCTTATCTCTCGCGCGTGTCCGTCCGTCCGTCCGTCCGTCCGTCCGTCCCTCGCTCGCTCTCTCTGGCAATCGTCTCCTGTTCTCCGTCTGAGTCTGTGTGCCTCACTCATATAGTCAACATCCGTACGAGCGTATATTGTTTACTACAGCATTGTGACTGTATGTGTATGAGTGTGTGTGCGCGCGCACGTGTGTGCTGTGAAGTGCGAGTCCCCGTCTTGCGCCCCAAAACACGAAGCTAAGTTTCAGTACTTTAACAACACCAGCTTTATTCAGCTTGAACAGCAACAGCGCGGTTATTTATTGTAGCGGGATCTTTATAATGTTCCTTGTATCACCCATCGACAGCAGGCGCTTATAGCATGTCCGCGATCTTTTTGGATACGCTTATACGGCGAACTGCTACACCACTGGGAGACTGCGATTGCTTTGGGATGCTCTTCTGCGTGTCGTCCCGTTGGGTGGAATCCCACAAGAGTTTAGAAACTCACTCACACCAGCCATGATTCTATTTAAAGGTAAAGTGCAGGTTAATTTGTTTTATGTATTTTTGCTTCATATTTTGTATTAATCATTTTTATATGAATATTTTTGGGGTGTGGAACAAATCATCTGAGTTTCCATTATTTCTTATGGGGAAATTCACTTTGATATACTTTGGACTATGCTTTGGACTGCGAGCACGTTTCCGGAACTAATTATGCTTGCAAACCGAGGCTCCACTGTACTTATAAGAATGCCCTCTGTGAATTAAATTTTTTTGTTGGGTTAATAGGGGCCATGAGTGTAACAAACTGGACACACTGATGAGAGAAGAACTCCTTGGAAATCGACAGAGCTCAGTGCAGGGACTGTACGTAATGGTATTTATATTAGGAACAACTAGGTATACAGTTGACTGACCATGGAGAAGTCTGCTAAGAATCTGTTCCAGTACCATAGTCAGAAGGGAATGTCAAAAACCTGATGTCAAATTACATGACTACAAGTTGTGGAGTATGTCAGATTTGCCAATTTAGCTGCTAATCTCCTCATCAGATTATGTAAATTTAAATGAATGAAAATCGCTGGGTATGTCACATTTACCAATTAACTTTTCAGCATAGTTGTGCTGGCTCCTTTTTGTGAGGGAAACACCAAAGGGCAAACGGTTAACAGCTACAGCAAGCTCAATCATTGCCTTGACCATTTTTTTTCCTTTTTCCATTCTGTCGTGGTATGTACAACACAAGACATCAGGCATGACACCTGCATTCCTTACTCCTCATCACTGTCTTATATGGATTGTACTTCAGGATGAACATTCACTAGCTGTCAGGTCTCATGCATGCAGAACTGGCCACTATAACTAAAACCTGCTTGATTTTATTGAAGTGAGTTGTAGACTAGTTGAGTCACTGGGCATGTCATGTTCCTTGACTAGCTTAATGGCAGCACTCCACTGACTGCCTCAGACTCGCTAAGATCATGAAAATGAAGGCTACAACTGAAAATTGCCAATAGAGTCGCGTAATGTGACATGGCCTTAACATTCACCTGTGCATAGCTGTGTCAAACAGACTGTATACACTGGGGTCCTGCTGCTCCTTTTAAATGTACTACCTGGCTGAGGCTTACAAAACATGCAAACCACCCATGCAATGCTGCAAAGAAGAAGAAATGAAACCATAGCCAAAAAAAATATGACAAAATTAAAACTTTTAGGGCAGATACCCACCTGGATAGGCAGAAGGGAAATGATAGACTGACAGGAAGAGGTGAATATGTGAAAAAATGTGCATTTGCTTTAGATAAGAAGACCATTCACACAAGTCACGTGAAAGAGACATCCACATATGCATATAAGTACCTGACAGCGTGTTCTAAGAAGTATCACAAATAAGAAGATTAAGTCCATCAAGCTCATTGCGTTAGCTACTAGTCACATTGCCCCACAATCTCATGTATACAAAAACTGCTGAGGATTCTGTTTTGCTCCATGACTCAGTAGTGTATTCTACATTCCTACAACCATTTGCATGAAAACATGGCCCAGCATCTCCAAGTACAAAATTTGGATTTATATGCTGACAGATTTAATACAAGATAAGCATGAATCAATATAGAAAAAATTATTTTATTTGTACTCTTGCTGTGGCTATTTTGTCTCTGTTGAGATGAAATTGTAAGTGGAACGTCTTTTGCACAGGCAATGTCCCAGCATTTGCATCTGGTCCATTTGTGGAGGTAGCACTTTCTGCTGTGCATACCTTTCTGGTTTCAGTTGTGTTTTGGTATGGAATCTAGGAGAGTTACATGTGCTCAGTGTTTGTCAGTTTTAGAAGATGTCTCCAGACTTAACATAAGTTTGCACAAAAATACTAATGGGGGGGAGAGAGAGAGATCAAATTAATAAAACCTTTTAACAAAAATTTTAACAAAAATAAGCAATTATAAGTTGAATTAGTAGTGCTTGACAATCTACATTCCAGAATAAGTGGAGCATGGTCAGAAACAACAATGGAATGATAATTGTAAAATGAGGCTAACAATAAAGAAGTAATCAGTTCTTGAGTATCTATGATGCACTGAAGTGGAAAAAAGAATATTGTCTTGTATACGTATTAATCTTCTCCATTAATAAAACATACACAAATATTGTAATTTTTCATTTTACATAGTTGCTGAAATGGTATTTTATGTGAAGAACATTGCGCTAGTGACCCAAGATGGGTTATTATTAACAATTATTACTATGGCATAGGTGCACATTGTTTCAAATCCCAGCCAGGTTACTGTCTATGTGCAGTTAGGTCCCTTCTTCAGGTAAGTTCAAAGTTGCCTCGAAAGCTTGCATATTGTAATCTTTTTAGTTAGCCAATGAAAGGTGTCATTTTGATTGACTTCTCACTACATCCATAATGGCTAACACAGTACAACACCCTAGTACTACATACTTCATACAGTGTAATTCAGAAAGCATACATCTCTATGTGCTTAGGTAAAAAAACAAAAATTCTTCTTCTTCTTAGGTAAAATAAGAAAAAAGCTTCTCCCGACATGTTATGTTATAGCCAGGGTTTATTGCCTGGCTTGCATGTACATTCTTTTTGTAATATTTTATTTTTTATCTTTGAAGCATTGTTGTTCATGATTTTATGTACTTTCTTTTAATATTGTTATACTGTACATATTACATGCAGCAAATACTAAATAATAAATAAATATTTAGTATTGGCTGCATGTAATATGTATTTTAAGTGTGTAAGTGTTTTGTGCATGATGCCCTAAGAAGTGGGGCAACCTTAATGTCACTGCAGAAGGGCCCTTTATATTGAGGCTGAGGAGTTGGTCCTTTAGTGATTCATTGACGTTTGGAGAGTACGTTTATCGTACGTATTGATTTTCTAGCTTCTAGATTTATTTTCTTTCTGTCTTTATTTTTCGGCTCTTGGATTTCATATTGGGATTTATTTGCTCTTTTTGCTACTTTTTAGCTATTTTTGTTCTCTTTTTATTAACCTCACATACATGCCTTCCTTTATAAAGATTCTGCACTGGACTTGTCTCTTATACCAGAGGTTTGACTTTCTTTGAAGGGTGGTTTTTGTGTAATTTGTAACATTTAAGGTATTATTTGAACTTTAAAAGCAAATTCCCCATTTTGGGCCAAAGTCTATCTGTGGAGTTTTAGGCCAGCCTGCCCAGGGTAAGGCCCATCTCTAATCAGGCCAGTGAAGTTTCCAGCCTGGTTTGTTGGTCTTTTCACCTTTTTCACCCCTTCTTGTCATGCTTGCATCAGTCATTTTTAACACCCACAATGCTTTAACTATATTTTCTTTCTTCATGAAGCAACATCCAGTGTTATTTAGTACAAATTGAACTAACATGCAATAAATGTACTTTGTCACACACGTGCCATTAGGAGACAAGTAAAGGGCCTGAATAATAGTACTTCCATGCCTGACTCGGGGCGAGGTGTACTAATTGTCTCTCTCAATCCCTTACAGACCATTCTCGGGAAATTCTGCCCAGTTCCGGTGCTGCCAATGACATCACTTCTGGTTCCAGCCCTGATGACATCACTTCCTCCACCTGTCTTTATAAGCCTCCATCTTAAGGCAGTAATTCAGTTCTGTTTTGGACTCACATGAGTAAAGAACTCTTGAAAATGTACCTTTTTACAGCCAGGATATAATACATGGGTGGCTGCCCCAAAGGTTTTCATGTCTCATCGTGCTTTTGTGACAATGAATGAAAATAACAGTAAAATGACAAACTGGCACACTAGAAGAGGACACAAAAATTGCCATTTTCAGGACCATAAAAGTTGACTAAATACATCAAAGTGTACTACTTTATTTTATCACATTTCAAATGGGAAGTTAAACAACTCTTACCTGTTATAGTCATCATGCCAGGAGGTATTCTTCACATCCAGGATTGTCTTTTTAACAGCTTTAAGGATCTGCAGGTTCTTTTCAAATGTGCCTTCAATCTCCAGCATGGTACGAGCAATCTCTGGCCCTTTATGACCACCAAAGCAGGGCATAGGTGTCTTATTGCCATTCTCCCACCTGGCAAAGAGCCTCTGGCATTCACACACCTGGAAGATAAAGTAAATAAATGTGTATGAAAGTGGAGTTGTAGCTGTCCCATTGCCAGACAACCCTTGCATTCTTGCTGTCAGATTCATTGTTTCCAGTCAGTGAAGGTCTCCTGGAAGCATCAAATATTATATTATGTTGCATCATGTATGTACTGTATGCTCAGGTCTGATTTTCTGGCTGAAATGTTAGTGATGTGCTTAATACTGATGACTTACAACCTCATTGAGTTTTCTCTGTTTTAGTATGGACTGTTGGTAATATAGCTTTCTCTTCCCTCAAAAAGATTTGCATTTGGACTGTTACACAACTTGGAATGATTAAAATAGTAAGTGAGGATGAGTGCAAACCACTCAACAATCTGGTATCCCATCCTAAGATGCTCTCGTGTTTGCATCTGGATCTTCCAAGATTGGTTCCCATTTTCTCTAAGCCAGTAAAATGACTCAGAAAATGCATGAAAAGATGTCTGGTGACTTTAACTAGGCTCGGTCTCAAAGAATACAGTATGTGTGTGTGCAAAATAGACTATGTTTTTTTCTGGCTTGCTCAAGTTTTTGATATATTAGAGCTACTTCTTGCTTTTATCATACTAAACCATGTTCAGAAAATGGGAGTTATAATGTAGCAATCATAACTAATCTCTTAGCCATGCCAAATGTAACAAATGGTGGAAACATTGAAAACACAAAACTGACTTGACAGATTCATTTTGCTGTGATCCCTGTGGAAAAGCAAGATCAAGTGGCTTGTATAGTATTTCATCAGAAACCAATATGTGCAAAGCCACAGGAGACCATCTGAAAAATGTCGCCACATTGGACTTGCAAGGGCAACTCTATAAGTAGGGCATTTCATTATCAAGAAACATATGCTTAGCAGGCGATTAAGTTGTTGTAAGTGGTTAATTCTTGCAAGCCAAATTACAATAATTGCATACATTGATTAAAGTTTATGTAATAAGCTCTTTTAGAAAGAAAGATGTCTTATCTGTTAACATCCTAAGAATTTAAATTCAAGATCTCTTACAGTAAATCAGGGAGGCAAAACTGTGCGGGTGGAGGTTCTCTGTGTACCACTTAGGAAAATATTTTAAACACTTTATGCCCATCATTGCCATATGTGAAATTGTTAATGCCTGAGGCAATGTCAATTCCACAGTTGCCCACTTAAAGTATTCCTTGCATATTAGCAAGTAAATAAATGTGTGCGGGGGTCACATGTTATGCAGTACATATACAGTGGGTTCACAATTGGCAAAGGTTTATCAGGGAAAGGGTCACACTAGGCTGGCACAAGGCAGGGTAAAATCCCACAGATATTGGGTAAAAGCAAGAGAAATATCAAAAGAGTACTGGAGGGCAGGTGACACAGCATTTGGTATTATTATTATTATTATTATTATTATTATATGTTTGATTTATATATCACTTTTCCCATTCTTCAACAAGAACTGGCACAGTAGGGAGCTGCTTAAGAGAATACTTTATACAACTATCTTCTCAAAAAGAGTGGATACTAGGGTCAAATTACAGTACATACCTACAGTGTTGGAATTTTCAGAATCTCATTTGACGTTTAATTAATTACTTACGTAAAATGAACATATATAAAAGTATATATTCCTTAACTTGCGTTATTGGTCAATTTACCTCCAGCAGATCCTTACAGCGCTGAATAAAGGCATCAATCTGTGCAAAAATGCTTGTCTGATCCAAAACCCAGCCTTTTTGTGAGCACCTGGAAAAAAGAAAAACACAAGAAATTACAAAAATATTTTTGTAGCAGTTTACTGCCACTGCTTACTGATTTAGTCGATATGAATATGAGTCATAGCTGGCAATAATTATAACAAAGTGGGAAACTAAGTTCAAATGATTTGTGTGGAATGATGTGACATGCATTACAGCTCATAGAACAGGTCTGACTGTAATCTTGGCCTCGCCACAACAGCAAACAGTTGCCCCTCTTTGTTCCCAATGGGTTTGAAAATTAATAAATGGAAGGATTGATATTGTCATAATAATAAATGATGATCGGAACTTGGAGTGCAGGGCCACTGTCTGCTGTAGTGCAGCACTGAGTCAAGTGCCCAATGCAAGCGATCACATCTACTAAATATTATAATTCTATTCATCAGTGGCTGCCACAAACCAGACAGTAACTTTCTAAACCACATGGCATCACCTGGCAAATTCCATGTATTGTCAATACAAAACTTGGGTGTGGTAAATCAAAACTCAAGTTCATAAATTAAACGAAAAAACAATTTGGCACTTTTGTGCAACATTCACAAACTTCTGCATGCTTGGCAAATTGCTTTTCAATGGGTGGCATGCAAAACAACAATCAGAATAAATCAAATTATAGCAGCAGAATACAAAAGCAGCTAAGAAGGAAACAGCTGTAATATTAGAAAGCAATCATGTAAACAATTAACTTAGGGCTTTAAGGCAAGCTTGTTTTCTTTGGATGTTTAATCAATATAAAAAAATAAAACCCAGTAATATAATTATCGCAAAAGCCACACAACATTTTTCGAAGTAACAAGCTTGCAGTCTATTTCATATGCTCTAAGCAAAAAAAAAAACCAAAATCAGTTCACATCCCATCACCAGACCTCATTGTGTGATCAGATATATGCAAACACAGCAAATAGCCTATGGCTTTAGGGCAATGCTAAATTGCTTGAGGGAGACAGGAGGGTCCGTATTTAAAAGAACTCATTTATTTGAATAATCTGACATTTTCCTCACATCGTTCAAGAGATGGCATTATTTGACAAATATGCTACACTCACAGAAACTTTTGTTCCTGGTTATAGTAAAAAGATTTAAAACATATGAGATGTGTTAAAAGACAAAAAATACATAAAAACGGTTCTGCTAATGAAGAATTCTTCATTTTTATTTAAAGAGATACAGAGCATGGAGAATTAGGCCCCATGAAATGTGATGCTGCATGCACAGTGCTCATGGCCATGTAATGTAATTACAGATGATTACAGATACACTTTTTTTTTTTAAGTTTCATCCACTGGCATGTCCAAAATCTCTGATCAGTGCATGAAGCATTAAACCTTATCCCAAGAGGGACAAAATAGTTTCCAATGAAAAAGATTACAATAGGTTTCTGCCTAGGATGCAAAAATGCCATCTAGCACATGCTTCATCGTGGGTTACACTATAATACTGCATATTGAATAACTTTCAACGTATTGATGCACTCTATGAATGTGTCAGAAATGGAAGTCAAATAAAATTTACTGGGTCAAACCTGAGATGTTTAAAATAATACGGACTCCCCATATCTCCAAGCATCTTCAGCATTAATGCACAGCTAGGATAATCTTACACTAGGTCACTGTGTGCTTCTCCATATCTGAAGCATGTACACCAGGATATCAAAGAAAATCTAACAGTGAAGTAAGAAAACAGTTCACACAAGATATATTTCACCTCACATCATGACATGTGTATCTTCAATACCAAGGATATGAAGCATCCTTTTGTAAGACCAACTTTAATGACAAATAGTAAAATGTACTGAACAATTTACATGATTAATACAAAACAAGATAAAAATTCAGCCTGGATCATCTGTCATCTGAAAAATTAAAAAGATGAAAGTTAATTCCACACTGAGCATATACAAAGACAATTAGACATGCAATATTTGAGCTTTTGAGTTTTGTTATTTGCGCCCCTGCAGTGGAGCAAGCAGGTAGGATATACAAGTGAGAATAGAATGGGAAAAGTGGGGAAAAAAGCCAAAAGAGATGAAAAAGCCGTGCAAAAGGCAACCATCTGAGAAGTCAAAGAGTAATGTTTAAAGGTTAGTCAATCGTTCAGCCTGAGAGAATTTGAAAATTGAATTTAAGAATAAGCTTAACTTCATTTTTTCTTTTATGGGTAACTTTACATCCCTGTGACAGAACAAAAACGGAGAGAGGGTTCAGCACAACTATGATCAAGAAAAGGGAAATATACTTTGAAAGGTCTTTGATCTAATAGCTCTAATGTGTGCATGACCTCTTTCTTCTATGTTGAGATGCTCTACAAAAGCTGAAGTCAGTTTTTGGACAGCCGGGGTGCCACTTTGTGATATGAAATTGTTCAGAGTTACCTGATATGACCTTTTTAATGGAGATAGGTGATGCAAAGGCTCCCCTTACAAATAACATTTTTTTCTTGCCTATGATTAAAGCTTGCAAGTACGACGCTATTGTTATTTCTGACCATGCCCCTCTGATCTTGGAGCTGAAATCATTATGCCCCACATACTCATCTCACACATGGCGTCTTAACCCACTTCTATTAGCAGATGAGAACTGTACAGAATTCATATCTAAACAATCAGTTTCTTCCTAGAGACAAAAACATCCTCAGAGGTCTCTGCAGGAATACTCTGGGAAACTCTAAAGGCCTTCTTAAGAGAACAGATAATTTCATATCTTTCCCACAGAAATAAATTAGAAACCAAGAAGGTAACCAGCGGAATTACTAGAATAGATCAAGAACATGCCAGGTGTCCAAGCGAGGCTCTTCATTCAGAACTCATCCTCTTAACAACCAAAGAAACTGAACAACTCATTTTTAAATCAAGACATCATTACTATGAACATGGAGAGAAAGCTAATAAGCTCTTAGCTCAACAAATCCACAAGCAAGAAGTTTGCAATACAATCCCAGCAATCACCAACACAAACGGAGATAAAATCATTGACCATAAAAATATAATGCACACATTTAGAGACTATTATAAATCCTTATATTCTACTGAGTTCAAAGAAGACAACACACAATCTAATGCATTTCTGGAAACATTACAGATACCATAAATAGATACTTTTATTGCAGAGGAATTGGATAAACCTCTGGCACTATCAGAATTACTAGATACTATAAAGTCACTTCAGAGCGGGAAAGCAGCAGGCCCTGATGGCTACCCTGTCGAATTTTATAAGATATTTTCCACTCAACTAGCTCCCCTCTTATTAGCAACATTTACAGAAGCTAGAGGCAATCAAATTCTACCTCAAACGTTTTGTCAAGCATTAATCACCGTCTTTCCTAAAAAAAAATAAGGACTTATTACAATGTGCATCATACAGACCAATTTCACTTCTGAATGATGATGTTAAGATACTCTCCAAAGACATAGCTAGAAGGATGGAGAAAGTACTGCCTTCAGTAATATCACAAGAAAAAACTGAATTTATTAAAGGCCGACATTTAGCTTCCAATCTCTGATGCCTGTTTAACGTAACATATTCACCTGCAAAGTCAAACACCCTTGAGATATTATTATAGTTGGATGCAGAAAAAGCATTTGATATTATTGAATGGAATTAACTTTTCACTATATTAGAGAAATGTGGGTTTGGCCCGAATATTTGTGCATGGATCAAACAACTGTATACCAATCCAGAAGCTTCAGTTTGTATTAACAACATTTGCTCAGACTACTTTAAACTAGAACGTGGTACCAGACAAGGATGCCCCTTGTCACCACTGCTTTTTGCAAATGCCATTGAACCACTGGCAGATCACTGTCGAAATGCTTATCAGATAAAAGGGATTATAAGAAAAGGACTGAAACAGAAAATTTCTCTATATGCAGATGATATGGTTTTGTATACATCAGACCCACAAAATACTGTGCCTGCAGTCTTAACAGCACTTACAGAATTTCAAAAGATCTCTGGTCTCAGAATGAATTTGAATAAATGTGTGTTCTTTCCAGTGAATTCTCAAGCATAGAATATTAGATTGGACACCTTCCCTTTTATTATTGCAGATCAGTTTAAATACCTAGGGGTAAATATCACAAGAAAACATAAAGCTCTTTATTAACAAAATCTCGCCGTCTGTATGGAAAAAATTAAGCAAGACTGGCATAGATGGTCAACCCTTTATCTCACTCTAGCTGAAAGAATTAACATTGTTAAGATGAATATCCTTCCTAAGCTTCTCTTTTTATTTCAAAACATTCCAATATACATCAATAAATCATTCTTTAAGCAATTAGATTCAACCATAACCTCATTTATTTGGTACTTAAAACATCCAAGTATCCAAAGAGCGACCCTACAAATACCTAAGACAGAAGGTAGCATGGCTCTACCTAACTTTCAGTTTTATTACTGGGCAGCAAACATACAAGCTATAAAAACCTAGACACACATAGATGAACATACACAGGCTTGGTCTGCACTAGAAATAAAATCCTGCAGTACTTCATTATATTCCCTGCTTTGTGCCCCAATAAGTGCAAGTTATTGCCAATATACTAATAACCCAATTATGCTTCACTCAGAATATGAAATCAATGTAGAAAGCATTTTAAGATGGAGAATCTTTTATCTGTGGCACCTCTGCATATGACCCACCTTTTTCAACCCTCACAAACATATGCAGTTTTTAATATCTGGAAAACATTTGAGATTAAATTGCTTAGAGATCTTTATATAGACAACATTTTTGCATCCTATGAACAATTACATTCCAAATTAAATTTTCCAGCAACACATTTCTTTACTATCTTCAAATTAGAAACTTTGTTAAACAGAAACTGCCCGATATTTCCCATCTCCCATCTTCCTCTATGCTGGAAAAAATATTGCTCAATCTCAAGGACTCAGACAGCATTTCTGCAATATATAAAAATATTTTACAGTCCCTCCCTTCCAAAGATCCAAGAGGACAATGGGAAAAGGATCTCTCACTCAACATATCAGAAAAGGGGTGGAAGGTTGCAATGCAGAGAATTCATTCGAGTTCCATATGCGCAAAGCATACAATTATTCAACTCAAAATTATATATCAAGCACATCTGTCTCACTTGAAATTGTCCAAAATGTTTCCAAAATGTTTTGAACTTCATTTCCGGCACCGCATCCGAGTGGCAGGCTTTTCCAGCAGCTCCGTATATGACTTTATCTTTTTACCTTTTTTTCTCTATTTTTCTCTATTTCACTGATCACTTCTACCACTCTCTTTTATGTGGAATTGCTCCCTGGACACTTTTTACTATTTTTACAACTTGACATGGATTTTTACACTCCGAGAATCGCCTATTCAAGTAGTCAGCTTAAAGCACTGAGAAGAAATGCTCATGCCGGTGTGGTTCCTTATTTAACTGACGAGGTAAGAAGACGATATCGGGGCAGCCGAGCCGGCGCAAAGATAAAAGATAAGATTAAATCGAGACAACTTGAGAGAAAATGGCGTTATAAACCGTCGGTGCCTTCTGTGATTCAGGGAAATGTGAACTCACTACCAAATAAGATCGACGAATTGGCTGTGCTGGTGAAAAATGTCAGAACCTACAGAGAATGCAGCTTGCTGTGTTTTAGTGAAACGTGGCTAACAACTACCATCCCAGATGCTAACGTGGAGCTACCCGGGTTTAGCACAGTTAGAGCGGACAGAGACGCAAGTACCTGCGGGAAGAAGAAAGGAGGAGGAATCGCTCTCTATGTCAATACAAAGTGGTGCAACTCAGGACATGTAAACGTTAAAATCTCCAATTGCTGCAGGGACATCGAACTGTTGGCCGTAAGTCTGCGTCCCTATTGCTTGCCCAGAGAGTTTGGACACGTGATTGTTGTTATTGTTTACATCCCCCCTCAAGCGAACGCGGAGATAGCGAGTGACATCATCCATTCCGCAGTTGCTAAGTTACAAACGCAGCACCCTGAGGCACTTGTGCTAATTGCTGGAGACTTTAACCATGTAACGCTGGACAAAACATTACCTGCCTTCTCCCAGTATGTGGATTGTAAAACCAGGGGAAACAGGACTATCGACCTACTGTATGCAAACGTTAAAGACGCATACAGCGCCACCCCGCTGCCTGCGCTTGGGAAAGCAGATCATAACCTGGTTCTGCTACAGCCTCAATACAAACCAAGAGTGAGGGCGCTACCTACAACCACACGCTCATTCAGGAAGTGGTCCCCTGAGGCAGAGCAGGCTCTGAGAGACTGCTTTGGAACTACAGACTGGGATATATTCCTGGGGTCACATAGTGAGAACAATGAAGAGGCTGTTGAATGCACAACTGATTACATCAACTTCTGTATGGACATTGTAGTTCCAGTAAGAACAGTACGTTGCTATGCTAACAACAAGCCATGGGTTACAAGTGACATCAAGGGCCTTTTGAACCAGAAGAAAAGGGCTTTTAAAGGTGGTGATCAGCATGAGCTCAAGCGCGTGCAGAAGGAACTCCGAGTCCAACTCAGGGCGGCGAAAGAGCAGTACAGGAGAAAGCTGGAGCAGAAGTTGCAGAACAACAGCATGAAGGAAGTGTGGGATGGGATGAAGATTATCACTGGCTGCAGCTCGAAGCGGGGTGCCGCCATCGAGACAGACATGGATAGAGCAAACCAAATGAACAACTTCTTTAATAGGTTTGATCACCCTAACCCACTCTCACCTCGGAGTACTGCATCCTCCAACCATCCTTCTGCTGATACCAGCATAGGTGAGACATCCCCACCCACAATTACAGCAGCCCATGTGAGCAGAGAGTTGAAAAGACTTCGTGCCAGCAAAGCAGCGGGTCCAGAGGGTGTATCGCCACGACTGCTGAAGGCCTGTGCGTTGGAACTGGGGAGTCCTCTACAGCGCATCTTCAACCTGAGCCTGGAACAGGGGAGAGTCCCAAGGCTTTGGAAAACATCTTGTATCACCCCTGTCCCAAAGGTATCATGTCCTAGTGAGCTGAATGACTTCCGGCCTGTTGCTCTGACGTCACATCTGATGAAGACCATGGAGCAGCTGCTGCTTCACCACCTGAGGCCACATGTCCGCCACGCCCTTGGCCCTCTGCAGTTCACATACCAGGAGAAGGTGGGAGCGGAGGATGCCATCATCTATATGCTACACCGATCCCTCTCCCACCTGGACAGAGGCAGTGGTGCTGTAAGAATTATGTTTTTGGACTTCTCTAGCGCCTTCAACACCATCCAACCTCTGCTCCTTAGAGACAAGCTGACTGAGATGGGAGTAGACTCACACCTGGTGGCATGGATTGTGGACTATCTTACAGACAGACCTCAATATGTGTGTCTTGGGAACTGCAGGTCTGACATTGTGTTCAGCAATACAGGGGCGCCGCAGGGGACTGTACTTTCTCCGGTCCTGTTCAATCTATATACATCAGACTTCCAATATGACTCAGAGTCCTGTCACGTGCAAAAGTTCGCTGATGACACTGCTATTGTGGGCTGCATCAGGAGTGGGCAGGAGGAGGAGTACAGGAAGCTAATCAAAGACTTTGTTAAATGGTGCGACTCAAACCACTTACATCTTAACACCAGCAAAACCAAGGAGCTGGTGGTGGATTTTAGGAGGCCCAGGCCCCTCATGGACCCTGTGATCATCAGAGGTGACTGAGTGCAGAGGGTGCAGACCTATAAATATCTGGGAGTGCAGCTGGATGACAAATTGGACTGGACTGCCAATACTGATGCTGTATGTAAGAAAGGTCAGAGCAGACTATACTTTCTGAGAAGGTTGGCATCCTTCAACATCTGCAGTAAGATGCTGCAGATGTTCTACCAGACGGTTGTGGCGAGTGCCCTCTTCTACGCGGTGGTGTGCTGGGGAGGCAGCATTAAGATGAAAGACGCCTCACGCCTGGACAAACTTGTTAAGAAGGCAGGCTCTATTGTAGGAGTAAAGTTGGACAGTTTAACATCAGTGGCAGAGCGACAGGCATTAAGCAAACTCCTGTCAATCATGAATAATCCACTGCATCCACTGAACAGTGTCATCTCCAGGAAGAGGAGTAGCTACAGTGACAGACTTTTGTCACTGTCCTGCTCCACTGACAGACTGAGGAGATCGTTCCTCCCCCACACTATGCGACTCTTCAATTCCACCCGGGGGAGTAAATGCTAACATTTTTTTTTTTTTTTCATTTTTATTACTATTTAATTTAATATTGTTTCTTTGTATCAGTATACTGCTGCTGGATTATGTGAATTTCCCCTTGGGATTAATAAAGTATCTATCTATCTATCTATCTATCTATCTATCTATCTATCTATCTATCCAACCTGTGAACACTGCAATCAAGCTCCAGCCTCACTGGGTCACATGTTTTGGGCCTGCACCAAATTAACATCATTCTGAACAAAAATTTTTAAGTGTCTTTCAAACAGCCTTGGTGTCACAATCCCTCCTAATCCACTAACAGCTGTGTTTGGTGTTCTTCCAGATGGGCTTAAAGTGGAGAAGGACAAACAAACTGTGATTGCCTTCATTACACTATTGGCATGCAGACTTATTTTGCCAAACTGGATGAATCCTAACTCTCCTCTTTTAAGTCAGTGGGTAACTGATGTTTTATATTATTTGAAATTGGAAAAAAATCAAATTCTCACTTAGAGGATTTGTGCAGAACTTTTTCAAAACCTGGCAGAATCTAATCAATAATATTTTAGAATAAGCTCTTAAAGCCCTTAAGAAGTAGATTCTCTCCCCATTTCTTTTTCTTCTCCATTTATCTGTACCTGGCTATTAAACTCATCAATTTATTTATTTTTACTATTTTTAAGTTTTATTCCATTGGCCATGCTCTCTTTCTCAGGGATGGGGGTTGAGTTGCTTTCAATCCTATTTTTTATAAAAATGGATCTATTTGTATGGAATGATTACAATAAAATCAATAAAATAAAAAAAATAAATAAATAACATTACCCTGTGTGAACAGAAATTGGGAAGGAAACCATGGACACAAAACTTGGTGGTAGGAGGTTATAAATGGATATGGGGAAGAGAATCAAAACGGGGAAGTCTTGAAAAATAGAAATTGTGCTTAACGACTGTTGTAGGGTACAAAATCTGTAAATTTTGGACTATATTTTCATTATATTTTGTTCAAGAAAAAATAACAGATGAACTTAATACTTGCATGGACAGTTAAGATCAAAGGCAATCTGTTTTCCTAAATCACAGTACCATTTGTTTAAACTGACCAGCAATTCAGGAGATTCCTGAGACTAATGATTACTTTAAAACCTGAGATCTAGAACAACAAGTTGCTAAATTGGTTTACAGCCTGGGAAAGGAAGACATGCCAGTAGTACTAAGCAACATCACACAGGTTTTATTGTTTGGAAAATAGGAGGTACTCAAGATTAAAGAATCTGAACAAATCCATTCATCATATTCACAGTCAGCCAATCAGGTGTATCTACCCATGTAGAATTTCATAATAAATATGCGTTGTCTGAAGAGCAACATCAGACGAAGACATCAGGAGAAGAGAGCAGAGTGATGTCAGAAGAGAACAAAGCGACATCAACGTGCGGCCGTTTCCATCTGATTGTCAGAAAAGCATCTTTTTTTTTTTATTTTTTTTTTTTTCTCCAGCCGTCTGGAGTTTTTATTTTGTTTTTTCTGTCCCCCCTGGCCATTGGACCTTACTCTTATTCGATGTTAATTAATGCTGATTTATTTTGTTTTCATATTGTGTTTATTTTTCTATTCTTTATTATGTAAAGCACTTTGAGCTACTGTTTGTATGAATATGTGCTATATAAATAAATGTTGTTGTTGTTGTTGTTATCTAATAAACAACGAGAGCTAGATCACAAACTGCCTGTGACATTCATTTTTGTCATCTTTACTTTTTCCTAAGCTTTTCCTTAAAACTTTATATATATATCCAGACTTTACTATCAGTCCTATTTTGTTTAATTCTTTGTAACTGGTATTATTATTCCTGTAAAAAATACCATGCTGCTTTTAACTTTCTATGCTTTGTTTTATATGTCTAGATTGATTGTAATAATAAGGCAGATTTCTTTGAGCACCTGCTACAGCCTGAGGTTAGCCATTACCTCTGTAGCTATGAGGTTTATTAAGGCTGCAGGTGAGAGCTCCACCCAAAAGTAGAGAATAGTATGTAAAGGAAGGCATTCTTGGCTGATAATGGCCTATAGTCAAGGATGCTGAGCCTTTGTATGTTTATTTAAAACATCGTAAGTTGTTCATGCCGAAGTCTCTGGAAGTGTTGAGAGAGTGACAGGCGGTGTTATTCTAAAGGCATTTGTGTGGTTTAAAGTGCTAGAGGTTAATCAGCTCTGTGTGTGCCATTCACGCCCAACCTACCTGGAAAGGGGTCTCTCTTTGAACTGCCTTTCCCGAGGTTTCTTCCATTTTTCCCTACAAGGTTTTTTTTGGGAGTTTTTCCTTGTCTTCTTAGAGAGTCAAGGATGGGGGGTTGTCAAGAGGCAGGGCCTGTTAAAGCCCATTGTGGCACTTCCTGTGTGATTTTGGGCTATACAAAAATAAACTGTATTGTATTGTATTGTATTCATGGGGCACTGCTGCGGTTAGGGTCTGTGTGTATGTGTATATCTATGGATGTATATGATAATCTTAAGGTGCGACAGTAGACCAACCCGGTAACAAATCTGATGAGTACACTTACCCATAGGTAAAGGGTAAGTAGAGGTATATACCACGATAATATAATGACAACTGGGAAAACCAAGAATTTTAAGATAAGCGTCATGTAAGTTTCCTTGTATTTTTAAGAAAATATTGTGGAGTCCACTTCTGGGATAACTAGGGACTCTGTGACAAGTGTGAGGAAAGTACATTTATTGGTATTTCATTATAAACATTTAATTCATCATTGCAGAGGTGCGAAGGTCTAAGGAGCTGTGAAAATACAGGAAAAAAGTGTGCCTGAGGTGGTAAAAGCTATTGAAAAGCTACTGTACTGTGCACATTAATAGACTTGTATTAAATAGAAGGTTTTAGAACTAAAATCATCAAAGGACATCCAAAAATCCAAAAATATTTGGAGGTAGAGAATACACACTTCTACTTTTCCTATATAATAAAACACTAAGGTCTGTGTGGCCAGTCCCTCAGAGCAATCTGATTGGTCAGTTTGGCTTTGGTGTAATTGGTCTGTCTGACTTTAGTGATGTGACCTAAGAGGATGTGTAAATGTTAAGATTCATGAGGATGAGTAAGGGTGCTTGCTGAAAGAGTCACCTTAAAAGACAGAAAGTATAAAGCCGGTTAAAAATAATGACAGAGTTGGAGAAGTGAGTTTTACAGGAACATGCTTGAGACAGACAGTGCCGGTAAAGAGATGTTGACAGAGGAGAAGCAGTGAAGTAGATGAAGAAAAGAAAGCAAATATTTTTAGCTCTTCAATTTCTTGTCTTTGACAGATGCCATGGCTAGTAGTAAATATGAGAACAGAGTGGAAAATGTTGAAATTATTCATGTCTTCCTGATGCTAACACTTAAAGGTGGAAAGCAGCATCAATGTAACCACAGACACATCTCTCATGCTGAACAAAGAAGAGCTTGTTCTCTAAGCTGACTCAACAATTCTGACCCCACTCTCTGTTTGCCTTTATTATCAGGTAAAATTAATTAATTCATAACAACAGAAGCAGAAAATATAGCCATATGACTTCAGGTCTTAAATCACTACACTGGCTTCCAGCTGAGTTTAGAACTGATTGTAAAATCTTCTTTTTAACACTGCAGGTCACTTGAATCCCTCCTAATTTACGCATCCTGTTAAAACATAACCTGCAGTGTTTAAACTAAGATTAGGAAGATAAAGGCTTACATAACAGCCCGGAGCAGAGTCTTTAACTATAGGATGGCAAAATCTAAATGCAAGAAATGTTGAAGACTCATTATTTTAGCATAATGAACTTTTAGAGATGTCAGTGAATCTAAAATCTTTTCAGTTGTCTATTAGTGAAAGGTCCCTATTTTCTTAAACTTTGAGGTGTGCAGCAATGGCACTTTGCATCTCTTTTGTTGTGACTGAAGAGATGTTTTTGTATCATCATTGACAGACTCAATTTCAGACATTTAACATTTTTGCCAGATTCACTGATGTGACCAGAACTGTTGTACATTAATGAAGAATATAGAACAAAGCTTAAAGGCATCCAGCTGACCAAAAGCCAAATAAATGAATGAAACTAATGATTTAAATTGATTTGCAACCAGAACTTCTGTTTATTTTGTTACCAGTGGAATGCTAAACCCATTCAGTAGACAGCCTTTCTAGCACTAGCATAATTTCAAGTGAATTGTCATATGCATATTGTGCAATGATGTTCCTATATGCGTGTCTCTCACAAACTAGTGACTTTTAAAATACCTACAATAGACAAAAAAGACAATGAATATAACATGTATTCAATGCAACATATATAAATGTATATTGTTATAGTTCACTCCTCCATCATCTCTTCCTTGTGGCATCCAACCCGTGAGCACAGGGGAAATCCCAGGCAAACAGAAGAAGAACACCTGATGCCTCAGGGCATGTCATTCTCTCTTCCCAGATGAGCATTGGAAACCAGCAGCAACAAGACATACCGAGGAGGGACAGCTGACGCCAAATGCCTGAGGGCCACTGAGTAATCACACCAATTATAATCCTAGCCCCTTCTAGTCATGTGACCTAACGATTACAGATAGAGACACAATAGGAATTCCACAGTCAGTTTACTTTACTACCTGGCTGGAAGGACCTCTGCTCTGGGATGTGACTGCACATGTACAGTTCTGGAAGAGCCTCATACTGTATGGTATCACAGACAAAAAGCTACAAAATGAAGAGGCATGAAAGGAGAGGCTGAACCTTAATGGAATAAACTGACCATTAAATATTAAGTGCCTATGTACTGAACACTTAATTTCTTTTCTATTATTTTTTATTAATAAACTTTTCTTTTATTTAATGTCATGGAATGGCTAAGGCATCAGTTGTCTCGTTAGGTGTCTAAGTGCCTGCCAGTGGCCACAATACATATACAGAAAATATTTACTCACTGAACAAATTATTAGGAACACTACACTAATACTTGATAAGGCTCTAAAAACAGCCTCAGTTCTTTGTAGTATGGATTCCACAATATGTTGGAAATATTCCTTTGAGATTATGGTCCATGTGGACATGATTGCATCATGCAATTTCTGTAGATTTGTCAGCTGTCCACCTCATCGAAAAGTGTTCTACTAGATACAGATCCAATGGCATGGTACAATACCATGGTGTAAATAGTCATTAGAAGATAGGTAAATTGTAGCTATAAAGGGATACAAATGGTCAGCAATGATATTTAAATAACCTGTGGCATTCAAGCGATGATTGGATGGTATTAACAGGCCTGAGAAAATGTTCCCTACACCATTACTCCACCACCACCACCACCACTGCCACCTGGACTGTTGACACAAGGCAGCTTCGGTGCATGGTGCAATGATTCATATTATTTGGTGTCAAATTTTGACCCCACCATCTGTGTACCTCGGCAGAAATCTAGATTCATCAAACCAGGATCTGTTTTTCCAGTCTTCAACTGTCCAGTTTTGGTGAGCCAAAATTCAGTGCAGCCTGGGCTTTTTGTTCTTGGCTGACAGAAGTGGAACTCAACATGGCCTTCTGCTATTGTAGCCCATTTGCCTCAGGGTTCTGATATGCATTTCTGATTACTACCGTTGTAGAAACTGGTTATCTCAGTTACTGTACCGTTACTTTCTGTCAGCTGAAAGACCAACCTGGCCATTTTTCTTTGACTGTTCTCAAGGCATTTTCACCCGCAGGACTGCCACTCACTGGATGTTTTTTGTTTTTCATACCACTCCGAGTAAACTCTAGAGACTGCTGCATGTGCAAATCCCAGGATTTCAACAGTTACAGAAATACTCAAACCTTCCCATCTAGCATTAATCATGCCATGGTCGAAATCGGCAAGGTCAAAATTTTTTCCACATTCTGGTGTTTGACATGAACATTAATTGAAGCTTCTGATCTGTATCTGCCTCATTTTATGCATCGCGTGGCTCTGCCATATGATTGGCTAATTGGATAATTGCTTGCATAAATAGGTGTCCAGGTGTTCCAAATAATTTGCTCTGTGAGTACATATAAGAACATGCATTTGTCAGTATTATGGCAATTGATTAAATTTATGACCTCTAGATAAATCCATCTCTAAATTTACTGATGCCTATTGTGATGGAAATGTACCATATGCAAGAACTGAGGAAGAAGAACACTGAGAATACACAGTGTCTGAGTTCTGCTGTTTGCCTTTCTAAGACAGAGGTTGTTATCTGTCTGGAACAGAAGGCAGGTATATGCCAATGATATAATCTGTGCCACCTTTGCTGTGCCCTTTGTGGTCCTGAGCTGAGCAGGTGCCAAAGGTAAATGTTATGCAGCCAGGCAGGGTTGACTCCACTGTACAACCATAAAACTTGGTGAGCACAGATGAGAACATCCAGGCTTTTTTTAGATGTTTCACGGCCAACCAGTGCTGGCAAAAAGACTAGCACTGTAAACTTTCACACCAAACTTTACAATTCAGTGATCTAATCTCATTGGTCATTAGAACAAATGGACATTCTACTGCTTATGCAAGACAACCACACTATTAAAGATTACAGCCAGATACGAAGTCTTGTAAAAGCAATTCAGTGATCATAATACTAGAAGCACTTGTAAGACGATGGTGAATGATTGACACAGTAAAATGAAGAGTGCACAGACTCAGCAATACTGCCACTTATCTAACTAAAAATACATCAAATTAGCAGCATGTAGATAATAGGCATGTAAATAAAACTCAACCAAACAAATGAGTTTTCACCAGAAACAGAGTGACCATTGACTAATGACAAATGCAGCAGATATTCCCTGTAGACAATGCAGTAAACAGTGACTCATATACTGTTTGCCAAAGCACATACCTAATGACTCACTTAAAATCCCATAATTCTATAAAGCAGCAAGAGAGAGACACAGTCTATTAGCATATAGTACATAATTGCTTTAAAAATATGCAACTTGCAAAATTATCTATAAATGTAATTTATTGTATGCTCTATCGTCATAAAAATTAAAATTATACTGCTTCTTGGCAGGGCTGCCCAATGACATCTTGCACTGTATTGTTTCTGTCTAATTACAAAGCAGCTCACGCTGTACATGGAAGACAAGAGAGCAGAACCAAAAAGAAGCTGCATTTTAAGCAATGTACTTTCCATGACACACCAGCTTTATTAGAAACACATAACATGGTAAAAAAATAATACTTTACCAACTGAGTTTAATTCAATTCCAATTCCATTTATTTTGTACTGCACTCCTCACTGAGTGCCGGTTCAGAGTACCATAACAAGTTTACAGGTAAAATGCAATTAGAAACTTTACATATTACACAACATACAAAAACATAAAACTACAGATTGAGTTAACCACAGAAAAGCAAAGCAATTTCAAACTAACTGATATGAAAGAAGCCTAATAAAATATGTTTACTAGCCAAAGTACCTGGCATTGTCCGAGCATATTTCTATAATGGGTTAATAAGGTAAGAAAGCAAATATTTATGTGTTTTTTTAAATGTTTTATCAATGCAGGCTGAAATGCAAGTGTCCCATTTGTCATTGACACTACCAGTCTGATCAATTACCCTGCTCTTATGATCTGAGAATTTCTTCTTTCGGTGTATGGTTGCTGTAACTACTGGTTGGGTTGGGACCATGAGTGCTATTTCATTGCACGAGGTGTGATCAAAAAATACAGTGAATGTTTAAATAAAAAAAATGTATTACAATAAAGCACACATTGACATTTATCCCCCTCAAAATACTCCCCCTTGCTTGTAACACACTTATTATCATTATTATCATTCTTGCCACTTTCTTAAGCAGTCCTGGAAGTCCTCTTTCGAGAGTGTCTTTAGTTGTGCTTGTTGTGGCTGCCTCGATGTCCTGAATCTATTCAATTTTACCTTTCATGATCATTTTGACTTTGGGGAAGCGCCAGAAGTCGACCGTGCCAGATCCGATGAGTAAGGTGTATGAGAACATACCATATTGTTTTTATTTGACAGAAATTGCTGTACCAGAAGCGATGTGTGACATGGAGCACTGTCATGATGGAAAATGAAAATGTTTGGCTATTTCTTTGGTTGTTTTCTACGCACATTATTTCTTAAATGTTCTAATAAGCCCTTATAATATTCAGAGTTCACAATAGTGTTCCTGGGTACAAACTCAGCTCACACAATTCCATCAAGGTCAAAAAACACAATCATCCTTAATTTGATGTTGGATCTTGAATAACACACAGGACATCGAGGCAGCCATGGCTAAAGACACTCACAAAGGAGGACTCCTGGAACTGCTTCAAAAAGTGGAAAGAACGTTAGGATAAGTGTGTTTACAGCAAGAGAGAGTATTTTGAGGGGGATTAATGGCAATGTGTCTTTTGCTGCAATATACATTTTTTATTTAAACATTCACCATATTTTTGATCACACTTCATATTTCCTGGTGTACTGTCATTTCACATATAGATGTTTAATAACATGTTAATAAATTGGATGGTTTGTTGAATCCATGGACTGCGTAAAGCAGCTACTGTAAGGGCCCAGGGGGATTGGGGTTCACAGATATTGTTGTAGGTGGCTGCCTTGTTACAGAGGACAGCACTAGTGGTTGCATTCAATAATGTTATAAAGATAATTCAAACTTAATTTATTCATTGATTTGAAATTGCCAAAAATAATGATACTGTGTTAGCATAATACTGCAGTGGGTTGGCACCCTGCCTGGGATTGGTTACTGCCTTGTGCCCTGTGTTGGCTGGGATTGGCTCCAGCAGACCCCCGTGACCCTGTGTTCGGATTCAGCGGGTTGGAAAATGGATGGATGGATGGATGTTAGCATAATAAAATGCACTTAAAATAATGTGTACCATCAAGGCACAGTAAAAGTTACCATAGCCATCCAAAGTGTTTCTCTTTCTATCACATTTTGAACAACAACTTGGCATTAGCTAAAAAAATCGCATTGCATTCTATTTCATCGTGGCCTAGCTCTTTCGCACTTTGTAACTATATGCAGCTATATGATAGAGCTGGCTTAATTAAAAAATGTAAGGTTTTGCTGTGATAAAAAATGTATTGACATCAGTTAATTTCAGTGTTATCGACACCTGTGCATTCAGGGCAATGAAATTCTCAACTGCATGTTTGACCCATAGAGCAGGCCACCACTATTCTTGTCCAGCTTCCAGAATCTCAATTAAATGGTTACGTGCAGTAGACATAACATCACAAAATAATAGGTAGTTTAATTAAAACAGCTAAGTTTCTTTTTGTATAGAGTTTTGTGAAACAGATGCAACTGTAAAACTCATTAAAAGGGGTATTTTGGATGTTTAAAAGTTTTAAAGTGGGATTTGAAAGAATGGAAAACAACACTGTTCTTTAAGAGTTTGGCAACACCGTATACCCTGCTTGGGCCAGTATTATTCTCAGGAAAGGATTTAGATAAAAAGTGTCTTTTGAAAATTTAAGTCACAATGGAACAAAACCATGCACTGTTAGAAAAAGTTGTAATCCAGCAAGACAATAAAGGTTTTATCCAAATTAGTTGAGAAGAAAATGTGGTCTTAGAAGAGATCCTGCTCTGAATGGTAAGGAACTTTGCATTCACTGATAACAGTGCTCTCCCATCAGCCCCAACACATTTCTACTGCCTGATGGGAATTGTTGTCCCTATGTTGGCACTGTTATTTTTGTTGCCCCCCCTCCCCCCCCCACAATTATAACTATTTACTCCAATATGCCACATAGCCTATATTTTGAGTTGAACCATCAGCAATGCAAAGGCAAACTTTCTTGAAAATCAGTTCTGACATTTCTACATTATTGGCAAATAAACAAACAGACTACAATTGAGGTGCGGAAGCTAATTTTCAGTGTTATATTTCCATCAGTTTTGGACCGCTGCCAAAAGCAAGTCACTATTTTGGAATAAAATATAAAGGGGTCTATTTTGCCTAAACAAAACCAAGCTATAAGTGCAAATAACATGGGAAAGAAAATAAAACACATTTTTTGTCTCTGTCTTATTATTTATTAATTAAAAAAGCTTTCTGCCAATGACTTTCAGTGACAGCAATGCATTAATGTAATGGTTTCTGATTAAACTAATTATTTAACTATATTTCCAGAGTTCAAAACAGAGCAATAGTAGACCAAATTCAGCAAAGATTTATTCTTAACAGTTTCACAGTTCATATTTATGGAGGAGTTAGAATAATAGTCTATAAAATGAATTTTGCTACACCTTTCTGTGAAAATAAAATTAACCAAATGGAACCTGCATTTAAAATGTACTCTAAATCATCACAGAAGTAATCTCACTACAAGATCAAGAATTTATGTTGCATTGAATAGGCTGGAAATAGTAACGAGTTGGAAATAAAAGAAGTTCATAAGGAAAAAATCAATACTTCATGCCATAGTGCCGACTCTATGACTCAGTGACTCTGATCTGTCTTTCCTTTTCAAGCCCCTTTTGGTTTGCTGTATACAGCAAGCTGAACATTACCTTTTCGTAGTACTTCACTGATTTAATTATATTGATGTTGGCTTTGCATGACAATAAGTTGCCAAAGGTCAGTTTTGAACGTAAGATATTCCCCAGAATATTTGCTTTAGTTAAATATACAATTTTTAAAATAAAAACACTAGGTTTATTTTCAGATAAAAAGCTAATTAGTCTGCTTCACTAAATACAACTAAACTCTGATCTGATCTTTTGAAAAATGTTATTTCTGCCAATATTGATGCTGGCAACATTCAATGACAGAATATTTGGAAGTGTTCCTGTATTTTTGATGGCAAATCAGGGAAAGTTAACCTTTTATAGACACTTGAACTAAAACTAATTAGTTCAATGATTAACTGCTCATTCTTTGTTAGGGTACATAATGTGAATAACTGTATAATTTAATAAGACACCAAGAAACATAAAGATGACCCTGGTCACAATAGCAGAAAAGGCATAAACAAAATACATATGCGCATTTAACCTCCCATGCCCATCAGTGAAATGATGGCAAAAACAAATGTGCTCAGAGTAAATGCATATATGTTTTACAGGGAAAATCTGCAAACTCCACATAGTAGGCTAGAGATTGAACCCAGGGTTCTGAAGCTTTGATGTAGCACCTATTGTGGCACCATTCAATGCAGTACAGTGCAACATTAATCACACCAATAAATGACATTTGCCAGTGACTTTCTATTGTTAACCAGTTTCATGACTTCACCTTTCAAAGAAATTCTTGATGTATTTCCCTCACATCACTAGTGGGTTAAGTATGTTCTATAGGGTAATTGGTTTGTTCCCTATTCTCATTTATTACACTGTTATGCTGCAGTTCAAAATCTGCATTGCAGCACAAAGATTCTATAATTAATATCAGACTTTTTGGTATCTGAGAGTATTTCCCATAAGCCAAGAATTCTTAACTCCATGCCTTCAGGATAAAGTCTTCAAAACTATGAAATTCTTAATGATAGTGTGGAGGACTGAGACTGCAGGTTATTCTACTCAAATAAGAACAGGAGCCAGGAAATAAGACGCTGGTGTACAGTGACACAAGCAATCTTTTGTAGCATTGACATAACACGCTAAGCCCCTTAAATGTATAGTGAAAACCAGAGTTAGATGTTAACTGCCTATAGAAAAAAACAGGGAAGAGTGGGGGGGATGCAAGAATATGGATTATATGTCTCACAACCTGATTGGTGGCAGCAGAGTGACACATGGCTGTATTATATAAGTAGTTACATACTACCTATTTTAATGGGTAAAGTTGATTACTCTCGATTCTTTATTGACACCATGACCCCAAAAGTGGTTCATACTTGGGTTTTAAAAGCATCCTCAGAGGTGAATTGTAGGCAAATAATTCACTAGTAGTAGAATGAGAGGGCAGTGGAAAGAAATAGATAGAAGGTGTGAGCAGAAAGAGACCTAAATAAAGAGACCTAGAAGCCAGACGAAATCATACATTTAGGAAGGCTCAGAATGGTGGTGGCTCAGTTTATCTGTACTTATCCTTCTCCAATCGCTTGTACCATATAATTATAATCACTTTTGTAAATAAACTATTGTTTTTTTGTTTTTTTTTTATATTATGGCCTCCTGGCTATAATCTGAGATTCAATGACTGCTCAAAAGAGGCCACTATTAGTTATAAAGGAATCTCACTACTCTGTTAAGCCACTTCATTTATTTTATAATTACTTCAAAGAATACATAAAATCCATTAACTATAAAAATTAAATCATTTAGAATATTAGAAAGGCTCAGAATATACTGATTAGGCCAACAAAGCTCACCAGTCTTATCCACTTAATTCCCCTAAAAAACATCAAGTTGAGTTTTGAAGATCCCTAAAGTCCTACTGTCTACCGCACTACTGCTAACTTATTACAAGAGTCTATGGTTTTCCGTGTAAAGAAAAACTTCCTCATGTTTATACAAAAATTTACCCTTAACCAGTTTCCAACTGTGTCCCTGTGTTCTTGCTGAACTCATTTTAAAGTAATAGCCTTGATCCACTGGACTAATTCCTTTCATAATTTCCTTTTGCTCAAACTGAACAGGCTCAGCTCTTTTAATCTTTCCTTATAATGCATCCTCTGCAGTCCTAGATGCTTTTCTCTGGACTTTTTCTAGTGTTTGTACTTTTTTTTGTATCCTGGAGACCAAAACTGCACACAGTACTCCACGAGGATTCACCACTGTGTTAAAAAGATTGAGCAAAACCTCCTTGGACTTGTACTCAACATTTTGTACTACATAACCTAACATTTAGTTAGCCTTCTAAAGGGCTTCTGAACATTTTCTGGATGTAGTTAGTGATAGGTCTACAACAAGACCTCCTATTGTGTGTTCAAATGTAACATTTTTCCTACATATATGTATTACTTTACATTTAATTACATGAAATTTCATCTGCCACAAATCTCCCCAAGACTGTATGCTCTCCATGGCCCTCTGGAATGATTCATCAGATTCTAGATATATGCCAATCCACCTAGCTTGGTATAATCTGCAAACTTAACCAACTTGTTATTTATATTCCTATCCAAATCATTTTTATATATTAAGAATAGCAACAGCTCTACCACTGACCCCTGATGGACACCACTCTCAACTTCACTAGATTCTGATATTGAATTTCTTTAAGTTACAAAAAATCTTGTAGATGTGAGGCAATTGGGGATTTCAGACATTACTAAAATAAAATAAATTTCATTAAAAAAGTCACCTACCTATGATGAAGCTGTGAGACATGAAGGTAATGTTCTTTCCATGCCTGACAGCAGTAAATACAGTCGTTGAAGTTCTTTTCACTTTCTACAGTGTACCCTTCAAAAAACCGGTCCAGGGATATCTCTTTGCAGCACAGTCGGATGATATCATTGCTCACCTTGTAGAAAGAGCAAAGCAGTTTCATCAATATGATGCAACTAAGCACACATTTGCAAAAAGATACTGTGATACTATACTGCTCAAAAAAATTAAAGGAACACTTTTGAATCAGAGTATAGCATCAAGTCAGTGAAACCACTGCAATAATGATCTGGTCAGTTAAGTAGCAGAGGAGGTTGTTAATCAGTTTCAGCTGCTTTGGTGTTAATGAAATTAACAATAGGTACACTAGAGGGGCAACAATGAGATGACCCCCAAAACAGGAATGGTTTAAGAGGTGTAGGCCACTGCCATTTTTCCTTCTTCATCTCTTCCGACTGTTTTTTCACTAGTTTTGCATTTGGCTACGGTCAGTGTCACTACCGGTGGCATGAGGTGATACCTGGACCATACAGAGGTTGCATAGGTACTCCAACTTCTCCAGGATGGCACATCAAAGCATACCATTGCCAGAGTGTTTGCTGTGTCTCCCAGCACAGTCTCAACAGCATTGAGGAGATTCCAGGAGACATGAGGTTACCCTAGGAGAGCTGGACAGGGCCGTAGAAGTTCCTTAACCCATCAACAGTACCGGTATCTTCTCCTTTGGGCAAGAAGGAACAGGATGAGCACTGCCAGAGCCCTACAAAATGACCTCCAGCAGGACACTGGTGTGAATGTCTCTGACCAAACAATCAGAAACAGACTTCACGAGGGTGGCCTGAGGGCCTGACATCCTCTAGTTGTCCCTGTGCTCACTGCCCGGCACCATGGAGCTTGATTGGCATTTGCCATAGAATACTGGAATTGGCAGGTCCACCATTGGTGCCCTGTGCTTTTCACAGATGAGAGCAGGTTCACCTTGAGCACATGTGACAGATGTGAAAGGGTCTGGAGAAGCCATGGAGAACGTTATGCTGCCTGTAACATCGTTCAGCATGACTGGTTTGGTGGTGGGTCAGTGATGGTCTGGGGAGGCATATCCACGGAGGGATGCACAGACCCTTACAGGCTAGATAACGGCACCTTGACTGCCATTAGGTATCAGGATGAAATCATTGGACCCATTGTCAGACCCTATGCTGGTGCAGTAGGTCCTGGGTTCCTCCTGGTGCACGACAATGCCAAACCTCATGTGTCAAGAGTATGCAGGCAGTTCCTGGAGGATGAAGGAATTGATACCATTGACTGGCCCCCATGCTTGCCTGACCTAAATCCAATAGAACATCTCTGGGACATTATGTTTCGGTCCATCCGATGCCACCAGGTTGCACCTCAGACTGTCCAGAAGCTAAGTGATGCCCTGGTCCAGATCTGGGAGGAGATCCCCAAGGACACCATCCATCGTCTCATTAGTAGCATGCCCCGATGTTGTCAGGCATACATACAAGCACGTGGGGGCCATACAAACTAATGAGTTCGAGTTTTGAGTTGTGGACTAGCCTGCCACATCATTTTTTCACTTTGATTTTCAGGGTGTCTTTGAATTCAGCCCTCTGTAGGTTGATAATCCAACGCCATATCAGTATAGATATCCAGCATGATGTTTTTTCCCATTGAGATCTGATGTGTCTTCAATGTTTTCCTTTAGTTTTTTTGTGCAGTTTATAAACCCTACAAAGCACTCCTTTAACCTTTTCAAATGACAGATTTCATATCATAGGCCTTAGCCTAAAAGTCTTGTCATGATGAACAGAAGTACAGTGCATTCTTGGAAAACAGGATTTTGCTTAGTGAGATAGTCCACATTTTGGCTACCATGGATAAATAACTTAGTAACATTCTGTGTGTTTTGAGAAACTGTAAGTTCTGCTAACGGGATGAAAATAAGTATGCAAGGATCTTAATTT
The DNA here is from genome assembly GCA_026402145.1 of Polypterus bichir lapradei. Classification (NCBI taxonomy): domain Eukaryota; kingdom Metazoa; phylum Chordata; class Cladistia; order Polypteriformes; family Polypteridae; genus Polypterus; species Polypterus bichir. Next base: position 135,695,946 of record JANRMT010062791.1, read on the forward strand.
GGGCAAGAAGTGAGGAGGAGAGAGGCTACCCCTCCTGAAATGCATACTTTGAAGGACTTTTTAGTGCACTAGCTTTTCTGACACTTTTGTAAAAAGCTGAGCTCAGCTGTAAAAATTAACACTTACAAAGTTCCTGTCTCTAATTGAAACTGACACTTTCATGGAGCTTTCCATCTGTTGATGCTTAGCTGGTGAGTGCTTAGAAAGGACCTCTGCTTCTGGCAAGAAATACTTTTCATTTTTCAATTAAGAATATATAATCTGTAACTAAGCAACTGAATCATGTGGGAATTGTCAACAGGGATTGAATGAAGACTGCATGAACCCACTCATGTTGTATAATTCCTTGTATTGCTTATATTTACCACTATTGGTTTGAAGAAAATTAATATAGCTATTAAGTAAAAGCTTAAACTATCTCTTTATCTGACAGAGTAGAAGCTACAGCTTCCACTCCTTGTCTACCTGTTATCCCTTAGTAAAGGTTTGGAAGTAAAGAAGGTCCTACTAAGCAAGCTGTCTACCACTAGAGGTCCCTAGGGTTGAATAGTTGGGGTATAATATGGATGTAGTTAGATGGGCAAAGAAAGGCAAAGAAGGAGTTGCCTCTAGAAAACAATGTGCAATAAAATGCAAGGAATAGTTGAAAAAACAGAGCACAAAGGTCAAAATTCAGTATGATAAATTGTAAATACTGTAAAGCAATAAACACTAGAACTCAGTAACACTAGAACTACGAGCACATTCAACCTGTTTTACCAGCCTTTACAGGGCTGAGGGCAGCCACTTGATGATGTTAGGCAGGTGGTCCCACCTCTTTGGTAACCACCCACAAGACCTACTTCAGGTAGACTTTATTAGCCCAGAGGGAAATTTCTTTGCAGCATGCTGCTGGCCACTACGAGCCCAGCGTCCTGTGACAGAGCATAACTGAACAAGCAGAGACATATATAAATTAAACAATACAGTACAAAAAGGTAATACGAAACACAGAATAATGCAAAACATTAGCATCAGTAACACATTTAACAAAAAAGAAACAATCAGACATTGGTTATATACTGTATATAAATGAAGTTGAATACCAAGCCAGGGTGGGACCCTGGCTTAAATATAACAGAAATGACCAGAAGTACTCTTACAAATATCCATAAAGACAAAGTAATTGACATCTTCTTACTTTGTTTCGTACTAATGGTGAAACACAGCATTGCTGCAACTTGCAACAATAAAAAAGAAACTAATTTTACACTGGCGATATAAAAATGGTAATGTGTACAGTCCTCCTGTCTCACATTTTCACTTACCTGGGTCAAGTCAGAAATAAACACATGTTAAGGTAAGTGGCTTATTTAAACTGGTCAAGTATGAATGACAGTGCCCCATGCTGGTTTAGCATGCCTTCCAGCTATGGAATGGAAAAAGCAGGTATCAAAAATACATAAACTGTGGATGGATCTAAAGCAAAATAATACTCGGGGGGTTGAATTCTGTTTTGTTAAATTTTGACTTTTTTTGTTCTTGCTCTAACTTTCTGGTGTTTATTTTTCTTTTCTTGTTTTTTTTCTAGTTTGACTATTAAGTTATTTGTTGTATAAGTTCAACTTCATTTTATGCAATGCTATATCTATACTAATAAACGGCAAAGCCCTCACTCACTCACTCACTCACTCACTCATCACTAATTCTCCAACTTCCCGTGTAGGTAGAAGGCTGAAATTTGGCAGGCTTATTCCTTACAGCTTCCTTACAAAAGTTGGGCAGGTTTCATTTCGAAATTCTACACGTAATGGTCATAACTGGAAGCTGTTTTTTCTCCATTTACTGTAATGGAGATGAGCTTGAAACCCGTGGG